>OX336418.1:46728495-47387925 GCA_946903255.1 Schistosoma spindalis
TGAAACTATTTCTGCTACATTCTACTAAGTTCATATTAGTCAGTGATTGATATGAATCCATATCTGACAAATAGAAATGTTGCCCCATCCATCGAATCACCTCCCATCATTTGCTTATTCAATGACAACCTCTAATGATCGAAGACATCTCGATGCATGAAATATGCACATCTGTCTATCTGCGTTACTGTAGTGTATATAATATGTTACCTCGAAACCTTACTCACACAAATAATGGAGCGGACGCCATTCTTCAAATTACTGGATCCAATGATACACTAGATTGATCCGTGTGATAAATGAAAGTAGGAAATTGAGACCTAATAATATGATTTTACGACTTTCCATATCCGGTTGACAAAAGATGAACTATGGCTAGAAAACACACCCTACTGATTGATAATAACAGTTTGGAAGAAACGATGTTGAAGCTCTGAATGAAATGAATATGAAAAGTATGATCTAAAGGAGTACAAATTGACAAGGTGAATGTCATTAGAAGTCATTCCCTGACCAAACAAAAGAAACATTCAACTATTACGATTAAATTTCTATCAATGATCATATCAATACTATCGAGTGATTTCACTCACTTTCCTTTTGCTCTCTCCGCTCTCCCCCTTTCTCCCTTTCTACAATCACGTGTCTTAGTCTACATTCTCTTGTTAAGTAGTACTACCACTACTACTACCTAATTACTGACAATATATAGTCAGTTATTAGAAACATCAATGTTCAGATAATGGAAACTTTCTTTACTAAGATGTTACTAACCTCAGCTTTACAATTGTATTTCTAATTCATTTTACATGTCCCAATACAGACTATGATAACGAATCACAGCAACATGACGTAATAGGCTTTGTTCATTTGTCATTAGATAGTTATTCTCTCAATTCACCAATTATGATGATCATTCCATTTAATTTTACAATGAAATTTGTTCTTCTATCTATTTAGATGGGAAAGTTGATGAGGCCAACTTCCGTGACGAAACGTGAGAAATAAATTATCATATTACTAACAATGATAATAGTAGTAGTAATAGTGGGAGTAATAATAATAATAATAGTAGTAATAGTGGGAGTAGTAGCAGTAATAGCTGTATAATCGTCAATGAAATAATTGAGAAATAACTTTATAGCATCTACCGGATGTGTATGAATGAATAACGGATGTTTGAACTAACAATTAATTACTGTACAATAGGACTATTCAATTATTCATTAGAATGAATACTATGCTACTTTTATTCACAATAACGTTTTCATAAGAATTAAACGAATGATTGAAATGATAGATTAAATAGATTAGATAGATTGAAATGCATATCTCCATAAGAGTAGTAAAGTGAAAGAAACTGTTGAATGGATGAGGAAATTCATGACACGGTTGAATAGATATGCTGATATCTCGTTCGTGATTTACAACTGGGTTCGAGTCCCGGAGTGAATATCAACAAGTCTGAAATGCATGTACATCCAACTCATTAGTTCAAAACGTAGGACGATACACGTGTCAAACTGGATTCCACTTCTGGCCACCATCTATCCTTGCTTATATTGCTTGTGAATTAAAGCAATAACGAGGCCATCCCTACAGTATGTACATTTCCCAATTAACAGACTGATCAAATGCAGTGCTAAACATCCATGAGAAGATTCAAACAAACAATAACAAGTGAATATAAACTTATTACAAGTGGTCGTTTCACTGGAAAGTTGTAAAACATATCAGATCCTGAAAAGCATCATTGACAATAGTATACGGAAAATACATTTATGCATACATACATACATATCCAGGTTGATTGATTTTGAGGAATTCAGAGAAAAGATCTGTGTGAAATGTTTTTAGTCAAATTCTATGAAACCATAACTCAGCGTCAGTATTCCAAATGTTTGAACAGGCAATGTGAATACACTAGTGAATACCGTAACGCTTAGTCCATTTATTCCACTGTGTATGTTGATGCACTCTCTATTCTACTTTGAATCAGTAAACTTGATGTAAGAACACCACCAGATTTCTGCTCTCATAAACATAATCAAATGCTTTCAAATGTACACATAGCTAAATGGAACTGGTAAATGTGAATGGAATTATCATAGATCTGTCTCTCTCTCTCTCTCTCGCTCTATGTGAGGAGATACACACGATCAATAGTACTGTATATGAAAGCCTTATCATCATGTAATCAGAACAATGTTGTTCGTTTATGTCATCTGTTTATTCATAATCTGCATGATATAAAGACATCAAGATATCTGATCATTAACCATACAACTTAGCTTAACAAAAAGGAAATGATCGCCAAGTTCAATTCTAATTAAACAGATCAGGGAACAGATCAAAACAACAACCGATTTCCAAATGTATAACCAGTTAACTTTACACACTATACCCATAGAGATATTTAATTGAGGTCAATTATGTACAGTAAAGTAGTTTATACACATTCCCTGAAGAATAATCATTTACTAAGCATTGAGGAAACGAATGTACAGTCATGATAAAAACACATACAGTACACTCATTTCTATTAAAGACCATATGTTCATCACATGTATAAGTATGTATGTATTATACTCCTGTTTGTATATGGAATCCCTGCACGGATTATTTCATGCTTGATTAGTTACAATCAACTAACCGAAATAGTATGAAACACGTTTGGTTACTGAATTTCGTTTCATTAATACGTCAGATACAGTTTACCATGACCCATTAATTTAATCGATTCTTTCTTTTTCAAGGTGAACTTAACAGCAATCATAGATTGTAGTAAAGGATACTGTAGGGAACGAGAACACAAGTGAGGGACGATTGAATGTATTTGAATACAAAATGGCAGAACAATACAGTGAACACTCCATTTGCAAACTAAGAATCAATCATCTCAGACTTTTCTGTTCCTTCATTTCCACACTCATCATTCACTGTTCTCGTTCTCTTTCCTTTGATCTGCTAAATCATTTACGATCAGGCATTTCACGTTTGAATGATGATACATAGTACTTATATCTGTCGACATCAGTAGCACACTGAAAAATTGAATTGAAATAAATCAACACGTTTGTAAAATGTAAACAATCGCTCACTCTGTGTTTAACGATTTGCATTAACTACAATTAGTAATATTATTATAAATACAAGTTCATACATATTGATGAGGAGATTACTGATGAGCCTCATCGTGAGACGAAACAGTCGTACAGTGATTCCAGGTTTTCCATAGTTCAACCATTAAACTTGCTACTCTGTTCTCAGATATGTAGTTTATCTACAGAGTCATTCATTTCTGCTTACAACCTGTAATGTTTACAAATCTTAATTGTAATCAGGATTAAGGAGACTTACACAAATCAATCTGGTCCCTGATCTGATGTTATTCGCTTCCGTTTCTAACTTCATTCTTAACTTCATCAACTAATTTCAAATGATTTCCACAATAAAACAAGTTGACTTTACAATTGTATGTAGAGTGAATGAGAGAAATTATACAGCGAATAGTCATGGCAACTAACTTTGCTCATTCAATCATTTCATCTGACATTCTGTTATTGTTGTTGTTGTTGTCGTCGTCGTAGAAATAAATACGTAATACTCACGATGAAACATAATCCATACACACATATACACTAGAGCATTTGTTTACTCCAGTTCCACAGAATATCAATCATTGCACATTTATTCATCTATGTGAATCGTATTCATGTTTATCATGAATGATAACAATGTTTTGAATCAGCATTTGTTGAATTATTATTGCTATGAATTTACAAATACAATCAGGATTGTCATGATTACGCTGCTGTTACAAGAAAGCACTATGACTAAATAAGTTCTATGCATAGAACATATCTTGAGGAACTCATCAAACAGCATAACGAGACAACAGCTAACTAGGATTCCTGAAGGGAAAGGAAAAAGTGGAAGACCAAAGAACGCAATGCGTCGAGAGTTGGAAGAGGAAATGTAAAGTATCGATGATAAATGGAAACAACTGAAAAGGATTGCTCAGGCCAGAAATCGATAGAGAAACTTGGTGGAGGGGTCTTGATACTCAATGAGAGGGAACAGGCGTAAGTTAGTAAATGATATTATTCAAAAGTACTTCCTTGATAATCTGTGTTTGTAAAATTGAGCCAAAAATATTCTCAACAGTGTCGACTTCGTCAGCTTAATAATTTCAATCATTATTATTATTATTATTGTGAACAACTGTCAACCTACTTCTCTTAGCTGAATCCCACCACACTGATAATCAGTTCATTCGTCTTGTATCCACATATATATTTCTACGTAAACATAACTGTAACGCTTCGAGCTATCTACTTGTAATTTCGATTTACGACATTGTTGATTGAATCCAAGGATTTTGTGATTACAGATTGTTGCCTGTTGTTTCCTCATTGAATTTAAGTGCATTCGAAGCAGTTACGGGGTCATCGCGTCAACTTCTCTGTCGTTCTTCTATTAACCAGATCTCCTTAGTCACAGTACTCTGCATGTTCAACTAGTACACAGAGTACACTCTGGTTAGAAACCAACCACTACATTAACATTACAATATATCTCAAAATCCCAATTCCATTATCTCGAATTCACTGACTGAATTCCACCTTTTCCTTTATCAACTTTCATACAAACTCATGTAGGTAACACTCAAACATTCTCTTGTATTAAAACTATTTCTATCAGCTGATCGATAATTCAATCATTTCTTCAACTTGGCATATCATTCAACATGGTGTTTACAATCAAATTCATATAACACTCAACATTGTTATGTATATGTCACGTTGTAGTTTACATCATGGTGGTAAAATAAGCAAACTGTATTTATTTGAAGTGATTTCGTTTGTTTAAATTGAGTGAACAGATTTGGCTTGTATGATTGTGAGTAAATGGAGTAAACGTGTAATGGGAAACAAATACGAGCATGTAAATTGGGAGCGAGAGAGTGTTTGTGTGTGTGTGTGTGTGTTGGATCAGTGTGACGTTTCTAGGAGAAAGAATATCAACGAAAGATGGATAGTGGGTAGTAGTGGAATCCAGTTTGACACGTGTTTCGTCCCATTCTGGTCTCATCAGCTGGGTGCGATTGCATACCAGACTTGTTGATATTCACTCTAGGACTCAAATCGACCCAAATCAGTATCATTCGCTTCAAACACCGTCACGATATCCATTTACCTACTCAGTTCTGACAGTCACATGCTTGTGCAATGGGTTGAACATTATTAAATGTAAATGTAAATAATAAAACTGACTTGGCGATATAGAATTAGACCTGATCAACGATATGCTGTTAATGTACAGTAGACAAGTATGATAACATTTTACTGTTAACTACTGATGATAGAACAATCGAGTGACTTAAACATGTTGGAAAATTATCAATACAGTTTCAATATCTACCATACACTGTGAATCTGTGATGCTTCACTTCAATAATCATTCACATTATTGAATATGGGAGAATTATGGTGATGTATTCACTGTATCTCAATGAGTGGAATTTTGAACAGTTCACCTCATGCTCACTTTATTTAAAACTGTCAGATCAAATCATTTGAACTAAATATACTCATACATGATGTACTCGGTTATGAGCCATATATTAAGAGTAAGAGCTGATGTGATCACCCAGTTGATCAAACCGTGTTAGGTGGAAAGCGGATCGAATATGAGATTTCAAGTTGAACACTTTAACTGATGAACCACCAAATCACAATTTAAACCTTCATAGTGTTGAAATTAAGATTAACAAGAAGCAATCAACATCGACATCTACACGACAAGTTGTGAACCATATGTGTGGAAATTCGAACACTTCATTTCTACCTGATGTTTGTGTTGATGATGTCGTTCAGGATAACGATGGGATCATTGCGACAAAACCAACCAGTTCAAAGAACAAAACTTCATCAAAAACTGTTCTCTCCTTCTTCCCATTACATCAATTCATGCAAATCACTCAAACGTACATTAGTGATGCATCACACTCAATAACAATCAATTCATATATCGTAATTATAAGCATAATCATAGAATTACCATGATAAATCATGTTCGCTTATTGATCATTACCGTTCCGAAAATCCTTACTATCCATTTACTCAATTCATAGATATATTTCCTGTGAACTGATTTGATTTAGATTATAAATGAAACAGTTGAATAATGGCAGTGTAATCATGCAAATATTAATGATGCCTATGATGTATATGATGCCTATAATGCATATGATGATAATAATGATAATGGTAATTTCATCGATTATAAATGGCCGTATTTAGTTTATGCGACGAATTCCTTGATCGACTTTATTCATTTCTCTACATAATGAGAAAAGAATGGAGTGAATAGAAGAAATGATTTTCCTAAATGTTCTGTGATTGTGTTAGGTTTAGGGAATGGTAGAATGATCTGATTGTTGATGTCCACAGAAGTACAATGTCTAGGTTGTTTGCATACACCCGTATTGTGAGAAGAGTTTGGAACAGGTGAAGTGGGACTAATTGTGTAATTGTATAGGTGTATTACTTCTGTCACATACTTCTTTATACCGAGATGAACCACATCTCGTACGGATCAATATTGATGTCTCACACTGTGGAATCAGATGATCAGGATTCGAATCCTGTAATGTGAATTAGTTTCTTACTGAGACTTTTTGAATTTACTACTTCATCACTGTAATCCATTCTGATTTGTTCTCATAGTGATCGATTGGTCGTCATCTCCATCATGAAGCGATTTCGTTTACTTCGTCGTCAACAGTTTTCTCTGTTTC
The DNA here is from genome assembly GCA_946903255.1 of Schistosoma spindalis. Taxonomy (NCBI): domain Eukaryota; kingdom Metazoa; phylum Platyhelminthes; class Trematoda; order Strigeidida; family Schistosomatidae; genus Schistosoma; species Schistosoma spindalis. Next base: position 46,735,298 of record OX336418.1, read on the forward strand.
ATATTTCTCACATGAACAGTCATTTCACACAGTTGAATGACTTTCACCTTAATGTATTTTATAGTCTATATTAAATCTTCCTTTATATTGCAAATCTCTTAATCCATTACCAGTTACACCGTCAAATTATACTTTTCAATAGACAACTCTCTCTCTCTCTCTCTCTCTCTCTCTATTAAATAACTAGAAATATCATCGTGCATATTGAGTGTGATTATTTATTGTTTATCAGTAGTATGATTAGTTGTGACTTAACTTCCTTTGTTGTATATAATCAGGTTTATCACTGTTACCAAGACTTCAGTACGTACCAAGTCTCGAATCTCATATTATTATTTGAACATTTACTCAGTTACAGCATAACTTACTTACTTATGCCTGTTATTCCTCGCGAAGAAGCATAGGCCGATCACCAGCATTCTCCATCCAACCCTGTCCCAAGCAATCCTTTCCAGTTCTTTCCAATTCTTATTCATCCTTTTCATATCTGATTCTAATTCCCAATCTAATGTGTTCTTTGGCCTTCCTCTTCCTGGCTTCCCTTCAGGATTCCAACTTAGCGCTTGTCTCGTGGTGCAGTTTGATGATTTGCGTAATGTATGTCCTATCCATTTCCATCGTCTTTTCCTAATTTATAGCAGAAACAGACTTCAATAACTTAAACAGCATGTAACTGTTGATTCATTTTAACCTCCATAATTACCATTGCTTTCACTGGAAATTTTGACCTTCAGCATACATACGCGTCTTATTTTTAAGTCGCTGTATTTCTACTCTTATGCCCTTTGTATTCACTTATGTGTATATTTCTATCACATATTATTTTAGCCAATGCCATGTCTCTTTGTCACTACTCATCTTTTGTTTTGAGCTATGTTAACGCTTGTCAGTCCTTCAGCTACAACATGGGGCCAGGCACATATATTCATCGGTACAAGTTGCCACCCTTTATTAGCACAACAAGATGAACAGCAAACTCACAGAAATAATTAATTCGTACAAAGAAAGGTATAAAGTAATTTTCATCTCAGTATCAAGGTAGACAGAGAGTATATACACCTACACCATTATGATCGATTGTGAGCCATATCACCCAGAGTCTCCAACCATTGGTTACGATAGTCACGCGCATCCCAACCAAGTCGTTTGCATCTACCAACACGACTAGGAATAGAAATTAGTGACTTCAATCACTGATTCCACGTTTTCGTTTGACCGCCCTAACTTTCTTCCAGCCGTCTCCAACATCAGTCAGGATTGCGCGCTGTAGTAATCGTTAGTTGGGTATGCGCAATACGTTTGTAATGATTAGTAAAACAAGTTTGTACTTTTGCCTTCTACAGTCTACATCTCCGCTTCTTTTCCCTCATTATCTGGCTGCGTCAACTAGTTTATGAAATATATGTATTAGAAACTCATCTTCGTATTTGACTTATTCCGTATTCTCTAACGTGAATTAAGTCGATAGTTATATACGAGGGTACCAAGCATGTATATTTCGTTGACATCATCATTCAAGCAAATCAAAGTCAGGCCAATGGGACACCAAATTGGTGAATCCTACTTCAAATTGAGTACAACCTGCAAAGAACCTTTCGGAGTCATTATTTTCACATTCTCGTTACCTAACATGAAATAATTATTATCATTAATAGTGATATTATATGATGATAGTTACGCAGTTGTATTAATTGCTCATTAAATTATAATATTATGAACATTACATTTACATCATGACATTCACGACTCATTGGGCTACCATTTTATTACTCAATGACGTATAGCTTTCTTGTTTAAAGTGAGTTTGTTCAATTTTCTTCTATGTCATTTTGCTGTATTATTGTAAGCCCCCAAATGCCGTGGTGCGGTCGAGAGTGGGGAGATTTCGCTCTTCCTCTCAAAATGCTGTCACATGGCCACGCGTATATAGGCTCTACTAGAGAAGTCCTACTCACTGCCTTCTCACACCAGGGGTGTTGTTTATGAAAATCAGAGGACGAAAAGCGAATGTTCGGCGCTTTAACCGGATCCCAAATCGATGATGCACATGGGCTCCAGTATCCTGAAGGAACAAATGGCATATGAACCAATCGTTGGTCACCAGCTACCATGAGACTGCATCTCTTCACGATGCTCCACTGCCTTGTGGATCAGATCTTCAGGTCGAAGGCTCGTGGTGTGGCCCCCTAAGGAAACCACCTGCTTCGTTTTGGGCACCCGGGTAGTATCATAGGCTTTACACATATCAAATGAGAACTGTTTAGCGCATATGTATTTGGTGCCTCCTTGTACCAATATCTATGTGTTAAAATAAATAAATAAATAAAGTATTATTATATTCTCCTTCACGTAACTGACTTCATTGTTGTATTGTCATATCATACATTGATTTTTTTTTTCAATATCAACTCTTCTCATATGTCAGTGGATGCCTTTAATTTTAAGAAGCCTTTTGATACATTCATCATTTATCACCCTTAAACATCACTTGATTACTTCAATTAATATGCTGATCCGATTAACCAAATGGTTACCATGTACAAGGTATTCTACAATTGAAACAATTCAATTTACACTTGAATTGAATTACATAAATGATCTATATATCTTCTTGAATTACAGTACATACATTGTCTTCTTGTATTCCCTGATTAAAGTTTGCTATGATGTAGATATGACAATTGATTTGATGGGATAAGTTTTTTCTACCTGTCCGTATAAGTGAATACAGCACACTCATGATGTTTTTTTCCTGATTGTCATTGCCATTACCTTGATACTATATCAATTGGACGTATCCACACACACACACACACACACACACACACACGCACACACACACACACACACACTGTTTAACATGGTCTTTTGAAAAAATAACAATGATGGATATCACATGTATTCCAGTTATGAATGATTGCACACAATACATATTGAGTGAAGGTAAAGTTTTACAATTTGACAATAAAGTACTTCGAAAGAAAACTGTTTATTATTCAATTGTTTGTTGTTCATTTACACATAGAAATATGAAATAAAGATGTGATGTCAAATGACAGTTATATAAAGGATAGATGTTTGGTTGATAAAGAGGAAAACTACCATCAAAATGATGTAACCATGATAAAAAACTAAAAGTTGTGTTACTAACTATATCAGTTTCACAAGTATGTTCACATGTGATTAGTGTAGTAGTATCATGTAATGACGTCCATTATGTTAAGTCTATAGACTTTATTCTAGCTTTCGGACATGCTAATCTATTCATTCTATTTGAGTCACATTATCACCTTGTCGATTATTTGCTTATCAATCTTGACTGTTTTTATATGAGCGCATATTTGTGTACCTTTCTTATCCTATTCATCATATGTCTGTAATTTATTTTTGTGTAACTATAAATATTGATTAACACTTGGTTAAATGGGGAGTTGGCTTACCAGCCATCTTCACCGTGCGTCATTTCACTACGCTTCTCCGATCTTTTGTCTAGATCCTATTCATCACGTATCTGTAACTTATTTCTATCCGACTACACATATCGAATAAATGAAGTTGTCTCACACACCTCCTCCAATGAGCATCATTTCATTTCGCTTTCTTCTCTTTGCTTCTCTGATCTTTTGTCTAGATCAACGGTTGTAATGAAATATACGTATTCGAAATTCATCCTCGTATTTGACTTATTTAATTCCGCTATTGACTAACAATTTTACATGGCTTCCCGCTGATCGTGATAAACGACGAAACACCAGTAAATCAGAAACTTAGTAGTATTTTACATGGTAGTTGAGAGTAACTCATCTTTATATATCAAACCTGGTTATTTAAAACAAAAGAAATTCAGTCACAACTAATCATACTACTGATAAACAATAAATAATCATACTCAATATGCACGATGATATTTCTAGTTATTTAATAGAGAGAGAGAGAGAGAGAGAGAGAGAGTTGTCTATTGAAAAGTATAATTTGACGGTGTAACTGGTAATGGATTAAGAGATTTGCAATATAAAGGAAGATTTAATATAGACTATAAAATACATTAAGGTGAAAGTCATTCAACTGTGTGAAATGACTGTTCATGTGAGAAATATGAAACAGAGAAAACTGTTGACGACGAAGTAAACGAAATCGCTTCATGATGGAGATGACGACCAATCGATCACTATGAGAACAAATCAGAATGGATTACAGTGATGAAGTAGTAAATTCAAAAAGTCTCAGTAAGAAACTAATTCACATTACAGGATTCGAATCCTGATCATCTGATTCCACAGTGTGAGACATCAATATTGATCCGTACGAGATGCAGTTGATCTCGGTATAAAGAAGTATGTGACAGAAGTAATACGATTACAGAACTACAAAGTTAGTTCAACTTCATCTGTTCTAAACTATTCGGACAGAATACGTGTATACAAACAATCTACACATGGTACATCTGTGGACATCAACAATCAGATCATTCTAACATTCTCTAAAGCTAACACAATCACAGAACATTTAGGAAAATCATTTCTTCTATTCACTCCATTCCTTTCTCATTATGTAGAGAAATGAATCAAGTCGATCAAGGAATTCCTCGCATAAACTAAATACAGCCATTTATAATCGATGAAATTACCATTATCATTATGATCATCATAGGCATCATTAATATTTGCATGATTACACTGCCATTATTCAACTGTTTCATTTATAATCTAAATCAAATCAGTTCACATGAAATATATCTATGAATTGAGTAAATGGATAGTAAGGATTTTCGGAACGGATAATGATCAATAAGCGAACATGATTTATCATGGTAATTCTATGATAATACTTATAATTGCGATATATGAATTGATTGTTATTGAGTGTAATGTATCACTAATGTACGTTTGAGTGATTTGCATGAATTGATGTAATGGGAAGAAGGAGAGAACAGTTTTTGATGAAGTTTTGTTCTTTGAACTGGTTGGTTTTGTCGCAATGATCCCATCGTTATCTTGAACGACATCATCAACACAAACATCAGGTAGAAATGAAGTGTTCGAATTTCCACACATATGGTTCACAACTTGTCCTGTAGATGTCGATGTTGATTGCTTCTTGTTAATCTTAATTTCAACACTATGAAGGTTTAAATTGTGATTTGGTGGTTCATCAGTTAAAGTGTTCAACTTGAAATCTCATATTCGATCCGCTTTCCACCTAACACGGTTTGATCAACTGGGTGATCACATCAGCTCTTACTCTTAATATGTGGCTCATAACCGAGTACATCATGTATGAGTATATTTAGTTCAAATGATTTGATCTGACAGTTTTGAATAAAGTGAGCATGAGGTGAACTGTTCAAAATTCCACTCATTGAGATACAGTGAATACAACACCATAATTCTCCCATATTCAATGATGTGAATGATTATTGAAGTGAAACATCACAGGTTCACAGTGTATGGTAGATATTGATGTTATATTGATAATTTTCCAACACGTTAAAGTCACTCGATTGTTCTATGGTTCGTACTTAACAGTAAAATCGTCTCACACCTGTTGACTATACATTAACAGCATATCGTTGATCAGGTTTAATTGTATATCGGAAAGTCAGTTTAATTACTTACATTTACATTTAATAATGTTCACCACACTGCAAAAGCAAGTGACTGTCAGAACTGAGTAGGTAAATGGATATCGTGACGGTGTTTGAAGCGAACGATACTGAGTTGGAGTCGATTTGAGTCCTAGAGTGAATATCAACAAGTCTGGTATGCAATCGCACCCAGCTGACGAGACCAGAATAGGACGAAACACGTGTCAAACTGGATTCCACTACTACCCACTATCCATCTTTCGTTGATATTCTTTCTCCTAGAAACGTCACACTGATCCAACACACACACACACAACACACAAACACTCTCTCGCTCCCAATTTACATGCTCATATTTGTTTCCCATTACACGTTTACTCTATTCACTCACAATCATACAAGCCAAATTTGTTAACTTAATTTAAACAAACAAAATCACTTCAAATAAATACAGTTTGTTTATTTTACCACCATGATGTAAACTACAACGTGACATATACATAACAATGTTGAGTGTTATATGAATTTGATTGTAATCACTATGTTGATTGATATGCCAAGTTGAAGAAATGATTGAATTATCGATCAGCTGATAGAAATAGTTTTAATACAAGAGAATGTTTGAGTGTTACCTACATGAGTTTGTATGAAAGTTGATAAAGGAAAAGGTGGAATTCAGTCAGTGAATTCGAGATAATGGAATTGGGATTTTGAGTTATATTGTAATGTTAATGTAGTGGTTGGTTTCTAACCAGAGTGTACTCTGTGTACTAGTTGAACATGCAGAGTACTGTGACTAAGGAGATCTGGTTAATAGAAGAACGACAGAGAAGTTGACGCGATGACCCCGTAACTGCTTCGAATGCGCTTAAATTCAATGAGGAAACAACAGGCAACAATCTGTAATCACAAAATCCTTGGATTCAATCAACAATGTCGTAAATCGAAATTACAAGTAGATAGCTCGAAGCGTTACAGTTATGTTTACGTAGAAACATATACGTGGATACAAGACGAATGAACTGATTATCAGTGTGGTGGGATTCAGCTAAGAGAAGTAGGTTGACAGTTGTTCACAATAATAATAATAATAATAATAATAATAATAATAATGATTGAAATTATTAGGCTGACGAAGTCGACACTGTCGAGAATATTTTTGGCTCAATTTTACAAACACAGATTATCAAGGAAGTACTTTTGAATAATATCATTTACTAACTTACGCCTGTTCCCTCTCATTGAGTATCAAGACCCCTCCACAAAGTTTCTCTATCGATTTCTGGCCTGAGCAATTCTTTTCAGTTGTTTCCATTTATCATCGATACTTTACATTTCCTCTTCCAACTCTCGACGCATTGCGTTCTTTGGTCTTCCACTTTTTCCTTTCCCTTCAGGAATCCTAGTTAGCTGTTGTCTCGTTATGCTGTTTGATGAGTTCCTCAAGATATGTTCTATGCATAGAACTTATGTAGTCATTGTGCTTTCTTGTAACAGCAGCGTAATCATGACAATCCTGATTGTATTTGTAAATTCATAGCAATAATAATTCAACAAATGCTGATTCAAAACATTGTTATCATTCATGATAAACATGAATACGATTCACATAGATGAATAAATGTGCAATGATTGATATTCTGTGGAACTGGGGTAAACAAATGCTCTAGTGTATATGTGTGTATGGATTATGTTTCATCGTGAGTATTACGTATTTATTTCTACGACGACGACGACGACGACAACAACAACAACAACAGAATGTCAGATGAAATGATTGAATGAGCAAAGTTAGTTGCCATGACTATTCGCTGTATAATTTCTCTCATTCACTCTACATACAATTGTAAAGTCAACTTGTTTTATTGTGGAAATCAGTTGAAATTAGTTGATGAAGTTAAGAATGAAGTTAGAGACGGAATCGAATATCATCAGATCAGGGATCAGATTGATTTGTGTAAGTCTGCTTAATCCTGTTTACAATTAAGATTTGTAAAGATTACAGGTTGTAAGCAGAAATGAATGACTCTGTAGATAAACTACATATCTGAGAACAGAGTAGCAAGTTTAATGGTTGAACTATGGAAAACCTGGAATCACTGTACGACTGTTTTGTCTCACGATGAGGCTCATCAGTAATCTCCTCATCAATATGTATGAACTTGTATTTATAATAATATTACTAATTGTAGTTAATGCAAATCCTTAAACACAGAGTGAGCGATTGTTTACATTTTACAAACGTGTTGATTTATTTCAATTCAATTTTTCAGTGTGCTACTCATGTCGACAGATATAAGTAGTATGTATCATCAATCGAAAGTGAAATACCTGATCGTAAATGATTTAGCAGATCAAAGAAAAGAGAACGAGAACAGTGAATGATGAGTGTGGAAATGAAGGAACAGTAAAGTCTAAGATGATTGATTCTTAGTTTGCAAATGGAGTGTTCACTGTATTGTTCTGCCATTTTGTATTCAAATACATTCGATTGTCCCTCACTTGTGTTCTCGTTCCCTACAGTATCCTTTACTACAATCCATGGTTGCTGTTAAGTTCACCTTGAAAAAGAAAGAATCGATTAAATTAATGGGTCATGGTAAACTGTATCTGACGTATTAATGAAACGATATTAATTGATCGAACGTGTTTCATACTATTTCGGTTAGTTGATTGTAACTAATCAAGCATGAAATAATCCGTGTGTGGATTCCATATACAAACATGAGTATAATACATACATACTTATACATGTGATGAACATATGGTCTTTAATAGAACTGAGTGTACTGTATGTGTTTTTATCATGACTGTACATTCGTTTCCTCAATGTTTATAAATGATTATTCTTCAGGGAATGTGTATAAACTACTTTACTGTACATAATTGACCTCAATTAAATATCTCTATGGGTATAGTGTGTAGAGTTAACTGGTTATACATTTGGAAATCGGTTGTTGTTTTGATCTGTTCCCTGATCTGTTTAATTAGAATTGAACTTGGTGATCACTTCCTTTGTGTTAAGGTAAGTTGTATGGTTAATGATCAGATATCTTGATGTCTTTATATCATGCAGATTATGAATAAACAGATGACATAAACGAACAACATTGTTCTGATTACATGATGATAAGGCTTTAATATACAGTACTATTGATCGTGTGTAGCTCCTCACATAGAGCGAGAGAGAGAGAGAGAGACAGATCTATGATAATTCCATTCACATTTACCAGTTCCATTTAGCTATGTGTACATTTGAAAGCATTTGATTATGTTTATGAGAGCAGAAATCTGGTGGTGTTCTTACATCAAGTTTACTGATTCAAAGTAGAATAGAGAGTGCATCAACATACACAGTGGAATAAATGGACTAAGGCTCACGGTATTAACTAGTGTATTCATATTGCCTGTTCAAACATTTCGAATACTGACGCTGAGTTATGGTTTCATAGAATTTGACTAAAAACATTTCACACAGATCTTTGCTCTGAATTCCTCAAAATCAATCAACCTGGATATGTATGTATGTATGTATGAACAAATATATTTTCCGTATACTATTGTCAATGATGCTTTTCAGGATCTGATATGTTTTACAACTTTCCAGTGAAACGACTACTAGTAATAAGTTTAAATTCACTTGTTATTGTTTGTTTGAATCTTCTCATGGATGTTCAGCACTGCATTTGATCAGTCTGTTATTGGGAAATGTACATACTGTAAGGATGGCCTCGTTATTGCTTTAATTCACAAGTAAAATAAGCAAGGATAGATGGTGGCCAGAAGTGGAATCCAGATTGACACGTGTATCGTCCTACGTTTTGGACTAATTAGTTGGATGTACATGCATTTCAGACTTGTTGATATTCACTCCGGGACTCGAACCCAGTTGTGAATCACGAACGAGATATCAACATATCTATTCAACCGTGTCATGAATTTCCTCATCCATTCAACTGCTTCTTTCACTTTACTACTCTTATGGAGATTAGCATTTCAATCTATCTAATCTATTTAATCTATCATTTCAATCATTCGTTTAATTCTTATGAAAACGTTATTGTGAATAAAAGTAGCATAGTATTCATTCTAATGAATAATTGAATAGTCCTATTGTACAGTAATTAATTGTTAGTTCAAACATCCGTTATTCATTCATACACATCCGGTAGATGCTTTAAAGTTATTTCTCAATTATTTCATTGACGATTATACAGCTATTACTGCTACTACTACTACTATTATTACTCCCACTATTACTACTACTATTATCATTGTTAGTAATATGATAATTTATTTCTCACGTTTCGTCACGGAAGTTGGCCTCATCAACTTTCCCATCTAAATAGATAGAAGAACAAATTTCATTGTAAAATTAAATGGAATGATCATCATAATTGGTGAATTGAGAGAATAACTATCTAATTAGAAATGAACAAAGCCTATTATGTCATGTTGCTGTGATTCGTTATCATAGTCTGTATTGGGACATGTAAAATGAATTAGAAATACAATTGTAAAGCTGAGGTTAGTAACATCTTAGTAAAGAAAGTTTCCATTATCTGAACATTGATCATTGTATTAACTGACTATATATTGTCAGTAATTCGGTAGTAGTAGTGGTAGTACTACTTAACAAGAGAATGTAGACTGAGACACGTGATTGTAGAAAGGGAGAAAGGGGGAGAGAGGAGAGAGGAAAAGGAAAGTGAGTGAAATCACTCGATAGTGTTGATATGATCATTGATGGAAATTTAAGCATAATAGTTGAATGTTTGTTTTCTTTAGTCAGGGAATGACTTCTAATAACATTCACCTGGTCAATTTGTACTCCTTTAGATCATACTTTTCATATTCATTTCATTCAGAGCTTCAACATCATTTCTTCCAAACTGTTATTATCAATCAGTTGGGTGTGTTTTCTAGCCATAGTTTATCTTTTGTCAACCGGATATGGAAAGTCGTAAAATTATATTATTAGGTCTCAACTTACTACTTTCATTTATCACACGGATCAATCTGGTGTATCATTGGATCCAGTAATTTGAAGAATGGTGTCCGCTCCATTATTTGTGTGAGTAAGGTTTCGAGGTAACATATTATATACACTACAGTAACGCAGATAGACAGATGTGCATATTTCATTCATTGAGATGTCCTCGATCATTAGAGGTTGTCATTGAATAAGCGAATGATGGGAGGTGATTCGATGGATGGGGCAACATTTCTATTTGTCAGATATGGATTCATATCAATCACTGACTAATATGAACTTAGTAGAATGTAGCAGAAATAGTTTCACCAAATATTTGATTCCATCTCTGAATTCACCATCCAGTCATTGTTCATACTGAATTCTGCATAGATTAGAATGCTTTAAGTAAGGTGATATCAATCACATCTATTCGATAACGCATCCTTCTGCTATAAATATTTCAGTGAGATAACAATATGGTTTTGCTTTTTAGTGGCTTAGCTTCGTTAATCCACCACGTTGATAACCGACATTATATAACCGGAGAGTTGCTTGATATCGGAAGGTGATAAGATGCGGCAACGTTAGTTTATTAGAGGATAGTACAGACAACAAATTTATAAGCATATCAAGTAAATGTAAAGGAAAGAAGCGAATATGTGTGAGCGGGCGAATTCAAAAGAGAATAGAATAAGGTACAGGTAGGCAAGACAAAGGCTCATAATAGGATTCGAGCACATATATACATGGGGAAAAGAATGATTCTTCGAGCGACATTTAAGCAATTAACATTTAAACTAGAGAGAGAGATGTACGTAGGCTGTGCATGTAATCAAGCGTTCAAGTTTATACAAACAAGATAGTAATCATCATAGTACATTGAAATACACAAAATTGTTACTGTTCTAATAACATGATCAGTTAAGTAAGTAAGTAAGTAATTAGGTAAGTAGGTAAAATGGTTTAACAAATATTAACTATAATGGAAATTGATTGTAGGAGAGTTAAGTATCTTCATTTTTCAGCATATAAATCAAATTGACATGTGCAATACATAGAAGTCTGTTTCGTCTCAATGAGGTACTTCTCACATGTGTTCAAATGTGATCCCTCTCGTGAATCCATCCACTGAATCACACTGAACACCTCACTAACAAACCATTGAGTAGGAATGTTAAGATCTTCACATTCTCAATTTCATTCAACTCACAATATAGACAGATGATCATTTTGTGCCCACACTGATCACAATAACCCTCTCATTAACAACTATTATGAAACATACCAACCGACGTCTGTGATAAAATCACAACCACAATTAAATATTCATTATTTCTATACTCATCAATATCATGTCACTTCTACTTATCCATTACAATTTATCATCAACGATGAATGTGCTCATTGAGATTTATACAGACATTTTGTACAGTCATACCATTTACATCACACAAATATCGTAGTGAACACTACTGATTGTCTCACATATGATTCATTCTCTTTAAAATATTTCCTCTCTCTCATGACCTGATATGGTATGTGAAAATCATAGTCGTCATTTGGAAGACACTGACATCACCTATAAGATTATTTGTGGACTTATATCCATGGATTATGTAAACAGCATTGATTGTCAACCGGATGTTGAGTTGAATATTCAATGATTGATAACTATGTGAATGAAATCCAATTGACTCTCGTGAATACTCTGTAAAATGGTGAAGATGTTTTGAGTGATGAAATGATCAAATGTGAACATTATGCAAGTACATTCACATGATGTCAGCTGATGAGACGTGATGAAATGCACCTTCAGAATGACACTACTAGTCCAACTTCATCTGTTCGAAACCCCGTCAATAAACACTGATCAACATCCAGATCATTCTAACATTCACTTAAGCTAACACAATCATCGTACATTTGAGTAAATCCTTTCTTCTATTCACTCCAATATTTGCCTGATTACACTGCCATTATTCAACTGTTTCATCTATAATCTAAATCAAATCAGTTCACATGAAATATATCTATGAATTGAGCAAATGGATAGTAAGGATTTTCGGAAGGGTAATGATCAATAAGCGAACATGATTTATCATGGTAATTATATGATAATACTTATAATTACAATATATGAATTGATTGTCATTGAATGTAATGCATCACTGATGTACATTCGAGTGATTTGCATGAATTGATGTAATGGAAAGAAAGGGGAGAATAGTATGAAGTGTTGATTGACTGTTTATGGTAACTGTTGTTCATTGAATGTTGTGTTGATGAGTTGTGATTGACTAGTTCTAGTTCAATAATATAAGTTCATTGTGTGAATCGATAGAGAATGTAAACTCGATTCACACGTAGGTACAATGCAATTGAATGTGATTATTGTTTACCAGGATTTACATGAACCGATCCTGAATTGCTTCTGAAGCCGTAAATCATGTTATGATAAGTGTAAATTAACAGTTTCATCAACGTTGTAGATGATTGATGCTTAGATGTTAACCATGAAATAGTTTATATCTTCAATATAATGTCCAGAAACTGTTCAACCCATTTGGGTTTATCCCATTTGTCTCAAATGTGTTTGAAGCATGTTCCAAGGCATTGAGTAAGTTGATTTTCTGTTCTGTTGATTTTAACTATTTCCCATGTACTTGTCATTTGATAGATATAAGTTTAGATCTGATATGTGGATTGGTTTATTGAACATGTTTATACTAATAACATAGCATCATACCATCCTCATCTTCTAAACTGAGATGAAGAAATTGGGATTTACTATTGATTGTAGCATATGCTCACTAGCGACTGGTTTCAAGAGGTATTTTCCTGGAGTTCAAATGAGAAGCAGTGACCAGTGGAGTTCAATTGGGTTTGTTGTGAAACAGTAACTAACTGATGACAATGGTGGATGTGTCGATCAATTTCGTGGATTGGTTGAATTCGGACATTAACACCAATGGATGCAGACTTAGTGTTCTAAAGGCTAAGCGTTAACGCGCTAGACTGTTAAGTCCTGGATTTAAATCTCGCGAAGCGAGATCGTACATGCGTACTGTTGAGGAGTCCCACAATGGGACGAAACGGCCGTCCAGTGCTTCCACGTTTTTTATGTTTGTCTATCTTCAATTGATTCATGATCTCAACTATTGAAATTATTTTGATGTTGATGTTCTTTTTGAAATTACTCCATCCACTATTCAATGCATGATGGACTGACTGATGTTAATCCTTTCATTTAACTTGTATTGTATTTAAGACCATGATAGATTGTAATCGGTTTTATCAAAGTTAATATGTTAGTGATGAATTCGGATAAATTTCTTGATAGACATGTATATCTCAACAGAGACTGTTGAAACTGAGTATTGAAATACAAACTCTTATAAATAATATCATATTTGCTACTTGTGGAATATTTCCATTCAGACTATGAATTAATTTGAAATGTTCTTTGATAATATCATATCATATAATAATTACAAGCATTTAATTAATAACTTGCCTTTTCATCTATTCAGTATTTGTTTCTTTTTCTTACTTACGGTTATTACTCCCAACATAGAATAGCCCACCGACACGCATTCTCCAACCCACTCTGTTCTACTCTGCCGTCCTTTGTAGTTCTATCCAATTATTGTTCATACTTCTCATGTCTGTCTCCATTTCTAGGCGTAATGTGTTTTTTGGTCTTTCATCTCTTCTTTGGCCTTGAGGATTCCATGTGAAGTCTTGTCTGTTACGCAGTTCGGTGCTTTCCTCAATGTGTGTCTTATTCACTTCCAGCACTTCTTTCTGATTTCTTCCTCCGATGGGATGTGATTTGTTCTCTCCCACAGTAGGTTGTTTCTGATAGTGTCTGGTCAGAGGATTCATAGTATTTTGTGTAGACAATTGTTAATAAACACTTGTATATTCTGGATGATGGTTTTCATAGTTCTAGAAGTTTCGGCCACATACAGTAGAATTGTCTTGACATTTGTATTGAAAATTCTGACTTTGGTGTTGGTTGAAAGACAGTTGTTTTGAGTTCCAGATGTTGTACAATTGTAGATATGCTGCTCATGCTTTGCCAATCCGCGCCTGCAAATCTGCATCAGATGCACTGTGTTCATCAAGGATGCTGCCCAGATAAGTGAAGGTTTTTAGATCTCCCAAAGCTTCTCTGCCAAGTATGTTTCTTTATCTTACTTCACACTAATTTATTATATATTTAATTTATCTGCATCATCGAAAATTACTTTTATCGGTACTATTTCTTATCAAATAAATTGGAAAGGAGTAAAAATGATAAAATAAATGAAAACGTTAGATTATGGAAGATAGAAAAGAGGTTAGGGCTATGTAAGAATACTGGTTTTTGTACACAAATGTTAGACTTGAACTGATCGATTGCAGTAGCCTCTGCAGTACATAAGTTTGTCATTTACATTCCTATTGAGCCAACTCTCCTGACTGTATATGATTTTAAGGGGGGAGGAGGGCTTCTGGTGAAGCTGAGCGGCCAGAATTAACATGAACATTCAGTTTAGAGAAGATACTGAAGCAGACATTCTGAAATAACAGACTTTCAAGATCTCTAAGAAAAACATTCTATTCGGATAAAATTCTCATTACCTTTTCTAGTCGACCTATCATTTCAAGTTATATGGAGGATATACTCCCACATTGGACCAAATCATTGTACATCTATCACTTTACTTGCTCATCCGGCTACAGATATATGTAGTGAACAAAATATGTTCTTTGAAAACACATCTTCGAACATTATCGTTCGTGATGATTGAAAGGATAACAGAAGTTAGTCAAAAGCTCAATCTTGGAACATCTAGTCAATTTAACTACTAATCATTCAGTCCTTCATAGATATCAATTGAATACTTTACCTTTCTTTTCACCAGTTGATTATTACATAACATCCTTGCAATATCTTGACAACATATCATCAAGCTCTCTGAACACTTACAACCATTCTATCTTATTATTAGACTACTATATTGACAAATAAAATAACCTATAAATAGAATTATATAGTTTGAATGAATGAAATCAATAAAAACAAGTAAATTTCTTCACTGAATTACCATCTTTCATAATTTATTGAAGGTACCGTTTAAGTTCTGTATCAAATAAAAATGGATACATATGAAGCCAATATGTTAAAACTTAATCAAATTAAACCTAAAAGATATTTGTTTTGGCAATAAAAGATTGTGGGAATGAAAAGAATGAGAAATGTTGAATAAACGCTATTAGAGGTGGTGGAGAGAATTTGTAGCTCAAGTAGATGATATTGATGAAGTTTTGTTCTCTGAGCTAAAGTTTGTGCTGATGAAAGCTACACGATCAAACCATCCAACTCAGAGAACAAAGCTATTAGAGGTACACAGTTTCTTTAGTGCTAATTCACAATGACTACGAATTATATTAAATATTAACTAGTCAAGTTCTGTTTTCTCCATGTGTCATATTCAACAGAAACAAGATTGAGCTTTGGACTGACTTCTGTTATCCTTTCAATAATCACGAACGATAATGTTCGAAGATGTGTTTTGAAAGAACATATTTTGTTCAGTTCATATAACTTTAGCCAGATGAGCAAGTAAACTGATAGATGTACAATGATTTGGTCCAAAGTGGGAGTATATCCTCCATATAACTTGAAATGATAGGTCGACTAGAAAAGGTAATGAGAATTTTATCCGAATAGCATGTTTTTCTTAGAGATCTCGAAAGTCTGTTATTTCAGAATGTCTGCTTTAGTATCTTCTCTAAACTGAATGTTCATGTTAATTCTGGCCACTCAGCTTCATCAGAAGCCCCTCCCCCCTTAGAATCATATATACAGTCAGGAGAGTTGGCTCAATAGGAATGTAAATGAGAAACTTATGTACTGCAGAGACTACTGCAATCGACCAGTTCAAGTCTAACATTTGTGTACAAAAACCAGTATATTCAATCCCTCATTCTTACATGGCCCTAACCTTCTTTCTACCTACCTGTCTGATATTCAACATGACTATGAAACATTTGTTATGTGCGCAATATTGTAATGAATACTATGTCATTGTTAACAAACTAACATATTTATGTTTTATTCAACTTGCCTACATTCATATATAAATGCAGTATCTGCTAGGAAAGTGCGGGAATATTTGTTTCTTTTTATAATTTAAGTTATTGAGGGGACACGTAAAGTCAACTATTAACTGGAAGTCCCAGTTCTTTGTAATGACCGACAGTATATCCTTACTGGGTATCTAACCTTTGAGTTTTCCAAGATTGTGGGTAAACTATATGTTCAAAACAGATGTAATAATTTTGCATTTCAGAAGATACTAATAGTCCTCTTATACAAGACTCCTCTTTTTTCTATTACTGTGTGATCCCGCATAAATACTATCGAAACATTGTGATAATGTAGAGGTAAGAGAGATCACCTCATAATTCATAGAGTAACGTCTAAGTTTCTGCACTGATAAATCATTTGGTATCATGTCTATGTAGTCAAGATTGAATTGTCTATTGAGTAGTAATGCGGCCATTAGTCTAAGCGGTTCAGCATCGAGTGAACCATGTTTTGATGTTACACTGACTAATCATTGGGTAATCACCAGGAGCCTACTTCAGACCATTTAAAAAAAAACAACTCGTTTTCAGGTTACTTAGAGTAGTAGCCACATTTTAGTCAGCATTGAAGACTAGGAAAACATACCACTGGTTACGACTCTTATTAATTGATGCAAATCTCAGCCCAATGGACCGTAACTTACGCCCTAGATAGTTCAATAGTAACATCTCGGACTTTGAAGTGTGGTGGTGTGGGTTCGAACCTCACATAGGGCACCAAGAACCTCGAAACCACAGGTACACACTTCTGATGAGCGCCAACTAGTGAGAAACTTAGGTTTAGGGTTTCCTTTCATATCTCCAACCCCTTAACCCCCTCCTACGACGTTAGAATAGATTGGAGTGGGATAATTAACGGTATTTAACAGAGTACTAACTACTGATCTGAATATTTTAAAGTGATCTTGTTTGAGTGACGAAGCATCGCACTATTAAACTCACAAATACTAAGTAAAACTTCGATACAAGGCTGAATTAAAAATCCGCTAGAGTTAAAAAAAAGATTGACTGTTTGTAATTAGAATTATATTTGTAATTAATGCGATGGCCATTTTGTACGAAAAAACATACTTAAACCCTGAGGATTTCTCCATCTTCATGACTAATGGACTCGATTTTAGCATTATCTTTGTTCTATGATTTCTATATTGTCCAAATACATTTACCTTCGTATTTTGTAGAAACAACTTGGTTACGATTTTCAGCCATATGTTACCTAATATCTGTAACCATTGATTATAATTGTGCGGACCCTAACCAGATGACCTGCACTTACTTATAAGACTCACTCAAACAGTCAATGACTTCATGAACAGATAACATATCTTGGTTTGACCCCCCCCCCTATTTCTGTTAACCTGTCTCTAGACCAACAAACACCACGAGTCGAGGTAGGCCATGGTAGAATATACAAATTACATGTTGAAATTATCTTAATGGATGAAGATTCACAACATTATTGACTGATTGATCTACCTAATACCATAGATATAACCTCAGTATTGTCTTATGATAATTCAAATACATATGAACAGTGCTTCAACAATCACATACACAGTACCCAATTTATTTATTTATTTGAACACATAAATATTGATACACGGGAGCACCAGATACATATGCACCACACAAATCTCATTTGATTTTTTGTGAGGGCTGTGATACTACCCGGGTGCCCAGACCGAAGTAGGTGATCTTCTTCGGAGGCCTACACCCGGAGCCTTTGGCCTAAAGGTCTGATCCTCAAGGCAGTGGAGCAACGTAAGGAGATGTAGTCCTATGGTAGCCGGTGACCAACGAATGGCTCATACGCCATTTGTTCCCGCAAGTAACTGGAGCCCATGTGCATCATTGATTTAGAATCAGAGTTTTCCAACTCCCCTAGATGGACTGTCCATGTCCACCGGGTCGATTAAAGTACCAGATATTCCCTTAATTAATACTCAACATATAATACCAAATACTTTTTTTATTATAGTTTACTTGATAAAATCTTTTGAATAATAAGATGAACTTTTTTATAAAAAAAAAATTAAGAATAAAATTGTTGTACAAAGATAATTTCATACGTCTATTTCACAAAAGACGAAACAATAACTTGTTTATTTTAAAAAAAAAGAAGAAGAGGAAGAAGAAGTAGAAGAAGAAGAAACTGATTGTATGTAATATAAGAGATATGGATGATCAACAACGATAAATGATACATTGAAACAAATCAGTCTATTGAATGGGAATATGAATATGTTGAATAGGGTTGTTGTTGTTGTTGTTTTTCTATGACCAACCAAACATATAACCTAATGCTTTAGAAAATAATCCTGAATCTCTATCCTGTCGAACCTATTCAATGTGATGATGATGAAGAAGAAGAAAAAGAAAAAAAAGAGAAAAATAGACGATAATAATGAATGATACAATTAGTTTCAATGAAATTAAAACGATAATATATATATATATATATATATATATATATATATATATATATATATATATTGTTAGTAGGAGGCATAAACACAGTGGGTTTTGAGATAGTAGATAAATGATTAGTAACAACGTGGAACTTCGTCCGTACGTACGTACATCAGTTCAAGTTGAATACCATACCACATTAGCACAGAAATTCAGTTATCGATTCAAATCCCGTAGTGGAAGAGGTAGTGAAAGCATAAGTTGTGATAGGGAACATTAGGATTTGATGATGTTATTTAAGGAGTATAATCCAGTGAAATGAATTTGGAAAGAAGAAGAAAAAAGGGACGTGAAGAATTCAGATTCTAATTTGGGAGACCACAAAGAATGAATGCACCTGCGCCATTTCAAACAATTTGAGCCATGTAATTCAAGGTCTTTAACCATCGGCTGCTATCATCTCGCGGTCCCCAACCAGGTAGTCTACATCTACCAACATGACTCAGTCCACTTGTCAGTGACTTCATGGATTTGTGCCATGTTTTGGTTTGGCCGTCCCTAGCTTTCTTCCAACCTACTCCTACACCGTAAGTCAGCTACAACGTAGGACCAAGAACATATGTGTATCGTTCCAAGTTGTCATATCTCATATTAGCACAATAAGATGAACACCAAATTCATATTAGTTAATTCAGTGATTGTAATATATAAAAGAAAAATTGCATATCAGGACATAGTACAGGAAGAAAATATTAGTTCGTAGAAATAAATTTATAAAGTAATTCACAGTTTAAGGGAAGACAGAGGGTGTATACACCTACGCCATTGTGATCGATTCTGAGCCATGTCACCAAGAGTCTCCAACCATTGATTATGATAGTCACGCGGACCCCAACCAACCTGGGGCTAAACCTGTTTTCCATCCAAAGAAAACAGTGCCGTACTCAGCATTATCGAAAGTTGATTAGAAAATTAATCGCCTTCAACTACAGGGAGTCAGTCAGCTGCAACGTAGGACCAGGCACATATATGCATCGGTCCAAGTTGCCATACCGCATTAGCACAACAAGATGAACACCGGATTCATAGGAGTAGTTAATTCAGTGGTGGTAATATATAGAAGAAAGATTGTGTATAAGGAGATAGTAAAGGAAGAAAGAATTCGTTCGTAGAAAGAAAGACATGAAGCGATTTTAATCTTTTAGTTTAAGGGCAGACAGAGAGTGTATACACCTACGCGATTGTGATCGATTCTGAGCCATGTCACCAAGAGTCTCCAACCACTGGTTACGACAGTCACGCGGACCCCAACCAAGTAGTCTGCATCTACCAACATAGCTAAGACTAGAAGTTAGTGACTTCAAGCACTGATTCCACGTTTTGGTTTGGCCGCCCCTAACCCACTGAACAAAAGAATTATCTAAATTCTCGAGTATTTATCTCCTTCCAGTAGGTCCACTTATCGACTTAGAATACGCAGATGATATAGTCCTGTTTAGTGAAGACAGTGATAAAGTGCAGTCTTTGGATAGCTCTGAGAAACAATGCCAGAATATTTGGAATGCGCCTCTCTCCCTCTGAATGCAAGTTATTGTTTCAGGACTGGCCTGCGTCAACACCTGAACTAAGGATAGGGAGTGAAGTAGTCAAATACGTTGACAACTTCACTTATCTTGGAAGTCTGATCAGCCCTAATGGGTTGGTGTCTGACGAAATCTCAGCACAGATTCAAAAAGCTCGTTTGGCTTTCGCCAACTCACGTCATCTATAGCGAAGGTGAGATATCCGTCTGCCAATTAAGGGACGAGTATACTGCGCAGCAGTTCGTTCTGTTCTACTTTACGGCTGCGAAACATGGCTTTTAAGAGTAGAAGATACACGTAAGCTACTAGTATTTCACCACAGATGCCTTAAAAATATTTCTGGTATCTTCTGGGATCATCGGGTAAGTAATAGTGAGGTTAGATGCACGGTATTAAGGAATGATGGTAAATCAGTTGATGAGGTTGTGAATCTTCATCGACTGAGATGGTTGGGCCACGTGTTGCGTATGCCTGAACACCGATTACCACGACGTGCAATGCTAACCGGTGTTGGGGATGGTTGGAAGAAAGTTAGGGACGGCCAAACCAAAACGTGGAATCAGTGCTTGAAGTCACTAACTTCTTATCTGAGCCATGTTGGTAGATGCAGATGACTTGGTTGGGGTCTGCGCGACTACTTCTATGAATTTGGTGTTCATCTCATTGTGCTAATATGAGGTACGGCAACTTAGATCGATGTATATATGTGCCTGGTTCTACGTTGTAGCTGACTGACTGACTTTCTTTAGTGTACTAATGAAAATGCAGTAAATTGAATAAAGATTTTATGTTGCACTTATTGTGATTTCATATCTTTTAACCTATGAAACTGATACAAAGCACTACATCAAGTACTCAAAGATACATTAGGCCGATGATATTTAGGACAATGGTAGCTTTTTGAACGCAATTACACAAATCACTGATTGTGTACATATTCCGGTGAATTTTAAACTATGACAAAAAGAGCTAATTAGTAATTATTAACTAATATCAATGTATCGTATCAACTAAAATCCTTGAAAATAAATTTCACAACACATTAGTAACTAAACGTAGATAGAGTGAGGAGTCCCACATTGAGATGAAACACCTGTTTAATCCTTCTTCGTTTTCAATGATAGTCAGTCTAGTTCGGATCAGTTTGTGATTTAAACGATGGAAATTTTAATAACAATTCAATAATAAGACTTACACTTGTAGTTCGTGATAAATTTGTTGGTCGTGTCGATGCAGCTAATGATCGCATAGAATTATGTCGTCCAATATTGTTTGCTGATTTGTCTGCAAAAATATTAACAGAATCAGCGCCAGAGTTAGTTGCACCATTACCAACGCCGCCGACACCATTCAACGATCTTAGTCCGCTTAAATCGCGTAATGGTGTTTTATTTATAGTACCGGTTGTTGTTTTACAGTTTTCATCAGTAGTACGTTTCATATTCATTGGATTATGATAACCATTTGATGGACTAAGGAATAATGAATCATTCATGCTACATGGGTTTGTTTGCTTTGAAGACAGACTACACTTGTCATCATTCATAACTTCCTATCAATAAAAGAGGAAACATATTTGAAATAAGTATGAAAATGACATGGAAAAAAATACTAGAAAAGTACGGAGCTAAAATATATAAGCTACGAATTCATGGATAAATATATAACGTGATTTACTACTACTGGTAGTTTGTTTTCGCTAATCACTTAGTCACAACCCAAGATGATTTGGAGTTACTACGTTGAAGTATGAAGATGAATAATCGTAGGCGGTAGTGATAATTCATCTGATGCTATTATCTTGTAATACCGATCTCGATGGCTTAGATATATTTTATCAATGTGATCCCAGTGGCTTCCACATCGGGAATTATTTGTTGACAGTAAGATTGGGTGGGAAAAGAGGAGAGGTGGTCGAAGTTATGACATGACATAGTGATATGAAAGAAAGTTGCATAGAACTGGCATCTATCAGTTCACCAACACTCTCCGTTAGCAGTTCTAGAGGTGGTGCAACTCAGTGACTTGAAGCTTTATCAGACATGACTCAGAATAGAAGCTAATTGTAATATTCTACTGTGGTTTCCTTTTACATTTTTCATAAAAGTGAAAGGGAATCTCTTAACTGAAAGTGGTTTTTGTTGGTCACATTTCGAACTAAAGTATTAATCGCACGATTTTTTTATTTTTATTTAGTAATCTTTTAATTGTACTCATATTCCCTCATTGTGTTCCTTATGATGTTATCTTCTTGTTTTGTCTAGTGCATACTTTTTTGTGCCTAATTATACCACATTTACAATTATTCGCTAACTCTGGAATACAACTCTCGGAAATACACCGCCAATGGAAAGTCACAATAAAAAAAAGTTCAGAGAATCGTGAGGAACATAAGTTTTGCATGTCTTATGAGAGATAATAGTCAAGAATATTTCAAAACTATCAAATACAATAAACAGACTCTTTCTGAAAACAAACACGATAATGTCTTCATTTTATAGTCTCGGAATAATGTCACTTAGTGAAACGATACTTACTTACTTACTTACTAGTTAGCGTTTTTCTAGTAAGTTAGTATTCTACGAGATGAGGTCTCTAACCCCATACCCAACCCTCCTCCTTTATCCGGGCTTGGGACCGACAGTAGTCCCAGAGGGGCTCCAGGCGGAGTGAAACGATAACATCTTAAAATGGTCTAGAATTATTTCAATTCCAGTCAAAAACTTTTAAAATAAAATTGTCACACATAATGGAAAAGTAATGAAAGCAAGATGAAAGATAATATATTAAAAACTTATTAAATCTATATTTCAATGGTTAAGATCATGAGTCAGTTGAAGCTAGACCACCATAGAAAACCTGGAAGCACTGGACGGCCGTTTCGTCCTATCGTGGGACTCCTCAGCAGTGCGCATCTACGACCTCGCCCCCCTGCGAGATTCGAACCCAGGACCTACTGGTTTCGCGCGCGAGCACTTATATCTATATTTGTAAGGTATGAATTGTTTAGTAAGGATTGGAAACTAGTTAAATGTTAATAGATGAAAACTAGAAAATGTAGCTAATTTATAAAATACGATGAAGTAAAGATAGAATTAAATATATAACCTAATGATTGACACTATTAAAAGTAATTTTATAAAATGAGCATAAAACTTCTTCAAATGCAAACATGTATACATATACATATATAGTGCCCCCAAATGCCATGGTATGGTCGAAAGTGGGGTGAGCCCGCCCTCCCTCTCGAGATGCTCTCACACGGCCAGGGAAGTCCTACTCACTGCCTCCTCGTGGCGGGGGTGTTGTCTACGAAAATGAGAGGACGAAAAGCGAATGTCTGGCGCTTTAACAGGATGCAAAACCAATGGTGCATATGGGCTCCAGTATCCTGTGGGAACAGATGACGTATGAACCAATCGTTGGTCACCGGCTACCATGGGACTGCATTTCCTCACGACGCTCCACTGCCTTGTGGATCAGACCTTTAGGTCAAAGGCTCCGGGTGTGTCCCCCTAAGAAAACCACCTGCTTCGGTCTGGACAACCGGGCAGTATCACAGCCCATACACAAATAAAATTTAGTGTGGCGCATATATATTTGGTGCCCTCTTGTACCAATATTTATGTGTTCTAATAAATAAATAATAATAATACATATATAGTAATTAAAAGATATTTTCACCCTTACATAATCATTACAGACGGATACACCGACCATAGTATTATCCCCGAATACTTTACCATTTTTATTTAAAGCACAATGAGCTTGCATTTTATTTTGATATTTAATATGCATCCAATTACCACTATTTGTAATCTAGAAGAAGTTTTGAAAGAAGATAAATGGAAATAGAAAATAGATAATACAATGATTATAAACTAGAGATCTTGAAATTGAATAATAATAAATGAAAAATGATTATCATTAATTACTTAAAGGATTATTATGACTGTCAACAAATGGAACTCGACATGAGAATTTCGATATCGTGTTATGTATACATATTCTTTGATGGATTGCGATAATAATGGTGGTACTGTGATGTGAGCTACTTATATTCACATAAGTAGTATATAATACGATAGTCAGGATTAGAATGTATTTCAGTAAAAGATCGATAAGAAAAGAACGGAAACGGAACGCAATTGGCAAGGAAATGCAGGAACAGTGAAATCTGTGACAATGGACTGATACTTGCAAAAGAAACAGTCAACTTTGAGACAATAGATTGATATTATGCAAATTAAATATTTACTGTATGGTTTTCAGATTTTAGTGAGATATTCTGTAATTTCGTGTTCAAATACATTCGATTACCCCCACTCGTGTTCTAGTTTACTACAGTACTTCTTCACTGATTATCAAGCGTTCGCCATGTTACACTCATCTTGCTTCATTCAACACAAGTACATTTAATCACTATGGGATATGTGCGAAAATTCTAACCGAATGTGATTCAAGTGTTAAACTCTTGAAAATGTGAAAATGAGTTTTGCCTAGATGTACCCTATCACTGAGCACAATTAAAATAAGAAATTCATAAGAAATCATAAGTTGATTGGGATTTAAGAAATAAGAAGTAGAATATTTTTGGACTCTGAAACAACATAAACCCACAATTTTACATGTGATTCGGGATTCAGGGATCCGAATCAATGATCTAAAAGTACAGTAAATGTTGAAAAACCTGTAGGTGGCTCTTGATTTTAACTATGTATTATATTACACCGTTCATTGCAAAAAGTAGCACGTAAACGAAAAGAAACATCCGATATTGACCATTATTTTTGCCAATTGTTCTTCAGTTCATAACACGAACCATCTTCAGACTAAACAAATCTCTTTACAAAACACCTTATTCAATCAGTATTATGCGTTACAATACGCCATTGCGTAATCAGTATTAATGACTGACTGGTTGTCTTTTTATTCTCCGTATTAAGTGACCTGTTCCAACTTCTACGCTTTTATTTTATTTTATTCTCTGTATATTCTGAGTTAAGAGCGCTCGTTTCATGTTTTATTCTTATTTTTAGATATTCATAGGCTGACCAAATCAAAATCACTTGACTTATACTAATTTTATATTCAGTTACAAAATCTACCGACCAATGTACATTTATAACTAAGAGGTAATTAAGAAAAAGTGGCTCAGATTGCATTTAATTTGATTATTAAAGAGTTATGCTACTGACTCGAAATAAGTACTATAAGTTAAAACAAAAAAGATATAAAATTACACACTGACCACATGTTTTTCTATTGTACCCAATTGAGCGAATTGGTTAAGAATAAATGCAGCTCGTGATGGAGGGAACCTAAATTTAAGTCGTGATAAGATAGAAGAAAACTTTTTGAAGTTAGGACATAAAGCAGATCATAAATCATAACCTACTAAATGCAAGATAGCTTACGATAGGTTACATTTTAATGCTTAAATTTATTCATCTACCATTTCAGTCAGTCAATCACAAACAATGTAGAACCTGGCATAAGACTGCGTAAGCTTAAGTTCTCATACCATGCTAACACAATGAGTTGGAATTATCAAAATGAACACCAAAGAATAAATGTATCTAAACCACTCCGAGTAATCCTGAGCCATGTCACCCAACCTCTCAAACCATTGACAACGGTTAACGCGCGGACCCTAATCAGGTAATCTGCATCAATCCTTCGAAAAATTTTCTGATTAAATACGAGCAAGCCATACAATATCGAAATAATTGAAGCTCATGTTTTCCAGTCCCAAAACAAAACAGAAAAAACTATTGCATAGCATTTTTGCTTGTTGATAGGTAGATGGATATCTTGACTATGCAACAAACGGTTCGAGTTAGCAAAAGGTATATGAACCTTTTTGACAGTGATGGAATTTCGTAGGGTCAGCAAGCTGCTGCAAATAAAATTTTCTTGTTAAAATAAACAACTTCACTTCCTATGGCCAAATTGGAGATTAACACATCCCTAGGTTTGAACCTCGCTCTAGCTGCTTCGGTTTAGGTAGCCGGAGAGTATTATTAACCTTGACAACTAAAGCATAGCTCGAAGCCAAGTACATAAATCGATACCTGGAGATGAGTTAATAATAATATTCACATTTAAAATGCCTTTATTACTACATTTGGCATGAGTAACCTAAAATATGTACTGTAATAATGTTAACATAGAGAAGGATACATAAAATAGTTGACACACATACCCGAAAACAGTTACCCAACAATCATGTGGATTCGCACTATCAAAGTCGTTGGAACTAATAAGTATGAAAAAACAAATAGGAAAGAATAATAAGGTTAAAATGAATAATAGTTAGCAATGCTTGCTTAGAAATCATTCATGTATACATTAAGTTTCTTTAACAGATTAGGTCAATCTTCAATTATTGTAATGAATGGTGACAATGTTATCTTTTCGAACTCATTGTTACATTTCTCATTTTATTTGTATTGTAATCAACTAGAAAGTTTATGGAAAATGAAGTAGTTAAGTATATGAACAATAATTGGCTACCAAACATCATAATACGCACATATTGATTCACTTGTCGAAATGTAATCATTTATGATTAAATCTACAAAATTTACGAGATAGATTCCAGTTCATGTAAAGACTATCAAAGATCAACAGTGAACTTTACATATAATCTACAAAGGAAAATTTTAAGCAGAATACTCAATACTTAGAAAGCAGATAGACGTCACTAATAAACGAAATGGACCAACAAGAGAATGACAACAGATTGACTCTTTGTGAAATAATTAAGTACAGGTTTATATCAATTAATTAGTAGATTCTGTTTTGTGAGGCCCTGGTACGGCCGAGAGTCGGGAGAGTCCGCTCTCCTTCTCGAAATGCTCTCACATGGCCACGCGTATATAACCTCTGCCAGGGAAGTCCTACTCACTGCCTTCTCGCACCACGAGTGTTGTTTACGAAAATGAGAGGACGAAAAGCGAATGTCCGGTGCATTAACCGGATCCCAAATCAATCGTGCACATGGGCTAGCTCCAGTATGAACCAATCGTTGGTCACCGGCTACCATGGGACTGCATCTCTTCACGATGCTCCACTGCCTTGTGGATCAGACATTCAGGTCGAAGGCTCGGGGTGTGGCCCCCTAAGAAAACCACCTGCTTCGGTTTGGGCACCCGGGCAGTATCACAGCCCTAACACATATCAATTGAGATTCGTGTGGCGCATATGTATTTGGTGCCTCGTTGTACCAATATCTATGTGTTAAAATAAATACATAAATAATAAAATTTTGATGGATAAGTAACAGGGAAAAAATTAACTTTATAAAGATACCCAACATAATTGAATAAACATGTACATGGTTGTGGTTCTTAGTGCAAACTAATAGTAATAGATAAAAAGCAAAGGGAATTTTCGATGTCTGCAGGTTTTCGGATATGCTACAGTGTAAACCTGACAGTGACAAGTACTGACAAGACCTTCTGAATAATAATATATTTTTAACTGCAAATCAAGGAATATGCCACCAGCAATTAACGTTTACATTTTATGGCATGAAAAGTGAGAATCTGATCAGTGCGACATTTATTTTAGCTCATATAAATTGCTTGGGAATAAAGTTAAACTGTTATTAACTTTTCGTAGCCAAGATCACTTCCGTTATTTAATGCAACATGTTACCCATAAAGCTCATTTGAATAAGTGTATCCAAGTAAATGAGTAAAGTAAATATTTGGAGAAATGGGTTACCTTCGATGTGAAAGCAAAGCCTCCGCTAAACGATCAGGTGTGCTAATACCATCTTGCTTCTTATTCCCATCATTTATATTTGCAAGAATACTGTTATTATGGAGTGGTGACCCAACTAAAGGTGGGCGATTATTTACAACATTATGCAAAGGTGTTCGATGATAACTAGAATCACCCGGCGACTGGAAAGGACTAACACCTATTTGTTTTACAGGAGGATTCGTCGATGAACCAAGAGTGTAATTTGGTGTACTGTGTTTTATTCCACCGAAATTGTCTGCGCTGGGCTTTGAACGGACACCAGCACCACCAACGGTTGACCACATACTTCGTGTAGGAGGTGATGTTAAACGACGTCCAATCGACTCATGCGCTTGACTTAAATAGCGTGGCTGCAGTTTGTTGTTATACTGTGAAGCCTAGAAAATATATAAAGAAATCAGATGAACGATTGATTGGTAATATAAGAAAAGATGTAGAAGATAGTGTTCATAGCTTTAACTTCTCAATTAAAATAGGTCCTTATCAAAACTATGCGAAAATCGATTAGTCCGAATCGCTTACAATTTGAAACAAAAAAGTGATTTGGAAATACAAGTAAAAAGCTTATAAATAGTGGATCACCACATAACGACTTTATTGATGGTAAAGAAGTTCAATAGGACATGTATCATCGACCTACATACGGATTCAATTTGTTCGAATGAAGTACAACTAGTGTGTGAAGGTTAACACGAAAAATATATGGCTCTTTAAGCATCAACTGGATCCAGATTTATGTTAGATTATCATTACTAACCAGTCATACCTCAGGTCTAAGAAGCACTGCAAACACGACTGTTAACAGATGGTCTATAAAGATCGTTTTTGATCTATGAGGAATATATGTATCAGTACTTATTAACCAACGACTTTTGCTGTCCCAACGATCACGTTCAATAGGATTTAATATTTCATAACTCTCACAACCCATTAAAACGCTAGACGTTGTAAATTATGCTTAGTGCGTAAAAACCAATGAAATCATCTAGTTATCTGAAAATTGTCAAATAAAATAGTTTTCAATTTATGATTTAGTAGTTAAGATGAATGGCTATGCTTCGGAGCTAGCAAGGTTGCCCCTACTATCCAGCAACGCCGTGGGGAGGTCTTAGGTCGGATTATGCTGCTACTTCAAAGACACAGTAATATTGTTCGGATACTGTGTTGTTTCCTTATCTGATCACCGTTGCATCTTCCAAGTTCATCGGAACTCACTTGTTAAAGCAGAAGAATAATATGCACTTTTTAAAAATAGTTCCACGGTGGGTCACAGTACAATTGTGACGATTACTAATCCGTTTCACTAGAGAATATGAGACCAATCAAAACAGTTATCGAGCGGTGTAATTTCAACTACATCCTTATTTAAACAAAACAATAAATAAGATTCAGTTTATGCATTATATTATTAAATTGCTTTATATCATGACCATGAACTATCATATAATCGGTTGTCATTTAACTGTCAAGACACAGGTGCACTGTTCCAAAACACAGCAAATAACAAAAAACATGGTTAGGTCCAATTACTAGAATTAGGAACAATTACCACTATGAAATCTGAGTAGCTTATAGGTGCCTATACTCACTAAAGTGTGAGTACAGATATTACATAGACAACTACAAAACCTTACTTAACATAATCCTTGAAAAACTCACTGGTATATTGTGCGAATTCCCAGAAAGTGAAGAAAATGCATTTTGGCGTGAAACTTTAGATTCTGAGCTTGTCGATACCGTCTCTAAGACCTGTGGATTTTCACTCATTAAAAATCCTGGAAGATATTGGCAAGTGCCTGGTGAAGTACTTGATCCTGTCCCAATTGAGTTTACTGGGGGAGAACCTAGAGCCATAGGTTCAGTATGGTTGAAAGCAGAATTGTGCATTGTTCCTCCTTTACAAAAGAAACCACAAATACGATTTACAAACTTGTAATAAAGTCCAATTTTTATATCAAGTATTTGCATTTAAAACAATCGATGACTACCACATTACAAAGCCCTGGTTCAATTTCGGTGACCGAGAAACCTACTCACTGAAGCGAAATATGCGAAGTTGGATCGAAGAGCTGTTAGGGAAGGAAAATTATCAGAGGGCGAGGAAGGACCCGCAAAAACCTATTTGTATAAAATCAAACACCTTTTGAGGAATTAGTGATTTTATAACGTATAAGGAATATTCTTCCGACTGTTAAAGTAAACGAAACGTTTGCAGTGACTTTAAAAGAGTTAAAATATAGCGAAACACCGAAAACAGGCAATTAGAAAGCAAAATATATTGGCCTAAAGACTTACTGAATCCATCCATCTACGTGTCCTAGGTGGAACGCCAGTCAAAAACCAAACTAACTGTTAGATGGTTAAAAATTAGTTTTTTGGTATCCAATATTGTGAAAATATAAAAGTGACATAGTAGTTGATGCTACGAAACTTCTGAGACCAAACTAACCCCTTGTCAACTGTTTTACGGAAACAATAACAAAATGTGAAGCGGTGACCGATCTTAGGCTGTCGCCTAGGTTTTTATTGACTCGGTTACCCAAAGACAGACCCTGAAAATTTGATCTGTAACAAACTATAGTGAGCAAACACACAACGTGCAGGTACATGACCGGGTATTATTCACATTGAACATAGAGTTAGTAAATACCTTTAAATTAGACTTTACTTGATTATTGATTTCGTAGTCTCCCCGTTAGTTTGTATACACCTGAATCACTACAAATCGTCATTGTGCCGAAAAACAAGTGAATCATAGATAAGCTCTGAAGTAGCTTTAGGCCATTCAATGATTCCAACCTGTTTGTAACTTGATATTGCAGCACATCAGAATAATTAAACAGTAAATACTGAGGAATCAATAAAAGCCTGTCTTAACAGAGTGCTTCGAGTGAATAAAAAACTGAGGATTAGCTTCAGATATCGTAGTACTTTAGTCCCACTTAGAGTATTTCATATTGTTTAAAAAACCTGAGATGAGTGTCAGACTCGCAGAAAACTCCCGTGAGCAATTATGGGAGAAATTAGGGTCCCAGCTTCACTTCCTGCGCGGCAATACTCACGTGTAAATGGTTTTAGAACAATCTTAATTCAATATGCTAGACGATTTTTCAGTAGGAAATCCTGTAACATATCTCAATCTTCCTATTTTTGGGTGAAATTCGGGGTTTTCCCCAAAGTCCAATGCTCTTCCCCCAAAGTCTAATGTTTTTCCCAAAGTTTGGGGACTTCCTCAGATCTACAGAAACTTCGGGATTTTTGTACCATATCCCCAAAACAGGGAGATTGGGATAATAAGACCTCTGGAGTGTACATCTACGTCTTGTAAGACAGTAATCCGAGTTTTAGGACGATGTGCAGTAAATACTCATTAGATGACGCCAGATGTTTAGAAACTATTGACATATGGAAGTTGTGGAGGTAAAAAATGAGTACAAAATGATGCTAGTGGATCGAAATCAAATTCTGCTAGAAAAGGGATTCCATAAAAACAAACGGTATTTAAAGCACTTTAAAGTATATAAATAAATTCAACCACAACAAAAATCCGGATTGCTACACTACGAACACCGACGGACCACAAGTGACCTTGTGGTTATAGATCCCACTAAGAGACTCACAGACGAATTTTAAATATTTCAAAATTCTTGATTTTTAAGCTACTCTCGCTTGCTTCAAACGAATTTTTGTCATTATAAATTGCTTGGCATTCAACCAACCTGCAATCCATACTTTTAACCACATCGACAAATCCAACATTACCAGGTTTGTTATTACTCGCTATTTCCCGAACAGTTGTTGCCTTCTCCTTTTCATTTTTCTTTCAGTTCAGCAATATACAGGGGGTTATGCACCACTTAGCTACCTCCAGCAAGCGACTACTTCCAATGTATTTGGAACCGGTCCAAACGCCCTCTGAACCTGGTGAAGGAATATTGTAGGGCCAATGAAGTGGCACAGCCCTTTCCAAAACATCCGGGAGTTATATCACAGAAGATCGGGCAATTTATTGGTCCTCGTCGAGTTCAAGGACAACCAACGCTCGTCGGTTAATTGAAAGCCATGGACTGGCCCATGCGACAGTGGTCGCACACTGCTTCTTGTACTTACTCCTACTAGTATATTTTTCTATTTAAGTTGGTTGTGTTGTACAGCCGGAGGCTTGAATGCTCAGGTTGGGCGTCTAGGCACAGAAGAGAGTCGTTTAGGTGGCCGATGGGGACTTGTTGGTAGCAGGACAGATAACGGGGACATCTACTGCAACTGTGAGCAGACAATAACCTGCTTCTGGCTAGAGTGTTCCAACGTCGTAGAATGAATCGATAGTTGTCCATATCTTTAAGAAGGGTTCGTGTCGCTTCTGTAACCACTATGGGGAATAAGTCTACTTCCGATTGTGTCTAAACTACTGGCTTCCATCATACTTCGTAGGTTATTGAAAAGCCCAAGAAAGATTGACTCGCAAGGAGCAGGCTGGTTTTCGTTCTGGTCGAGGACGTGTTGATCGTGTCCTCACCCTCCGCCAAATATTAGAACACCATCATATTTATAGTAGTGTTTCTTGACATCAGGGCTGCCTTTTACAGGACTGTTCACTGGGATTGTCTATTGAAGATGGATGTGCCTGTGAAGTTTATTAACGAACACCCTGGGCAGAGTGAAGGCATATAACCACCTAAGTTCAACCGATGGGGCTAGACAGGATTGCCAAATCTCACCATTCCTTTTCAACTTGGCCATCGATGACATTCTGGAAACAGCCCTAATGGATGCAGGTAATGGCGGTGTAGATCTGTTTCCTGGAAAGGATATTCGACTTTGAGTATGCAGATGATATTGTCTGTATGATAACACCCAAGCCACGCGATCCTCACTTAATAAGTTGGCAATTAGTGCCCGTAGGTACGGTATGTGCTTTGCACCTTCGAAGTGTAAAGTACTTCTACAAGACTGGCAGGACCTTGATCATACACTCAACCTGGGTAGTCAGCAGATAGAAGTAGTCAAAAAGTTCCTTTATTTGGGTAGCTGCATTAGTGCTGGTGGTGGCGTAAATGATGTAATCAATTCAAGTATAGTAAAAGCCAGTGTGGATTAGGCCAATCTGGGCCATCTTTGGCGCCTTCGTGATGTTAGTCTGGCTGTAAAAGGTCTGATCTACAACACGTCGGTGAGAGCAGTTTTGCTCTATGCTTGTGAAACCTGATCTCCCCGAGTTGAGGATGTTAGACTACTTTCTGTGTTTGATCATCGTTGTCTCCGTAGGATTATTGACATCTGGTGGCAACACCATGTTAGTAATGCAGAGGTTCGGCATCGTGTATTCGGGCACAGAGACGATAATCTAATTGGTGTCACCATGTTGAAACATCGACTTCAGTGATTTAGACATGCTCTACGAGTGTCGTCCCAGAGGATTCCACGTCACGCACTATTTTCCGACTCTGGGACCTGTTGGAAAGAGTGGAGAGGAGGTCAGTATATGACATGGTGTTGATGTATGAAAGGATGTTGTGGATGACTGGGTCCTGTTGGTCCTTCACGACTTCCTAATTGAGGTCCTAGAGATGGTGCAACACAGTGGTTTGAGACACTATCAGACGTGGCTCGGAATAGAAGTCAGTGGCGAATTTATACTCTTCAATGAAATCGAGTTACTTAAGCTCCAAACACCAGCAAGTGCGGCCCTTAATCCGCGTAAATATACATTGGCTAGTATTGTAAGCGAGGACAGGATAGTTATCTGGATTTAATTCTTTTTTTTTGTTTCTCCAACTAACGTTTTATTCTATGTAAACGATGGATTATCCCCCAATATTCTTTCTTCCAACCACTGCCCGTCGATTTTCCAAATAACGAAGACAATGCTCCACAAAAATACGATTGTCCATACAGTGATGGCCATGTATTTTTCTGGGCTCTTGGATTTGTAATAAATCAGCCGAACGATAAAGTCAACAGCATCACGAACACTGGAGTTAGTAGCGATGCCGCGTGTTTAAATTGGTTTCTTTTCGATATGTGCTGTGTCACATCAGATCTATCAGAGAGTCTAAATTTTGAAACTAATCCAGACGAGTTTCTTTATTTTGTAGGGTAATTTTCCATGCTTTTGGCATTTTATAACATGTATACGCTTTCACTTAGACTGATGATATATATTTCGTATGAACCACCTCCTGAAACCGTTTCCTGCATAAATCATATCATACAGCATCAAGCGATAACATACTACTGTGAGAAACTGTGTTGTTCGCGGGAGAACCATATTACGTCTTAAGTTAATTCGACACTTCTTAGTTCTGATTATCATTTCTACATATTTATGAATATTGCTAACTACAGTAACAACTTGTGAAAATTCCCGATCATGCTTTCATATTCTTATCTGTAGTTCCGTAGGTCATGTCTCAACCTTTACAATTTTTTTCTCCCAAGATCCTTTTTCTCGTTGTTATATTCTTCAGTAGCGTACATGTTAACCTGGCCTGTACATGTAACAACTTGGGTTGCTTATTTAAGAGTTGACTCCAAACAAATAAGTATATATCAAAACAATAGAGCCCGAGTAACCATTCATTTTCGTATTTTGTACGGGCATTATATTCTTATTATCTCATACTGGACGTTGAAAAGCTCTGTGTGTTTGAACAGGTCACCTCCGGCTCCACGGTGTTCTTGTCCCATGAGCTAAATAAAGATCTATCTTACACGAATATTCGTCAAGATTAGAACGAATAGTTTGACAGATATTGGGCGCCGAGTATAGAGAAGTCATTATATATGTAAATTATATTTGAAATAATCTCAGCGATTGAAATTTAAATGATTCCAACGCTTCGTCCAGCTAACTTGTCTGAACTTCTTCATGTTAGAATAATCAAAATCAAAATCATCAAAGAAATATATAGCTATTAACAATCATCGTTATCGCTGACTGAATTCAATGAGGCTTTAGCAATACAATCACGTATCAGTTGTATTCCTAAATTTTGACATGTACATCGATGATTCATTAACAATTATTTAAACTTGAACTTGCACTTTTAGCTATTTTCTTATCCTTCCATACATAACATAATAACACAGAATATCAATAATTAATCTGACACATAGATACATACTTATGCACTCACATACACATACACTTGATGTTGTTACAGGTAATTATTTTCATGTAGCTGAATCTTTTCACATGAAATTGGAGTTAACTGACTCATTATATCCTATGTTACAAAAATCAACATCCAAATTTGATTGTATAGAAAAGTACAGTTATGATTGTTAAAAACTCTATATTTCTTTTATGATTTTGATTTTGATTATTACCCTGAATAAGTCCAGACAAGTTAGCTGGACGAAACGTTGGAATTATTTAAAGTTCAATCGCTGAGATTATTTCAAATATAATTTACATATATAAAGACCTATCTGCTACTGGTCTTGTTTCTTTTATCAATAGAACGAGGTAAACCTGTGGTTACGAAAGTGGTGAGCCTTGTATTGAACATAAATTTGATTTCTGTATTCATTATTACTGCTATTTGTTTTAGTCAGTCGTAAAAGTAGGCCTTTTCATTATCCTTAACTAAAGTTTGGTATATATATTTATACATTGTTTTTCATCACAAGGTATTCGTGTCGTAGTCATTATTTTAAACCGTTATTACCATATTACTATATTGGTCAGATACCACATGTCAGATTCAATACAAACCCGATCACCAGTGGAGATAGACACTGTTAAAAATGCGAAAGTCCAACTCCCAAAATTTAATCGCACTGATCCTGAGTTGTGGTTTGCTCAACTAAAGCATTATTTTACGAGACAATATCAAATCAGAAGGAATCTGCTATACAGACTTATGTTCTTTCCTCTCTCCTTTATCCGACAAAGAAGTCCACGATCACCACAACCATTCACCATCTTAAAATGGGAGATAATGAACTGTCTATCATTATCAGGTGGCGAAAGAATTCAAAGGCTTTTCCAAGGATGAACATTAGGCAATAGGTCACCATTAAAGACTTAATGTCACCTCCGAGTTTTAATGATCGACAACGAATTGGGTGAAGCAGTCCCAAAACAAGGATGGTCACAAGCTCTCTCATGATATGTGCAACATTGTTTCGATGCACAAAACCATGACATTTTTTTTATCTCACTTGGCGCGTATAGCAG
Organism: Schistosoma spindalis; assembly: GCA_946903255.1. Classification (NCBI taxonomy): domain Eukaryota; kingdom Metazoa; phylum Platyhelminthes; class Trematoda; order Strigeidida; family Schistosomatidae; genus Schistosoma; species Schistosoma spindalis. Next base: position 46,771,942 of record OX336418.1, read on the forward strand.
ATAAAATAATAGAAAGAGGTCACCCAACTAGATCACGCACGATAGATCACTTACAAAAATACCCAGTCATAGAAGAACTCATTGAAAATGTTAAAAGTCTCACTTCGACTGCCACCAGAATGCAAATGGGTCATAGAAACAGGAGCAGATCACAACAACCACCAGGATCTAAGTCACAGGACAGGTTGCAAATGTTCAAACAATCTGGAAAGATCTGCTGATATCAATTCAAGCAAGTACAGTCAACCAGACTCCCAAGAATATGGGAGAACGAATAACCCATCCTCAGATCGCGAAAACTTAGGAGGGGTGCCTAAACAGTCGCTTGTTTGATATCAGAGACAGAAATTCGGGCATAAATGTTTAAGTGGATATTAATGCTATTCTCAGTATTATTCCTCGGAACAAAACTGAGCTGGGTCCAAAGATGCCCTCATTTAAACTCCAAGCTGCCAAAAAAAAATAAAATCTCGATGTCTAAGCAGAATACGGTGACACTAGATTTGGGTTTTAAGAGGCGATTCCCCTGGATTTTCACTGTGGCCGATTTAGATCTGGAAATAATGGGAATGCACTTTTTAGAGAGATATGAATTCCTGGTCTACACTAAAAAACGACATTTGACACTGAAAGAAACTTCGGATTACAAAAAAGGCAAAGGTCACATCACATTTCCAAACGTGATACAAACGCCGCCAGTGACAACTATAAAATTTTAGGATATACTCGCGGACTTTCCTAAACTATCCAAACCGAATCCTCAGCCTGCCAATTTAAACGAAAGGCAAGTAATACAATCAAAACCGAAGGTGCATGTGTGTTTGCTAGACCCAGGAGAATAGCATCAGATAAGCCTAAAATCGCCAGAGCTGAATTCAACTACATTCTACATTGGTTATTATCCACCCTTCTTAGAGCCAATGGGCAACCCTTTAACACACGGTTCCAAAAAAAGTAAAGACTACTGGCAACCGTCCGTGGATTACTGTTTACTCAATCATCAAACAATACCAGATACACACCCAATACCTCACATTCATGATTTTACAAACGGATAACAATGAATCAACATATTTAGCGAAACTGACTTGATCAGGGCGTATCAAAATATCCTAGTAGCGCAGGAAAACATCCCTAAGACAGATAATACTACAGTTTATGAACTGTTTGAGATTGTGCGTAGGCCATTTGGTCAAAAACATTTCAAAGATTTATGGATAATCTACTTCGGGATAAGAAATTTGTACAAGGGTATATAGATGATTTATTAATTGCCAGTCTGGATTTAAAGTCACATGATTAACATATGTATTCAGCTTTTAAACATCTGAATGAAAATGGAATGAACACATAAAAATGTATGTTTTTAGCGTTCAAACTTTAGAATTTCTTGGATATTCAATAAGTCCAGAAGGGATCATACCGATGAAATAAGTGGACATTATCAGACAAAATCTCACGCCAAGTCTTCTAACACAACTTGGAATTTTTCTATAGTAATACGTATCTATTAGTCAAACAAGCGTCCAAAATAAAAACTCTGGGTCCTGATGCTAAAATTAGCAATAAGTGAGCATATATTTCGGGGTCACAATTTGCAATATAATCAGGCAGCTCGGACCCGATAATGCCACAAGCTTCTGGTATTTTCGAGCCACCTAGAACAACAATATTTTGAAAAGAGCTAGAACAAAGATTTTAGCAGAATAGCATGAATTCATTTTATTTCGTAGGTTCTCATCAGCTGCTTACAAACTGTTATATTTATAAATCATAATAAGATAATGAGTTTAAATGACTTACATGAGAGGGTTTTGTTAGAAGTTATATAGAAGACATATTCGTATAGTGTAGCAAGGGTGTAAATGAAATTAATAGACTGAATATTGTAAATATTTACCTAATGTGAAAGAATATTCTACATCATTAATTGTGACAACAGTTCAAAAAGGGGGGGTTAGAAACCATTGATTACATAATGAGTAAAAAATTTTGATAGGAATATAGTGAGTAGAGTTCAGTTAAAAGATTATTAATTTGAAACGTAGTTCAAGAAATAAAATAATGAAAATCAATGATGTAATAAGTACAAAAATAATAATAATAATTTATGGTACAGCGAAGGAATATTTGTCACCAAGGCAAAGAAAGATTAACAACCATCTTTTAACTGAACTCTACTCACTATATTCCTATCAAAATTTTTTACTCATTATGTAATCAATTGTTTCTAACCCCCCTTTTTTGAACTGTTGTCACAATTAATGATGTAGAATATTCTTTCACATTAGGTAAATATTTACAATATTCAGTCTATTAATTTCATTTACACCCTTGCTACACTATACGAATATGTCTTCTATATAACTTCTAACAAAACCCTCTCATGTAAGTCATTTAAACTCATTATCTTATTATGATTTATAAATATAACAGTTTGTAAGCAGCTGATGAGAACCTACGAAATAAAATGAATTCATGCTATTCTGCTAAAATCTTTGTTCTAGCTCTTTTCAAAATGATAAAGGGAACTATGTGTATGAAACAACAATATTCACCAGCTGCTTTCCGATTAACACTACAACTAGTTACTCATAATGGTTTCTGGGTATCGTCATGTAATATGACTAATAAAATTGATGAAACTTAACAAACTGGGTCGACAAATAGACTTATAGCATCGCTAAATAGTTCTGTTTTCCGGTGGCTGTCCTCATTTATTATAGATGATTTCAGGATGTATTTCCGTCACTTGTTCATTTAGCAAACACCTTAAAACCATGTCAATCTAACTGAAGGTTTAGCGATACAATTATGTATGCAAATTATCAGTATAAGTAGTCGAGCAAATCTCCTGCACACTGAAAACATAACTGTTGAATTTACCCCAAAATTGACAAAGTTCCATTCCATTATCATAGACATGGTCTGGAAGTTGTACTCCTCTTGGTAACAAATTATGTTTTTTCTTTCTCTGAATGCCACACGAGTGGCACTCACTGTTTGTCATCTTGTAAAGGTCGATTTATTAGAAGGTATCGTACGATACCGTGTCCCCTATATTTGTGACGTATACGCTTCATCGATTTCAACACCCTGTGATCACTCAAATTCATACAAATCGATCTCTATATTATCCCAAACTCGTTACGTGAAACTAGTTTGTTCGAGAATGGATTTGGAAAGCTATCTGTATGTTGAGAAGCGATTGGTCTTAGCTGACTATCAAATGCAAAGGATGTGAAGCATGGCGTACTCGCTCGTGGTTCGATGTAGATAGCTGACCGAGCACCTTCAGCTAAATTGTGCCCAGTAAGAATAATGGGGTCAGAATCAATTTTGAAGACTTGAAGAACTATTCATTTCGTGGATTTATTTGCTGTTGCATACACAGTAAAGATACAAAATTCATTTCGACACATACGATACTGTTGGTGATACTTTGAATGGAATTAACTCAGTTGAGACGAAAACAGTAGTCTTGATGTGTAATAAATTATCAAAACTGTAAATTTAAATCGGTGTGTAAAATACCATTGTGTTTAGTGGGGCCCTTTATTTTGTCGTCATTTAGATCGGAAGATCTTGTAGTGTCAGTTATTATGTTAAGCCCATATATCTCAGTCTATTCATTCTACTTGAGTCACATGAAGCCATGTAAATAGGCTTCGGGCCTCTTACACTAATTCCGGAAACCTGTTCAATAAGCGATCGGAACTAGGTGCGCAGATTGACTATACGAAGCCAGACATAATCACAGTCACAGAAATTTGGCTGACGCAGTCTATAGATAGTATGGAACTTAATTTCGAGGGTTTTACGTTAGTAAGAGCTGATAGAATGCAGAAGCGTAAAGGAGGAGTAAATTTATTCATTAGGAATGCTATCCCATAAGCCAATATTGACAGTGTATCCCATTAGAGTGGGACATGTGTGAATTGGTTAGTTGCCGCTTGAAATGCAAGGGACAAGAGCTACTGATTGGTTTAGTCGATTGTATATATTTGTATTTATATGTTTTAAATTGTTTTGGTTGAATCACTCGTTCCTGGTTGTTGCAGAATATACTTCTCATTTCAAGCCTGGACTTCTCCCTCTAGATAGCTGGAGCTGGGACGCGTCATTAGCTAGCTCACTGGTCGTTGGTCATCGAATCTCGTTCTTGTTCGCAAATTTAAGTGAACTCGTTAAGCTTCAAACCTAACAAGTTCAAGCTCTGAGGTAAATGACGTTCTGCTAAGCAGTCTCAATACTTGGTCACAAAGTAATCGATTTCTAATCCTAGGGGACTTTAATGCATCAATGGTAGACTGGGAAAATCTGAGAACTGGATTGTTTGATAACTTTTTCGAGCAGAAACTAGTTTATGCTGTTATCACATGTGCCTTAGTGCAACATGTGAAAGAAGCAACTAGGTACGACCCGGACTCTGAATCAGCCTTACTAGATCTTGTATTGACTCACTATGAGAATGACGCTGCAAACCTCCTTTACATGCCACCCCTAGGTAAAAGTGATTAGGCAGTTTTAACTTTTGACTTCCATATAACTGCCAATCACGAGCAAGCGTCAGCTCAACCCAGGTCTAACGTCTGGAAAGCGAACATATGAGATATCATGCATCCAGCGTGGTCAGTAGATTGGACAATAAACCCAGAGTCCTCAATTAAAACGGCTTCGGATGCATTTCGAAATTTATACTCAAAAGTTACCGCACCCCACATCCCTTGGACTACACCAAGGGAGCTGAGAAACTCCCCACGATGGTTCAGTAGGGAGGTCCGCATCCTTCTCCGTAAGAGAAGAAAAATGCGGGATAGATTTAGGTTACTAGGGACTGATGAGACAAAATCTCAGTATCGAAAAGCTCAGATTACCTGTGCCTCGACCCTCCGTAAGTCTAGAAAGCTGCACGAAGGAAAAACTGTTAAGGAATCCATAGAATGTCCTAAACGCTTGTATTCCTATATAAACCAAAGGAAAAAAAGAAGAGGAAATACTCCTGCGCTGTGGGGAGACGGTACTGCCTCATCATTAGTAAAGGATGACTTTGGTGAGACTCAAGTATTCTCGAACTACTTTAGCAATGTATATACCATGGAAACACCCCATCAGTGCATGCAAATCCTCCCACACAAGCACTGGACAACGTGACCATAAAAGAACTCGATGTCTTTGGTCTGCTAAATAAGCTCGACATAGGCGAATACACGGGGCCCAATGAATCGCATCCTAGGCTACTAAGGGAATTATTTAACCTCTTTGTGAACCCTTTAAGTATATGCTTTAATCCGTCCTTAACTCAGGGTCGTTTACCAAAAGACTGGAAGAACGCCGTAGTAAGTCCTGTCTTCAAAACAGGTACGAAACATAAGCCTGAAAATTATCGACCCGTTAGCCGAACTAGTGTGGTTGTTAAAATCTTAGAAAAGATTATTCGGAAGGAGCTGTTTAAGTACCTCGATGTAAACTGGATCCTTTCGGAGAAGCAGTATAGTTGTAGAATAGGTTATTCTTGTCTCACTAACTTATTAGTCGCTCGTGAAAGCTGGGGCGCTCTTAAGGACCAAACGGTATCTGTAAACATAGCCTACATTGGCTTCAGCAAAGCTTTTGATATAGTTCCGCACAACCGACTGTTATATAATCTAAGAAATGTCGGGATTGGAGGCAATCTATTGATGTGGATAAAAGGCTTCCTAGCTGGGCGCCAACAAAGAGTACGGGTAAACTCAAAGTTATCTAACTGGGAAACTGTGCTTAGTGGAGTGCCCCAAAGTACAACTTTGAGGCCAATGCTATTCCTTTTGTATGTAAATGACCTTCCTCGCATGCTATCATCATCGGTCTTGTTATATGCTGATGATGTCAAGATTTGGAGAACGATACGATGTAAGGGTGAAAGCTTGGAACCCCAAAACGACCTGAAGAAATTATCTAAATGGTCTCGTACCTGGCAGCTGCCGATAAATACTTCCAAGTGTGTTGTGATGCATATCGGTCATCAAGGTACAGATACATACACGATGAAAAACACTGAGCCACCTGTTGTCCAGACACATAATGACTTAGGAGTCATCGTTAGCCAAGATCTGAAGACTACTGCACACTGCCGTGCAACAGCCGCCAAAGCTTTTAGAACTTTATGGTCAATACGTAGGGCTTTTACTCATATCGACGCTCAAACGTTTTGGACTTTGTATACAGTGTTCGTACGTCCTGAACTTCAGAACTGAATACAAGCGACAGCCCCCAGCTAAAAAAACTGTGAGTTTTTGGCCAAACCAAACCTATTCTCGCTGTCATATCGCAGAACTAGAGACGACTTGATTACAGTTTTCAAACTGCTTCGTGATAAATTCGCACCTGATGTGCCCTCATTTTTCTTGCCTTCCAAAACAGAATTTACGAGGACACTCCAAAAGAGTTCCCAAACCCAGGACAAAGTACTTGTCAGCTGACTATCGAGTTTCTCATCAAATCATCAACGAGTTTAATTCATTATCTCAGCACGAGGTTGAGGCACCATCCGCCGACTCTTTCAAAAGAAAGTTGGATCAACTGAGAGACCATCACTGTCTGGACTAACACAAGCCATCAAGCCTCCTGTCCTTTCCAAACTGAAACTGTTCATAAAAATTATATTTAATAGTCTGTCTGGACAAATATCATAATTGAGCCTCACTCGGATACTTACTACAAGCATTAATACAGGTTGATTATCCACTAACCTACTGAATACATAACGTTATCTCGGTTGCGGTTTTCATGGTTAAGGATATCAATCAAGTTTCGGTTAGAAGTACGAGTCGGTGATATGTTTAATTCCAACAGGAATAACCTATATCCGGAAAATGCAACTCTGTAATGCTACTGGATCCCAACTACACAATCTTCGAAGCCGAAAATTCGACAACTGAGAAGATTTGCGTTCAATATTTAGTACCAAAGAGAAGGTCAGAAATGGTGAACGCAAGAACAGTCAGTCGATTCGGTGTGACTCGGCTGTGCAGGCTCGATGGCTATGTGACTGATTCCTTTTCATACCAGACGTAATTTTCTGTCCCTAGCGTAAAGGTATTTTTCAGAAGTGTTAAACATCATATTGCAGACCGTCAAGTAAGAAGAGTCAGTGTAGACTATGATGTGAATTCCATGCAAGATTTTGTAGATTGGGTAGTCACATCATAACAAATCTACAATTGTGGAATGGATCTATTATTCTAGTGGAATAGATAAGTACGATGATAACGACATAGGCCATAACCCAATAACGCCACATGCATTTAAACTACTCTACTCCTATGGTTGACATTTATACTTCTACGACAACAAAAATACGACGGATGGGTTTGCGCCAATTAGGGTCAAGGTAAGCGCACCTCTTATCGTAAATGCTGTTGGCTTCCAGACGTCCACCTATAAATCAAAGACCAGATCTTTTAGATGGTAATTAGATACTCGGTAAGGACGCCAACTTATTCATCAGTGTCTATGGGACAGCGGGCTCTCGTCATCATATTGGAGAAACATGAAATAAAGATATATCTAACGGCTACGATTGCTATTAATTTGTGCTGGCAGTGGAATTTCCTGGAAGGTTCAAGGCCTAAGAAACTACATGGTCTTCGGCAATTTTAGGAAGGTTTACCATAATTGTTGTGGTACCAACACCAACTAGAATTTCCTGTTTCTCGCGGTCTACAAATAGATCATTATTGTGATAAGGTTCTTTAATAAGTTTTGGATCGTCTGTGATCATAGTGAGGGAAAGAAAACGAGAGATAGTGTTAGAAAGATCTTTAATATCGCTTTCTATTAACCGAGGCTTTTTTTGACAGAACAAACATCGATGTTGGAAGTTGTGCAGATCTCTGAAACCCCATCGACAGATGTAGCTAGTTCATCCACAGCGTTATTTTGGAAGGAGACGAGAACCGCTTACATTGGTTGTGGAAGCTTAGATAAAAGGAACTGTCTGAAAACATTTCAGTCTAATTTTGTTAATCAATAACCACTCCCATACGCAGCAACATTTCCGTTTCCGAGACATGTAGCAATTTTATATTTTAGAAGAGTTGATCTGATCTTTATCAATCAGCTAGATCTGCACTTTTAAGGATGACCTTTTTCAAAATGTCGTGAAGCTCGGAAACATCACTAGCAAATGTGCCTGGTGTAACGTGCTCGTGCTGTAATCCTTTCACTACTGTGAGGAATCGTCCTCATGATAGTGAACTTCTGTATCCCAGCACCAGACTTTGATATCGGCAGGCTAGTATGGTGTGAGTTAAAAAGTGAGGACGAGGGAGTCCTAGTCTTAAACGGTTGGGGCGTGAGCTCCGATATAATAAGCATAAAGTATTTAAATGTACGGAAAATGTAAAAACACAAGGTCATGCCAAGGTATGCAAAAGTACATATATATATGGCAAGGAACAGATACATAGGTCATCGTTTAATGCACCATCAAATATGTCGAACATATCCAGGGGCTGATAACTTTTTTATCTGTAGCATCTTTACAGCCGAGGATTCTAAAGCCAGCCACACCAGAATTAAGGAATGAAGGAGTCCGGGGATATATTTAGAAGTATAAGAGCTTGGCTAACCAGTTGTTGTGATCTTTTAGGAGTACAGCGTGTTCAATATCCCATGATTTCTTTACCTCGGTAAATCATTGAAACGTTCCACCATTAAGCTACATTTAGGAGGAGATTTACTCAAGACAAATAAGAAAGAGCTCGGATAAAAAATTGCAATGAACATTTTTAACAGCTCCATTCAAGAAGTTATAAAATTTCTTTCTAGAAGCCATAACGGTGAGATCTTCTACCATGCTTTATAAATAGAAATAAGTGTTTACTTTTAGTCATTTAGTGCCGATCGGGATTGATCTAGGTTTCATCTCTCGATCACTTCCATTAAAAACTAAATCGTTTTCCTGGAGAAATATGGGAGAGACCATACCTTTGTATAGCTAGAAACACCATTCTAATAAACAGACACAGATTCAAAGGAACCAATAACTCGACAGCTGTGCTCAACTATGTTCAAAGTACAATTAAATTTGAGGACTTCTAAAGAACCACGTATAACATTTTGTGACTTTAAAAAGCCAATTCACGGTAAAATTCTGTATTTATTCATAGAGGGAAGATTTAGTTATCATCCCTAAATTTCTTGTTTTAATTTGTCGAGTCCAAATCTCATTGTTGGGGTCAGTTGTCTTGTTGCCGAGTTTCACGTTAGCGTTTGGGGATGGTACGTTATTTCACTTGTTTTCATTTCGTTTGTTTATAAGTGGGTCCGGATGAGGGCTTTCAACTCTTTTCAATCGTCATTTTAGATGCCAGTCACATTATTCAATGCGGTCCTCAGACCCACACTTATCAATGTCATGAAAAGTTCAACTGTCAAATTTTCTCCAACAGCTGTTTCCTGCATTATCCCCATTAGCCACTTCCATATATCTTCTGTCCGAAAAGATATTGATCAAGCAGCCAAATATATTGGTGCTGGTGCGGCTACTGTTGGATGTGCTGGATCTGGCGCTGGTATTGGATCTGTATTTGGAAGTTTGACTTTGGCATACGCTAGAAATCCTGGTCTAAAACAACAACTATTTACCTACGCTATCCTTGGTTTCGCTCTGAGTGAAGCAATGGGTCTGTTTTGCCTGGTGATGGCTTTCCTCATTCTATATGTTTTCTAAGGATGCGTATATCCTCATGTACCTAGGCCTATTTTCCATCTCAACCAGATTTCTGGTCCAAATATGGATGTAAGTCCATTGTGCAGATAATAGACTTTAATACTAGCGAAATAAATTGTTATAGACTTGTTCCTCTTTTTTATGTACGGTATTGTATATGGAATGGTCGCGAAGCTATTGGACCGTACTAGTACACTGTCACGTTGATTTGTATTAGTGATAGAAAGCTTTAGTAATCTAGAAATCCTTTGGATTGAATTGCTGTGTTCGTTAGTTGAAATATGCTTCTATAGATTGGGGGTCTTTAATCGGAAGTGGTCAAAGCCTTCGTCTTACGATTAGTTATATAAAAAGTTGCTTGTGTGGTTTCTTCATAGATGTGGTTGATGTGTGGGGACTTAAAGTCTGTTCCTACGTTTTATCCAGATAGTCAAGGTGAACGACGTTTTTTTTTGTGCAGGCCACATCGCAAAAGGACGAAACCACTTCAGGTAGCTTCACTTCAACCATGTGATTTTCCCTATTTGAAGAGACTAGACTCATATAAAATTATAACTTATGAACGACTTTTGAGCGATGCTAAAGTGACTGAGTGTCCACCTAGTGACTAAGGTTGAATGAGGGTTATAAAGCAGTTTGAAGAATGAGGATTATGATTCATAGTTTGTGGTTAGTTAAGAATTGAACATAGGGTTTTTATCACGAACTGACATCAGCTATAATCCCAAGACGCTATTTGCCAAATGGGTGAGCGAATTTCGCGCCACATTACAAAACCTGTTATATCTGATTTGTTCGTCTGTAAATTATGGTCTCGCCAAGTTTCAACATGGATTTGTCTCAAGATGTTCACGTTCTGGTGACTTGTTAAAATCATTATAGGTCAGCTGTGTCTTCTTAACGAATGTTCATATGTATCAGGTCCCCAAGCGTGTCTTATTTCTGAGCAGTCGATAGGACTGCGGCGATTGTTTGACGCTCATAATATTAAGGCTTTCTAGCCTTCAGTAATAAGGACAATAGGTTGATGGATCTGTGTTAATCCTGACAGACTGCCTCCCAGTGAAGGTCCAGCTTCATGAAAGTATCCACTGATTGGGCTGATACCACTTGTTCGAGTAAGGCGTTCCAGACTTACAGCTGGATGGGAAAAACGTGACCCTACTTTAGGTTTACTAGATCACGGTTTGTGAATCTTCTTGCTATGACTTCGGAGATTATTAGTGCTGGAGGACGCAAAGAGATAAGGCATGTTAACACCCAAATCATAACCAAAGATACGAGATGCCAGTATAGGGTCACCTCGTGTCCTACGATACGACAAGGGGAAAAGGTTTAGGCGTTTTAAACGCTCATCGTAAGGGAGTTTAGAAAGACCCTTCACTAATTTCGTTCTCACACGCTGGACACGCTCAAGTGAAGTAGTATCCTTTACCAGACATGCGCTAGCTGCTTGGATACAGTACTCTAAATGTGGTCTTACATAAGTGGGATATAAAATTCGAAACGTTTCCTCGTCAAAGCATTTCAATGCACGGCGAAGTAATCATAACTCTAAAGTAGTACACTCTAAGCTCTATGGATTTATAGTATTCAGGTTTATGGTGTACTCAGTGTGACTACAAGTTAATCTGAACAAATTAAAAGTCAAATAATAATCTTTACAATGATAGCGAAGTGAATATCGTGTGTATGTATCAGGTTTTTTCCCCAAAGTTAGTTGAAAGAAACAGCTGTTTTAAACCAAATTAGAAGCATCGACTATGTGGTTAGAGCGTTTGGCTTTCAACCGCTAGAACACGAGTCCGAACTCTGCCTCATCTAATTGGCTTAAGTGTCCTATTGCGTCACTAGCCTTCAATTATAAATTGTTTGAGTACGTTAACTTATATTTGGTAAGTGATTTACAGGTTGTATAAAGTTAGAAAATTTATATTGTTTCAAGAATGATGTGCTTCGTAAGTAAATTTGAAGGGGCAGATATTCTGTTTTGATGCATATTAGCTCTAGCAATGAATTCCAACGAATATTAAAGATCACTGGTATCTTCTAGAGTATACTAGAAGAATCTAACAGATTAAGCATTTAACATTACAATGTAAAAGCTACTTAATCATCACCAAATAATTTACGGATCAGTTACTTTGTCTATCCGATCCCAGTAAATCGTTACAAAAATCATCAATGCAAATGCAAAAAATCGTTAGACATATAAGACAACAATTGTAGGGTTTGTGTTTCTCATTCACTAATTCGATTAAGCTTTGGAGTCATGCAATATTTTAAAGAAGCTAGTGGCTTTCAAATTGACAAACTTAGTGTTTTCCAGAAGCTTAATGGGAGTTTATGTGTGTATTTACAACCAATAATACTGATCAATTGTGAGCGTTTCATTCTTTCGGTTTATATCGGCTAGAAAAAATATTGAATTTCATGTCAAAATTTGGTCTCTATTCACTAGGCAAGATAATTTTTCCAAAATAGAAGTAGAATTCGTTTATTGGCCTGTTTTTACTTTATGTGAAAAAGGAAATCCGAAAAAATATCCAGTGTATATTTTATGGGCAGGGGAAGAACTTTTCTCTTATTTATTGATCTTCCTTGTTTCCACCAATCAATAATTACAAGTTTCCTAATCAACTGCACAGAAAACAAACGAAAAAATACAGCTTCAGGGTTATTGTTAAATATTCCATTATACATAGAGAAGGTTATTGTTGATTTTTTACTTATGAGCAAATGTAAATTATAATATCTGTTTTCCAAAAATCAAATGATGAAAATATGATTTAAAACTGCCTACACGAGAATTTATAGTATCTTTGGAAAAGTTTCTGTATAAGGGTCTTCTGTTTATAACGTTAATAAATCAAACTTTGGGGGGGGGGTCCAAAATATCTAATTAACCATCAAAGGGACTTTCGTGATATCATTATGCTACTGGAACATCTTATTACTATTTGACAATCAAAAGTGTAAAATGAGATTTTGTAAATCAAGAATAATGAACATTGTGAAATGACGTGAACTCAGTTCATTTTACACTTTCTAGATTTATATACATACTGAGTTGTGTCAATAAAGTGTTTTACAGACGCAATATGATGTGTAAAATTAGGTCATTTGACGTTCATTTGGTTCAGTTAACTATATGACATGAGACTTAAAACCTGAGGTCAGGACTTCCACTTGTCTGGTTAAACTGATATTAGAGAATTCATAACATGCATGTGTTAAAAATGAATAGCGAAATAAGTGCAAGTTACCAGGACCTTGGTAAATTAAGGGATCTGACATTCCCCTTCTAAACATAAATTTCAGGTTTTGAATTAACGGATTGCCAAAGCTTTCTCTATGAAAACGTTTCCTTTTTAGATTCTCTTAAGACCAGTTTTTCTGACTGAATAATCTTGTAAGACTGGCGTAGATAGATGACCACAATGGACTACGTGCCCAACAACAGAACTAGTGATTTGTTTGCACTCACGTTCGGATAGTTATGCTGAGTAGTGTTCGCATATGTTCTTAGAAGGACTACGCTTGTAAGGCCAATCAATATAAGATGTCCACTGGACCAAGTAAACTAGTAGATATATATTGATCTGAACCAAATCACGAATTTATACTTAACACATCCTTAGACTAGGTGTCAGCTGGAGAAAACAATCCAAATTTCGGTCGAATGAAAGGTCTTACTTCTGTGATTTTGACAACTGGTTTCTTAAGATCTTTGCATTTTTATCCCTTTTGAAATCAATAAACATAAATGAAATCGTAGATGCTGTAGGGGTCCTTTTAATTTTGGGTCTTGATTCCATATTCTCTTCATAAAATTTGGAAAGAAATCCACTCTTCACAAGTACTTTACAGAATTTGTTCAATTCGCTGCAGATTCTCCTAGCTTTCAAAGACAGGAAACGTATCAAATTTTTCCGAATTCGGAAGTAACGAACAGATTGTCAATAACTTGTATTCTTAAATTTGTTTCTAATTAGAATGTTGTAGATACTCAAATCTTAAAAAAACATTTCGTTTAATTCCATGTAGTTTATCTATCCCCTCTCGCTATATACATATGGAGTTTTCGGTTGTTTCACTTTTTTTCTTTCTTTTTAAAAGAAACTTGTTGAAATATGTTGTGCTGAGAATCCTATATTGTACCAAAAGTATAACACTGAGCAAAGCCAATGATAATAATAATTTGTATGTTACTCATTCCAGGTTGGTTTTCTATATGTCAATCTTTGTAGAGATCCTCTTGATCTTTAGAAAAGTAATACCGGCAAAATGAAATTCTACGCTCAATTCTAAATAAGGTCTAAATGTAGTCGACTGGCAGCTGATACTGAACGCTGGCATTATGTTATTAAGGTCAGTATTTTCATCATAGACAGAGAAGGTATCATTCACTCATCCCTTACAGAAATGGAAACCTTCAATTGTTAATCAAAGATTAGCATTCTGTAGATTGGCTTCGAAACAGCTTACTAAGAGCGGACCCACTGGAGATGCCATAACAACATCAATTTTGTTGTAGAATTCATCGTTAGATTTGAATTGTACATTAAAAGGGCAAAGTAGTAGTTCCTTAAAATGACATTTTTGGAATACCGATGTTGATGCTGTTATTCCTAATGTATTCACATAAATAAATTGTCTCTGTGAGGGAGACATTCATGAAGAGAGACGCAACAGCCAATAATATCATTTCCTTCCCAGATACACTAATATAACCTATTGAATCAACAAAATGAACAGAAGAAGGTTTTATCTCTACTGTTTTAATTTGTGCCTGTTAGAATAATTCCCACCGACCACTTGATGGTTGCATGGTATAGGAAGTTATTCATGTCTATTATAGAATTAAAAAAATATGTGTTTCCTGTGTACTTTAGAGAAATCATACAGTTGTGGAACGACTGGTCGAGACGGTTTAAATTATTCATGGAGGTCTTCACCAATTAAATTCTGTAGTTTTTGTTAACTTCCGTCCTACTTGTTCAGCATCATCCTTCTGAATTTTTTCTATCAAAAGCTTTTTGTTATTAAATAAAACAAAGGGTACTTTGAAATGTAGTCATTACGGTTCGTCAGAACAATCTAATCTGCATTGGTGCCTGTTAGCCTTCGTGGAGCATAGATCACTCACCAGGATTCTCTAACCTACTCTATCTTGGGCTTACCTTTCTAGCTGTTCCCGAGTGCCAGTTATTCTTTTGATGTCTGTCCTCAATTCCTTACGCTATGTATTTCTTAGTATGTCACTTTTCCTTTTACTTTGAGAATTTCAAGTTAAGATTTGCATGGTTATGCAGCTTGATGATTTCCATAATATGTGTTCTATCTAAAAATGCTGGTACCTCAATCTGAGCGATTTATTACTAAACCTTTATTTCTCAATGAACCCACTAACTGGGATTTATGCTTAGCGTTAAAAAGGAAATTTTTCACTGAATTATTTTAATTTTCTATTGAATGAGACAATCGGTTTCTTTAATTATTATTTCTAGTGTCTATGACTAATCTAGTAAAATGATCCAGATCTCGATAATTTTAATAATTTCTACTCAATCAAATACAAACAAACATTCTGATGGAGTTTTGTTCAGATAGAAGTTTGTGCTGATGATGATGTCGTTCAGAAGAACGATGAAAGCTCCACGACCAAACCATCCACCTCAGAGAACAAAACTCCATCAAAATCATCCAGCTCAACTACAAATCTTCTCCACCATCTCAAATCAAACATTCGTCAGAGAAACATATAATTAAGCAGAAAGGATATGTAGCACGTATAAACTAGAAGATTACTAAATATTAGAAAATACTAAGTAAACAACCTCTATTCTCATAGTTTGTAGATGAATACAAGAAAACATGGCAAATAATCTAAGAAAACTACGATCATTAGAAAACTGCAAACATTGCTATCCACATTCTTTTTAACCTAATATGAAAAACGAGGTATATAAACCACCAAAATAAAACAGAAAATCCTAGTTAACTTTGTTTATGTATGAAAGAACTCTCACGGGGAATTGTTTTGTAGTAAGAAGAATCAAACGGGTGATTAGGATGTATGATCAGTCAGCCAGTCAGTAACAACGTAGAACTTCGTACGTACGTACATCAGTTCGAGTTGCCATACCAGATTAGCACAAAGATGCAGTTGTCGATTCAAATCCCATAGTGGTAGGGTTAGTAAGAGGGACGTGAAGAATTCAGATTCGAATTCGGGAGAACACAAAGAGTGGATGCACCTGCGTCATTGCAAACGATTTTCAACCATGTCATTCAAGGTCTCTGACACCATCGGTTGCTATCGTCTCATGGATCCCAACCAGGTAGCCTACACCTACCAACATGGTTCAGTCCACTTGTCAGTGACTTCATGGATTTGTGCCATGTTTTGGTCTGGCCGCCCCTAGCTTTCTTCCAACCTATTCCTACACCAGAAAACATAGCACGTCGGGGCATTCGGTGGTTGGGCATGCGCAACACATGTCCCAGCCATCTCAACTGATGAAGTTTCACTACTTCATCAATTGATTTGCCTTTCTTACCGTTTCCTAACAACTCCATTACTTACTCGGTGGTCCCAGGATATACGAGCGATGTTTTGAAGACACCTATGATCAAATACTAGTAACCTACGAATATCCTCTACTCTTACTTGCCATGTTTCACTGCCATAAAGTAGGACGGAACGAACTGCTACACAGTAAACACGTCCTTTGATTGATAGACGGATATCTCGCCTACGCCATAAATGCCACAAGTTGGCAAAAGCTAGTCGAGCCTTCTATATCCGTACTGAGATTTCGTCACACACCAAACTACAAGGGCTGATGAGACTTCCAAGATAAGTGAAGCGGTCGACACGCTCAACTAATTCACTTCCTATCATTACTTCGGATGTCAAATGCAACCCAATCCTGAAGCAACATTTTGCATTTCGAGGGAGAAAATCGCATGCCGAACATGCCTGCATTGTTGCTTAGAGTGGTCAGTAGACTCTGTATTTTGTCAGCGTCTTCACCAAATGGAACTATGTCATAGGCATATCCTAAGTCAACAAGTGAATCTTCTAGTAGGATGTGTGATACACTGACATAAAAAGTAATATGTAACTACCTTTTTGTTAAGTAAATTATTAATGTTAAGTGTGAAATAAAAGATTAGATAAAATGTCTGGGGCTTGTGAACTATGATTTTGTTAAAATTATAAGAGCACCATCAAATCAATAATCAAATACCTTTATATTGTTAATTGAATATTTGTCAAACTGTAAAATCAGAGTTCCATAACGAAGATATATATGTACTGGGATATACAACAGATTTTTGTACTATACATATTTACAGTTAAAGCGAACCATTTATCCTGGATTTCACTAACAATCACAGCATCGAAACAATCCGCTCATATTACACATATATCAATAGGGAGTGATCAATTACCATTCTTAATTTCAACAACTCTTGCAAATGAATTCCTACACTTTGAACAAATCAGGAGTTATCTCAACTCATAGGCTCAATGGTTAGCACATTCCGTTTTGAAACAACAGTTACTGGATTCGCATCTTAGTGTGAGTATCAAAATTGGGATACAGATATATATCCAACTGATGGATCCTCATTAAAAGAGAAGAGTGTTCTAGATTCCAATGTTAATCATAATCTAACTTATTACGAACTAATTACCTAGTTTAAATTGATAATTGAAAGTATTTACTTGACTATCTTTTTACTAGTGAATGAATTCATGTAAGATTTTTTATCATTTCTATTCTATTCAGCTATGTTTTATTCTTCGATGTTCTGTTTTGGAAAGATCTAAGCGTTTATTTAAGTGATTTGTAGTCAGCATCGGGACTGTGATTTACTGAAGAGGCCAGAATCCTTAAGTATTGTACAAATTATTACTATGAAAAGATAACATAATACAAAATCAATGCAAATAATTTTAAATAAATGTTTTCTCATAAGCGGATTTTGGCATTACCTATCTACTAAGCTCGGTAAATGAAATAATTCAGAAAATTATTTCCCTATCTCAGGTCTAGCTGACACGAATATAACAGTCCATGATATTTGATAAAAATAAGATATCACTTTCAAACTTTAGCACACATCAATCCTTCTTAACGATGAATACCCTTCAACTTGTGGGTTTTATGATAAGTATAACACCTCACAGGTCACTAATTCGGAATCTAATTTTAGTCAATTAACGAGTATAAATAACAAACCTGTACATGTAATGAGACCACGAATCGATCGAACGTAGACAATCATTTAAAACATTGAGGCATTGGATAGCTGTTTCGTTCTATTATGAAACTTCACAACAGTGATCATTTACGACCATGTAGCCAGAAATAAAACCCAGAACCTCTGGTTCCTCATTATAATGAAACTCAAAAATCTCCATAATTCTATGCTGATAAACTTGTACTTACCAAAGATAAAAGCTGAAGTAGATTTCTTGATGTTTATGAGCAATAACCCGTAGAGATGACTAAGTGGAGAAAGAGTTATTTTATGTATCCACTAAAGATACTGAATAACACCCAAGCTATGTTAAAAAAACTGATAGAAATAGGAGACTTGAGTCATTAGATTCAGAATCAGTGTCTAAATAGATTCGTATACTCGACGATTACTAAAAGACGAATAGGTTTCTGATGAAGTTTTCTATACATAATACTGAAGAAATCTAATAACTTATAAAGCAAATGCATAGTATTCTTTGAATATAACTGTCCATCTGGGATGCTTTATTTCTATGTGAGAATTTAATTGCCATTTCAGTCAATAACATAACCACATATTTCGAATAATTTAAATGACAAATTTAAATAAATAATATATTAATAGTTAAATTCATGAGTCGATCTAATCTAGACCACCATGGAAAAACCTAGAAGTACCGAACGGCCATTTCATCCTAATATGAGACTTCTCAGCAGTGCGCATCCACAATCTAACACATGGGGGGTTGAACCCAGGGCTTAACCTACTGGACCACTGAGCAGGCATTCGATGGTGCTAGTGTCTAACATCAACCAATCCACGATGTTGCGCGACCATACCTGTCTCACCCGACACAGATTAGCTTCACTAGTCACGGCTTATCAGTAGAACTCTGAGAATTTTCTCACGAAGCTAGTCACTAATGAGCACATTGTAATGATCAGTTTAGGGGTTGTGGAGATTGTCAAGTTTTTGATTGAGATCATGAACCGATTGATGTTAGACCACCACTGAAAACCTGGAAGTACTGGACGGCCATCTCATCCTAATATGATACTCCTCAGCAGTGCGCATCCACGATCTCACCTCGCGGGATTCGAACCCATGGCCTTCAGTCTCGAGCGCGGACACTTCCAGGTTTTCATAGATGGTGTCTAACATCAATCGGTTCATGATCTCAATCAAAAACTTGACAATCTCCACAATCCTTAAACTGATATTAAATTACTAAAATCTCCATAAAACCCCCTACTGAAAATGATTTTTATGAAACATCTTCTTTTCAGTTTATTGTCAATTATATTTGTATCCAAATTTGTCCTTAATATTATTTATATATGGCCTGTAATAGCCAATCAGAATAAAATAACCTTCATGGCAAATAATATTGATTATTAGATTGTAGTTAAACTTTGGAATTCAATATTCAATAGTTCAGTTGAAAAATTTTTTTTTTCTCTCATTAACTTAACTAGAAATTTTATGTTTACAATCAACCTAATTAGGATGTAACTAATGAATGAGGCTTACAAATCTGTGATTTAAAAAGAATATAGAAAATCTAATTAATATTTCAATACTTAAGATCATGAGTCAATTGAAGCTAGACCACAACCATGGAAAATCTGGAAGCATTGGATGGCCGTTTCATCCTATTGTGGGACTCCTCATCAGTGCCCAAAATAGGATCAGCAATTACTAGTAATAATATGGTGTTTTTCTAAGACGAATAACAGTAAGATAATTAATTACTCAAGAAAGAGAGTATAATTGTATTTTAATTCTGTAAATTAAATGATATACAATAGAAACTATATTTTTCTTCTTAAGGATTTTTATAACACGATGAAGTTATTAATGAAGTTTTGTTCACTGAGCTAGGATGGTTTGGTTATAGAACGGTCATTGTCATCTTCAGCACAAACTTCAGGTAGAAGTAAAGTGTTTGAACTAAATCATCCAGTTCAGAGAACAAAATTCCATCAAAATCATCCACCTGAGCTAAAAACCTCTATGATTAAGTTTGATTAAGGATGACAAGAGATTTACCATCATTGAATGACAAGAGTTACATGAATGAATTATATCTTGACTGGTCATTGTTATAACCGGACGCGAATATTCAATGGTAACTGTAAGGATCCATTTATGGGCTAATACTATACACTTATTTTATTATATAATTGTTAAATAAATAAATTATGCATATTCATATTCCTCTTATTATAAGTTTTATTTTGACCCATAGATTTATTATTATTATTATTATTATTATTATTATTATTATTATTATTATTATTATTATTATTATTATTATTATTATTATTATTATACGATTTACCATTCTACAATTCTGCCCAATCTATTAATTACAGTCTCCCACATTCATAGCCACTTTTGACTAGATCTTGTACACATGTTATTTTCTGTTTTGTGGTGTGATATGGTCCGTTTAGTTTGTATATAAACCCAGTATATTTGAAATCCATGATTCATATATTGCAGAGGCTGAAATTAGTGTTCTGGACTTTAACAGACAAGGCTAGTCAAGGAGAGAAGGACCGATAAGAATTCTAGATTGCTCGTACGTGTTATATACGTCATTGAACCGATCGATAAGTTACTATTCTCTAATTGACGACGTTATATATTAATAGGGCATAAGGTTACAAGTTATAACAATCACTTGATTATGTAACAATTGATTGTTTTTATTATGATTTTTACTATAACTTCCAATCTATTATTTTTAAATAAATAAACGAATAAATATAAATAAAGTCTAGAGTACAATATCTAGCACCATATTTATATCATCTATGCTAATTCAAACATTAAACTTTAGTAAATTAACAATTGATTGATCACTGGATGGTGATCAATGTCATGCTTGTCTAGTCCTTATTAGTGCAGATCGAATGTTATCGACTATGTTGCAATGTGGCCATCAGTCTAAGTGACTCTGCGGGCACTATTGTGAGATTAGATGGTGATTAGAGGTAGTCGATAGGAAACCCTGGACATTGGGTTTCATGCTACTTGGCACTCATCAGCAAGGTGTACCTGTACTCTTGAGAGAACTGGTACTCCCTGACGGATTCGATCCTAGAGGAGGTCGATCTTGGTGCGGATAGTTCAGTGGTAACGTCTCTGATTGTGGAGCTGGGTGACACGGGTTCGAACCCGCCAGAAAGTCCCAGTTTTCTCGAGTGCCAAGTAGCACGAAACTCGGGTCTAGGGTTTCCTGTCGACTATCTCCAACCACCATCTAATTTAGTAAATTAAGTTTCACAAATCTATATCTTTAATTAGGTTATTCTTGATAAATACAAAATATTTCATACAGTTGATAAGAAGCTATTAAGTATAATTTAAAAACGATTATTTCATTTAGTAAACCTTGTTTCATCTATTATATTCATGAAAATTTGTGGAATAACCAAGTCGAGAGGTTTGTTGATGCTAAATATCGACTCAACATTAATTTTAGATGAAAATGAAATGCTGTGCTGAGAACAATCTGAAAATATTTGAGTATATTTTACAGCTATTTTTTTTCAAATGAAAACTATACAAAATAAATGAAATAAAATCTAAGATATGTTATGCCTTATAACATTCTTGAGATAGTTAGTATTATAATAACTTACGCCTGTTATTCCTAATGGAGCATAGGTTGCCAACCAGCATCCTCAAACTCATTTTGTCCTGGGCCTTCTGTTCCAGTTCTATACAATTGTTGTTCATTCTTTTTATGTCTGTCTCCACTTCCCGGCGTAATGTGTTCTTGGGTCTTCCGTCTCTCCCTTGACCTTAAGGATTTAGTGTGAGAGCTTGTCTTGTGACACAGTTCGGTGCTTTCCTCAATGTGTGTCCTATCCACTTCCAGGGCTTCTTCCTCATTTCTTCCTCCGATGGAATCTGGTTTGTTCTTTCCCATAGTAGGTTGTTGCTGATAGTGTGTGGTCAACAGATTCAAAGTATTTTGCGTAGACAACTGTGAATAAACACTTGTATATTCTGGATGATGGTTTTCCTAGTTCTCCAAGTTTCCATCCCATACAGTGAAACTGTCTTGATATTTGTATTGAAAATTCTGACTTTGGTGTTGGTTGACAGACAGTTTTTTTGAGTTCCAGATGTTCTTCAATCGCAGATATGCTGCTTTTACTTTGCCAAACAGCGCCTTCATATCTCCATCAGGTCCACGGTGTTCAATTATGCTGCTAGTATTTTGATAAACTGTATCTATTATTGTCTTAAGAGAATACATTGAAATTATTTTTGAGAACACCTAAAACTTCATATAAAGAAACTGACAATATTGATTCATTGAAATTCCAGATTAAAACATATCAGATCAATCATATTTGGTTGTGTGTACTTGAAGTGAATATATGCCCCCGAATGCCCTGGTACGGCCGAAAGTGGGGAGAGTTCGCTCTCCCTCTCCAAATGCTCTCACATGGCCACACGTATATAGCCTCTACCAGGGAAGTAATACTCACTGCCTTCTCGTGGTGGAGGTGTTGTTTACGAAAATGAGAGGACGAAAAGAGAATGTTCGGCGCTTTAACCGGATCCCAAACTAATGGCACACATGGGCTCCAGTATCCTGAAGGAACAAATGGCATATGAACCAATCGTTGGTCACCGGCTACCATGGGACTGCATTTCCTTACGATGCTCCACTGCCTTGTGGATCAGACATTCAGGTCGAAGGCTCGAGGTGTGGCCCCCTAAGAAAACCACCTGCTTCGTTTTGGGCACCCGGGAAGTATCTTAGCCCTCACACAAATCAAATGAGACCTGTGTGGCGCATATGTATTTGGTGCCTCCTTGTACCAATATCTATGTGTTAAAATAAAAATAAATAAATAAATGAAGTGAACATATTGATTTTTTTTCTATGCTTTTAAGGTAAATAAGTGTATTTGGACAACAAAAGGTTAGATGTTAAACATAACTCTACTGAATATTGATTATTAGATGATTCAAGGTCATTCATAAATAAAAACCGTTACTAAATAACTTTTGTTGTAGGATCTAGAGAGAACTTGAATATTTATAAAGATGGAGTGTTATTATTCATTGTGAAAAATTTCCTCTTTCTATCATGTAAGTTAACGTTATCAGATTTTGTTGAATTGTCAAATTCATAAGTCAAACATTAATAGGTAGGAATAGAAAACTTAATGACAATGAGTTTGTTAGTCATCTACAACGTAGGATCAGGCACATTTATTATTTATTTATTTATTTGAACACATAAATTTTGGAACAAGAGGGCACCAAATATATATGCGCCACACAAAACAATGAGAATGGGGAGAGAGACAAAAAAAAGAAGGTAAGGAGCTTAAAAGAAAAAAAAACGAAATTCTCTGGGACGACATTCGTAGAATATGTCCAAGCCACCGAAGTCGATGTTTCAACATGGTGACACCAATTAGATTATCGTCTCTGTGCTCGAACACACAATGCCAAACCTCTGCATTACTAACATGGTGTTGCAACTGGATATCAGTAATCCTTCAGAGACAACGATCATCAAACACAGAGAGTTGTCTATCATCCTTAACTCGGAGGGGCCATGTTTCACAAGCATAGAGCAGAACTGCTCTCACCTACGCGTTGTAGATCCGACCCTCTACAGCCAGACTAACATCACGAAGGCGTCAAAGATGGCCCAGATTGGCATAAGCCGCTCTGGCTTTCACTATACGTGCATTGATCTCATCACTCACACCACCACCAGCACTTATGCAGCTACCTAGATACACGAACTTCTCGACTACTTCTATCTGCTCACCATCCAGAGTGAGTACAGGATTAGAATCCTGCCAGTCTTGTAGAAGTACTTTGCACTTCGAAGGTGCAAAGCACATACCATACCTACGGACACTGATTGCCAACTGATTAAGTGCGGATTGCATGGCTTGGGCATTCTCGCACAGTAAGACAATATCATCCGCATACTCAAGGTCGAGAAGTCTTTCTCCAGGCAACAGATCCACACCACCATTACTTACATCTGTCAGAGCTGTTCGCAGAATGTCATCGATGGCAAAGTTGAAGAGGAATGGTGAGATTGGGCAATCCTGCCTAACCCCACTGTTCGAATGGAGCGATGGAGAATGATAGTTGTATGCCTTCACTCTGACTGAGGTGTTTTTGTATAATGCTTTCAGGATGTTAATAAACTTCTCAGGCACACCCTTCTTCAATAGACAATCCTAGAGAACAGTTCTGTCCAACGAATCGAAGGCAGCCCTGATGTCAAGAAACACTACGATTGTTGGCCTTTGATAAGTATGGCGGTGTTCTAACACTTGGCGGAGGGTAAAGATAGGATCAACACATCCTCGTCCAGAACGAAGCCCAGCCTGCTCCTCGCGAGTCAATCTTTCTCGTGTTCTGAACAACCTACGAAGTATGACGGAAGCCAATAGCTTGGACGCAATCGGAAGTAGACTTATCCCCCGATAGTTGTTACAGGAACGACGTGAACTGTTTTTAAAGATAGGGACAACTATCGACTCATTCCATGACGTTGGTACACTCTCTAGTTCCCAGACCTTTGTAAACAACGTCGTCAGTTCCTTTAGTCAGAAAGTCACCACCATCTTTAAAAAGAGCTGGAGGTAAGTCGTCTGGGCCCGGTGATTTGTAACATTTCAAGAATTGGAGTTCCTTGCGGACTTCCGCCTCATTTGGTGGATTAGTCGTCACCGGCCATGGAGTGCAGGACAGTCTGACCGATGTTGCCGAGGAAGCAGGCCAGTTGAATGCCCTTTGAAGAATTCTGCACGTCGTCCAAGACGTCGATGGATGTTAGTGATTGGCGTTCCGTCATCCTCGCAGATTGTTTCGCTCACACCAGACTTCTTGCTGCCAGTGGCTCGGATGAGTTGTAAGAGCTTCTGGTAGTTACTAGATGCAGCTGCTGCTTCCAGCTCATTAGCACGCTCCGTCCACCAGGTTTCTCGATCCGTACGCAAGCTTCGCTCAATTTCATTACGTAACAGCCGTCGTTTGTCGTCAAACTCACGGTTATCCGGAGTAGACCGACGGGCTTCAATGATTTGTGAGGAACCAGAAGAAACCCAGTGCTTATAAGCCGGACCAGGCACATATGTGCATCGATCCATATTAGCACAACAAGATGAACACCGAATTCATAATAGTTAATTCAGTGGTAGTAATATATAAAAGAAAGATTGTATATCACGACCACTGATAATGAGTAATGTACTCACTTCTGTAAATGCTTACCATTGTTTTTAATGTAGCAGTGGAATAAAAAGTCCATATTTCGTCCTATCTGGGAATTTTTATTATGGATATACCCGCATCCCAGTGTTGGTGTTCATTTTTCGGGACTCTAACCTACTATCTCTCGCTTCAAACACCTAATAAGTTCTACAGTGAATCGAGATAACTGCTACCTATTGACCGATTGAAACCCTGAATATTA
Source organism: Schistosoma spindalis (assembly GCA_946903255.1). NCBI lineage: Eukaryota > Metazoa > Platyhelminthes > Trematoda > Strigeidida > Schistosomatidae > Schistosoma > Schistosoma spindalis. The sequence goes on from OX336418.1 coordinate 46,797,393, forward strand.
ACAGAGGGAAATTACTAAACACTATTTATTCAATGTTGTAACTAACAAACTACTTAACTGTCTGGAGCTTTAGAATATTGATATATGTGATGCTGCTTTAATAGTACTTTCATATTTTTTTCAATACAACTCTTTTGAAGGTATCAGCAAAACGTTCTGCTCAGTCATTCAGTAACGAATATAATGAAAGAATTTAGTTCCAACTGATTTAGTATTATCTGTAATCTGTCCACGATGAGTCAAGAGAAGATAATTACTTTAGTCCTTATGCTTCAAGTAAACACCCTAAATTTCTTTAAAAATCTGTTTATTGTTACTAGATGAATGCCTATTGTAAAAGAACGTCCTGAAAAATGCATATGAATACATTGATTATTCTTCAAAAATAAGCCAGTAACAGCAATCCTTACAAACTTTTCACGATGTTTGTCTATTGGAACAATTTCTTCTTGTTTTTCTAAAGTTTCTCAGATGAGGTATTAAACTATATATCCATGTAAAATATATTTTGGATAAACATAATAGTGTTTTTATTATTCAACTAAGAAATATCACGCAGACTATTTTGATGGACATTAATCGTATATAAATGTTGATTACATTGTAGCGGTAAATAAACCCCCATAATCAATAGCTCTGTAAGTTTTCGACATTGGATTCTGACCACATTAGTTTTAATGGACTCATCTAGCTGAAAGCGCTCGGTCTGGCATCCGCACCAGATTACGAGTGTGAACACTGTGCTCAACATCCCCTGCAATCGCTATCCAGTTTAGATCAGTCGATTCTCAATATATTGATAGCCTATCAAATATATCATCAAACCTCATCACTTCTGACTTTTGATTTCACTAGATGGGTAAGATTCATAGTAGAAGATGTTACTGGTTAAAGTGTTGTCGAACTCCAAATACCTGTGGCATCTTTAATATCATGTCAACAGTTCGATGACCTTTTAAGTGAAGTGTCAATTTCATAGAAAGTGTCCAAATCAGAAACAGATCGATAAATTAGAAATTTCCCCACTTCAAATTTTGCATCATATTGATAAATACTTTAAATAATCTTGTTGGATAATTTATTCAGTTGTTTAGCCAGTCAATTTAAATCACTCAAAAGCTATAGTTACAAAAGGTTATTCAAAAATATACATCAAGAGTTGTAGTTTTGTTATTAAGGGGTATATTTTGTCTTGTGAAATTCCTGTAGTTCAGGAAGGTATGAGGTATTGAAGGGTTATTCATTTTTATGCAACATAATATACTGCGTATTATTGCATCAGTCCAGTCAATCATATCAGTTTCACTTAAATTACTAACCTTCAAAGGAATAAAAAAACGAACTATTTCTCTTAATTCTTCGAAATGGATAGCTAACAAGATCTTATCATCTAGATCTAACGAGAGCAGCAGCGATATTCTTAGGATCAATCTTGTTTAAGACCATAACTATACTTCAACCGAATCCTTTTTCATAGTTACCATAACAAAACTGATATGCGGGCAAGGATGATAATGATTGGTTGTTTGTTTAGTCAGACTAGTAGATAGTCTGACAGGTACTAGATGAGTTATATTATTATGATTGTTGACGGATTGGTGTTAGCATTTGATGTGAAAATATACATTCTAGTCAGGATAGTCACGTGTTCTTGACTTGAGTTGTGTCGAATTCTTGTAGAGTAGACACAGTGAGGGAATCCAGTGTAGATATTTGTCTAAGGCAAATTAGCGTCCGATTCGTGTAGACGAAAAAACTGAGAGTTATGACAAAAACATGCGCATAATACTAATATGAAATCTTCTAACCATTCAGAACAAAATTAATTTTCTTGAAGAACGTCTTTAGATTTACGGACCTCGAAGCTCTATATCAAAGAAAGCCAACCGTACAAATGATTGTGTTCTAATAAACGACTGGATAATGATGACAAGAATGTAGATCTTTTTTTAAACTCCAAGCTATACTTCCAGTAATTTTAAACAAATTTAAGTCCACGTAAGTCTAATTAATACTGAGCAACTGTTTCGGCAAAGGTTAATATTGGGCGTATAAGTAGATTCTATGGCTTACTTTTAAACAGAATCACTAATATGTGATAATCAGTTTAAAAATGAAAAAAAAGACCCTCTTCCGTACATTTTGACTCTGACCTAAAGGTCTGACCCACAAGGTGGTGGAGCGACGTTAGGAGATGTAGACCCATAATATCCGGGGACCAACTCCGCCTGTAGCTCTCCTACAGTAACTGCCGGCCCCAAGCCCGGGTAAAGGAGGAGGGTTGGGCATGGGGTTAGCGTCCCCATCCCGTCGAAAACTAACTCGCTAAAAAAACGCCAACCAGAAAAAATAACTCAAACCATTTAAACTCTGCCCTGGGAGTTCGAGGTAATATGACGCTTCATGGTGAAAGCCGAGTTTCTTCGGAAGCCACGAGGCCGATGCCCCTTCTAACAACCAGAGCAACAATTTTTATAGGTACATGGAACGTCCGGACAATGTGGGAGACCGGGAAGACCAGTCAAATAGCAACGGAAATGAGGAGATACAACTTGGCAGTACTGGGAATCAGCGAAACCCATTGGACCCAAGCTGGACAACAAAGGCTAAATACGGGAGAGATGCTGCTATACTCCGGTCACGAAGAGGAAAATGCTCCACACACTCAGGGAGTTGCTCTAATGCTGTCCAAAGTAGCACGAAATGCACTTGTAGGATGGGAATCTCACGGATCCAGAACCATCAAAGCATCATTCAAAACAAAGAAGGAGGGGATCACAATGAACATTATCCAATGTTATGCACCCACCAATGATAGCAACGACGACTTTAAAGATCGATTCTATGAGAGGCTGCAATCAATCATAGAGAAGTGCCCAAGAAAGGAACTCACCATTCTGATGGGAGATCTAAACGCCAAAGTCGGAATGGACAACACCGGATATGAAGACATCATGGGACTACATGGACTGGGAGAGAGAAACGAAAACAGAGAAAAATTTGCAAATCTGTGTGCATTCAACAAATTGGTCATAGGCGGCACAATATTTCCAAACAAACGTATATACAAAGCTACATGGATCTCACCGGACCACACCACAGAGAACCAGATAGATCATATTTGCATCAATAAAAAGTTCCGATGGATAATGGAAGATGTGAAAACCAGGAGAGGAGCGGATATAGCTTCAGATCACCACCTGGCTGTGACTAATTTAAAACTGAAGCTAAAGAAGAACTGGACAAACAGCACCACAAAGGTTCAATACAGCCTTCCTTCGAGATACTGACAAACTCAATGAATTCAAGGTAGCTCTCAACAACAGGTTCCAAGCCTTACAGGACCTACTGAAGGAAGAAGAAACTACTATGAAGGATAGCTGGAAAAGTATCAAAGAAACATTATTTTCAACGTGTCAAGAGGTTCTGGGCCCCAAGAAGCATCATCATAAGGAATGGACCTCTATAGAAACACTGGACAGGATCAAAGAAAGAAAGAACAAGAAGACAGCAATTAACAATAGTCGAACACGAGCAGAGAAAGTCCAAGCACAAGCAGAGTACATAGAAGCAAACAAGAAAGTGAAGAAGAGCATTAGAGCTGACAAGCAAAAATACGTGGAAGAACTAGCAACGACGGCGGGAAAAGCTGCAAGAGAAGGAAATATGAGACAGCTTTACGATACGACGAAGAAGCTTGCAGGGAAATACAGTAAACCAGAGAGACCAGTCAAAGAAAAAGAAGGAAGACCAATCACTGAGATTCAACAACAGCGGAACAGATGGTCAGAGTACTTCGAGGAACTCCTGAATAGGCCGGCTCCAATGAATCCACCGGACATCGAAGCAGCACACACAGATCTTCCTATAAATGTCAATCCACCAACGACAGAAGAAATCAGAATGGCCGTCAGACAAATCAAGAGCGGGAAAGCAGCAGGACCCGAAAATATACCAGCTGAAGCGTTGAAGTCAGACATCGAAGTAACTACAAGCATGCTTCATCTTCTATTCAAGAAGATTTGGGAGGAGGAACAAGTGCCGATGGATTGGAAAGAAGGACACCTCATCAAGATTACAAAGAAAGGAGATCTGAGCAAGTGTGAAAACTACAGAGGCATTACTCTACTGTCAATACCGGGTAAAGTCTTCAACAGAGTGTTACTGAACAGGATGAAAGACGCAGTTGACGCTCAACTTCGAGATCAACAGGCTGGATTCCGTAAGGACCGGTCGTGCACAGACCAGATTGCGACACTACGGATCATCGTCGAACCATTAATTGAGTGGAACTCGTCACTGTACATCAACTTCATTGATTATGAGAAGGCATTTGACAGTGTAGATAGGAGAACGTTATGGAAACTTCTTGGACACTACGGAGTTCCTGAGAAGATTGTCAACATTATCCGGAACTCATACGATGGACTACAGTGCAAAGTAGTGCATGGAGGACAGCTGACTGACGCATTCCAAGTAAGGACCGGAGTAAGACAAGGCTGTCTACTCTCTCCCTTCCTCTTTCTTCTGGTGGTCGACTGGATTATGAAGACCTCGACATCTGAGGGAAAACACGGCATACGATGGACAGCTCAGAACCAATTAGAAGACTTGGACTTCGCAGATAACCTAGCCCTTCAATCCAATACACAAGAACAAATGCAGTCAAAGTCAGCCAGCATAGCAGTGGTCTCTGCATCAGTAGGTCTCAACATACACAAGGGCAAAACCAAGGTCCTCAAACACAACACGGAGAACAGCAATCCAATCACTCTTGATGGCGAAACTCTGGAAGACGTGGAATCCTTCACATACCTGGGAAGCATCGTCGATAAACAAGGAGGTTCAGATGCAGACGTCAAGGCAAGGATTGGCAAAGCTAGAGCGGCATTCCTTCAACTGAAGAACATATGGAACTCAAAACAACTTTCAACCAATATCAAAGTCAGAATCTTCAATACCAACGTCAAGGCAGTTCTACTGTACGGAGCTGAAACTTGGAGAATTACAACAACCACCATCAAGAAGGTACAGGTATTTATCAATAGCTGTCTACGCATGATACTCAACATCCATTGACCGGATACCATCAGCAACAGCCTTTTGTGGGAGAGAACCAACCAGCTTCCAGCTGAAGAGGAAGTTAGGAAAAGACGATGGAAATGGATAGGACATACATTGAGGAAATCATCAAACTGCATTACGAGACAAGCGCTAACTTGGAATCCTGAAGGGAAGCGGAAAAGAGGAAGGCCAAAGAACACATTACATCGGGAAATAGGAGCAGATATGAAAAAGATGAATAAGAACTGGAAAAAGCTTGAAAGCGTTGCCCAGGACAGGGTTGGATGTAGAATGCTGGTGAGCGGCCTATGCTCCTTCACGAGGAGTAACAGGCGTAAGTAAGTAAGTAACAGTTGGTTCATATGCCATTTGTTGCTTCAAGATCCTGGAGCCCATGTGCAGCAATTGTTGGGAAGCTGGGTTATTCAACTCCTCAAGTTGGACCCTCCGTGTCCACCGACCAGGTTGGAGCAACGCCCATTCGCTTTTCGTCTTCTCAATTTCGTAAACAACACCCCGCAGTGAGTAGAACTCCCCTGGCAGTGGCTGTACACGCGTGGCCATATGAGAGCATTTCGAGAGGGAGAAATAACTCTTCCACCCTCGGCCGTACCAGGTCATTTGGGGGCAACTATACAAACGAGTAGTCTCTGAATAAATATTAGTTTGATAAAAGATATATGATAAAGATATGCCTGTAGTTAGATTTGTAAAATCTAGGAAAAAACACTACTTAATTATAGGAGTTTTCAACGAAAAAGGACTGAAAATCCATCTGGAAATCAAATACAGGATCTTTAAAGTGAACAGTTTCCAAAAATCTTTAACATTAATTCAGCACCATATCTATCACACCAGACGGACACATTTATCTAATAATTTAAACAAAATAAAGGCATCATATCTGACTGATCCCTGGTGGCGTGGTCGCGAAGGTGCACTGCTAAACTGTCCCACACCATAAAGAAATAGCTGTCTAGTGCCTCACAGTATTCAAAGATGGTCTAGCTAAGATCAACTCGAGATTACCCTATGAGAATTCTATAATCCCCATAATCCCCCAATAAAAAACAACCACAGTAGTTGTATATAATAGAATCATTCTATCTTCCGGCTTCTTAAATAATTAAAAACATCGTGTGAAAATGTTCACGTTCTTTTTGATTGATGACAATAAGATTAAGGTTGAAAACGACAAACTAGGTCAGATGGCTCATTTCATTAATTATATGTAGAAAATTTAGTCATAAGAATTGAGAAGGATTAGATAAAAATAGTTGGAAATCACTGCATCGATTAAGAAAAGCTAAAATTATTTATTAGGGTAAATTGCTTGAATACTCTCATTCTTAACAGAATAGAGAAGAGTTAAACATGTTTACTTTAGGCGAGGTTATTATTTATTTTATTTTATTTATTTTAACACATAAGTATAGGTACAGGGAGGCACCAAATACATATGCGCCACACGAATCTCAATTGATTTGTGTGAGGGCTGTGATACTGACCGGGTGCCCAAACCGAAGCAGGTGATTGTCTTAGGGGGCCACACCCCGAGCCTTTGACCTGAACATCTGATCCACAAGGCAGTGGAGCATCGTAAGGAGATGCAGTCCCATGGTAGCCGGTGACCAACGATTGGTTCATACGCCATTTGTTCCTTCAGGATACTGGAGTCCATGTGCACCATTGGTTTGGGATCCGGTTAAAGCGCCGGACATTCGCTTTTCGTCCTCTCATTTTTGTAAACAACACCCCCGCCACGAGAATTCAGTGAGTAGGACTTCCCTGTCAGAGGCTATATACGCATGGCCATGTGAGAGCATTTCGAGAGGGAGAGCGGACTCTCCCCACTTTCGGCCGTACCAGGGCATTTGGGGGCTTTAGGCGAGGTTGGAAATATTCAATCATTCTGGGCTCTCTAAATCCGATACTTGATCAACATATAAACTTTCATAAAGTTTATTCAATAAAAGTAACAAGGGAATTTCAATCAATAATTGCATAGGATTCTATGTGCTTAACTGTAAGTAATTCTTGTAGTGTTAGACTTAAGAATATACCTGTAATTCAACTATACCTTTGCTGTGGTATTCTCTTATCAGTTCAGGAGATATCATGAAATCTAAACTAAAATATATGTGTCACGTATACCTAAACACCGATTACCACGACGTGCAATGCTGGCTAGTGTTGGGGATGGTCGGAAGAAAGTTAGGGGATCCCAAACCAAAATGTGGCATCAGTCCTTGAAGACACTAACTTCTGGTCTGAGCCATGTTGGTATATGCAGACTACTTGGTTGGGGTACGCGTGACTATCGTGACCAATGGTTGGAGACTGTGTGTGACATGGCTCAGAATCGATCACAATGGCGTAGGTGTATACACTCTCTGTCTTCCTTTAAACTACGAGATTAAAATCGCTTCATATCTTTCTTTCAACCAACTAGTTCTTTCTTCCTGTACTATATAATTGTATGCAATCTTTCTTTTATATATTACTACTATTGAATTAGCTACTATGAATCCGGTGTTCATCTTGCTGTGCTAATGCGGTATGGCAACTTGGACCGACGCTAAGATGTGCCTGGTCCTACGTTTTAGCTAACTGAAAACATGGGGAGAAATTTCTTTCACTTATAATCAATCCTGATAAATCGAATATCAATGATGAAATGATAGAATGTTGATAATAATTAATAAATGTCATATAATGAATCAAATACTTCCAGTGAAAACAAAGTTGAGAGAAAATATCAACTACAAATCGAATATAATTTGTTACCTTACAAAGGTTAGTTACTAACAGTCTGGGTCAAACTAATTTGACCAACCTATATTCTTGTTTACCAACCAATTGAAAATAGCTAAATATGACCTTCAGGATAGTGTATTGATTCATATAGAAGATTAATGTTTGTTTTTGTGATGTATGGACAATTGTGAATGGATACTGTACGGTATACATATTTTCTTAATTTATTTATTTTTAACACATAAGCATTTGTACAAGGCGGCAACAAATACATATGCGCCACACGAATCTCAATTGATTTGTGTGAGGGCTGTGATACTGACCGGGTGCCCAAACCGAAGCAGGTAGTTTTCTTAGGGGGCCACACCACGAGCCTTCGACCTGAACGTCTGACCCACAAGGCAGTGGAGCAACGTAAGGAGATGCAGTCCCATGGTAGCCGGTGACCAACGATTGGTTCATTCGCCATTTGTTCCTTCAGGATACTGGAGCCCATGTGCACCATTTGTTTGAGATCCTTTTAAAGCGCCGGACATTCGCTTTTCGTCCTCTGATTTTCGTAAACAACACTCGTGGTGCGAGAAGGCAGTGAGTAGTACTTCCCTGGCAGAGGCTATATACGCGTGGCCATGTGAGAGCATTTGGAGAGGGAGAGAGGACTCTCCCCACTCTCGACCGTACCAGGGCATTCGGGGGCTATTTTCTTAATGATTTATATGTACTAAAATATAGTTTTATTCTTAGTAGTAATTACTAGATACATCGTTAAAAATTTTCAATAAAGTGAGTAGATTCTATGTTGACGTACATGGAGATAATTAAATTCATTCTATAATGATACTATAGAACTTTTATTCTTTAAAATGTAATTTTTTATGAGTTATATTCTACAATTAGATCGCTTGATGTACTTTCTTAGTAAATTCATTAAATGAAAGTATCATCAACAGAAATAATTAATTTCCATGATTGAAATCACGATAGACCACCATGTAAAACTTGGAAGTACTGAACGGCCATTTCCTCTTAGTGTGGGAATCCTCCATAGTACGCATATACAATCCCGACTCACGAGATTCGAACTCAGGACCTTTCGATCTCACGCACGAGAGCTTAACCTCTAAACCACTGAGACGGCATTCATGTCAAACTTCAACCAATCCACGAAACGGCTGTCCAATGCTTCCAGGTTTTCCATAGTGATCTAACTTCAAATGATTCATGATCTCAATCACTGTAATTACTATAATATCCACAAAAACTCCTTCTGATAGAAATAATTAAATTGAATCCTTTGACAAGAATTTACAACTTTCATTAATTAAAGATCGTTTAAAACTGTTATTTCAATAAAAACACAAGATGATATTTTGATTTCACCAGTAAGTATCATACATTGTTTGAAATAGTTGTATAATAGTTATGCTGAACAACGAATACAATACAGTATTATACTTACACCAGATTTTACCAACAAAAAAAAAGAAGACTACAGTGTATTTTTATCAGTTTTGTTCTTTTCGGACAATAATTATTTAAACGAGCATAAACTCAACATGAGAAGTAATTAGAGAGTTGAGGTAACAATTCTGAAATAACTGACAACTTTTTGATGGTGTTTTGTTCTCTGAGCTGGATGGTTTGGTCGTGGAGCTTTCATCATTCTTCTGAACGACATCTGAAGTTTGTGCTGATGATGTCGTTCAGAAGAACGATGAAAGCTCTACGACCAAACCATCCAGCTCAGAGAACAAAACGCCATCAAAATCATCCACCTGAGCTACAAATCTTCTCCACCATCTCATAACTGACAACACTCATTTAACGAAATGAAATTTGACTAGATTTAGTCACTAGGATAGTAATCAATCAATATGAAATGATTTAGGCTTAGAAATTCATTTTAGTCTATCAGTACACAATTTCAGTAACTTGACAGATCTAACATTCAATAATCTTGTACTGAAAAAAATATGTGATGAACTCATTGCTTTTCATGAAAAGTCATGTAAAATTGACAGCTTCAACTGACAATCACTTTCAATATCTTCGAAATATGACAACTTTTCAGGTTTTGATGAGACTCTTACTAAATATCTTTTAGAAATATAATATGTATGTGTTAGTTTTCACTGTATATTTTAAAGCTCTATAGTCGAGATCATGAAATAAATTAAGTAATACAATCAATGATTGCAATAAAGAACCATATTGCTGAAGAAAGTCTCATTTAAAGCAATATAGAGCTTAACTGAATTGAAGTTAGTAGACATTAGAACGTAATTATATTTTAGTATTACAGGAGATTCAGACTATCTAATTTTATGAAAGTGAACATTTCTAAGAAAAGCTTGAATATTCTTTGTCCGATGGATGGTGAGGTAGTTGACGCGATTTGCTGAAGATAACCATACTTGTAAGAAGTGGCTCTTTAGAGCTTCCTTGTTTTCAGTGACTGTTCAGTTCAAGTTAGAGCGCTATACCAAACAATACTTATATTTTGTCATGGATGTTTTTTCGTCGTTTAATAAACTAGTTTACATGTTTGTTGTGTCTTGTACTATGTCAAGTCCATATAGGTTATTCTAGCCTTCGGACAGACTAACTTATTTATTCTTCTGGAGTCACATTTTGACCTTATCACTTATTAGCTTACTAACCTTGACTATTTTTATATGAGCGCATGTGTGTACCGCTCACCTTATTCATCACATGTCTTCAGCTTATTTATTTATGGCTATAAATATTTAATCACACTTTATCAAATTTAGTTGGAACACATGCCTTCTCCGCTTCATTTCTCTTATTGTTTGTATGAATCAAAAAAGTGTGCGAAATATACGTATTCAAGGTTCATTCTCGGTATTAAGAATAGTTTATTCTTTTATTCTCTAACACGAATTAAATCGATCATTATGTACGTGTGTAACCAGAATGTATATTTTGTTAACATTATTGTACGATAAAATTGTAGTCAGATCAGTAGTCTACAAAATATCATATCAACACTGTAGAACTGTATTTCTGTATTAGTCGCCCCCAAACGCCCTGGTATGGCCGAGAGTGGGGAGAGTCCAATCTCCCCCTCCAAATGCTTTCACATGGCCACGCGTATATAGCCTCTGACAGGGAAGTACTACTCACTACCTTCTCGTGGTGGTGTTGTTTAAGATGATAGGGCGAAAAGCGAATAACCGGCGCTTTAATCGGATCCCAAACCAACGGTGCACATGGGCTCCAGTATCCTGCGAGAACAAATGGCGCATGAACCAATCGTTGGTCACCGGCTACCATGGGACTGCATCTCTTCACGATGCTCCACTGCCTTGTGGATCAGACATTCAGGTCGAATGCTCGTGGTGTGGCCCTCTAAGAAAACCAACTGCTTCGGTTTGGGCACCCGGGCAGTATCATAGCCCTCACACATATCAAATGAGATCTGTGTGGCGCATATGTATTTAGTGCCCTCTCGTACCAATATCTATGTGTTAAAATAAATAAAAAATAGATAAATCTGTATCAGTCAGTAATTTCTAACAAATTTTAAGGTAAAACATTCGGGGGAAGTGATTACATCATAAAATGTAATTATCTGTAAAACCAATTACCTATTAATGATGTACTGGATATCATCAATCAAAATCATTAAAATGACACTAATTACTTTTTTTTTTTAAAAATAAAGTATTATTCAGCAAGATACATGCCACGTAATCGGATTGAAAATTGAACAAAAAAGAAAAAAGAAAGAAAAGAAACCCAATATTCCAGTAATCTCTAACTCAATAGACTACTAAAATTAGCAGGACATTATCTTATCATCCCATTTACATCCATCCATTAATAGTAAATTTAGAATAAACAAAATCATAATCATAATTGTCAAGGAGAAAATAACAAAATATAAACAATCAAAAATACGATAGAATAAAAAAATATAAAAAAAAAAATATATATATATAAAATAAATATTAGAAAGGACTCGAACTCATGACAGTTAACAAAAAGGAAAAACAAAAAAAAAGCATAACTCATCAGTATAGAAAAGTAATTCACAGAACAGAAACGTCATATTTAATCAAGATGACAACAGTGAAATGGAGTCATAATTTTATTTATTCATAAAAAAATAAACATACTACTTGTAAGTAACGTAACGCAACATGTTGAAACAATAAAAGAGGTAAAGAAAAATGATCTTTTTTTTTCGTTGTTTCAACAAACAAAATAACAAATAAACATATAGCATTAAAATGTAAACAAACAAACAACATCTTACAAGATAATCTGATAGAATCAGCATTTTATTTGTTATTTCTATCCAAAGATATTGACCGATAGATAGTAGGATGTATCCATCTCTATCTTGTTCATCTAGAAGGCGGGGAGGACATAAAATCTATGCAAACACGACGAATTGAATTGATCCATCTAACAAAGCAAAGAAATAAATACAGAAATGTTTAGATGTGTAATGTGTGTGCAGGTATGTGTGAGTGAAATGTAGAGAGAGAAAGAGAGAGGGAGAGAGTTGAAGTGATTTATAAAAAGATAAACATTCATAATACATTACTGTAACATTAAACACGTCCAATAGATGAATAGATGAGAACTGATAATAATAAAGCCTTAAGAAAAAGATGGAAGCAAATTAGTAGTTAAGCCTGTTTATTTACAAATATATATATATATAATATGTTGTTGATCTATTACCTTTAATGAGAAGATGAAATTGTTTTGACCTTTAAATATTTTAATCCATGTAAACAAGTAATGTTGGATAATTAGAAAACAACATAATGAAAAGGGTGTTAGTCAATGTGTTTTTTTTTAAAAATAAAGAGTCAGTTAATTACTTTATAATGAACTGATCAGGTACTATTACTTTGCATGGATTGTTAAAACAAAGTAAATGTATGAAACTAAAATAAAGAAAAGGATGAGATTCCTTGGAGCTAATTAGCCCCCAAATGCCCCGGTACGGCCGAGAGTGGAGAGAGTCCGCTATCCCTCTCCAAATGCTCTCACATGACCATGCGTATATAGCCTCTGACAGGGAAGTCCTACTCACTGCCTTCTCGTGGCAGAGTATTGTCTACGAAAATGAGAGGACGAAAAGCGAATGTCCAGTGCTTTAACCGGATGCTAAATCAATCGTGCACATGAGCTCCAGTATCCTGAGAGAACAAATGACGTATGAACCAATCGTTGGTCACCGGCTACCATGGGACTGCATCTCCTCACGATGCTCCACTGCCTTGTGGATCAGACATTCAGGTCGAAGGCTCGTGGTGTGGCCCTCTAAGAAAACCACCTGCTTCGGTTTGGGCACCCGCGAAGTATCACAGCCCTCACACATATCAAATGAGATGTGTGTAGCGCATATATATTTGGTGCCTCCTTGTACCAATATCTATGTGTTAAAATAAATAAATAAATAAAACTTGGAGCTAATCAGTCATGATTAGGGTGATGTCCGACAAACTGGTGGGTTAGCTCACGTTTTTATGACAGATAATCACGAGATAAAAGTAAGAAGATGAATAGAAAGAGAGAGATTGAAAAATATGGCAGTAATGACAATCAGAAAGATTAAACATTGGTCCAAAAAGACAGAATGGGGAGGTATGTATGAAGAAATAGTGAAGTTCAAGAAAAACATTGAGTGATATTATTACCGAACTTATATCCGTTGAAGAACTATTTAAAAGGACAGAAAACTGGAAATATATAGTCCTCTTCGTCCAGGAATTCTTAGCGGTACAGGACCATGACTCCACTTATGGTCACGGTGAAGGCTTTTAAGGTTTTAGGGAGAGTACACTTTTTAATCGGCCAATGAGTTGGAAACAGTTCGTACAGTTCCTGAATCCAGTTATCTCGTGATATACCCTTTAAATGTCCTTAACATATTAAGTCTTATTTCTCACTATCTTAACATTATCTAATTGAATAAGTAAATTGTACTTAGGAACGTGCTAGTTTGCAATAGATTTTTAAGATTCTCATAGGTTACTAATACAAGTGAAGGTGATCAAAAGGTAAATTAACTGAGCTCAGAGAACAAAACTAATAATAATAAAATCAATAATTGAAGATTTAGTGGAAGAAAAAAATAGACACATTAGTGCTACTGAGACCAATTTTGAGCCATATATTAAACGATCTCCTACTAGTAGACAAAACTGTTCAGCAAACTTTAGACAAGTAATTAGTACCTTTAAACACAGATTACTCCAACAACCTGACAATAAATTGATATAACGTCTTGGTATGGAAGCCTTAAATTTCTTCCTGGCGAGTGTAACTTATGTCTCAACCATTCCAGTTGATCAATTATCACTCAAATTGCCATTTTTCTATAGTACTCTCACTGTGAGTAACTACCATTTGATTTACTTAAAAGAATAAATGTTATGAAAACAATGGTTTCATCAAGTCACAATGAAAAAGGTTGTAAAACACGTTAAAAGCCAAAAGAGTGAAGTAAAAATATAGACTTACTGTGTTCTGATTTCTACTGTTGCTGCTTCAAAATAATGTGCTGGACGGTCTGTATTTAAGGGTAACAGAAGAAAACCTAAATTATTACGCAGAAGACCCAATATCTCAGGACTGATTGTTTCCACATGTTTTAATATTTCACTGTTAGTTACAATTCCATCATCATCATTGGATTGATCACCAGAAAAATTACACGAAGAATCTTTATGATTCTCTTTAGAGGATCTTTCTCGACAAGATTGTGTAGATCGGTTCGATAATCTATCAGCTTCTAAGGTATTAAGTGATGATGGTTTGATGTAAGATTTCGATAAAGATGTAACATCTGAAAGACTAGATGTTTCACTAGAAAATTCATGATCAAATATGTTACGATCTCGTGGAGGAGGTTTAAAATTTCGATATATAGGATTACCTTGTTTATATAATCTAGAATATTTCCATCTAAATGACCCAATAGTGTTTTCAGGAAAATCGTTGTCCACACGAGATGAACTATCAAAACTCTGTGCTTTAGTATGCAGCGTAGGTTGTTGTATTGTTGATAAATCATCACTATGAGTTGAAAATGTATCATTAAAATTATCATCTAGGTAGAATAAACGTAAACCTATCACAGTAATTTTATCTACTGCACGTGTATCAGCACGAGCAGCGTAGAATTCGAATGAAGTATCCGTTTGTAAAACACAAAATAAACGAGACAGGCATGCAGATGATGATTTATGATTTGTTGATTCTATATTAATTGGTGATTCGAATGATCGATTGTTGATGTGAGGCAGTGAATTAGAAGTTGATTGGGTATTTGAATCATGATGATTGTCCACAGGATCTGTAGAAGAGTTTTTGCATGTAAATTTGCTAGAAGAGTTAAACGGACCAATATCACGAAGCAATTCTTTTCGTATTTCAAAACTTGTATCAACAGAACGATACTGTACGGAAGATTTCGGTAGTCGAATAGGTGATTTTGTAGACCATGAATTATTGAAATGACTCCACATTAAGAAACCAGTTCTCAATGGTTGAGGTGGTTGTTGCTTTAAATTAAATTAAGGTATTTCATATCAATAAGCATTACAGAAAAAAACATAAAAAACCCAGTCAAACGTGTCTATCATAAATCTAGTTACTACATTACAATCTGGCTGATATAATTCTACCAGCACTAAGAATTAAATAACTAGTACAAATGTTCTAATCATAAAGGTATTTGCGGCCTGAATAACCTCACTACGACGTCTTATACTACAAATCTGGGTAACCTGAGCTCAAATTCAACATGAACCATCAATACGCCTTGATGATGTGTGACAATCGGCATGAAAACCATGTCCGCGGATACCTGCCGTTTACCTGCAACTACCCAAAATCAAATAACACAAAGATTACCGCTGTTACAGAACTTACTATTATTCTATGGAATAACGTACTTATTTACAGTGAGAGGATGACTGACAGGCGAGCGAATTTAGGCCATGGATATCGATCTTTATTTAAGTAGGCTAACGATGAGTTAACTGGTTGTTACGTAACGAATACAGTTGATAATCTAAGTATAAGATGTTTAAGAGAACAAGGGAAAAGGCTAAGATTTCATATTTGTTACACATTTATTAATGAGGTGTTTGGAGCTTCAAGTTTTCTTGATGCAAAATCGAAACATCAGATTGAACATGAGAACTACAACTCGATAGTGTTCACGGCCAATTTCTACTTAATCATTGTTATATTCGTGACACAATATTGATTTGGTTTACTGATTTTTAGCAGTTGTAAAACAGGTTAAGAGGACCATCAAACTATTATAAAGTTATTTGATGGGATATAATAGCGCCTTTGTTGGGGTCTCATGAGATAATCGAAATTTATAACTGTATACTAAGTGATATAACTATGGATAGGGCATATTAGAACAGATGAATTTGTTCTTCTTTTTACAAAATCTCCCCCCTGAAGCTCAATATCATTATTAATAAAGGTTAAAACACAGAGGTGAAGGTAGATCCAGCTGATGGGTCCCATATACAATGAAACGAGTATCATAAATCGCATAACTAGCTAACAACTGTCGATTATGTAAATTTCTACTTTGTTCTACACGATACGGTAAGTGATTGAAAAAAAGCTTCAGACTAATAATCAACAAGTAAGGAATAAATAGAAGATTATGTTTAGTAAAATGCATTCGTCCAAAAGATACAGGTGTTTATTAACAGTTGTCTACGCAAAATACTTCAGATCCGCTGGCCGGACACTATAAGCAACAACCTACTGTGGGAGAGAACAAATCAGATCCCAGTGGAGGAAGAAACGCTGGAAGTGGATAGGACACACATTGAGGAAAGCACCGAACTGCGTCACAAGACAAGCCCTCATATGGAATCCTCAAGGTCGAAGGAGGAGAGGAAGACCAAAGAATACATTACGCCGGGAAATGGAGATAGATATGAGAAAAATGAACAAGAATTGGATGGAGCTAGAAAAGAAGGCCCAGGACAGAGTGGGTTGGAGAATGCTGGTCGGCGGCCTATGCTCCATTGGGAGTAACAGGCGTAAGTAAGTAAGTAAGTAATTCAAACAACATTTAAACATATTTCTTGGGACTAAAAAGGATTAGATGGAAATAAAATGCAAAAAAAAATGGTATCATAAGAAGAAATCGACAATGGATACAAGTGAAAACTAGGGCGCATGTTTCATCGTATTTGGAATTCGTCAACTATGTATACGTCCATTTCAGTCACTAATATCAATGGAGAGATTTAAACAACTGATACAAATGAATTAAAGAATGATATATTTGATATTTGTGTCAATCACCAAGTTAACTTCAAACTGAGTCGATGTTAAAGATTCCATGAACACCAGTTAAAGAATTTTATAGGTCGAACTTTATGACAATAATTGTATTCTAAACCTAATCGTTTTAAAGACTTTACCGATTGTGTTATTAAACGCCCTCAAATACTCTGGTACGGCCGAGAGTGGGGAGAGTCCACTCTCCCCCTCCGAATGCTCTCACATGGCCACGCACATATAGCCTCTACCAGGGAAGTCCTACTCACTGCCTTCTCGCCAACCGGGTATTGCTTACGAAAATGAGAGAACAAAAAGCGAATGTCTGATGCTTTAACCGGATCCCAAACCAATCGTGCATATAGGCTCCAGTATCCTCAAGGAACAAATGGCGTATGAACCAATCGTTGATCACCGGCTACCATGGGACTGCATCTCCTCACGATGCTCCACTGCCTTGTGGGTCAGACCTTTAGGTCGAAGGCTCAGGGAGTGGCCCTCTAAGAAAACCACCTGTTTCAGTTTGAACACCCGGGAAGTATCATAGCCCTCACACATATCAAATGTGATCTGTGTGGTGCATATGTATTTGGTGCCTCCTTGTATCAATATCTATGTGTTAAAATAATGATAAATCTATGTGTGTTATCAAACATAATAAGAGGTTGAGCAATAAACAATAAATTTATAAACCCGCATTTGTATGATTAAATAAACAGTATACAAATTATTGAAATATTTATATACATGAACATAGAAATTAAGTGAAATAGGCATGGTGTTAGTTAGCTTAGGTTATTGTTTGGGGGGGGGGGGTTGATAAAAAACTTACAATGATAATCTCCATAAATATACAAAAGAAAAAAAACAAACAAACAAACATACAAGTAATGAAACAATGAAATAATCAACTTTATGTTAAGAATGTTTCAATTTTGTTTTCACTGAACCAATCATTCTTATTTTTTACGTAAAGAAGATCTTAAAAGAAATCTATAGGATTTATCTGTTGGATGTATGAAACAGTATTAAACGTTCCTTCAGTATTCCATCACGAACTACAATCTGAATGCACTAACAACTTGAAATTAGAAGTACTATGAAGGAGATTTTGTTATGATGTATAAACTTTCAATAAGAACCGGATAATTGTAGTTGGTATTACTGACACCAGGAAGTACTCAAATCCTTAAAAAACGGTAATCATTTTTAAAGGAAGTTGAAAAGCTTTATTTCTATGATTTAGACAGTTTATCAATGAGGATGATTGTTTGTTTGATATTAAATAGTAATGGATACAATAATACATAAAATGTTTTTGGTGCAACAGGGGATTAAAAGAAAATGTATTATAACAAATTCGAATGATATTAGATTTGTGAAAAAAATAGAAAAGTAGAAGGAGGGAAAAGATTGTCAAATTAGTATATAAAAGAGTAAGAATGATAGTTGATTAAAGATACAATGTACTTGTTGAGTCGGCTTTCCGAGGTCCCAAATGAGCCGAAGAGTCCTAGCCAATCAGAACATGATAGAGCTTTCTAGAATACCGTGGCATGCTACCATTGGTCAGTAGCATAATATTTCTTTTAGCAGATTGGCCAAAATATGATGTTGATTTAACAAATGTTGACATCTATAAATACCCGTGTTTTTCTGTACAAAAATGAACATTTGGAGTAAAGTAACATTCGCATACTTTGCGCCTTCTCTCTCGTGTTCAGGTTGCTGTATAGTTCTAGCTTGTGAGTCTCAAGAATAGCTTAGGAAACGAAATAAGCGTTCAAATCCCAAGATTTATCAGTACTGCTGAGACGTTGGCAATTCACCAATTTAAGCCCGAACTCTGCGTTCAAAAACGATCGATTCAAACTCTTATCCTTCCTTGACCCTAATTCCCTGTTTTGGTTCTGTCTTTTTTGTTTGTTTATAAATTAATATTTTGCAATTATAAACCATAATTAGTTAATAGTATTCATAACCTTTAACACATTTTCATGATTCTTATTCAGTTTTTATGATGATGACCTTTATGTTTTTCGTTTTTCATCATATCTGTCATGCGGACAATTATCTTTCGTAATTATAACTCGTAAATTAATTTCATCCTCCAATTGTGATCTAACACCATGATTATTACATAATCTCATCTCATATTTGGTGTCTCAAATCACTTTGTGGTGAAGTCTTTCCGATCCTTCTACAGACATATATTAACTGTGATGAACGAGAACACAAGTGAGGACAACTAAAATGTATTTGAACACAAAATTACAGAACATTTTAGTAAGATCTGAGAAGCCTGCAGTAAATACTACATTTGCAAAATGTCAATCAACTGTTTCAGAATTTCTTGTTCCTTCATTTTCATACCAATCACTCTTTGTTCCCGTTCACTTCTATTAGATCTTTTTAACCTTATGTTTTCAGGCATTTCACTTTCGATTGATGTTACATATTACTGATATTTGTCGACATGAGTAACACACATCACATTACCATACAACTATGAGAAGAAAATTATCTTCCCTATCAAAACTACACAGCTATCATTTATACAACTGGGCTATTACCTCTGCGTTCGCTATCCAATCCTAACGATGATAAATTATTAAGTATAAATTCAGCAGGTGGAGGTCAATAAGAGCCAATCAACATCGAGGTGTACAGAACAAGCTGTGAAACGCATATGGAGAAATTCGAACACTTCACTTCTATCTGAAGTTTGTACTGCTGATGGTGATGTCGTTCAGAAGAAGAATGATGAAAGCTCCACGACCAAACCATCCAGCTCAGAAAACAAAACTCCATCAAAATAAATTCAGCCGGGATGATATTCAAAAAATATGTTGAAGTAACGGAAACTAGTCTTTTAAGATCATGAGATCGATCGAACCAGTGTTATCAACAGTCCTTCAAAGAAAACGATAATCGAACGTAGAAATTCCTTGAACAACATTACGAAGGAACCAGGTTATATATATATATATATATATATATATATATATATATATATATATATATATATATATACATATATATATTGGTGGTTTTATTCTCTGAGCTGGATGGTTTCATAAATGGAGCTTTCGTCGTTATTTTGAACGACATCATCACGTTTGTGCTAATGATGTCATTCAAACAAACAATGAAATCACCACGACCAAACTATTCAGCTCAAAGAATAAAACTCTATTAAAATCATCCAGTTAAACTACAAACTTTCTGTATCACACTCACTATATATCCAACTTTTCATAGCTAGACTAATATTATAAAGTTATCAAAGATGAGTTCAATGAAAAGATTTGATAAATTTATAAACAGTTGAATCAATTTGTATATTATATTGTTTACATGAAAATATTCATATTTATATATTCACATAGGGGTGTATATGTATATGTATATATATACATGTTAATATTGAATCCATTATTTATTATGTAATAAACATTTCATGAAATGGTCTATTATCTACACTGTTGTGTAACGTTAATTTATTTATTTATTTTTGTGTTCAATATAGTGAAATCTATGATCGAAATAGATTAAACGTGACTTTGAATGAACTAATCATTCACATTAAATAAGGCTAAATTTGTTGAAATGACTAAGTGATTATGAACTTTTACAGTCAATTAAATGGTAAACATAAACCTACATATAGATATAGATATATTAGTTACCAAGTTCTATGATAAATATTTATAATGGAGATCAGTTCGTGATTTAAACTGTGAAAATATTCATAATCTATATATATATGAGTCACATTTTAAGATGATATTCGAATAAATGTAATATTCTACAAAGATTATTACTATTCAAATATAAATTGTAACTAACTACCCCCCAAATGCCCTGATATGGCCGAGAGTGGAGAGAGTCCGCTCTCCCCCTCCGAATGCTCTCACATGGCCACGCGTATATAGCCTCTGACAGGGAAGTCCTACTCACTGCCTTCTCATGGCGGGGGTGTTGTCTACGAAAATGAAAGGATGTAAAGCGAGTGTCCAGCGCTTTAACCGGATCCCAAACCAATCGTGCACATGGGCTAGCTCCAGTATCCTCAAGGAACAAATGGCGTATGAACCAATCATTGGTCACCGGTTCCAAGGGATTGCATCTCCTTACGTTGCTCCACTGCCTTGTGGATCAGACCTTTAGGTCGAAGAATAGGAGTGTGGCCCCCTAAGAAAACCACCTGCTTCGGTTTGGGCACCCGGGCAGTATCACAGCCCTCACACATATCAAATGAGATGTGTGTAGCGCATATATATTTGGTGCCTACTTGTACCAATATCTATGTGTTAAAATAAATAATAAAATAATATTATTTATTCATTTTAACACATAGGTATTGGTACAAGGAGGCACCAAATACATATGCGCTACACACATCTCATTTGATTTGTGTGAGGGCTGTGATACTGCCCGGGTGCCCAAACCGAAACAGGTGGTTCTCTTAGGGGGCCACACCCCGAGCCTTTGACCTGAACGTCTGATCCACAAGGCAGTGGAGCATCGTAAGGAGATGCAGTTCCATTGTAGCCGGTGACCAACGATTGGTTCATACGCTATTTGTTCCTTGAGGATACTGGAGCTAGCCCATGTGCACGATTGGTTTGGGATCCGGTTAAAGCACCAGACATTCGCTTTCGGTCCTCTCATTTTCGTAAACAACACCCCTGCCACGAGAAGGCAGTGAGTAGGACTTCCTTGTCAGAGGCTATGTACGCGTGGCCATGTGAGAGCATTTGGAGAGGGAGAGCGGACTCTCCCACTGTCGGCCGTACCAGGGCATTTGGGGGCAATAAAATAAAATAAAATAATAACAAGGGGAGTTATTGATTAAAACAGTTACATGAACTTTAGCTTAGGCTTCAACATACACAAAGGAAAAATCAAGATTATCAAATACAACACGAAGAACACTAATGTAATCATACTTAATGGTGAAACTCTGAAAGATGTGGACACTTATGTACCTGGGGAGCATCATCGATGAACAAAGAAGATCTGATGCAAACGAAACGATAGCATTCCTAGAATTGAAGAACATATAGAAATCAAAACAACTGTTTGCAAGCTAACATCAAAACCAGAATCTTCAAACTGAACGTCAAGACAGTTCTATTTTTACGGACCTGAAACCTGAAGAACCACTACAATCATCATCAAAAATATACAAGTATTTATAAATAATTGTTTACTTAGGATACTGAATGTTCGTTAACTAGAAACCATCAACACGACAGCCTACTATGGGAGAGAACAAACCAGCTTTCATCTGAAGCGGGAATTAAGAAAAGATGTTGGAAATGGATAGGACATACATTTAGCAAATCACCAAACTGCATCACGAGGCAAGCGCTAACGTTGAATGAAGATGGGAAATAGAAAAGTGAAAGGCAAAAGAATATATTAGGTCGGGAAATAGAATCAGATATGAAAAGGATGAATAACAACTGGAAAGACCTTGAAAGGATTGCCCAGGACAGGGTTGGATGGAGAGTGCTGCTGGGTAACCCATGCTCCTCCACGAGGAGTAACAGGCATAAGTAATCAAAAATGAACCTCCGTTTAACAAATTCGATCATTTGAATAAGTGGATAGAATATCAATAGGTCATATATAAAAAATCTGGCACTTAAAACCTAATAACACAACATAAATTAATACTTGATCAATATAAGTTAAAATAATTACTTAAAATGTAATGTACTGTACAAATTTGTAAGGAAATTCTACATTTGATAGATGTCTATCATATGATTTGAGTTTCCCTAATTTAATCAGAGTTGGAAACAATGTTAATGTTACTGTGATGACGGACCACGGATGAACTTGAGGAAGTTACATTCAAGAATGGGCTAGATAATAAAGAAATGACAAGAATGGTTAGGCACGGTTTAAGCTACTCAAATAATTGTGTACTTCAAAATAGGAATAGTTCTATGGAGATTAAAACGGAACTGTGTAAATGAGACAACGATAAATTATACTTGTTCATATTGTGATATATAAAATCATCAATAAGCAATAACTCAGTAATTATTGTTGATCATCAATAATTTTGAAACTAAAAAAAACAACTTACTTTGTCTACTCGACGCAATATCGCCTCCATAATTTTAGGTTTTGGCGGTTTGAAATTTTTATTAAGTAAATAATAGTCAACAACACATACTCGTTCATATTTACCACCACAAGATTCTAATGGAGCTTTATAGGCTGAACAGGAACCACAAAATAACTATTCACAATTAGAGAAAAACAAAATGTTTTTTTTAGAAATTATGATTTGATTTACATAGAGAACTTTAAAAGTCAATTAGTTGTAAATAGAAGCGAAAATCATGGTATACAAATGTGTATGAAGTTACGTTCCCAAAATTCTTGCTATTACTTAAAGCAAAACAATACTATCTACTTGGTACCCTGTGTTTACGCTAAATAGTTCGGATCCGTTAGCCGGACACTATTAGCAACAACCTACTGTGGGAGAGAACAAATCAGATCCCAGTGGAGGAAGAAGCGCTAGAAGTGGATAGGACACACATTGAGGAAAGTACCCAATTGTGTCACATGATAAGCCCTCATGTGGAATCCTCAAGGCCAAAGAAAAAGAGGAAGACCAAAGATATGAGAAAAATGAACAAGAATTGGGTGGAACTAAAAAAGAAGGCCCAGGACAGAGTGGTTTATGACTACTAATGGTATAAAATGAATTATTGAATATTAGACAGCACGATTATCACAGGTACCTTTAGGGATACATCAATTAAATTTAAAACAATAATTACGACGTTGTTCCTTTCTTGTACTCGACGTGCAACACTATTTAACATAAGAATATGTTAGAGAATCTCATTCAGATATACGATCGGTTTATAAAGTGACTGTTTTATTGACTGATACGTATCACATACAAAGTTTCTGGTTGAGGTTACCGACAAAATTTTAATCTATGGTAGGGATATCAATATAAGTTAGTGGTATTGTGAGATAACTGAACAGATTATTGAGAAAATATACATGGGTTTGTACTGTCAATGGTCACCAACCTATAAAACGGCCATCTCTAGAAGTTTATAAACTACTGAGCCGAGGAATATCAAAATACATCAATTGGCTTGTGACTGAAAATAATTAGTATTTAGCAAAATTATCGCTCTTCATATATATTTTAAGCAGTTTAGATTAACAATAAGGTTATTAAATGATTTGTTTTGACGCATTTAACAGCAGAGTGAATCATTCAAAAAGGTCATTCTAGCCACAGTACTTACTTATTAACTTCCACCTGTTACCCGTCGTGGTGGAGCATAGGCTGCTTACCAGCATTCTCTATCCAACCTTGTCCTGGGCAATCCTTTTCACTTGATCCTAAGTTGCTATCTTTTCTTTTGATGTCTGCTTCCAATCGAGTCAGTGGATTCAAGAGTTCCTCTATTCTTGAATATCACTGATTAGCCCAGAACCCCCTGACACGTTAACCTCCGTGCTTCTTTCATCCCTTTTAAGTTGTTATCCATAGTGGTTTATTCTTCTAATAGATCTTGTAAGGCTTAAAACCTGTTGTTAAAAGCTATCTTGAATTCGTTGAGTTTGTTAGTATCTCGAAGTAAGTCCGTATTAATACTTTGTAATGCTGTTTGCCCAGTTGTCCAGTGATTCTCCAGCTTCAGTTTCATCTTGGCAACCACCAGATTGACGGTGATCTGAAGCTATGTCAGATACTCTCCTGGTTCTCAAGTCTTCCATTGACCCTTTGAATTTTTATTAATACAAATATGATCGATCTGGTTCTCTGTCATCCAATCCGGTGAGCGTTCGTGTGAGAATGCACACAAATGTGCAAATCTCTAATCATTATCATTCATTCCTCAAAGTCAGTCCATATCGTCCCATGAAATCATCATACCCGGTGTTGCCCATTCGACTTTGGAGTCTAGGTCTCCCATCACGATGATCACATCCTTTCCTGAACACTTCGCTGTGAGCGACTGCAGTCTCTCATTGAACTGATCTTTATCGTTGTCACTGATACAATTACTGGGTGAATGACATTGGATAATATTCATTGTGATTACCTATTTCTTTGTTTTCAAAGGTGCGTTAATGACTCTGGGTCCATGAGATTCCTATAGTTTGATTGCATTTTGTGCTTTTCTGGACAGTATCAGAGCAACTCCTTTAGTGCGTGAAGCAATTTCTTTTTCGTGACCACAGTACAGAAGCATTTCTCTTGAATCTATCCTCTTCTGTCCGGATTGGGTTCAATGGGTTTCTCTGAGACGGACCACCGAAAAGTTGTATCTCCTCGTTTCCATAGCTATTTCACTGGTCCTCCCGGTCTCCCAAATAGTCGAAAAATCCCCTGTAATTATATTAGTTGTTGCTGTGGTTGTTAGGAGGGGGATCGACTTCGTGAATTCCGAAGAATCTTGGATCTCACCATGAGGCGTCATAATTAGTCTCAAAGGAGATCCTTCAACTCGGAGGACAGAGTTTAAATGGTTTAATCTGTTTGGCGTTTTTTTAGCAAGTTTGTCTCCTATGGGATGGGGTTAACGACCCCACATCCAACCCTCCTTCTTTATCCGGTCATGAGACCAGAAGTAACTCTAGAAAAGCCACAGTAGGTAGGATGAATCACAACTAAGAATTGAAAAGTTTTTTAACTCATCAAATTGAACATTTTAATTTCTAATTCAGTCACTGTATACCTCAATGGTGTAATCAAATTTATTCATTATTTTCCTCCGAATTTTCAGTCTTAATATTATTTCATACTTCTCATTCTCTTTGAACTATACTTCCTACATTTAGCTTCCCACTATCATTAGTATTATGATATCAGTTCTATAAATTTTCATCTTGTTAACTTCTGTTGTATTATTGTGTAGTGTGGATAAGTTTATGATAGTTGTTAAACTCCTCATAACTGTTAGCAAGTGAAAATCCAGACTGGGTGCTCTGATCATCCTTAAATTGTAGTTTACCGATTGGTCCATTTTCAACTAATCAGCGTTGGCAGATGGATTGAAGTGTTAAAGTTTTTGAATCCTACATGTACTCTACTGCTTATCTGTTGTTCAGCATACTGAGATATACATACTATACCACCTCAACTCTTATTATGATTTGGGAAGAGTCGAACGAGATATCGTGGTCAAGAAACACTAGACGGTAGAAGATAACAATAATTGTCTAGCTGAATCATGAAGGATTAGTAATAAATTTATCTAGTGTTAATTGCTTGAAAATGGCTGAATAGGAGAACTACTGTCAAACTTTATACTGAACAATTAAAATACAAACTCCGCCTAGAGCCTTTTAGAGTTACTACCAATCCAAAGCTCAGGTAAGGCAAGGTTGAGGGTAGGTTTATTTATTTTTATTATTTATTTGAACACATAAATATTGGTACAGGGGGGCACCAAATATATATGCGCCACACAAAACAACGATAATTTGAAGAGAAGGAGAAAAGAGAAAAAAAAGTAATGGACGTGGGGAATTATAAAAAAAAAGGAAGAGAGAGAGAACAATGGTAAGGGAAACGGAAAGGTACAATCAGAAGAGATCTTTCAGTTAAGGAAGATACAACCACTTTTTATGAAGAAAGTAAAAGAAGGTTACAGCACGATCGCCACTGGCTTCTATTCTGAGCCATATCTGATAACGTCTCTAGCCACTGCGTTATACCGTCTCTCGGACCCCAACCAGGGAGTCGTGAAGGACCAACAGAAGCTAGCCCTTTGCAGCTTTTTTTCATACCACGACACCATGTCATATACTGACCACCTCTCCGCTTTTTCCAACCAGTCCCAGAGTCGGCAAATAATGCACGACGTGGAATTCTCTGGGACGACATTCGTAAAACATGTCCAAGCCACCGAAGTCGGTGTTTCAAGATGGTGACACCAATTTCATTATCGTCTCTGTGACCGAACACTCGATGCCGAACCTCTGCATTACTGACATGGTGTTGCCACTGGATGCCAGCAATCCTTCGGAGACAGCGATGATCGAACACAGAGAGTCGTCTAACATCCTCAACTCGGAGAGGCCAGGTTTCACAAGCATAGAGCAAAACTGCTCTCACCGTCGCGTTGTAGATCCGACCCTCTACAGCCAGACTAACATCACGAAGGCGCCAAAGATGGCCCAGATTGGCATAAGCCGCTCTGGCGTTCACTATACGTGCATTGATCTCATCACTCATGCCACCACCAGCACTTATGCAGCTACCTAGATACACGAACTTCTCGACTACTTCAATCTGCTCACCATCCAGAGTGAGTACAGGATTAGAATCCTGCCAGTCTTGTAGAAGTACTTTGCACTTCGAAGGTGCAAAGCACATACCATACCTACGGACACTGATTGCCAACTGATTAAGTGCGGATTGCATAGCTTGGGCATTCTCGCACAGTAAGACAATATCATCCGCATACTCAAGGTCGAGAAGTCTTTCTCCAGGCAACAGATCCACACCACCATTACTTACATCCGTTAGAGCTGTTTCCAGAATGTCATCGATGGCAAAGTTGAAGAGGAATGGTGAGATTGGGCAATCCTGCCTAACCCCACTGCTCGAATGGAATAGTGGAGAAAGGTGGTTGTATGCCCTCACTCTGCCTGAGGTGTTTGTGTATAATGCTTTCAGGATGTTAATAAACTTCTCAGGCACACCCTTCTTCAATAGACAATCCAAGAGAACAGTTCTGTCCAACGAATCGAAGGCAGCCCTGATGTCAAGAAACACTACGATTGTTGGCCTTTGATAAGTATGACGGTGTTCTAACATTTCACGGAGGGTAAAGATAGGATCAATACATCCTCGTCCAGAACGAAACCCAGCCTGCTCCTCGCGAGTCAATCCTTCTCGGGTTTCGAACAACTTACAAAGTATAACAGAACCCAATAGCTTGGACGCAATCGGAAGTAGACTTATCCCCCGATAGTTGTTACAGAAACGACGTGAACTGTTTTTAAAGATAGGGACAACTATCGACTCATTCCATGACGTTGGTACACTCTCTAGTTCCCAGATCTTTGTAAACAACGTCGTCAGTCCCTTAGTCAGAAAGTCACCACCATCTTTAAAAAGAGCCGGAGGTAAGTCATCTGGGCCCGGTGATTTGTAACGTTTCAAGAGTTGGAGTTCCTTGCGGACTTCCGCCTCATTTGGTGGATCAGTCGTCACCGGCCATGGAGGGCAGGACAGTCTGACCGATGTTGCCGGAGCAGCAGGCCAGTTGAACTGCCCTTCGAAAAATTCTGCACGTCGTCCAAGACGTCGATGGATGTTAGTGATTGGCCCGTAAATGCCCTGGTACGGTGGAGAGTGGGGAGAATCAGCTCTCCCTTTCAAAATGCTCTCATATGGCCACGTGCTTACAACCACTGTCAGGGAAGTGCTACTCACTGCCTTCTCGTACCAGGGGTGTTGCTGACGAAATTGAGAAGACGCGCATATTTATTCGGCTCCCCTTTGTACCAATTTTTGTTTCAAATAAATAAAAATTTAGCGACTTCATTATAAAATTTTAGAGATGGTTCCGTCAATAAACAATGCAACAGTCAAGAATTAGATAATTAAGAGATGTTATTAGAGATTGGATTATTTCTTTGAAAAATACGTTAACAAGTTATTTCCAAGTGACAAAATGCTTTTTATTGGCAGATAAATCTATCTGAAACCAAGGTAAAGGAATATTCTATTTTATAGCAGTTTTCTCGTAATTTTATACTTAAACTCAGTTATCTCATACAGAATCGAGTGCCTCGACTATAAGGCATATACGTTTAATTTAACGAGTGGAGGATACGATAGAGCTACTCACAGCAGCTGGATCAAGCAATGTCCCAACTTATTAAGTAGTTGAAGTTTTAGTGCCTATCATTAAGATAGCGCTACCCGTTTTTATAGTTTCAATCAGGAACTGAACATAGCTAAGCGATCACTAAAAAACGTGAAATACTTGACAACATTTTCGTCATTATATGAGACTCTTCAACGATGTACATCAACGACCCAAGGGAATCGAAACCAAGACCTTAATGGCTCACAGTGAACACTTAACATTTAGTGATTGAATTAGTACGTAACCATCTTTCAGTGTCAATACTGTATCACTGCCTCCCAACTGACAAGATGTGCTCGCCGAAAGAAATGAATGTCCCAAGTTCGACATTCAGTGAAGTTGTGTAGGAGCTCTGTTGAGAATTCCCAATTACATCATAATTAAACTTATTTCTCTGTCATTTTCAAAAACAATATAATTTTATCAATAATGTTGACAAATTTACAAATAATAGTTAGATTGAATTAGTTTATAGGCCTATTTTTTATTCAGGCATGATTTACTTTTCAAATATGTAAAGTCTAATAAAGTTGTTAAGTGAGAAATTTTATAACACTAATGTATCTTAAATGAGATCACATGTTGGAAGTGAATTTTTAAGTTTTGTTTTGTATTTTTACTTTACATGGAAACATGAAAAAATTTACACGAAATCCGACTAATTAGGTTAAATAATAAAAAATGTATATTAAGTTTTCATAGTTGAGATCATGAATTAATTGAAGCTAGACTACCATAGAAAATCTGGAAGCACTGAATGATCGTTTCGTCCTTTTGTGGAACTCCTCAACAGTGTGCATCCACAATTCGAACCCAGGACCTAACGGTCTCGCGCGCGTACGCTTAACCTATAGACCACTGAGCCGACTTCCAACGCTGTTAATGTTTAACTATATTAAATGAGTTTATCATTTATTCGTAAACAATACATGATAAAAATATGTACGTCAATTCAAGATGGTCAAATTTCATACACATGTTATATGAGGAGAGAAATGAGCAAGAGTGATAATCAGAGTGGAATTAATAAAATGGATAGTGAACGGTTAAATATAGAAATTACAAGGCATTTGTAAAGATTCTTGAACTTCATAGTTTACATAACTGATTGACCTCAAGTAGGTGATCATTGTAAAAAAAGAGGAAGCAGTGAGCACTTGTTTCGTCCGAGTATGGGATTTCTACGTAAGAAGTATTCACGATCGTATTGAGAACTGAACCCGAAGACTTTCAGGTCTCCACAAACGGCCTATAGTCATAATAACTATGTGGTCACGAATAACTGACTTCTAGAAGTAGTTCTCGGAATTCTAGTGACAAACCACCACTAATGGAGTTCAGCCATGTTGGGTGAAAGGCAGTTACCTATTAGCAGCATTGAAAGATGATTGTGAACTAATGAAAATCAGCTGAAGTTAGACATGTAAACCATTAGATAATGACTCGGTGGTTTACAAATTAAGGTCACAATTCAATTCCCGAAGGAGTTGTGGATTATCCCCAGATACATTCAGTTTCCATAAATATATACTGCTTCATATCTTCCGCTTCAAATAACTCAGATATTCAACCATCATCTAAATCTCCCAGTGCAGTCGGGTAGGGGAGTAGAATTCGCTTTCCCTTCTGAAACGTTATCATATGGCTATTGAGTTTATAGCCTATATAAGAAACATTTTACTCACTACCTTCACGTGACTGCAATGTTTCTACGAAAGTGATAGAATAAAATGAAGAGGTTTGATTTAAACCAGAGGATTCATCCAATGGATGTCGAAAAAAAAACCTGATTCCAAAATCATAGTATATATATATAGGCTCCAGAATATTGTGTAAACAAATGACATATGGATCTATTTTAGTCACTAGTAGCCATTGGATTATATCTTTAAACGGTGCTCCAATGTTATATGTATTAAACCTTTAAATTAAAATCTCAAACAGTCTTCTCTTAGAATATTCATTAGCTTTGGCTTAACAATTCAAAGTGTATCATAATCCACACATAAAATTGTTTCGCTTTTTTTTCCAACTAGATTTAAATAAACAAACTGGTTTGTTTTATTTTATTTTTTTATCACTGAACATTCACTAGTTATGTATTTAATTTATAAATAATTTTTTTATGTATACAACCTTTTTATTTTTATTAGCATAAAACACTAAAATAAAGTGTTGAATAGAATAAGTTGTCAGGTGGAAACATGTAATATGATCAATATTTTATACTGGTTAATAACATTGTAAATAATAATAACAATGATAATAATGTGAATTATTTACGATGTCCGAACTAATGTACTTGGTTTTCAACAAAAATACATTTTTTTTTATGTGAAGGTAGTTAGTAATAATATAGGCGAGACTATAATTTATAGACAAACCAATTACTTACTTACACCTGTTACTCCTAATGAAGCATAGACTGCTGACCAGCATTCTCCGATCCACTCTGTCCTGGGAATTCTTTTCTAGTTCCACCCAATTTTTGTTTATTTTTCTCATGTCTATCTCCATTTCTCGGCGTAATGTGTTCTTTGGTCTTCCTCTTCACCCCCTTCGGCCTTGAGGATTCCATATGAGGACTTGTCTTGTGACACAATTGGGTGCTTTCCTCAATGCGTGTCCTATCCACTTCTAGCTCTTTTTCCTGATTTCTTCCTCCAATTCGATCTGATTTGTTTTCTCCGACAGTAGGTTGTTGCTGATATTGTCTGGCCAACGGATCCGAAGTATTTTACGGGGACAGCTGTCAATGAACACTTGTATCTTCTGAATGATTGCATTCGTAGTTGTCCAAGTTTCCGCCCTATACAGTAGAACTGTCTTGACATTTGTATTGAAAATCGTGACATTGGTGTTGACTTGTGGACAGTCGTTTTGAGTTCCAGGTGTTCTTTAATTGTGAATATGCTGCTCTTGTTTTTCCGATCCGCGCTTTCACATCTGCATCAGATCTACCGTGTTCATCGATGATGATGCCTAAATATGTAAAGGTTTTTACATCTTCCAAATCTCCGTCAATTGTGATTGGATTGGTTCATCCTGTGTTGTATCGGAGAATCTTGCTTTTCCCTTTGTGTATATTGAGACATACTGCTGCTACGAACCAATTAGGTATAAGATAACAGGTCTTGGATTTTAGCGCAAAATTCATTCATCCATTTGGCTAAATAAAGTTTTGGCATAATAATTGATGTCAGTTCGTGATGAAAACCTTATATCCAATTCCTGAACCCAACTAACAACTGTAAATATTAATCCTAATTCCTCACACTGGTTTATAACTCTAATTTAACCGTAATATGTAGGTCGACATTCTCAAGGTCTTTTTAGCGTCGCTCAAAGGTCGTCCATAAATTATAGTCTCATTATAATATCTAGATGAATAGAAATAAGTGTAGTGAAATCCGAATATACAAACTAATAATTTAAGAAAAGTTTAATAGTAGCTAGCAATGGAATCTAGGGCGCATGTGGGTTTCTAATCAGGACTCGTCGCTTAAATATACCTGTATCCGAAAATTGACATAGAAACTGGGACTCCAAAGATGTACTTTACATTTTAAAAGTTCAATGTTGTATCCTTTTATCACAGAATGCACATACATCAAAAAAGACTAATCAACTGGAGTACATAACATCAACGGAAAGATTCAGACAACCAAAACAAGTGAATTAGAATTCACTTTATTACACAAGCGAGTGGCTATTCAGATTCAGTAGATGAGTGGATAATATGTTGGACGTTTGAAACAAGGTGTACTAGGTTCGAGTACCGATGTGGACATCAACATTCACAAGAGTTCCATACTAGGACGAAACGGTATTCAGGTGTGTGGTTGTCCAACTTAAATCAGTTCATGATGTCAATAAAATTGAGCCATCTCCATGACCCTATACTGAAAATTGAATCGTGTTAAATAAATTCAAAATGATTGAAATAATATTGTGTCATTAGCTTTCTACAAAAATCAAATATCCCCTGGTAATCTAAAATAACCAAATAAGTTAACCAAAAGTTCAATCATGAAACATCTAGTTAATTTTAATCACTTTGCTTCAACAAGATCCCTTTTTTAAAAATCATAAAAGAGTTGCTTAAAAATGAATGCAAATGAAAAGCCTATGCATACCACAAACCCATAACTAATCACTTATTCAATCCATCATTTTATATATGGTCTTAAGATTCCTATCTATCTTCCATAATCTATCATTTTCCTTTCTTTTTCTACCTAATTACTTCTTTACAACTATTAATTAACCATTAATTACTTTAATAATAAATATATAGTATTGTATTTCTGACGTTTCGTAACTTCATGTAAGTCACTTCATGAGAGAGTAAATAAATAACCAAACATTAAATTAACACAAATTTAAATTTTACCTCCCCTCCCCCTCTTCCCCCAAAAATATACTTTTATTATTCACTTTCTAATCTAATGCTTAATTGATTTAAAACTATGAGATTTAACTTTAGCATGGATACCTAAATTATTACCTTTAGTTAATTATTCTGTTCTTAGTATTTAATCAGTGAATAGTTACCTTCACCTTAACATTTTTCATTGACTGATTATTATTATTATCACTATTATTATTATTATTATTATTATTACCATTACATAACTTTCTTTTTAATATTTGATGTTATTAAAGACAATTGATGACATGACAACAACTCAATCTCTTTAAACAATTTTCAATATCATTCTATTTTAGAATAGGCAACTATTTTAAACAAATAAATAAATTTGTACAATTTCAAACAGAAGAAATCATGAACAAGAAAATATTCTTTATTCATTTGTCTTTATAATTTATTGTTTTAAATTATTAAGAAATTAGAATTATGGACGACTTTTGTGGGCCATTAGGGTGACCTTGAAAGTGTCCACCTAGTAACTAAGACCAAATGAGTGTTATAAACCAGTGTAAAGGATTGGAATTATGAATTATAGTTGACAGTTAAGGTTAGGAATTAGATGTAGCATTTTCATTACGAACTGACATCAGCTATAATGTTAACCCTAACCAAATGGATGACTGAATTTCGCGCCAAAATCTGAGACCTGTTATCTTATACCTGATTGGTTCGTCCATAAATTATAGTCTCGTAGAAATTAGTTTAAAGATTTTTCTGAAATTTCACCGCATTGTATAAAAATCTCAAGTGAAAATGTTTGAAAACAGTGAAGCTTATTTTACTTCAAGAAAACAGGAATATTACTTAAGATAATTGTTTGTACAATGATGAATAAGAATTGTGCCCCCAAATGCCCTGGTACGGCCGAGAGTGGGAGTCCGCTCACCCCCTCGAAATGCTCTCACATGGCCACGAGTATATAGCCTCTGCCAGGGAAGTTCTACTCAGTACTTTCTCGTGGCGGGGGTGTTGTCTACGAAAATGAAAGGACGAAAAGAGAATGTCCGGCGCTTTAACCGGGTTGGTGGACACGGAGATTCCGTCTAGGGGAGTTGGAAAACCCTGATCCCAAACCAATGGTGCACATGGACTCCAGTATTCTGAAGGAACAAATGGCGTGTGAACCAATCGTTGGTCACCGGCTACCATGGGATTGCATCTCCTTACGATGCCCCACTGCCTTGTGGATCAGACCTTCAGGTCGAAGGCTTTGGGTGTGACCCTCTAAGAAAACCACCTCCTTGGCTTGGGCACCCGGGCAGTATCACAGCCCACACACAAATAAAATGAGATTTGTGTGGCGCATATGTATTTGGTGCCTTCTTGTGCCAATATCTATGTGTTCAAATAAAATAAATAAATAAAATAAGAATTGTTGGCCAGATGGATGTTTTCGATGCTATTGTTTCTACTCACCTGCAAAGTAAATAGTGAGTGGTCTCTGAGATGAGCATAGAATTTATGATTAAACCACTGAAGTAACACCGATCTACTAATAATTTCTGTTGTGCACAATTAAAAGTCGCTAAACTTCAACACCTAATTGCACAGTCTGGCCAAAGGATTCGGACGATACTGCTGAGACAGTAACGGTTGAACTTAATCAGTTTCTAGCAATTATAAGATAGGAAATTTCGAACTCTACGAACATATAACGAAACTATTAACCAACTAGGGTCCGAATAGAACAAAAGGTTGCCCAAAGTAAATTATTGATGAATACACAATAACGTTGTAAATTAAAGCAAAAATTGAAAACACACAGTGAATATAAAATGATACATACCTTGCCACATGCACGACAATGATGTCGTCGATTAAGTGTAGTAAATTCTGTACAACAATTTGTACACATAGTAGATGATTCATCTTTAACCCATTGAGCTGCAACTTCGCCTAAACTATTCGCACTCATTAGTGACTTCTAATGTTTAAAAAGGAATTATAAAAGATTAAAAAGAAAACAGTGAGATTCCCCCGCCCATTGATATGCATTAAGATGTTTTAAATGCTAATAAACAGATATACACTGTAGGATTTAATTTGTCTACAGATTGATTTTTTGAATAAGTCCTTATACTGTCGTACATAAAATCATAACAGTGCTATGATCAAAACAGGTAACTATGTATATAGCCAACAATAATCATCTGCAACATAATACAATTAGTACAAAACTCAAAATAGTGAAATCAATTACTAAGAGAACAATAAACACACATATACCAAACAGTAGCAGGGACACAACACAATGAATCAATAACGTAAGTTCTCTAGCTCGACTTCTTTCGCCAACTGTGTTACATGTAACTTAGCTAACTCCAATTCTATCAGGGGGTTGGTATCCAGTTCATTATTATCTAGTTGATCTCCCTTACGATCTTTTAAATGACGAGATTCCAAAGTTGTCACCGTGTTAATCTCGACCAATCAGAGTGAATCAATCAATAATATTTGAGTTAAACATCAACCACTCAAGACTCATTTAATCCCAGACCGGTTATTACTCTGACCCTTTTTATCTAAATACTAATCATGAAACAGCACCAGTTATATATATTGTCAAAATTGATTCAAGGGACTTACTATGAATTGGCATATGCTAATGGTAATATGTTCTAATATGTTGTAAAGTCTGTTATAACACTTAAAATGTTTTAATACATTCGTAACCACCACAAACACTTATCAAATTGGTCTTACATATTGCCATCATCTGATGTGAAATCCACAATTAAAATGATTTTTTATTTATTATTTTAACAAATAGATATTGGTACAAGGAGGCACCGAATATATATGCGCCACATTGATCTCATTTGATTTTTTGTGAGGGATGTGATATTACCCGGGTGCCCAAACCGAACCACGTGGTTTTCCTAAAAGGCCACACTCCGAGCCTTCGACCTGAAGGTCTAGTCCACAAGGCAGTGGAGCATCGTGAGGAGATACAGTCCCATGGTAGCCGGTGACCAACGATTGGTTCATACGACATTTGTTCCTTCAGGATACTGGAGCCCATGTGCACCATTGGTTTGTAATCCAGTTAAAGCGTCGAACATTCGCTTTTCGTCCTCTCATTTTCGTAAAAAACACCCCCGTCACATCAAGGCAGTGAGTAGGACATCCCTGGCAAAGGCTATATACGCGTGGCCATGTGAGAGCATTTCGAGGGGGTGAGTGGACTCTCTCCACTCTCAGCCGTACCAGGGCATTTGGGGGCCAATTAAAATGAAGTAGATAAATATAGATAAACATGTAAAAGACTACAAATATTGTAGAAAGATAGATATCAGAGTATTGAAAGAAGAGTAGTTGTCATTACTTTTAAGTAACTAACATTAATATCATACAACTTACTTTATCATTGAAACAATTACTATTCGGTTTATTACATTCAAAATCAATAGCCTGTTGAAGTTCACGCCACCAAAGTTGTTTTTCATCATCATTTCTTGAGTTAAATTAAATAGAAAAGATCAAAAGATAAAAGATTAGATATTTTTTTAATGGATGCAACTAATTAGGTGTTTACCACATATTTGGACGCTTGATTTCCTAAAACAAATTAACTTATCAGAAGCGATTTTTGTGGATATTTCAATAATTGAGATAAGTCAATTGAAGCTAGACCACTATGAAAAACCTAAAAGCACTGAACGGCCGTTTCGTCCTATTGTGGGACTCCTCTGCAGTGCGTATCTACGATCCTGCCTCGCGAGAATTAAACCATATTCTAACTGCCAAAGTTTCATGAATCAACCACAGTAAGTATTATTTATGTATTCATTTTTGTAGATCATATTTAAGTAACTGAACACGTATAAAAATGTTGAATTATAGCACGTTTACCCTACTATTTTTAACATAAAATATCAGAACAATATTTTGATCTAATAATGTTTGAAACAGTAATGTAACGTATGACTGATGAATACAATCCAGTAATCTAAGGTAGTTTTATTCATTTTATATCATCAATTATATCTGTTGTATTTGAACAAACGTATATGTGTGTATCAAGTTCTGATATTTCTAATGACTGAT
Source organism: Schistosoma spindalis (assembly GCA_946903255.1). NCBI lineage: Eukaryota > Metazoa > Platyhelminthes > Trematoda > Strigeidida > Schistosomatidae > Schistosoma > Schistosoma spindalis. The sequence goes on from OX336418.1 coordinate 46,834,881, forward strand.
TAAATTGAAACAAATAATTTTATAATTTTAAAAAATAAAGTTTACTTACGAGAAAGCAACTTCGACGCATAGCTCTTTTGCTTTAATTCTAAAACAATGTTCAACATTGATTTCTTCATCATCTTTCACTTCACATAACTAATTGATAAAGAAAAGTAGTACAATATAAAAAGTTGAAACATGCTATTTGTATAAAGTCGGATATAAGATGAAATGCTAATTATGAAGTTTTCAACATCCACACGATAAAATTGAATGGTAAAGTACTCATTTTGATACAAAAAAAAAAAAACAACAGAAAATCCAATAATTATTAAAGGTTACGAGATTATATATATTATATCATTTACCTTATTATTGATACTCACTGGGTGGAAGTGTCAGTAAATGTTAAAAACCTGGTTTACTGTTAAGTCGGATTTAAAGTTTTTTCGTTCTTGAATACTGATAATATTTAATGGTTTCTACTCAAGACTGGGACGATAATGAAAGGACATGAATAAAGGTTACATAATAGATGGAGCATGAACGTTGACTAGTTAAGAGTTTATCATCCCGATGTAGATTCAATCCGACAAGCTATGAACCTAGCTTGATTAAATATTCATATCACAAGGTTATGGTCAACGAATACATTCTGACACAGGTATGGAATAATAAATCTTTCAGTAAAATGGTTAACCTTAAATGCTAATAAGGAGATATGATAACGAAAGTTGTATATTGCAATTGTTTTAATTCATAGACAAGAGGGACAGGATTAAATTAACTAGTGTAATTGAAGAAAATGCATCAAAGACATCGAGTTTACGATACATTTGCGAACAACGTTCTTGCTTTCATTATATCTTGCTATGTTTTATGAAATATATCACCATTGATCTATTTTGATCTGGAATATCAGGTAATATCGATATCATTGAAACTGAAATGTTGACAGTAAACTATATGTGATAAATTAGTTACACGAATTTCATATTTGTTCTGAATAATAATTTTAATTATCAGGACGAAGTTTGTGAATGGCGTGTGTTCTAAACATAGTTTATAACACAACTTTAAAGCTAAACATTACCAAAAACTATAGGTTAGTTTACTAATTTAGTGCAAGAACTAAGTTACTAATTTAGATAGACTTAAGTATATGAATCATGTCTGAATCAACAGATCTTTAAGTAAGAAAGTGCCCCCAAATGCCCTGGTATGGCCGAGAGTGGGGAGAATCCGCTCTCCCTCTCGAAATGCTCTCACATGGCCATGCGTATATAGCCTCTTCAAGGGAAGTCCTACTTACTGCCTTCTCGTGGCAGGGGTGTTGTTTACGAAAATCAGGACCAAAAGCGAACGTCCGGTGCTTTAACTGGATCCCCAACCAATGGTGCACATGGGCTCCAGTATCCTGAAGGAACAAATGATGTATGAACCAATCGTTGGTCACCGGCTACCATGGGACTGCATCTCCTTACGATGCTCCACTGCCTTATGGGTCAGACGTTCAGGTCGAAGGCTCGGGGTGTGGCCCCCTAAGAAAACCACCTGCTTCGGTTTGGGCACCCGAGCAGTATCACAGCCCTCACACAAATCAATTGAGATTCGTGTGGCGCATATGTATTTGGTGCCTCCTTGTACCAATATCTATGTGTTAAAATAAATAAATAAGAAAGTCTATAAGCACTAGATAAGATTACCTTGAATTTAATTAACGACAATGTCTTTCAAAAAGATATACACAAGTTCAAAGTAGAGGACAAAAACAACACAAAAACATCAGAGTACAATAAACCCCATTAACTAGTTAAGATGTACACATAAATTATAAGAAAACTTACTGTCATTCCAGCCAAACCTATCTCTGACTTAACTTGATAACGACCAACAGCATTAGGGGATTCAGTCATGACCAAATATTCGGAAAACTGAAAATAAGGAGATAACTTGAAATTTCCATGTCTTACTAAAGCAAAAAGCCAAACTGTAAGTGATACGCTTGAAAAGTGCATCTAAATATAACTAAATGACGTTATACTTTGTGATATGAGTTACACTTCAGAGTGAAATAGTTTTCGCTATGAACATCTGATAGTGATTGTCAACCTGCTGAACATTTCAGTACAGAAATACTACATTAAATTGTAAAGAGATTTATTGACTGAAATAGTTTTGATTTGTTGTGCACCATTTGACTTGTAACCTGGAACGTGAGTAATGTGGAAACAAGCACATGGCTTCGTCGGGTTTCTACATTGTTGAGGTGCATTTTTAAATGCTAAGGTAGTGTAAATATGCTAATATAATCGTTGCTAAAGATGAAGAGTTCGTAACACTTCTGACTTACTGATTGTCCTTGTTTATCTTTATACTAGTGGACTGAATTACTAATTTGATGCAGCTGTAACCATTTACTGAATGAATTGTTGAGTAGAACTAATTAATATCCTACTAGAGTGTGTATGCTGACGTTCCCTATTTGGCACAGAAAATATTTGACATAAACTTGCTGCCTAAAACGAAACAAAAATGTGGTGAATAGAAAATAATTTCATAAAACGTAGTGCCTATATAAATCTAATCTATCAAAGATTTTCAAGTTGATGAACGATGTTCCAGGTCGCATTGAATACACAAAGGTTCAATTTATTTAAACGGTTATTAAACACCAAGGGGTTCAATCAGTGAATGAGTAACTGATACTGTTGCGGAAAATAATTAATTGACATAGGTTCGATGAGCAATCAGGTGGACCATGAATGTGTCAAACTAAGTAGTAAAAAACATTAAAAGAATTAGAAACTTATTTTTCATTAATCTTAGACAATATATAAAAATTAGCGGCTTAACCATATGACAGAAAGAATAGCTTACAAGAAATAAATATCTATCCAAGAGCCGTCTATGTATTGAACGTCTAGGCAATTTCTTTGCAGGACCTTCTAGATGTAGTAACGGAATTTGAGTATACTTTACACGAAGACCATCCAGTTTACCAAGTGCTTCTCTAGCATTCAACATTTTCTCCTTGAAAAAAGTAAAAAATGGAACTTTAGTAAAATCGACTAAACTTAACAACTAACCAGTAAATTAAGATGAGAAATAGACGCTAATCAGTTAGAAATTGAAATATTTCATGTACAATGTGAAGTTTTATGCCCACTATATGTACTGAATCATTTACTACGTTAAGTAGATGCAATTATTTGATAACACCACTAAATACTCTGAGATTTATTTATTTATTTTATTTATTTGAACACATAAATATTGGTACAGAGGGACACCAAATATATATGCGCCACACAAAACAATGATAATTTGAAGAGAAGGAGGAAAGAGAAAAAGAAAAAGGTAATGAACGTGGGGAATTATAAAAAAAATGCAGAGGTTCGGCATCGAGTGTTCGGTCACAGAGACGATAATGAAATTGGTGTCACCATCTTGAAACACCGACTTCGGTGGCTTGGACATGTTCTACGAATGTCGTCCCAAATACTGAGAAATTAAACAAAATTTAGAAATGACTTCATACTGGTGTATGCTAACTGTGATAATTATTTTAAGGTTGTGAAAACTAGTTTTATGGTTAATAGACGGGAGAGAAGTTAAAAAATAGTTGCAACTAATCATTTACGTGGATACACTTGGCCATGATTAAGTATCCTTTCATTTTGTCTACTTTGAATCTTTTCTGATTTTTACCTACCAAAGTTACATTCACGAATAATTATTTTAGGTTTGTAAAATTACAGGTATGGTATATGCAAAAACATTTGTCACGGTACACTAACCTGTAAAATAATTTCTTGTTCCGAACGATCCAATAAATCCTTGATGAAGTTCCAAGCTTCTAAATTACGGTAAAAACGGGCTTTATATTATTGATGGGCTCACTTGTGACATTTGTATATTCTGGGTCGCTCGGAAGCATAGTTCCTTTAAGCCCTAACTCAAATTATCAGAAATGTTCTTTAACAATTGAAGCTTACTATAAATGAGATCTTTGTATCGTGGTAATGCTGTACTAACACCATAGAACATCCCAGGTACATTTTGAATACGTTGCTCTTGATACTGAGATTTTGCCTAGAATGTTATATAAAAGATGGAGACTTAATGAAGGAATAAGCTAGTTAAGTATTACTTATGAACGTAGAATACCTGACGTTAGATGTAAAAATTGTATTTAAATAATCGGAGCGACTGAAACTTGAAAGGGTTCCGACGTTTCGTTCGGTAATCGCCGAGAACATCCAGGTACAGTTCTTGCATATGTTTTCTACATACTTGACGCCCAATCTTTCCCAGGTTATTTGTTCCGATTTCGATGCATAATCACGTAAACCATATGATATTACATTTTTTGTTGAGTTATTACAACATCAGACAAGGTATATAGTTTGCTTTACACTTTTGACGTGATGCCTATTATATTGTCTAGTGGCTTCTTGAATAAGTAACTTGAATTTCGATCATGAATTCGATGGCCGAAACAGCAAACCACCTACTTGGATTTAAACAATCGAATACCACCGCCAGTTACACATATGCGTACAAGAGCTTATACCTACATATTGTAGCAAAAACAATTATGAACTACCTGCAGGTTGTAGTGAAAAAATTGACTCCGTTTCATAGGCTGAAATTAGAAAGGGTCCCTAGACCACAGTTCAGAATTTCGCGGTTAGATTTCCAAAATGACGTCTAAACAAAAGGTTTTAAATTCGGGATCAACTTCTCAAGCATTTTACTAGTGATACATAGATTGAAAAAAGCTGGTTTACTAAGAGACTGATTATCATGTTGATTACTTTTCCTTCTCTTATTATAGAAGATAAAAAGTGTTCAACATAATAATATTGATGATAAAAGAAAGGTAAGCTCAGAAGGCATATCATGCAACCATAACAAATAAGTTTTTAGTGATAATACAACATATCTTTCAATAGTCAAGCTTCGAAAATATTCATGAATGAGTACTTATAACAAGACTTTTCTGTACGATTTTAAAAACCACTATGTGAGACAATGAAATACAAATTTTATATCTTAAGCATCAAAAGATTTGGTTTATTTGACTTACAACGATACCTTTACATATATTTTGAAGCTCTTCATTCGTGGAATACATTTCCGAGAAAGCCTTGAAATTCACTGCATAGCGACATAGGAAGCTCTTGTATATATTCAAGATTTGCATCTCCTTGTCACTGGTAAAAGCTGAGGGCAATTCTATGTCTTCAGTCTCACAAGAATCAAAACTTTCAGTCAAATGTTCATGGAGTTTAAACAAGGACGGTATATCCTTGAACATTCCATTAATTACGCTATTACATCTTAACGACGAAACATTTTGTAATTCATCGTTGACATCCTGTAATTTTCGAAGAAATGAACCATACAGTTAGCTAACCTTTAAAATTCTGATGCATTCTAGAAGTCTTTTACCATATTGGAGCATTTCATCAAATACGGACCTGGCTATCTTCCTCTTTTTCTCAATTGCGTCTAAGTCCTTTTGTGTAGCAGATAACAACCCTTTATTGGATGTGCTCAACTTTTCTTTAAGTGTTTCATTTAGAAGATTTTTAATTTTATTGCGCTGGAAATCGAGTGCGTCAAGCAATATAGAACCCTTTGTAACAGATTCCCCAAACACATTCTTATGTCCACGAATTTCTAACTCTGGCGTTTTATTTACAAGATCACACAAATAATCTGGATGTAAGATATCTAACTTGATTGACACATGCACGCAACCGCCCGACATCAAAAAACTATCAATCAAAAACCCACGACTTAAGGTCATATCAACTTTTGAGCGACTTAAACAACCTAAAAATTAAACTCTATTATGAAGAAACAATGTAACAGTTATTCTTTCAGTCTATATCAAATTCAAAAGTAATGAGTCTTTCGTCAATTCAAAAAGTAAAAATAATTTTAGTTCTGAAAAGTCAGGATATTAAGTTGTTGTTCAAATAGGTCAAATGGTTGTGGACGGAATAGAAAAAGCTTTCGCTTGACGGTCTTCTATGTCTAGTAGCAGTGGGTCACCAATACCTCCAGGCAGGAACCTAGGTATATTAACAATAATATAAGAAAAAATGAAATCAGTTTAGTGGCGCGCTATCTAAAAGGACAGTAATGTTGCTTCTCGTTGAGTTAATTAACTGTTTTGATCGTAAATTACGCATCAAAACTACTGTTTACACTTTAATTGAATCTACTCCAGTTAAAGTGATATTGTATTGAGTGTTTTGATTCTGCTTTTGTGTATTTATTGCATCGAAGCGTACTTGGTCGACTTTTACTTGATTTATTTAGTTGAGGTTTTAGAATTCTTTAACATATCCTGTTTGTATCACCATTGTAGTTGATTTTCAAGATGGCCAAATCCGGACAACTATATTGCTTATTCCACGTGGAAGAACGGATGCAATGTGACGAGTGTAATAAGTGGTTCCACAAGATGTGCACCCGATTAAGCCCCTCTGCACATAAACGGTGCTCGGAGCCCAACTCTCGTTGGCTTTGTAGTTTTGGTTGCTCGAGCAAAACATCGCTCATCCAGGAAGCCATTAGCCTCCTGGTGCTGGCTAATAAGAAGGTCGATGAGGGTTGTACTGGCAATATTGGTGCTGATGGCGAAGATTGCGTTAGTGTCGTAAGTGCTGTCACGGCGCAAGTCAGACATCTAACTGTGCAACCCGAAATTAAAATTTCTACCCCGAAACAATCAATGAGTGACACCTCATTAGATATTGGTGACCATGTTGCTACAGCAGCAACTGGTGATACAGATAAAACAATTACTGTCCCGAGCAGTTCTGATGTAGATGCTACGGCTGACGGAATATGGATGACGCGGAAACACAGAAGAGTAGGAAAGACAGCTAAAAATAATGACCGTTTACTTGATAAGTCTTTGGTGGACTCTCAGACCATTCCGTCAAAGTCCCAAAGTAAAGCCTCTTCAAACATTGTTGTGAGTCACTCGCTCGACTCCAATTACTCTGTTACAATAAAAAGTAATCGTAAGATACCAGTAGTTAATATACAGGATGCAAGGTCACGATCGATAGCTGTAAACACGATTCCAAAAGAAGCTAAACCACTCCCTAGCTTAATTATTTGGAATCTAGAGGAGTCGATAGACAACGACCCTGCTAAGAGACATGCACATGTTCTGAAGTTAATGGAATCCGTGGTAAGAAACACACTACCTGAAGAGGTTTCAGGGGTACATATCACGAAAGTGATACGACTCGTTAAATTGGTTAGAGGCGAGACCCACCCAAGAAGGATCTTGAAGCTGGTTCTCGGGAATTTCGAAGAAAGAGATATATTATTGAAAAACGCACAAAGAATTCGTGATTTAAATATTCGTATCCGACCAGATTGGCCGTTTGAGGATCGAATCAAGTGGAAGAATGCTCTTACGGAGTTGAGAACTCGCAAGTTAAATGGCGAAACTAACCTTACCATTAAGGGTTTTCGGGTATTCAGGTCTTGGAAGCCAATGCTTCCGGGGCCTGTATGGGTAGAACGGATGACTACCAAAACACCTTATGTGTGTGCTACACGAACGTCCGTAGTCGTAGAAATAAAACGTCCGAGCTAAGTCTGATGGTGGATGAATTAAGTCCCGATATAATTGTTGTCACAGAAACTTGGTTCATCGTAGATATAGAATGTTCTCCCATCATTGCAGGCTATATCTCTATTAGTAGCGATAGAGTTTTAAGTCAACTTCGCCTGGAGTGCCCTCGAGGGCTACTGCCGGTTACAAGCCCGGATAAAGGCGGAGAGTTGGGCATGTGGTTAGCGACCCCATTCCGTGGAAAACTAACTCGCTAAAAAACGCTAACCAGAAAAAATTATTCAGGCCAGAGTTTCAAATCGCGAGGAGGAAGACATAATGTTATACATTAGGGATCACTTTCGTATACAATCAATCATATTGTAGGCTCATGTTAGTGGTACATGTGAGGTAGCATGTTGTAAGATTAAATCTAGAAATGGGTTAGTGACTATATGGGCTATATACCGTAGTCCGTATTGTTTTGCCGATTACTTTATCCTAAGACATCTGTTCTTGGAGTATGGAAGAATGTTGTCTCATCATTGAGGACTTCAACGCACCGCATATCAACTGGAAAGAGCTTACAGCTCCAGGTCGAGGTTTCGATAGCGAACTTTCATAAACCGTTATTCAGTGTGCACTTGTCCAATGTATCACTAAACCGACACATATTGATTTGAAACATGATCTGTCACTGCTGGACCTCGCCCTCACCCACCACTGTGAGGATGTCTTTGATATTCAGCACCTTCCCCCACTAGTGAACAGTGATCACGCTGTACTTCACTTTAAGTTTAGGACACATGGTATACGATTTGTATCTGCTCCATCTCGTCCCAATATCTGGCGGGCTAATATTTCGGCAATCAGAGACTGTGCGATCTCGACTGATTGGTCGGTTGACGCAAATGGATCGATCGAAGACGAATGGAATAAGTTTAAGGCTACATTCGAGTCCGTAACGTCGCTGTTTATCCCATGGTCAGCACGTAAGCTATCGTATTGCCCTCCATGGATTAATAAGGAAACCCGGAAGCTGTTAAAGCTATTCGATTGGAAGCCGGTCAAAAGTGGTGTACCCCAAGGCACCATATTAGGCCCTCTGCTCTTCCTTCTCTACGTAAATGAGTTACCGCTGTTGCTTAGGTCGTGGACATTATTATTTGCGGATGATGTCAAAATCTGGAGAACAATAAGAAGCGAGGCTGACCATCTGGATCTTCAAGCTGACTTAGACGATTTAGCTAGATGTACTCGAGGTCGGGGCTTAGAAATCAATTCTAGGAAGAGTGTGCTAATGCACATCGATCATGGCAATAGTTACCATTATACTGTTGATGGTAAACCTCTTTCATGCGTTCAAGAAAATAAAGACTTAGGAGTAATAATAAGTCATAACCTAAAAACAACTACGCACTGTAACACAGCCACTGTCAAACGTTTTCGTGCGTTGTGATCACTTCGCCGAGCGTTCAAATCTTTTGACGAGGAAATGTTTCGAATTTTATATTCCACCTACGTAAGACCACATTTAGAGTACTGTATCCAAGCAGCAAGCCCATGTCTAGTAAAGGACACTAACTCCTTTGAGTGTGTCCAGCGTGTGGGAACGAAATTATCGAAGGGTCTTTCTAAACTCCCTTACGATGAGCGTTTAAACCGCCTAAACCTTTTCCCCTTGTCGTATCGCAGGACTGGAGGTGACCTTATACTGGCATTTCGTATCTTTAATTTTGATTTGGGTGTTAATATGTCTTATCTTTTTGCTCCCTCCAGCACTAATAATCTCCGAGGTTATAGCAAGAAAGTTCATAAACCGCGATCTAATAAACTTAAAGTGGGATTCTGTTTTTCTCATCGAGTAGTCAATGATTGGAACGCCTTGCACGAACAGGTGGTATGATCCCTATCAGTGAATATTTTCAAGGAGAAATTGGACCTTCATTGGAAGGCAATCTGTCAGGGTTAACACAGGTTCATCGACCTACTATCCTTGTTGCCGAAGACGGAAGGGGTTGTGGAGATTGTTAAGATTTTGATTGAGATCGTGAACCGACTGATGTTAGACCACCATTGAAAACCTGTAAGCGCTAGACGGCCAGTTCACGCTCTTAATCAAAAAAAGAAATCGAAAATCATAATAAGATATTACCTTTAGTCTTTAAGAATAGGTCAATTCTCCTCTTAAAAGACTCCTGGGATATCTAATGGACTAGCTCAGCCGGCAGCGATCTCCAGCATTTGGCAACCCTTGAGGAGTAGAAGTTGTGTCTACAGTCCTCTCTGCTGTGCTGTCTCTGGTTTCTGGGTGTGACTCCCTAGGTTTGTGTTGGAGCTAAATTTATGTCGGTGTTTAAGGGGATGTCCAGGAGTCTTAAGCATACTGTAAGCCATCAGGTCACCTCTGAGACGCCTACACTCTAATGGGTAAATGTTTAGTGATTGGAGACTTGAATTTGAGTCCCTGAATTGATTTCGTGGCTCGCCCTTGGATATGCTTCAGGGTTTCCTTATCCTTTTAGAGTGATGGAGGATATTCTATGTTTCCGTACTCTAAATGGGGAAGAATAAAACTGTTGATGATAAGGTGGACAGTTTTTTCGTCAAACTGGCCGAAAATGCGCTTTAATGTTACCATCTCAAGGTTTGCTCGAAAAGCATTTTTGTCACAGTTAGCGTAAGACTTCAAATCGTAGAATATCAGCACTCCAAAATCATTTTCAACTTGAGATACTTTTAAAGATGAGTTTCCTAAGTTGTAAATGTAGTCTGCAATATGTTTCAGATGGACTACTTTAAACTTTGAAGTGTTAAAGATAAGTCCGTTATTGTCTGTCCAATTTCGAAGTCGAAGCAGATCCTCCTGAAGTGCCTGTATATCCTCTTGGTTGCGTATCTCTCTCTAAAGTTTCACGTCATCAGCAAAAAGTAATAAGTCTGACGATAAATATTGTGGGAGATAATTAATATAGATCAAGGAGAGAAGAGGTCCTAGTAGTGAGCCCTGGGGGACCTTACTAGAACACTCCATAGCCTGAGAGAATGTGAATTTGACGCTGAACTTAAAATGTCGATTTTTTAGATATGAATTGAGCCAGTCAATTAGAGGTGGTTTGATACCCAATCGTTTGAGCCTACTGATAAGACATATATGGTTGACCCTATTAAAAGATTTTGAGAAACCAGAGTGAATTATGTCGACCTTCCCCTTGCGATCAAGGATGGCTGTCCATCTGTTCATCGCAGTCAGCAGGTTGGTTATAGAAGAATGACCCTTTCTGAAACCATGCTGTTGGGGTGGCAAAAAGTTTAAGGAGAGCCAACGGTCGGTAGCTTGAATTTTCGCCGCGTCGACCTCCTTTGAAAATTGGTGTGATGTGAGCCAACTTCCAAATTTCCGGTGATTTGTCTCAGCTTAGAGAGTGTGAGAAAATGACGCTAAGTGGTGTTAGTAGGATTGAAGCTGCTTCCCTCAGTATGGCAGAATAGACCATATCTGAGCCAGGAGAAGTGTCTGTTCTTAGGTACTGCAGTTTTCGGAACATCAAGTCAACGCTCACGTTCACTAAGTAAAGTTCTGTGCAGTTGCAGATGAAGCTGTCATCAGTATAGTTGATGTGAGTCGGTTGAAATGTCCGGGAGTATTGCTCAGCCAAAAGGTTAGCGGCGTTGCCGTCGTTATCGGTCGGGCCGTTAGGACCTAGCAGTTGGGAAACTCCATTTTTAGCTTGACGAAGGGAGGCTACATAACGGAATATGCTTTTCGGATCGGAGATAAATTTATCAATAAGATTTATCTGGTACTGAAGCCTGTCTTCTCTTCTAGCCTTCGTGCATATGTTCCTTATATGTTTGTGTTGACTGTACGCGCTGTTGTTGTCAGTTCGTTTGTATTCTGCCAAACAGTGACTTTTGCGGCTTAACAAACGAAGAGTGAGGTTCTTGATGATTGTAGGTTGCTTGTGGCTTTTGGGGACCGTTTGAGGAACTGACTACTTTGTAGCACATAAGAGCGTGTACAGTAAGAAGTCCCAATTAGCATCCACATCAAGTTGAGAGTGAACATTCCAATCCACGTGTCGTAGATAGTCCTGTAGAGCAGACACGTTCAATCGTTTGGAATTGCAGCGCCTGACAGTAATCTCCAACGAAAAAGCTGCGGAGTGATTTTTTACCGTTCTCTTTCCGTTACACCTTGGTTGTGAATTCGATGTACCTCCAGGCATGATCGTTCGTATAAGACTACTCCACCCCCACTTCCTATTTTCCTGTTGTTGCGAAACAAAGGCATCCCAGGTATTGCTAGCTCTTGGTCCGTAAACTGAGAAGATATCCAAGTTTCAGATATTCCAATTAGATGAGCATTATTAACATTGCTAAGTTCACGTAGCTCATTTATTTTATTTGGTAAACTCGCGGTGTTCATGTATAAGCATTTTATGCTTTCTATTTAAAACGCGTGAGTTTCTGCTTCCTGATCGTTTGTATGAGCCATATGTGAATGGACAGGTAACTTACCTATACAAGGTTTTCCGAGTTGATAGCCCATGTCCTTTACACGTTTTTTATGATCAAGACAATCCACAAGTGGAATAGCCAGCTCCAACTTGCCCCTGTGCTTGGTCCTGACGTAATGTGGTCTATCCGAAGGCATATGTATTCCACTTGGCAGCCGACGTCATTTTGTTTCTTCAAGTTTGCTGACAACTTATTCCGCAGACTTGTCAATAATGTTACTCAGCAAAACTCCAACATCCGTGTTAAAATGATACATTGTAGAATTATAGTCTACTATGATATTAGCACTGCTCTAATAATAGACCTAATCCTAAAATTGTAGATTTGTTATGATGTAACTGCCTAATCTATAAGATCTTACGTGGAAATCACATCATCACCTACACCAACTCACTGAATCGTAACAATTACCAATACATGATGGAGAACAGGCTTAGGCTAGAGATGGAATATATTTAATATGAATAAAAGATATGAGGTAAGATTCAGGAGAGACCATGCCTACATGGTCGAGCTATGCCATCAGATTAACTCGAATTAATTCAATTCACTATCCCCGCCTTCTCTATTCTTCTTTATTTCTCCGCGTTAAATGTTGAATGCCTATTTCCCAATATTGTCTCGTGGTAAAGCCCAATGCCACTACAATATATCCACTTATTATCCGACTGACTGAGTTTGCTGTAAGCAGTAGTCGTAAGATCTGTGCACGCTTCATAGAACTAACCTTTGCAGTTGTCACACCGCATGTCAGATGTAACAGGAAAAAGGCATCCAGGTCATTTGCATGTATTTTTCATATCTATATTGGCGTAAACTATTTTAGAGATGCTCGCAAAAGCCTAAGACCATTAAACTGTACACTAAAAACGGGCAAAAATGGATGAACACGGGCCAGGATAAACTGAAACTAGCCTTTACGTGAAGAACTGAAATGCTGAGACAAAACCACAGTTAACTATCAAGTTGGGTAGGACTCAAAAAAAGTATTCTGCAGAGCGTATAGCTCAAAATGTTTTTTTAGATCAGAAATGGTGCTTTTGTTGCATTAAAACACAGTAAAAGTTTGAGAAATGCAAATCACGCTAGGGCTAAACTTCCCGTTCGAAAAGCGCACGATTTCAACTAGAATTCATATTTCAGAATCAGATTTGTATAGTAAGGACAGAAGGCCTACGGCCTATGTTATTCATTTTCTAGTATGCTTCTGTAAGTGTCCAGACTTCTCTTGAAAGTGTCAATTGAAGGTGCGGACACCACTTCTTCGGGCAGCGGGTTCCAAGTATTGATGACTCGGTGTGAGAACCTGTATGCCACGGGTATTCTGTTCGTTCTTGACTTTTCTACTCGCCTACTATGTCCTCTGAGATGTCCCGATCTAGTGAAGAGAAGAAGAAAGAGTAAGTTAAATCCAAAATCATTTCTCAGTATTCTGTACATCAAAATTAGATCTCCCCTTAATCTGTGATAGGCAGTGTGAAGAGATCTAGGTTTTCAAGCCGCTCTTTGTATGGGAAACATCAGAGTTCTGGAATTGCACGGATAGCTGCCCTTTGTACTTTTTCTGGGATATCCGAGTCACCTTTTAAACACAAGCTTGCAGCCTGAACGCAGTTCTCAAGCTTAGTTGTCACTAAGGACGTGTATACTCTGATGAACATAGTAGTATCTAGCTTGGTGAATGTCCGTTTTAATGCTCAGAGGGTTCGAAACCTCTTAGCTGCGACCTCCCGGCAATGGGTCGTCATCTTAAGATCCTGACTTACTGTCACCCACAGATCCTTATGAGACCGAACCACTGGTAGCTGCACTTCCCCTGTTATACCTATTAACACTTGAGTCCCCGAAGTGCAGGTAGACACATTTTGCCGCGTTGATAGGCATCAGCCACTCTTTAGACCACTTAACCACATTATTTAAATCGGTCTGAACTGCTCATGCGTCTGCTTCTCCAGTTATAGCTCGCCAGATTTTCACATCGTCAGCGTTTAATAACATTGGAGACTGTACTATACTTGGAAGATCATTGACATATATTATAAAAAGTAAAGGACCTAGGACGGAACCTTGCGGTACTCCACTAAGTACTGGTCTACAGATGGAGCACTTGGAATTTATTCTAACTTTCTGTCTACGACCTACTAGGAAACCCTTAATCCATTTTAAAAGAGGTCCGGCAATACCAAGGTTTTCCAACTTCAATAGCAGTCTATTTATTGGCACCTTACTGAAGTCTATGTAGACAACATACACTGAGTTTCCGTTGTCTAGCGCCTTTGTCTAAAATTCCCTTGCTATAAGGAGGTTGTTGTACAGGATATACCCTTTCTAAAACCATGTTGTTCTTTGTTTAACAAGTTATTTGTTTCAATAAATTCCATTATGGTCCGTTTGACTATTCTTTCCGATATCTTAACTGCAATGCTGGTGAGGCTTACAGGTCTGTAGTTCAATGGAACTTGTCTTGGTCCTGTTTTATGTATGGGAGTAACGATTGCGTACTTCCAGTCCATAGGTAACACACCTTGATCAAGTAACATATTGAATATCACAGTCAGTGGGGCTGCGATGTATTGTGCAATATGTCTCAATATTTTAGGGTGTAGTTCATCTGGTCCTGTTCACTTTTCCATGTTTAAGGTGCTAAGAGCCTTAAGCACATCGTCTTGGTCGAAGTCCACGGTGAGCAGGTGGTTTATTGACTATTTATTTTGAACTGGTTCTTTATCCAAAGGAGGTTCCTGAGTGAAAACTGCCCCAACATAGTCAGCCATAGCCTCTGCTTTGTTCTGATCTTCCTCTATCATTTCAGATTCACTCCCTTCTTCAACTAGATTGGGAATCCAATGATGCATCCTTGTTCTGTAGTTTATGTACGAGAATATTCTCTTGGGCTGCTTGAGTGCTGATTGTGCCAACCGCAATTCATATTTTCTTTGAGTTCCGATGGATAATGGAAGATGTGAGAACCAGGAAAGGAGGGGATATAGCTTCAGATCACCACCTGGTTGTGACCAATTTAAAACTGAAGCTAAAGAAGAACTGGACAACTGTACAAACAGCACCACAAAGGTTCAATACAGCCTTCCTCCGAGATACCGACAAACTCAATGAATTCAAGATAGCTCTCAACAACAGGTTCCAAGCTTTACAGGATCTACTGAAGGAAGAAGAAACTACTATGGAGGATAACTGGAAAGGTATAAAAGAAGCATTCACTTCAAAGTGTCAAGAGGTTCTGGGCTTCAAGAAGCATCATCACAAGGAATGGATCTCCATAGAAACACTGAACAGGATGAAAGAAACGAAGAACAAGAAGACAGCAATTCACAACAGTCGAACAAGAGCAGAGAAAGTCCAAGCACAAGCTGAGTACATAGAAGCAAACAAGAAAGTGAAGAAGAGCATTAGAGCTGACAAGCAAAAATACGTGGAAGAACTAGCAACGATGGCGGAAAAAGCTGCAAGAGAAGGAAATATGAGACAGCTTTACGATACGACGAAGAAGCTTGCAGGGAAATACAGTAAACCAGAGAGACCAGTCAAAGAAAAAGAAGGAAGACCAATCACTGAGATTCAACAACAGCGGAACAGATGGGCAGAGTACTTCGAGGAACTCCTGAATAGGCCGGCTCCAATGAATCCACCGGACATCGAAGCAGCACACACAGATCTTCCTATAAATGTCAATCCACCAACGACCGAAGAAATCAGAATGGCCGTCAGACAAATCAAGAGCGGGAAAGCAGCAGGACCCGACAATATACCAGCTGAAGCGTCGAAGTCAGACATCGAAGTAACTACAAGCATGCTTCATCTTCTATTCAAGAAGATTTGGGAGGAGGAACAAGTGCCGATGGATTGGAAAGAAGGACACCTCATCAAGATTGCAAAGAAAGGAGATCTGAGCAAGTGTGAAAACTACAGAGGCATTACACTACTGTCAATACCGGGTAAAGTCTTCAACAGAGTGTTACTGAACAGGATGAAAGACGCAGTTGACGCTCAACTTCGAGATCAACAAGCTGGATTCCGTAAGGACCGGTCGTGCACAGACCAGATTGCGACACTACGGATCATCGTCGAACAATCAATTGAGTGGAACTCGTCACTGTACATCAACTTCATTGATTATGAGAAGGCATTTGACAGTGTAGATAGGAGAACGTTATGGAAACTTCTTCGACACTACGGAGTTCCTGAGAAGATTGTCATCATTATCCGGAACTCATACGATGGACTACAGTGCAAAGTAGTGCATGGAGGACAGCTGACTGACGCATTCCAAGTAAGAACCGGAGTAAGACAAGGCTGTCTACTCTCTCCCTTCCTCTTTCTTCTGGTGGTCGACTGGATTGTGAAGACTTCGACATTTGAGGGAAACCACGGCATACGATGGACAGCTCAGAACCAATTAGACGATTTGGACTTCGCAGATGACCTAGTCCTCCTATCGCATACACACGAACAGATGCAGATAAAGACAGCCAGAGTAGCAGCAGTCTTTGCATCAGCAGAACTCAACATACACAAAGGGAAAACCAAGGTCCTCAAACACAACACGGAGAACAGCAATCCAATCACTCTTGATGGCGAAACTCTGGAAGACGTGGAATCCTTCACATACCTGGGAAGCATCGTCGATAAACAAGGAGGTTCAGATGCAGACGTCAAGGTGAGGATTGGCAAAGCTAGAGCGGCATTCCTTCAACTGAAGAACATATGGAACTCAAAGCAACTTTCAACCAATATCAAAGTCAGAATCTTCAATACCAACGTCAAGGCAGTCAGTTCTACTGTACGGAGCTGAAACTTGGAGAACTACAACAACCACCATCAAGAAGGTACAGGTATTTATTGATAGCTGTCTACGCATGATACTCAACATGCATTGGCCGGATACCATCAGCAACTGCCTGCTGTGGGAGGGAACAAACCAGCTTCCAGCTGAAGAGGAAATTAGGAAAAGACAATGGAAATGGATAGGACATACATTGAGGAAATCATCAAACTGCATTACGAGACAAGCGCTAACTTGGAATCCTGAAGGGAAGCGGAAAAGTGGAAGGCCAAAGAACACATTATGTCGGGAAATAGAATCAGATATGAAAAACATGAATAAGAACTGGAAAGAGCTTGAAAGCATTGCCCAGGATAGGGTTGGATGGAGAATGCTGGTGAGCGGCCTATGCTCCTTGACGAGGAGTAACAGGCGTAAGTAAAGTAGTAAGTAAGTTCTCGAATTTTTGTTGTACACTTGTTTCTTACCGATCTGTAGCGCTCCATCGTACCTGCTGTGCCAAGGCGGATGGAGACATCCCAACATTTCTTCTTTTGTATTAGTAAAGGTCGAATATCCCTACCTACCCAGGGATGTCCGTGCTTCTTCTTCTTCTTTGGGACCGTCCAGGGTAGGTATGGTTGAGTTACCCTGTTTTATTACTGCCTGAAATGCGTCCATGCCTCTTGTACTGATGCCCTTGAGTCAATTTCTCAGTTTACAGCCAATGCTGCAGAGTTGATGGCCTCCGTATCTGCCTTCCATATAATAAAACAGGCCGGTGCAACTGTTTAACAGGCAATCTCAGCCACGAATTTGAATAAGATGACTGCGTGGTCACTTCTTCCTAGTGGTGGCAAGAAAGTCATTTGACCAACGTCATCACCGTGTGTGAAGACTAAATCTAAAAGAGAGGAATTTCTTAAGTCATATCTTGTGGGAGTTCCAATATATTGGAACAAAGCTAATGCAATCGATGTTTCTAACAGTTTGCAATCTAATGACGTTATCGATGACCCGACTTCTGAGTTAACCCAGTTTATATACGGTGCGTTAACGTCGCCTACTACAAGGCTTTTACTCTTGTTACACCAGGACTTAAGTTTACTTAGGAGAAAATCATCTACCACGCATTCTGGACCGCGATATACTACAACTAATTCAATGTCTTGCCGTCTATATTTCAGCCTACATCTCACCAATTCACATGTCCCTGAAACATGTGCTACTGTCTCAGCTACTCTTATGGTTAGGGTACTTTTCATGTACATGATTACCCCGCCTCCCCTACAATTTAGTCTGTCATCCCTACTGGATAAAAAACCAGACAAGTGAATTTCATTATCTAATACTTTCGACGTTAACCAAGTTTCTGTGACAAAAATAACATCCGGTTTCTCTTTATCCACCATTGACCTAAGCTCCGCGAGCATTTGTGTAGCATACCTTTAAGTCTGTGGAGAACTTTCCTTTACCACCCAGAGTGGTTTGGGGATCGTTTTGTTCCGAACTTTTACAATTTGAAAACCCTTAAGAATGAGGTTTCTTTCGCCGTTTCGGCGACGCTCATTTATTCCCACTTCTGCAGCTCGTCTCTTAATACGATCACCTAGGCTGAGATCCTCACGGACATATATTCCGGATCCAATCAGTTTACGTGAGTTACCTAGAATTAGGTTCCTTTCTTTAACCGTGGCAAATGTAACCTTCAAGAGGCGGTTTTTCTAAGATATTTCAGGATCCACCTTTCATCCTATTCTATGAAGCTTACAAATGCTAACTCCTGAAATGGTATCTGTTAGTAGTTTGCTTATTAAGGACATAATGTGACTGAAGTCGTGTTCAAATATAGCCTTTGGTTCCTTATCGGAAGATTCACTTAACTTATGAAAAATGACTGACCTCTCAGAGAGATCTGTTCTGACACGCAGTGGAATTTTTGTTTCTGATACCGTCTCTTCCAATGGCTTGCTAACCAGCTGCGGTTTGCCTACAGCTTTTTTCTTCTCATTTCTTTTTCTCCGTGCTGAAGTCCATTTATTCTCAATCAGGACAGTCACACTGGGACTATTTGGAACTATTACAGTGTTATCCGGGTCTTCAATTTCCACTAAAGGTGTATGACTTCCAATGTCAATATCAAGCGGCACTTCACTCCTCGTTAATGTTAACGGTGTTTTTATTTTTCCATCAATCACAATCGGGTGTTTAACGGATCCAGTAGCAGCACTTACTACACTGACATATTCTTCACTGTCAGTGCTGGTGGTGTCAGGACAACCGCCATCGTTTTTCTTAAAGATCAAAGCCAACAGGCTGATAGCCTCCTGGATTAGTATTTTTTTATTTGTACAGCAAAACATACAAAGCCAATGCGAGTTCGGCTTCGAGCATTTTTTATATGCCGTAGGACTTAAACGTGTACACATCTTATGGTACCACTTTTTACATTCACCGCACTGCATTCTTTCCTCAACGGGGAACAAGGAGTTTGGTTGTCCACATTTATAAGACTTACTAACCATTGTAATTTGATTTTAAAAACACTATGATCACAACGTGAACACGAGTGTCAGTCAATGAGTAAACAAGAAAGATACCACAGGACAAATTTTAGAGAAAATTTCATACTTTAACCAAATTACTTTTAGTTGAAGTAAACCAAGAATGCTTTCTGTTGCAACTAGTACATAAAGCAATGAGAATCACAACCAGTACAAAAATCACTCTCCTTTTTGAAACGGGCGCGGTAGATCATCAGTAATTTTTTTCTTTTATCGTTAAATATACCTAGGTCCAAACCCAAAGGTATTGATGATCCACTGCTAATAGACACGGAAGCACGTTAAGCGAAATCTTCTATTCCGTCCACAACCATTTGACCGTTGGAGCGGCATTTCAAGGTGTGGCCTTGAGCATGTGAATAACATCAACTGGGCAATGCCTCCTGATCCTTCAAAGGGCAGTAGTTCTAAAAGTAAAAGCATCCAGAAATCTTCGTATGTTAGAACCACAACTAATGTTGATATTATAGGAAGGAAAATATCAACTTATATGCTATTCTAGAAGTAGATAGGAATGCAACAGCTGAGGAAATCAGAAAATCTTATCGTAAAGTACGTTCATCTTATTTTAATATTCTCTCAGCTCGCACTAAAATATCACCCGGACAAAAACCTAAGGGATCCTGGGGCTTCTGAAAAAGTATAGTGTATATTTCTTGAAAAAACAAAATTGTAGTTCAAAGAAGTCAATAGAGCACATTCTATACTAGCTAACGAACAGAAAAGAAAATTGTACGACCGGTATGGAGCTCTTGGGATTTACGTCGCAGAGCATATTGATGAAGAAGACTGGAGGCCATACCTGGCTTTACACAACCCTTGTGTACAGGTACGTAGTGTTAATTAAATATCCTCAGAAAAGTGGTTTGGAAACAATCTCGTAGTTCACTTTCTGTGACCTTTTATTCAACTAAAATTTCGCTAACTCAGAACTATTGTGCTCGTCCTAGCAAATGTTTGGTAGTGATATAGTTCCTAGCCCACTACTCTTTTCCAACCACACGTGTAAATTTCTGATCATTTGTTTGTGTCTAGTACCCACACCGGCAGTTATTAGTTTTAGGCGTGACAAAAAACTGCTTAGCTCACTACCAAGCATGCTTGTATATTTCAAATGCCTGATTCCGGTCAGTGAAGTCCCAGAATATATTTCATTGTCCCCTTTGTACCAATATTTTCGTGTTCATATAAATAAATAAGCAATGAATAAGTCACCATCAACTTGCCAATCGCATCTGTCGTGTATGATATCTCATCCAAATTTTAGTATTTTGTTTGAAGTTTGCATCCACAACGTGCGTCATTAATTCTGCATTATTATCCTCAGGGATTTAATAGTTTTAGTAATTTATCTATTTCAGAATCACATCGACTTGAGACTGGATATAAATTTTGAATAATCCATCACTGTATCCTACTACATAGTGACAGTCAGTTTTGTACTCGTTTGGTTTGATTATTTTTCGTTCGAAAGAGTTGTCTATCACACGAGATCAAATTGCATAAACAAATGTCCATCCTAGATTAAATATACTGCCGTGATACCTACCGTAGCTTAACCCTCTAATTTGACCAGATTGTGATCGATAGTTAGCGACCGTTGTTAAGTTAGCCTCAAATCGGTCGCACTCATTCGTTACTTCACCCTGCCTTCTGGGTTTCGTTACATACTTTTTAACCCTCAGATTCATTCCTTTTTGAATCCAACCCTCTCTATGTTAGTGTTACTACTATCATTGCTGCTATTGTTTCAGGTCATCTGGTATTCATATCAACTTCAACTTTTCGCTGATATAAGTTGTGGCAACTTTGGCCGACAGACATATACCAGATCCTGGACTTATTATAAATTACTGACTGACAAATCGTCATTTACGAGTACTGAGACCTGTTATACATGTTAATCTTCTCTGTTTAAGCATAGTGATTGCTGTAATAGAATATGAATCGGAAGAATCCTTCAGAAAACGGACCAGTATAGCATCGATCCATGTAATTGTTGACCATTATGAAAAGAATAGTTCTTTTTTATCATTGTCCGTAATACTGTTTAACTTTGAGGGTGCTTTGTAAAGTATAGTTCCTTGTACGAATACAAATTTGTTCTGTCTCCTACTTTGTTTGTGGGTGCCTCACAAATAAGTCTTTCAATGGATTGTAGTGAATAATAACTTAGAAATAAGGGTTCTATTATTATTATTATTATTATTATTATTATTATTATTATTATTATATTATTATCGTTTTCATTCTGAGTTTTTTCACAGTTTCCTGCACAAATTTCTACTTTTTTCTGTTTACAGTGCCTTGCTTGTACCTGTTTCTTGTTAACATGCTGTTGTTGCTTCCTCTGTTGTTGTTACTGTTGTGGTACACTTTATCCAAAAACTCCCCCTGTTCCCGATGAAATGAATGAAGTACGTTCTAATTGTCATAAATCCGTATAAATGTTTTCATTACGCTTCTGAATAGTTTTATTAGTGATAAGATTTAAGTCTTACTCTTTCAATGTGGTTTTAATATTCTAAAACTTATATATACCTTGTAGAAAAAGTTATATATTTGGATGCAACGGTCGTTTAAGAACAACAAAGCAAAAAGTTAGATAAATAGATGGGCTATCTCTGAGTAGCTTGTTTTACAAACATGAAATCTACTACTTCAGTTTGTTTATCTGCTAAGATTGGTATTAAAAAATACCAAGTTTAGTATGTAGAGAGTCTGTTAATGATGGTAATTATGACTTTTATGTATAAATTACTCATTAACCCAAACCAAAAACTGGATTGAGTCTAATAACTGTGTGACGAATTAACTTAGGTCGACTAAGAAGTCACACATAATAATTTCATATCTCAGGCTACTCGAACCTTCTGACTATCCTGTCCTACATTTCTACAATATGCTTATTGTAGTATATGCTGAGAAGTACCCGAGTAAAGTTGTGTTTAAAGGAAAAGACAAAAGAATAAAGGTTGAGCGGGATATAACCAAACTGTTGTCGATATTGGCATTGAATTCAAGTATGTGCTCTTGGACATTGACCATCATGGGTTTCTATGAGTTGATAATATATTCACTGTTTCAGAACAGTTCGATTAGAGCTATTCAGTTTCATACATACGGTGCAACGACATTAAGCAGTGATATAGTATTAAAGGTGTTCGACTTCCATCCATGTACCACGTCCATATTTCTCTGGCCAGCTGGATAGCACCATTATCCCTCATAATTATAGTGTAACTCAAAACTAAGCTTATGAATTTGTGCCTGGTAAGTGACAGAAGTTAGATTAGTAAATGCCAAATGATGGTATCTTATTCGTTTTCTAAATTTAGTATCAACTGTAGTGTTTATTGAGTGTATATTTGTTATCGTAAACGCTCTTTGTAAGCTCACTGTTCTCTTAACCAACAGGAAAACCTAGGAATCACTTCAATTTTCGAGTTTTAACCTGTAGAATTATCCAGTTTTTATTACATGAGATATTCGATTCATTGATCATGAAACTGTAAATAACGAGATATATATCTGTATATGTAGAGACAGAAAGATTGCTTGAGCGGACGATTGCTGTCACAAAATCAACGTTAAAAGCTAAATAATTTTACCATTGCCCACTGAAGAGAACCACTAGAATTGCTACTCCTGGAACATCCTTTAACTCCAGCCGTTGTTCATAAATGTCTTGGAAACATTGGTCGCATAGTCTAGGTCTAGCGGGTTATTATTTATTTATTTTATTTATTTTAACACATAGGTATTGGTACAAGGAGGCACCAAATACATATGCGCCACACGAATCGCAATTGATTTGTGTGAGGGCTGCGATACTGCCCGGGTGCCTAAACCGAGGCAGGTGGCTTTCTTAGGGGGCCACACCCCGAGCCTTCGACCTGAACGTCTGACCCATAAGGCAGTGGAGCATCGTAAGGAGATACAGTCCCATGGTAGCCGGTGACCAACGATTGGTTCATACGCCATTTGTTCCTTCAGGATACTGGAGTCCATGTGCACGGTTGGTTTGAGATCCTTTTAAAGCGCCTGACGTTCGCTTTTGGTCCTCTGATTTTCGTAAACAACACTCGTGGTGCGAGAAGGCATTGAGTAGGACTTCCCTTGAAGAGGCTATATGCGCATGGCCATGTGAGAGCATTTCGAAAGCAAAGCAAACACTCCCCACTCTCAGCCATACCAGGGCATTTGGGGGCTATTCACAGTTATATAATATACCCTTGTGGGCCAGAGTAATTTTACATCGGTTTTCAGGAGACCCAGACACCGTCCAGACTTTCACGTGACAACCCAAACAGTACAGCCCAAGCCCGTTTAACAGGAGAGCCAAACACCGTATAGGCTTTAACGCTACAATCTGAATAGTGCAGTTCAATCCTGTGGCGCAATCACACAGGTACCAAGCACCCTGGTGGACCAGAATAATCTGATTATCACCTTAACGCTGCTATAGGTATAATCTATCTAAATTATTAAGCACAAGTTTAAAAACACAACTTTCAAATATCTCCCAGCCGAACAAAACAAAGCTGATGTTGCTGGTTTAAGCTCATGACCTAATTACAAGATGTAGAGTTCCATAACCGTCAGGTCGTTTTAGGTTTACTATCGCTTATCACCAAGAATGATTAGTTATTGCGGTGAAGTAAGTACTTATTTCATTTTATTTCGTCTCCTACTACTAGTAATAATAATACTAATACTAATTATAATAATTTTTTATAGGCTTATGACGAGTCACATTTTGAAGTTCCTGTGAACAATGATAGTAATAATGCAGAAACTTTTGTGACTAAACAACCAGATCCAGCTCCAGCCGTCAATCTTTACACAGTACTACCAACTACATCGTCATCTTTATGATTTACCAAGATTGCAAAATAATTAATGATACCAATGATAGTAACAATAGTAAAGTTTAACCTTTCATATTTCCTATAACAAAACCTAGAATAAAATTTCCAACTTGTCTTTCTTTAAGGAGAAAGTGTCTTACACTATATGTCTTTCTTTATGTAGCCTTTTTCGTCTTTAATTTTGTTTATTTTTCTGTTATCTCCATTCTGATTTTTTTTTAAAACCCCCCACCCCCTCCTAAAAATAGAAATATTTTGTTGCTTTCCAATTCAAGGTGGCTTTGGATATATATGTATATGATGTTTATTATTCTTATTCAAGTTTATTTATGTAATGGGTTTAATCTGAAATGATTTTGTGATATAATTGTATCTTTCCAATATACAAACATAAATGTCGACAACGGTTAATAATTTGTATAAAACATATTTATGCCTAGAAGTCACTTGTTGCTTTTTTCTCTCCCCCCTAACCTTTCCCCTCCCACCTAATCATGATGATGATGATGATGATGGGATTACAGGTTATTACTTGTTATTAGAAACTTTCTTGATCTTTCTGTTTCGTATGTAAAATGAAACCATTTTTTTCTTCTTCAGAAACAATATGTTTATTAAAGGATGTAATTTCTTAATTTCCACCCCCTATTTTTCATTCAAAAAATTTAGGTAATGTAAGTATTCTATTTTGTATTTTCATAGTTTTTTCTGTGGGATTCAAATGAACTGTGATTGTTTTTATGAAAAAAAAAGAGAAACATTTTTCATTGTTTTTTGTTTTTGTATTTTCCCTCTTATTAACAGCTATATAAGTTAGTGGAAATGATGTTTATACATAAATACTTGTGTATTGCATTTGTTTAGTTTTTCTTTTTTTTTTTGCTACTTCTTATTTTATTAATTATATAATCCTGGATAGCTTATTGGTAACATCCCTACATTCGGCAATAAACGCCCCCAAATACCCTGGTACGGCCAAGAGTTGGGAGAGTCAGCTATCCCTATTAAAATGCTCTCACATAACCACGCGTATATAGACTCCTCAAGAGAAGTCCTACTCACTGCCTCTCGTGATGGGGGTGTCGTTCACGAAAATGGGAGGACGAAAAGCGAATGTCCGGTGCTTGAACCGGACCCCAAACCAATGGTGCACATGGGCTCCAGTATCCGGAGGGAACAAATGGCGTATGAACCAATCGTTGGTCACCGGCTACCTTGGGACTGCATCTCCTTACGATGCTCCACTACCTTGTGGGTCAGACGTTCAGGTCAAAGGCTCAGGGTGTGAACCCCTAAGAAAACCACCTGCTTCGGTTTGGTTACTCGGGCAGAATCATAGCCCTCACACATATCAAATGAGATTTGTGTGGCGCATATGTATTTGGTGCCTCCTTGTATCAATATGTGTTCAAATAAATTAAATAAATAAATCGGAAATAAACAGGCGATTTTGGTTTAGATTCCATAGGGTTGCTTAAATTCCATGCACAGTTGTTGAGCAATGTTTGATACTGGTTAAAAGTCGATTTTCCGACCATCAGGTCACGGATCCAGATCCAATCAAAGCTACATTGATCTTCGTAGTGCAGTAGAATGTTTATTCTTCATAAACATATGCATCGAAATGAAGTACATAAAGGTTGAACTCAGTAGGTGAATTACATATTGTGTAAGCTTGGAAAATATCAACCAAGCAGCAATGGTAACGTGAGTATTGAACATAGTTTATCATGAATATTGTCAAAAACTGGAGTGACAAAGTTGTTCAATGTTCGAATGAGTACATTTAATGACAAACAAGTAGAATTTGAAGTTTACTTATCAAAGTTTTTAACCATGTCTAATTGATTGTAATCGATTCTTTGCTATCTATTACTTTCTTGTTTACATAATCGATTGACAAAAGGAAATAAAACAAAGTTGTCAACTATTTTAAAGCAACATGTATTGATTCGAGTGTCCTGTTTATAATGATTGAGAGTAATTCTTATATTGTCTACTATATAGTCATTAGCTCTATTTTTACTTCACTGAACGAGATTTGGATTTGATACGACTTGAAGTTGTATATAAATGTGTTTTGTTGTATTTTTTGTATTGATGTAACCCTAACTACAAACTTTTAAGTATGTTTGCCTATTAATCATGTATTTTAAGGTATCTTAAGATGTAATTATGTAGATAAACTTGATTGTAACTCGAGTGTCTAGTTATGGTTATCTCTCTTAATAGTATACCCTTAATCTTAAGTGTAGTTTTCAAGGATAACGAAAAACTCAAGTGGCGAAGATCAATTCATTGTATAATGCAAAATTAAAGTGCTTTCATAAAATGTGAAAACCATACATCGCTGTTATGCTGGATTTCCGAAGGAAACACTATACTGCCGTCACACCTCTGCACATTCAGCAGTACGACCTGACCTTTAGACATTGGGTTTGCTGCTTTTAATCTTGCAGCTCCTCAATCAACCTGTCTGGCATTGTAGGACGTTGAGGAACTATTGTTCCATCTAGTATGGCTGGATTTGTTCATCACGATAGGCAAGCCCGACCACCACGTCAAGGTAGAAGTAATGTTGATAGATACAAACTACTTGGTTGAGGTTCGCGTGACTATCGTAACCAATGGTTGGAGACTGTGTGTGACATGACTCAGAATCGATCACAATGGCGTCGGTGTATACACTCTCTGTCTTCCCTTAAACTAAGAGATTAAAATCACTTCATATGTTTCTTTCTACGAACTAATTTTATCTTCCTATACTATCTCCTTATATGCAATCTTTCTTCTATATATATTACCACCACTGAATTAACTACTTCTATGAATCCGGTGTTCATCTTGTTGTACTAATATGAGGTGTGGCAATTTGGAACGATACACATATGTGCCTGATCCTACATTGTTGCTGACTGACTGGGTGTTTTTCTTTCAAAAATGTGTAAGTCATGTGAAGTTATTATACACAATTGATGAACACTTAAAATACAAATGTAAAACTAGTTAATTTATGACTATAAAACTGTACATTTCTGAAATTTTAAGGTGACCATTTGTTTTCTTACACAGTTACATTATTCATCGACCTAAAACTTTTTGTAATCAATAATAATAATAATAATAATAATAATAATAATAATAATAAACAACTTCAATTAGTCTAATTATTAATTTATCTATCACTTATTCAATTCAATATAGAATAGAATAGAATAGAAGGTTCACAGTATAAAGAAGTATTCATTCATTAAGTTTATATTGAACTGATTATAATTTTACTTGTTTATACAAGTTTTTGTTTTTGTCGTCGTCGTTGTTGTTGTTGTCGTTGTTGTTGTTGTTGTTGTTGTTGTTGTTGTTGTTGTTGTTGTTCTGGTTTGATAACCTTAATTCATGCTAAAAAGAAGAAAAAAAAGAGTTGTTTTTAAAACAAAGTATGTTATCATAAAGTTTATTGAAATCATTTCAGTTATATATGTATATACATATATAATTAGGTGTATAACCAGGCAAATACATCATATTTGTGAATATAACACCTCATAAGTGATTAAAGAGTAAAATAATACAATAGGAAGCTATATTGTAACAAGCTTAGTCCCCAAATGTCCTTGTACGGAGGAGAGTGGGGAGAGTTTGCTTTCCCTATCGAAATGCTCTCAAGTGACCATGTGCATACAACCATTGACAGGGAAGTCTTACCCACTGCTTTCTCGTGGTCGGGGTGTTGTTTACGAAATTGAGAGGACTAACAGCAGATGTCCGACGCTTTAACTGGGTTGGTGGATATGAAGGATTCATCTAGGAGGGGGGGTTGGAAAACCCAAACCAATGGTGTACATGAGCTCCAGGATCCTGATGGAACAAATGGTATATGAACCAATCGTTGGTCACCGACTACCATGGGACTTCATCTCTTGGTGTTGCTCCACTGCCTTGTGGATTAGACCTTAAGGTCAAAGGCTGTGGGCGTGACCCCTTAAGAAAACCAACTGCTTCGATTTGGGCACCCGGTCAGTATCCCAGTCCACACATAAATCGAATGATTTATGTGGTGCCTCCTTGTACCAATGTTCTTATGTGTTTAAATAAAATAAATTAGTCGATACTGGTCAATATCGATGCAAATTTAGGTTATACAGTTATTTGTAGAATTCCATAGAAACTGCCATATGCTCCTACAATCTAGGAATACATAGAAATGAATCTAATCACTATCCATGATCTTAATAACTTGATTATCTAATTTTATTCATTCTCAATTAATAAGTTACTTTCAATGGTTAAGATCATCAGTCAGTTGAAGCTAGACCACCATGAAAAACCTGAAAGCACTGAAAAGCCGTTTCGTCCTATTGTGGGACTCCTCAGCAGTGCGTATCCACTTAATATGATTAATCTCACACTAAAGATTTACATTCAAATTGGTTCATATCAAAGTTATTCAATTCGTATTCTTATTCTTAAGTAATTAATTATAATAATGAACTAATTATATAATTTTGTGATTAAGCTCGTAAATCGATGAATGTTAAACTACCATTGAAGACTTAGAAGCATTAGACAAACGTTTCGTCCCAGTATGGGACTCCTCAGCAATGTGCATCCACGATCATTGCACGCGAGATTCGAACCGAGTGCTTTAGGTTTCTCGCGAACGCTTTAATTATGACTGTATTTGTTGTGTTACATTGAGATATAATATTTGAAGTTCATTGTTAAATTGATTCACCAGGATTTATTTGATATTGATCTTAAAGCTAGTTGTCAAACTGATATATTAGTGTTGAACTATAACAAAGAACTAATTGAAAAGAAAGATTTTGCCGTTCAACTTGTATTTTCAGTGTTTTAACAGAAATATTTAATACACTCAGTCAGTCAGTCAATCAGTAACAACGTAGAACTTCGTAAATACGTACATCAGTTCAAGTTGCCATATCACATTAGCACAGTGAATGCAATTGTCGATTCAAATCCCATAGTGTATAGAGGTAGTAAAAGTATAAGCATTCATCTGAAACATTAGAGTTTGAAGATGTTATTTAAGGAGTACAAACTAGTGAAATAAATTTTTTTAGTGTGTATTTAATACTTACTTACTTACGCCTGTTACCAACAATGGAGCATAGGCCGCCGACCAGCACTCTCCAACCCACTCTGTCCTGGGCCTTCTTTCCTAGTTCCACCCAATTCTTGTTCATTTTTCTCATGTCTATCTCCATTTCTCGGCGTAATGTGTTCTTTAGTCTTTCTCTCCTCCTTCGACCTTGAGGATTCCATATGAGGGCTTGTCTTGTGACGCAATTCAGTGTTCGCCTCAATGTGCATCCTATCCACTTCTAGCTCTTTTTTCCTGATTTCTTCCTCCAATGGGATCTGACTTGTTCTCTCCCACAGTAGGTTGTTTCTAATAGTGTTTGGCCAACGGATCTGAAGTATTTTGTGTAGACAACTGTTAATAATCACTTGTGTCTGCTGGATAATGGCTTTCGTAGTTTACTAGGTTTCGGCCTTATATATTAGAACTGTCTTAACATTTGTATTGAAGATTCTAACTTTGATGTTGATTGACAGACAGTTGTTTTGAGTTCCAGATGTTCTTCAGTTGTAAATATTCTGCTCTTGCTTTGCCGATTTGTATTTAATACACTTGAAATCATTTTATTTCTTTTCATTCTTTCATTAAATATTATGAGGAAAACTTTATGATTTTGATGTTACTGTATTTTCTAAGTTGGATAGTTTAATTATGAAGTGTTCATTGTGTTTCTAGACAAATATTCTATCAACCCGAAATTGTTTAAAAAGACAATAAGAGCTTCACTATTTAAAAATCAAGCTCAAAGAAAACAGCTACACTACAATCATTCTTTTGACCTACAAAGCTTTTCTATGATCTGAAGATTTTTTAGTTCTATGCTTTTTTTTTATTGTTTAGAAAGTGTGTATTCAAGATAACTGAATTAAGGAGTGTAGGAGAATCGGAAAAGTAGTTTAAGTCCATTATAAGTTAGGATTACCGATGAAGAGGGAGGTTGATTATGAATACAGTGGTCTTGAATGCTGTTAGAAGTATGTGTGCAGTTATTACTTACCGGTTGCTCACACTGTGGAAATGTTCTTATTCAGGTATCTGAAAAGGAAATTGGATTAGAGGTGGTCATAGAAACCTGAGAGTGTGACCTCAGTGTCCAATGGACAACTACTTGAGATCCGTCACACACGTCATTTTTGTGAGTAATCTTCCTGTTAGCTTCATACTTGTTTAGACCTTACCGATGGAGACGGATATCCATAGGATAGAGTGAGGTGTGCACTTTTAAGGTCGACGTTTTCTAACCACACAACTCCTTGTGAGAAGGCAGCATCGCTGTCATGCTGGTTGTCTGAAGGAAACACCATACTGCCGTCACACCTCTGTACAGTCAACTGTACGACTTGACCTTCGGACATTGGGCTTGCTGCCTTTTAACCTTTCCGCTCTTCAACCGACCTGTTTGGAATGGTAGGACGTTGAGGAACGATTGCTTCATCTAGTATAGTTCGGTTGGTTCATCACGAAAGGCAAGCCCGACCACCACGTCAAGGTGGAAATAACAGTCAGGATTAACGATAGGTGTTGAATGAGTTTCGGATAATTATAATGAGTGAATAGAATGTCGATTGATAGACAAGGCACAATATGGCTGACTAATGTCTCTCTGTAGTCCGGATTATTGATGTAATTCTCCGAATGAACTGCTATCAAAGACAACCATTAGACAGTAACAGATTTTTTTCTATCGTCAATCATTATACCTATATACTTATTAGCAGAAAAAATAACGCTATTCGATATCAAAAAGATTAAATGATATTAACTTTGTGGGTCACTCGATCGTCGATAAAGTAAGTTCTAGTTGCTTGGCCTAATTCTTGTTTTGACTACCAATATCACTATCTACCTTCACTTGGCAAATAGATGAAAACTACAGAGTATTAGACTTGTTGGGAGTGTAAACCTACAACTTTTCTAGATATTGTACCAAGAACCTCCAGGTTTTGTGGCAAGCAGTTAACCTTTAAACTATTGAATTTCAATTCAATGGATCATCATTTCGCAAAATAACTATGACCTAAAGATTTCGGGTTCAGTTCTTCAGTGAATTGTTGGTGTACACTGCTGAGTAGTTGCATGCTATAAGGTAACAACCATTTACTTTTCCCCATTTCTTCTTTATTTAACCCCAACTAATGACAAGTTATGACTAAATCCCCCTATGGATCAAGTAAATTTTCACTAAACTTTTCAAGTGAAAATGATGCTAGATGTTAAAATATGTTATACTTTGTAAGTGTATTGATTGGACTACACACACTTCAATTGTTTATAGGCTTCCAATAAAGACTTCAAAATCAAACGTCTGCAGTAGTAGACCGGGTGGAATGTTTTCTATGTAACAACACAACCGTCAAGTGGTTTATTTAGAATTTGTAGAAATACATTGTTTGCCCTTATAAATTTATTTATTTATTTATTTGAACATATAAACATAGGTACAAGGGGGCACCAAATATATATGCGCCACACAATAATAACGAGAACAGGAAGATATAAAGAATGTAAGGTGTGTAGAAAAGAGAGGAAAGGAAAAAAGAATAATAACGACCACAACTTAGTGTATGGTAGTGTAATAATAATAATATTATTATTATTAATAAGAATAGTAATAGTGGGAGAAACGGAAAAGTACAACCACAAAGAATTCTTTCAGTCAAAGAAGGTACAACCACTTTTATGAAGAAAGTGAAAAGAACGTAACAGCAGGATCGACATTGGCTTCTCTTCTGAATCATATCTGATAACGTCTCTAGTCACTGTGGTACGCCATTTCTAGGACCCAAAACAAGGAGTCGAGAAGGACCAACAGAAGCCAGTCATGTGCAGATTTCTTTCATACCACGACACCATGTCTTACACTGACCACCTCTCCGCTTTTTCCGACCAGTCTCAGTGTCGGCAAATAATTCACGACGAGGAATTCTTTGAGAAGACATTCGTAGAACATGTCCAAGCCACCGAAGTCGGCGTTTCGAGATAGTGACACCAATTGGATTATCGTCTCTGTGCCCAAACACACGATGCTGAATCTCTGCATTACGAACATGGTGTTGCCTCTGGATATCAGCAATTCTTCAGAGACAACGATGATCAAACACAGAGAGTAGTTTAACATCCTCAACTCGGAGAGGTCTGATTTCACAAGCATAGTGCAAAACTGCTCTCACCGTCGCGTTGTAGATCCGAACTTCTATAGTTAGACTGACATCAAGGAGGTACCAAAGAAGGCCTAAATTGGCATAATCCGTTCTGGCTTTCACTATACGTGAATCGATCTCATCACTCACACCACCACCAGCACTTATGCAGCTACCTAGATACACGAACTTCTCCACTACTTCTATTTGCTCACCATCCAGAGTGAGTACAGGATTAGAATCCTGCCAGTCTTGTAGAAGGACTTTGCACTTCGAAGGTGCGAAGCACATACCGTACCTACGGACACTGATTGCCAACTGATTAAGTGCGGATTGCATGGCTTGGGCATTATCGCACAGTAACACAATATCATCGGCATACTCAAGGTCGAGAAGTCTTTCTCCAGGCAACAGATCCAACAGCTCGCCCAAAGATGGAGACCCTGTCCTATCTAGACGATCTTATAAATAAAATGTAGTGTCCTCATCATTTATACACTAATATAAGGTCACAAGTTGAAATCCATTTAATACCAGTATACAGAAATTTGTAGTGGTGGGTCATTTCAGTTTATTTGGTGCAGTTATCACAACTGCAAGTTGCGTATCTCAAGGTATTAACTACCAATTTTCCTCTACAATCGATTGGTCAGTGAATAATGAGAAATGCAATGTTTCTTAAGTTATTT
Source organism: Schistosoma spindalis (assembly GCA_946903255.1). Classification (NCBI taxonomy): domain Eukaryota; kingdom Metazoa; phylum Platyhelminthes; class Trematoda; order Strigeidida; family Schistosomatidae; genus Schistosoma; species Schistosoma spindalis. The sequence goes on from OX336418.1 coordinate 46,868,123, forward strand.
AGGTTCTGATAGGATTTTATCAATCAATTTTTAATGAGATAACTAGTCTAAGTGACTCGACATCGCGTTCACTACGTTCAAATGTTAGATGGTTAGACGTAGGACAGTCTCCTTGACCCAGGTTTCATTCTAGTTGGCATGTCAACAAGTTGAATCTGTAATCTAGGGGGTTTCGAACTCTTGGCTCACACATTCACAGTATAGAACGTTACCATTGAGTATTTTGGGCAGACTCTCTGTTTGCCATTACTTATCAGGATTTTTATTTTCCTTTTTTTAATATATAATATTGTATATGATCAGTATCTGCTAGCAGATCATAGAACTAAATGCTGCGTTTCTTACATGAAAACAATCTCTTATGCTCTGTAATACTTGTCCTAGAGAGTACAAGAAACAAAAGTTAGTGTAAGTAATTGTTTTACATAGTTAGAATGGTGGATAAAAATCATAATAGCATATCTTGTTGAAAATAACCCATAACAATGATAATTAGTGATTTTGACTTGCTTACTTACACCTGTAACCCATCCTCGAGAAGCATAGGCCACCAACCAACACTCTTCATCGAACCCTGTCCTGGGCAACATTTTGCAATTGTTATTCGTCCTTTTCATGTCTATTTCCAATTCCCCACACAGTGTGTCCCTTAACCTCCCACTTTTCTGTTTCCCATCGGCATTCCAAGTTAGCGATTGCCTCATGACGTAGTTTGATGATTTTCTCTATGTATGTCCTATCCACTTCCAACATGTTTTCCTAATTTTCCCTTCATTTGGGAGCTGGTTTGTTCTCTCACACAATAGACTGTTGTTGATGGTTTCCGGTCAACTGACATTCAGTATATTAAGTGTAAAATTGTTTATAAATACTTGTATCGTTTTGATGATGCTTGTAGTGGTTCTTCAAGTTTCAACTACGTACATCAGAACTGTCTTGACGTTCGTATTAACGATTCTCACTTTGATATTGACTTGCAGACAGTCGTTTAGAGTTACGTTGTGTATGTTGAGGTCTACTGATGTAGAGGCTGCTGTTATACTAGTTGTCTTCATCTGCATTTGTTAGTGTGTATGGGATAGTAGGGCCAAGTCATCTACGAAGTCTAAGCCTTCTAAAGGTTTCCGAGCTGTCCATTGTATTCCGTGCTTTCATTCAGATGTTGAAGTCTCCATAATCCAGTCGGTCACTAGAAGAACGAGAAAGTGAGAGACTAAGCAGTCTTGTCTGACTCTGGTCATCACTTGGATTGTATCTATAAACTGTTATCTATGCACGACTTTGCAGTGTAGTCAGTTGTATAAGTTACGTATCCTATTGATGATCTTCTCAGGTACATCATGATGTCGAAGAAGTTGCAACGAACTTCTCCTATCCGTACTATCGAATGCATTCTGATATTTAATGAAGTTGATGTATAGCGACGAGTTTCGTTCAATTGCTTGCTCAACGATGGTCCGTAATGTCAATGATTTGACAGTCGAAATATTTTAAGGTTGGAGAGTATTTGTAATCATGAGACTAACTTATTTCGCAGCTGCATCACTATGCTATTTCGTTCAAACAAAATGAAGTCAGACATTAACACCATTGGATGTCGACCAGTTCAGTGGTCTGGTTGGTTAAGCACCTGGCGCGAGACTGATAAGTCCTGGGTTTGAGGCCGGGTCGTGGATGCGTACTGCTGAGGGGTCCCACAACAGGGACGAAACGGCCGTCCAGTGTTTCCAGGTTTTTCATGGTGGTGAAAGTTCTTAAACAGTACTCATTTAAATCCCTATAAACTTGAATAAATCTACACCTAATCTTGTTGTATACAACTTGATCTACCAAAAGAACACTGTTCCTAACGTATCCAAGTTCCACTTAATGTGTACCTATTTCATCATTATAGTGACGTTTCTCATTTAACATAATCAGTCATTACCACCAGACATTCATACTTCAATTTCACCCCCCCTCCCACACACACACACATACCTACCAAGATTTCCATGAATTAACAATATTTAGAAAGTAAATTTTGTAAATCACACAGAACTTAATTCATTGATAAAACTAAACAAAATAATTCTAAATGAATGAAACGATACACGTACATTAATGTAAATGAATCAACATTGTTCTATCGTCTTTATCTTTATAAAATGTTCAAAACAATTAAAGTAAATCTGGAAGCACTGGAAGACCGTTTCGCGCGAAATTGATAGGTCTTAGGTTTGAATCCCCCAAGGCGAGGTCGTGGATGTGCATTGCTGAGAAGTCCCACAATGAGACGACACAGCTATCCAGTGCTTTCAGGTTTTCCATGGTGGTCTAGCTTCAATTGACTAATAATCTCAACTACTGAGATGTTTTTTTTTACTTTTTTTTTAAAAAAACTGCTCATACCCAATAAAACGGTTCGTATCTATGCTACTTGTTCATAATTTATATCAATCACAATATGTTATGTTTTATGGAATAAACTAAATAAGAAATTTGTACATACAAATACAATGTAGTATTAGAAAGGGTGTATTGTGGAGATGATAGTAATTTCAATAGTTGAGATCATAAGTGAATTGAAGTTAGACCACCACCATAGAAAATCTGGAAGCGCTTAAGATATTGTCTTGATAACTCAGACCATTGTTATTACCTAATTATTATCCTTTAATTGATATTAGTTTGTTTTTTTTCGTTATTTTTTATTTATTTTAACACATAGATATTGGTACAAGGAGGCACCAAATATATATTCGCTACACACATCTCATTTGATATATGTGAGGGCTGTGATACTGCCCGGGTGCCCAAACCGAAGCAGGTGATTTTCTTAGGGGGCCACACCCCGAGCCTTCGACCTGAACGTCTGATCCACAAGGCAGTGGATCATCGTGAGGAGATGCAATCCCATGGTAGCTGGTGACCAATGATTGGTTCATACGCCATTTGTTCCTTCAGGATACTGGAGCTAGCCCATGTGCACGATTGATTTGGGATCCGGTTAAAGCACCGGACATTCGCTTTTCGTCCTCTCATTTTCGTAAACAACACTCGTGGTGTGAGAAGGCAGTGAATAGGACTTCCCTTGAAGAGGCTATATACGTGTGTTCGTGTGAGAGCATTTGGAGAGGGAGAGTGGACTCTCTCCACTCTCGGCCGTACCAGGGCATTTGGGGGACTTTTGATTATTATAGAACAAACAACGTTTATCAATAATATTTTGAAAAACATTTGTTTGTTTGTTTGTGTGTGTGTGTGTTTGTATGAAGAAGTACGTTTACCTTAAAATGTATTGATCGAGTAATCGATTAGTTTTTCTGTGTTACAAAATAATAAATGACAAATGTTTCCATTGAAGTACGTGTCAACTAGAATTAGTTAATGAATTATAATACTGATATTGATGAAGGTATGAATAATTCACTAAGTATGCATTTCATAGAGATATACAGACTTTTAATTCAGCGAATTACAGATACGATCAATATTTGTCAAATATTGTCATTACAAACTTTCGATTATTTTAATGTTTCTCATGTCAACCTTCATGTATTTATATCGTTCACCTTAAATTAGTAATTGGTTATGTTATGTTTATTTATTGTATGTTGACTTAATTGTGATGAGAATTAGAATATATTGGATCAATCTATCAACATTATTACATGTTTAACAAAACTGTTAACCCTTATGACAATAAATATATACACGTGGATTACATATCCGTACTTAATCGGTTGGCAATTAGTGTCCGTAGGTATGGTATGTGCTTCTCACGTTACTTACTTACTTACTTACTTACTTACGCCTGTTACTCCTCGTCAAGGAGCATACGTCGTTCACCAGCATTCTCCATCCAACCCTGTCCCAACCAATCCTTTCCAGCTCTTTCCAGTTCTTATTCATGCTTTTCATATCTGATTCTATTTGCCGACGTAATGTGTTCTTTCACCTTCCACTTTTCCGCTTCCCTTCAGGATACCAAGTTAGCGCCTACCTCGTGATGCAGTTTGATGATTTTCACGATGTATGTCCTATCCATTTCCATCGTCTTTTCCTAATTTCCTCTTCATCTGGAAGCTGGTTGGTTCTCTCCTACAAAAGGCTGTTGCTGATGATATCCGAGCAATGGATGTTGAGTATCTTGCGTAGACAACTATTGATAAATACTTGTACATTCTTGATGATGGTGGTTAATGTAGTTCTCCAGGTTTCAGCTCCGTACAGTAGAACTGACTGCCATGACGTTCGTATTGAAGATTCTGACTTTGATATTTGTTGACATACAGTTATTTTGAGTTTTATATGTTCTTCAATTGAAGGAATGCGGCCGTTGCTTTGCTAATCCTTGCCTTTATGTCTGCATCTGATCCTCCTTGTTCATCGATGACGCTTCCCAGGTATGTGAAGGATTCTACATCTTCCAGAGTTTCGCCATCAAGAGTGATTAGATTGCTGTTCTCCATGTTGTGTTTGAGGACCTTGGTTTTCCCTTTGTGTATTTTGAGGCCTACTGATGCAGAGACTGCTGCTATGCTGGTTGTCTTTATCTGCATCTGTTCGTGTGTATGCGATAGGAGGACTAGGTCATCTGCGAAGTCCAAATCGTCTAATTGGTTCTGAGCTGTCCATTGTATGACGTGTTTTCTCTCAGATATCGAAATCTTCATAATCCAGTCGACCACCAGAAGAAGGAGGAAGGGAGAGAGTAGACAGCCTTGTCTATCTCCAGTCCTTACTTGGAATGCATCTGTCAGCTGTCCTCCATGCACTACATTGCACTGTAGTCCGTCGTATGAGTTCCAGATAATATTGACAATCTTCTCAGGAACTCCGTAGTGTCGAAGAAGTTTCCATAACGTCCTCCTATCTACACTGTCAAATGCCTTCTCATAATCAATGAAGTTGATGTACAGTGATGAGTTCTACTCAATTGATTGTTCAACAATGATCCGTAGTGTCGCAATTCGGTCCGTGCTGCTTCGCACCTTTGATGCGCAAAGTAATTTTACAAGATTGACAGGATTCTTATCCTGCACTCACCCTGAGTAGTTAGCAGATAGAAGTAATCGAGAAGTTCATATATCTAGGTAGCTGCATAAGTGCCGGTGGTTATGTGAGTGATGAGATCGATTCACGTATAATGAAAGCCAGAACGGATTATGCCAATTTATGTCTTCTTTGGCACCTTCATGATGTCAGTCTAATTGTAGAAGTTCGGATCTAGAACACGTCGGTGAGAGCAGTCTTGTTCTTTGCTTGTGAAACCTAATCTCTCCGAGTTGAGGATGATCACTTCCTGGTTTCTCACGCCGTGGAAACGTTCTTCTGCAGACACCTGCAAAGGAAATTGGATTAGAGGTGGTCTTAGTCACCTGAGAGTGTGACCTCAGTGTCAAATGGACAACTACTTGAGGTCCGTCACACACGTCACTTTTGTCAGTCAGTACGACTTGACATTCGGACATTCGGTTTGCTGCTTTTAATCTTGCCGCTCTTCCACCGACCTGTCTGGCATTGTAGGACGTTGAGGAACTATTGTTCCATCTAGTATGGCTCGATTGGTTCATCACGATAGACAAGCCCGACCACCACGTCAAGGTAGCGACAACGGTTGGGAAGAACACGATATAGATAAAAGCAGATGTTTATTGACAAGAAATGATAAGAAAAGCCGAAGTCAGTATATTGCAGTATAAACAGTGACGTACTTGTAATATATCAGATATCTCTGGACATATCAGAAATCATACTTCATCTGAACAATTCAGGGTAGGTGATTACTTTCAAAAAACTGACGAAAATGTTAAAAAATGCAGTTAGACTGATCCATGAAATCTTGTAACTCTTGTATGGTATTAAATTGACTTATTAAATCTATTGTCTTTATTACAAAGGAAGACGTGATGAGACTTGATAACCATCTTAAATTTACTGGATAACTATTTTAATCCTAATAAGCTCTCATTTTCCTTACCTCTTGAAGCCATAAATTTGACGTACAAAAGTGTTTATAAACTCAACACTAGCTGTTCATCAATCAACTGCCTAGTTGTCGAAGAATGATACCTACATTGTGCAAATATCAGGTTCATGCTAAATGACTGGAAAAAAATTGATTTGGATAAGCGGTGAGACTATAATTTATGGATGACATTTGAGCGACGCTAAATTCACCTTGAGAGTGTCTACCTAATTACTAGGGTTAAATGAGGATTATAAAGTGGTTCGAAGAATAACGATTATGATTTACAGTTGATGGTTAGGGTTAGGAATTAGATTTAGGGTTTTCATCACGAATTGACATCAACTATAATGCCAAAACTCTATTTCGCCTGTTATCGTAAATGTGATTGGTTCGTCCATAAATTATAGTCTCGCCGGATAAGCTTAAAAATCTTTGGACCTGATACAAATGTATGTCAATCAAATTCATCATATCACATCAACACAGAGGAGTAAAAACATGAAAATGGACATCAGTGTATGATATGATCCAATGTCACTAACAAATGACGTCGATTATTGAGATTTGAATTGCCAGCAAGTATCTTCAACAGGTATAGATCATAGATAGATAGAAAGAATAGACTACACTAGAAAAACTCCCTCCCTCTAATTTTTGAAAATAACCCTGATATGATATGTGGATAGTGTTAATAAGTAGAGAAAAAATATATAATGTACTATACCTGATAAAGTACAATGTCACGTGAGGGGTGAGTGTATTATACAAAAGTGTTATATATATGTAAAAGAATACATGAATATCGTCAAGATGCAAAGGAAAATGGGAATGTTCATATATAATTATGAGCAATTTAATAAGCAAACAATCACCCTTGATGGTGAAACTCTGGAAGATGTAGAATCCTTCACATACCTGGGAAGCGTCATCGATGAACAAGGAGGATCAGATGCAGACATAAAGGCAAGGATTAGCAAAGCAACGGCCGCATTCCTTCAATTGAAGAACATATAAAACTCAAAATAACTGTATGTCAACAAATATCAAAGTCAGAATCTTCAATACGAACGTCATGGCAGTCAGTTCTACTGTACGGAGCTGAAACCTGGAGAACTACATTAACCACCATCATCAATAATGTACAAGTATTTATCAATAGTTGTCTACGCAAGATACTCAACATCCATTGCTCGGATATCATCAGCAACAGCCTTTTGTAGGAGAGAACCAACCAGCTTCCAGATGAAGTGGAAATTAGGAAAAGACGATGGAAATGGATAGGACATACATCGTGAAAATCATCAAACTGCATCACGAGGTAGGCGCTAACTTGGTATCCTGAAGGGAAGCGGAAAAGTGGAAGGTGAAAGAACACATTACGTCGGCAAATAGAATCAGATATGAAAAGCATGAATAAGAACTGGAAAGAGCTGGAAAGGATTGGTTGGGACAGGGTTGGATGGAGAATGCTGGTGAGCAGCCTATGCCCCTCCACGAGGAGTAACAGGCGTAAGCAAGTAATAAGCGTACAAAAAATGTTACATTCATTTGTGTTAAGAAGGAACGAATCAATTATTTTCTGACTGTCTGAACGATAAAATAACACGGTTGTATCAGTGATTCGAAGTACTATGAAAACATTAATAAATCATTTATGGGTATGACAGTGGAATAAATCGTGAAAATAAGTAAGATAGAATATGACAAAAAATTGGTCATTGATGCTGACTGAATTATAAGGATAAAGAACAGTGAAAGATAAAGATGTTCCAATGAACCGCTGTTATGTCCCGATAAGCATAATGAATGGTAACTTTTGGGATTCATTATGGAACAATAATATGCGTGTATTTTTATCGTATAATTCTTATGTAATTAAACTATTCCTTTTCATGCTCATGTTCCTCTTCTTATAAGCTTCCATTTGACTTATGAACTATTGTTATACGATCTACCATTCTCGAATTATGCCTTGTCTATTCACGACTGCCTCCCACATTCACAGCCACATTTGGGCAAATCTTGTATAAATGTTGTTCCCTATTTTATGGTCCGATGTGATCTGTCTGGTTGGTATATAAACCTACTATGTCTGAAGTAGATGATTCATATCGGAGAGGCTGAGATAGGTCTTCTAGACTTAACTGGCTTGGCTAAGCAGGAAGCAGGACCGATAAATACTCTAGACTGCTCGTACGTGTTTTAGACATCACTGATCCGACCTATAATTCACTCGTCTCTAATTGGCGGTATCGTTACGTTATCCATTAACAGGGCACACAGGCACAAGTTATAACAGCTACAATAGAGTAAATAGAGTCGATTAGCTATTCGTGGATTCAAATTTAAATGTTCAAATATTTACTTCCTTACGCCTGTTACCTTTCATGGAGGAGCATAGACTGCTCATCAGTATCCTCGTTGAAGAGTTCAAATATTTACGTAATATAAAACTTTAGATATGAAAAGTATTTAAAATGGAGTTTATCAAGAGTTATAAATGAAACAGACTCAGTACACTTCACTTCATTGATTATTAAATAATAATAATAAAAAACTAAAGGTTGTTGGTTCGAAACCCTGTTTCATATATGTTTGATATTGATTAATATTTGTTAGTAAAATGTATTTTCAATCATTAGCGTACGAGTTTTCATTCATTTTCATACTTGGAGATGTTAACGTTGAACTGAAGTACCTAAAAAATCTATATACAATCACCCTGATAAGTAGAAACTACTTTCAAACCTAATTTTATACAGTTCTGTTAATAATCTCCAACAGTTTAATGATATTTAGATTGTTCTAAATATTGGACATTTTTATGGTGGAGGAGAGTTACCTTTAATTTTAGTTGTTAACCTATATATCCGTATTTGGTATTGTAGAGTCGATGAAATGTTACTAAGCCCTAACTAAATCATCCGGCATTTGGGTCACTGAATATCGAACAGATCATCGATCCCTTTACAAGCTCAACTACAACCAATGCATATATCATAGACTAGCGCACTCGGTGATAGTTTCACTATCTTCTCTGTACTCATTCTTACTAATGTATTTCCTTAATAACGTCCTTTGTGTTATACATTCTTCAAATTAGCCATAGTACTTTGATACATCAAAGGGATAATCCACATGAGATGTTGATCACAATGTGTAACTTCGAATTTAGCTAGTTCATTACATCATTCCTATCTAACTCAAATACATCTCTAATCATTCAACTGAGATCATCTACACTTGTGATCTACACTATATATGATTAACAGACATTCTATGTACTATTCAAGTATTGAACATTCAGAAATCTTGTCAAAATACAAAAACATTTCAACAATGATATTCAATTATCATTGAATGAAATAAATCTTTTAATAAAAGGTTCATATCATGATAGTAATGATAGTCAATAATTAACATTATTGATAAATAACATAAAATTTTCACGTTTATAGAAGAACATAACTTCATGTGATCATAAAATGTATCTTTACACTTATTGATTATATTGATTTATTGGTGTGTTTTTTTTTGGTTTTTCTTACTTTAATCAATTAATCAATCAATCAGTAATCAATATGGTGTTAGAAATTAAAGGAAAAGAAAAGAAAAAAAAGTAAAAAAAAAAGAAAAGAAAAAGAACATTTCTGTTTATGCACTTACAATTAAAGATTTTGTAATGGTGAAATGACAATTAGAGGCCTAAATTAATACATTTCTATTAATAGTAATAATGTGTGTAAAATAGCATTATGAATTGAAGTATTTATAATAAAAATGAATTGTGTATGCTTTAAGAGGCAATTAGAAGATAAAGATGAATAAAGTGATAAATACTTAAAAAGATAAATAAAAAAACTTGACTCATCATTTCAACTATTGAAATTACTATGATATCCATGAAAAAACCTTTTCTGATATTAATCAATATTTGCTCAGTCAGTCAGTCAGTCAGTCAGTAACAACGTGGAACTTCGTACGTACGTACATCAGTTCGAGTTGCCATACCACATTAGCACAGAGATTCAGTTATCGATTCAAATCTCATAGTGGTAGAGGTGACTGACTTCGAGAGGTATTTCCTGCAGTTCTAGTGAGAAGTAGTGACTAGTGGAGTTCATCCGGATCTGTTGTGAGATAGTAACTTAATGCAGACAATAGTGTACGGTGGAGCAATTTCGTGGATTAGTTGAAGTTAGACATTAAAACCGTTGGATGACGGTCAACTCAGTGTTTTAGAAGTTAAGCGCTCGTGCGCCAGATTGACACGTCCTGGATTCGAATCTTGTGAGGTGAGATCGTGGATGAGCACTGATGAGGAGTTTCATAATAAGACGGAACGGCCATCCGGTGCTTCCAGCAAAAAGTGAGTGAAAATTTGTGAAGGCAAACTTATTATTGTATGAACTTTATGTCGGTGATGAAGGCAGAGAGAGAGAAAGTCAGTCGGTCAGTTAGCTAAAACGTAGGACCAGGCACATATATGCATCGGTCCAAGTTGCCATATTTCATTGGCATAGCAAGATAAACACCGGATTCATAGAATTAGTTAATTCAGTGGTGGTAATATATAAAAGAAAGATTGTATATAAGGATATAGTACAGGAAAAAAAGAATTAGCTGGTAGAAAGAAAGATATGAAGTGATTTTAATCTCTTAGTATAAGGGAAGACAGAGAGTGTATACACCGACGCCACTGTGATCGATTCTCATCCATGTCACCAAGAGTTTCCAACCATTGGTTACGATAGTCACGCGAACCTCAACCAAGTAGTTTGTATCTATCAACATTACTTCTACCTTGACGTGGTGGTCGGGCTTGCCTATCGTGATGAACAAATCCAGCCATACTAGATGGAACAATAGTTCCTCAACGTCCTACAATGCCATACAGGTTGATTGAGGAGCTGCAAGATTAAAAGCAGCAAACCCAATGTCTGAAGGTCAGGTCGTACTGCTGAATGTGCAGAGGTGTGACGGCAGTATAGTGTTTCCTTCGGAAATCCAGCATAACAGCGATGTTGCTTTCTCACAAGGAGGTGTGGGGTTAGAAATCGTCAACCCTAAGAATGCACACCCTACTCTATCCCACAAATATTCGTCTCCGACGGTAAGGTCTAAATAAGTATGGAACTAACACGAAGATTACTCACAAAAGTTTCGTGTGTGACCGACCTGAAGCAGTTGTCCGTTTGGCACTGCAGTCACAATCTCAGGTGACTAAGACCACCTCTAATCCAATTTCCTTTTCAGCTACCTGCAGAAGAATTTTTCCACCGGGAATTGATAACTGCACTCACACCTCTAACAGCACTCAAGTAGAGAGAGAAAATGGATGGATAAAATTATTTTGCGTACAGCGGTTAGTTCTTTGAGTATGGACTGAGATAGCTTCGTTTGTTTGCAAAAGAGTAAACCGTAAGTCAAGTAGTAAAACTGGGGTAATACAGAGTATAACTTTAAACGCATTATTCAAGTTACCTTAATATACTGAATGAGCCAAATGGACGAGAATAGAGATCTTAATCTCTGTTAATTTTCCTTTCTTCAACTAGTCCAGATGGTGATCTGTACTATGATAATAAACTTGTTAAAGACTTGTTTTAATGTTCACCTAGTCTAATAGAAATTGTTTCAAACCTTGAATAAATCAATAAGTATATCGTTAACTACTAATAAGAGTTAAATGTGTATGATTGAAATGAGTTTCAATGAAGGTGTACATAGTAGAAGTATACTACTAATATTAAACTATTGATTATTTAGAACAAATTCAGTATAACAATTGTACATTCATGTAAGCACCCCCAAATGCCCTGGTATGGCCGAGAGTGGGCAGAGTCCGCTCTCCCTCTCGAAATGCTCTCACACGAACACGCGTATATAGACTCTGACAGGGAAGTCCTACTCACTACCTTCTTGTGACGGGAGTGTTATTACAAAAATGAGAGGACGAAAAGCGAATGTTCGGCACTTTAACCGGATCCCAAACCAATGGTGCATATGGGCTCCAGTATCCTGAAGGAACAAATGGCGTATGAACCAATCGTTGGTCACCGGCTACCGTGAGAGTGCACCTCCTTACGGTGCTCCACTGCCTTGTGGACTAGACCTTCAGGTCGAAGGCTCAGGGTGTGGTCCCCTAAGAAAACCACGTTGTTCGGTTTGGGCACCCGGACAGTATCACAGCCCTTACACAAATCAAATGAGATCTGTGTGGCGCATATGTATTTGGTGCATCCTTGTACCAATATCTATGTGCTAAAATAAATAAATAAATAAATTCATGTAAGCAGTTTATTCTTTAGTTTTAATTCAGTGCAATTGATCAGTATGCAACTATTTATGTCTCACTATCCTCAAGTAAAGATCGCTATTACTTAATTACTTACGCCTGTTACTCCCAACTCCGCCTGGAATCCCTCCGGGGGGGGCTACTGCCGGTTCCAATCCCGGATAAAGGAGAAGGATTGGGCATGAAGTTAACGACCCCATCCCATAGAAAGCTCACTTGCTAAAACAAAAAAAACGCTAACCAGAAAAAATTATTCAAACCATTTCAAAATCGATCTATTATCTTTGTATATTGTATCTATCATTACAATCTGCACATATCTAGATGAAAGTAAGAAATTATGGGATTTCTTTTACCTCTAGTGTATATATTGAATCGATATGGAATAGCAAGATCTTTTTGTTTTTCTTCTTTCTATTCTTAGACATATTACAATGATAGTTTAAGAAATTAAGTTAATAAGAAAGTAGAAATATTCAATTAGAATGTCACCTAGTTAATCTATGTGTTGATTAACTGTTCCTATCAATTAACGATTTATTTTATGAATACGGGTATTCTAGGCAACACAATTCATTTTATCGATTGATCTGTTTTGAAATACAAACTAACAAGTGTATGTTTAAAATTATTAAAATAAAAATTATAAAAAAAAAAAATATTTTTTTGTAAGTTAGTAGATTGTGTAACCATGATAACTGGTATAGCATGAGATTATAATAAACAGGCTATAGTTAATTATCATTTACTAATAAGTAACACTTTTCTATAATGTGCCAATTTTAAGTAATAGTTCCTTTGTATATTTATTCTTTATTATAGTGTGTGTGTGTTTTCTTCACATAGCATAAATCTATAAAGTCTAATAACATAGAATGACTAATTTATAATGGATATATATGAAATATTAACTATTTTACTAAACAATAATTTCTGTTCTAATATTCCATTTTAGAAAAAAAAATATACGCTTTGTTTCCAGGGCAATTGATCATTATACAAATTGCGTACAGAAGAAATATATTCAACCACTCCTCCTCCCCTGGCCAACATTAAGGCCAATTAATCAATCGTAATCTTAACTATTGAATGACGTAATTTGACTATGACCTTTCGTAGTCAATTGTAATTTTCTCAGTTATCTTTATTCATAAATCATTGTATTATTATTATTATTATTATTATTTTTCGTATTCATTATTAATCTCCCCTATACATGATTCTTCCCTCCTTATTACGTCTTACCTATTTGATCGAATGGTAATTGCACTATTATTTTTCTCACCCTACTTGACCCATATTTATTCTGATCATAGATCTTAAAATCTCACTGAACATATACTCAGATTCAAGTTAACATTCTTTATGAGTCATGACAACATGCACAATTTTATTGTATTTTATTTATCACAATCCTAAATTCACATGCTTTAAACTATGTACTTTATCCTTAAACTGGCCATTTTTCGGATTATTAATTTGGATCTATGAATTGTAGAACCTGAAGAGAATTTATCGAAAAGAATATTCTTCGTTCAAATACTAGTCTTTTAATATGACTGGGATATTTAAACGATTAAATTGTAGATTGATGAAAAGTATTTAGCCCTTAAATGTTCAGCTATCGTCGAGAGTGGGTAGAGTCAGCTCTCCTTATTGAAATGATTTCAAGTGGTCACATGTCATACAATCACTGACAGGGATAGTTCTACCCATTGCCTTTTCACATCAGGGGTGTTGTTTACGAAAGTGAGAGGACGAAAATCGGATATCCGACACTTTAACCGAGTTGGTGGATATGGAGCATCTATCTAGGGAAGTTAGAAAACCCAAACCGATGGTGTATATGGGCTCCAGTATCCTGATGGAACAAATGACGTATGAACCAATCGTTGGTCACTGGCTACTATGGGACTGCATCTCCTTAAGTTGTTCCACTACCATGTGGATTAGACCTTTAGGTCTAAGGCTTTGAGTATGACTCTCTAAGAAAACTACCTGTTTCGGTTTGGGAACCCGAACAGTATCCCAGTCCTCACACAAATCAAATGATTTCTGTGTCGCATATCTATTTGGCGCTTCCTTGTTCTTATTTTCCGAATCATCTTTACTTGGTTTACACAACAAAATAATGAAAAATCACTGAATAATAACTAATATCATGTTGTTTGATAATAATACTTCTTAAAGTCTATTAATCAATTTGTACTGTGATCACTAATGTGAAGGTAACTAAAAGCGGTATTTTACTTCGCTTAGTTTTAGATGGTTGGGGATAACCAGAAAGAAATCCTACAGAGTAAAACCTTGTGTACTTCAATGTAATACTAGTTAAGGTAACTTCATTTTCCCTCATGTCTAAACTTACTTTGACCAACTCCAAAGTTAATGTAATTCTGTTTGAAATCGATCCAATTCGTAACTAAGATATACTAATTAGAAACTGATTAGTAACTAATATTTTGTCAATTGATTGAATTCTTTTAGTCAAATTACCAGATGGACAGTTCATATAAACGAATTGATAGTTATTATTCAGTCAGTCAGTAACAACGTAGAACTTTGCACGTACGTACATCAGTTTGAGTTGCCATACCACATTAGCAGAGAGATGCAGTTATCGATTCAGATCCCTTAAAGGTGGAGGTAGTGAAAGTATAAGTAGTGATAGGGAACAATAGGAGTATAATCCAGTGAAATAAATTTGAAAAGAAAGTAAAGGACATGAAGAATTCAGAAGATTAGAGTTTGAGAGAACAAAAAGAGTGGATGCTTTTGTGCCATTGCAAACGATTTAGTGCCATGTCATTCAAGGTCTCGCGGATCCCAACCAGGTAGTCTACATCTACCAACATGGCTCAGTCCACTTGTCAGTGACTTCATCGATTTGTGCCATGTTTTAGTCTGACCGCCCCTAACTTTCTTCCAACCTACTCCTATACCGTAAAACATCGCACATCGGGGCAGTCGATGGTTGGGCATACGCAACACATATCCCAGCCACCTCAACTGATTCAGTTTCACTACTTCATCAATTTATTTGCCTTTCTTACCTAGTACCCGTTTCTTAACAACTGCGTTACTTGCTCGATGGTCTCAGGATATACGAGCAATGTTCCGAAGACACCTGTGATCGAATTCTAGTAACCTACGAATATCTTCTACTCTTACCGGCCATGTTTCACTGTCATAAAGTAGGACGGAACGAACTGCTATACTGTAAACACGTCCTTTGGTTGATAGACGGATATCTCGTCTACGCCAAAAATGCCACAAGTTGGCAAAAGCTAGTCAAGCTTTCTGTATCCGTGCTGAGATTTCGTCACACACCAGACCACAAGGGCTGATGAGACTTCCAAGATAAGTGCAGCGGTCGACACGCTCAACTACTTCACTCCCTATCACTAGTTCGGGTGTCGATGCAACCCAATCTTGAAGCAACATTTCGCATTTCGAGGGAGAGAATCGCGTGCCGAACATGTTTGCATTGCTGATATTGTGACATCAACCCTCATAGCCGTAATAGCACACGATAGTTGTTGAAAAAAATTCATGATGTAATACTGTTTTGTAAAATTGATTTCATTCGGTTTACATAATGGTGAAGTAAAAACTTAAACATATAGCTCGGTTATTTCACACAAACACTACATATAACACTACTCATACTACCACTACTGTTATTCTTATTCTTATTATTATCATCATCAATATCGAAATGTTTAGAACACGAAGAATAACGATCTTTACACTTAGTGTTAATTCTTTTGATATAACTTTCTTCCTCTGAAACAATTCGACTCATAGAGAAGCTCAACCAAACAGAGCTATCAAATTAAATAGGTGGTTATTTTTTGTGTTTGATCGACTGTTACAAATGAAGTTAGTAATAACATCATGAAGCATCATCAATGTGATATTGATTCTCTGCTTAGATGGTGGTTGGAGGTAGTCGACAGCAAACCCTGAACCCGGGTTTCGTGCTACTTGGCACTCGTCAGCAAGGTGTACCTGTAATCTTGAGGGAACTGGTGCTCTCTGACGGATTCGATCTCGTGTCACCCAGCTTCACAGTCAGAGACGTTACCATTGAGCTATCCGGGGCGCGACCAACCTCCTGTAGGACTGAGAAGTAATCACAATTGTTTGATTACTGGTCGGTGATCAATCAATTGTGATTCTATGCTTATTAAACCAAATGTACATTACTACTCAAAGTGTAGCTACCCATAGAAACTCGAAACATAAATACTGAATTTGGGTAATATTATGAGAAGACGAAGGTTATCGGAAATACATTTTGAACAATCTGATCTGACGAATACTAATTAAGAACATTTATATATAAAGATAAATAGGTCAATTAGATAAATTTAAAGGTTTCATCCCATTACGTATATCAATTTACATGTATGTGAAGAAACACCTACATTATTTATTTATTTACCTATTTGAACACATAAATATTGATACAAGGGGGCACCAGATACATTTGTACCACACATTAATAATGAGAATGGGAAGAGATAAAGAATGTAAGGTGCATATAAGAGAGAAGAAAAAAGAGAATAATGACGACCACAAATTAGTTTATGGTAGTGAAATAATTATAATAATAATGGGGAAACGGAGAGATACAACCAGAAAGAATCATTCCAGTCAAAGAAGTTATAACTACTTTTTATGAAGAAAGTAAAAGAAGCTTACAGCAGGATCGACACTGGCTTATATTGTGAATCATATCCGATAACGTCTCTAGCCACTATGTTGCACCATCTCTAGGATCTCAACTAGGGAGTTGTGAAAGACCAACAGAAGCCAGTCCTGTGTAGCTTTCTTTCATATCACGACATCATCTCATACATTGACCGCCCCCCGCTTTTTCCAACCAACCAAAGTGTCGGCGAATAATTCATGACGAGGAATTCTCTGGGACGACATTCGTATAACATGTCCAACATCCAACAGAACTGTTTCCAGAACGTCATCGATGGCAAAGTTGAAGAGGAATGATGAAATCGGGCAATCCTGTCTAACCCCACTGCTCGAGTGGAACAGAGGAGAGAAATGGTTGTATGTCTTCACTCTATCTGAGGTGTTTGTATATAGGGCTTTTAGGATGTTAATAAAATCCTCAGGTACATCCTTTTTCAATAAATAATCCCAGGGAGAAGTCTTGTCCAACGAATCGAAGGCAGTCCTGATGTCAAGAAACGCTACGATTGTTTGCGTTTGATAAGTATGACGGTGTTCTAAACACCGACATACGGAAGAGTAATCGTGAGCTTCAAGTAAGAATAGTTGAATAAGTATTTAAATGGTTACAAAAACAAATGAATTCCGGTGGTTTTATAGGATCAAAGGATAGACAAATATCTTCCTCCATTGCTAAATATTAGATTAAAACTGGTCATATAATTAATATCAAGTTAATCTTTGCAGTTTTGTACAAACGTATTCAAATGTATATCATAAAGTTTATTGAAGCCTTACTTATAGGAAAACTAAAAATCTATTTGTTTATTCAAAAGTGATTTCTTCTTACTTTTAATCTATCCTAGTAATAGCAATTTATTTCCAACAATGTTTTTTCAATTCACTTGGGACTCGAACCTTGAGTTAACATCAACTCTAAGATGTAGGTACATCCAGATGATGAGTCACAAATAAGACGAAATATGCGTTCTGGTTTTCACTGTTAGCCACTATTTATCATTGCTTACTATAAGAGTGTTTTTGTTTTACTTTATTATTAATTTTATTTCTGTTTACATTTAAATCCGTTTAGTTAACCTTCCATGTTAACAAGTATAATATATATGATCAAATTGTTCAAAATGTATTGCACTACTATATCATTTCATAGGATTATCCAAATCTTTTAAAAGGTACTAATTTTCTTAAATAAACACTGAATTCATGTTACAATCATACCGTTTGTTTGAACTTAGCTGAATATTTCTTATATCGATTTAATCCTATTTTTCCCTACTGTATGTTTCATATATAATTGATGGGGACTTTTTATCATTGTATATTTTTTTGTATGATACAGTGGACAACTAGAATGTAACTAGACAATCTAGATTTCACAGATGATCTGACTGTTCTATGGCAAACGCAATAACAAATGTAGGAAAAGAAGAATAGTGTAGCATCAGTTTCAGCAACAGTAGGTCTCAATATAAACAAAGGGTAAAGCAAGATTCTCCGATACAACATAGCATGCATCAATCTAATCACAATTGACGGAGGAGATTTGGAAGTTGTGAAAACCTTTACATATTTGGGCAGCATCATCGATGAACACGGTGGATCTGATGCAGATGTGAAAGCGCGAATCGGAAAAGCAAGAGCAGCATATTTACAACTGAAGAACATCTGGAACTCAAAACAATTGGTAACCAACACCAAAGTCATAATTTTCAATACAAATGTGAAGAAAGTTGTACTGTATGGGGCCGAAACCTGGAAAACTACGAAAGCCATCATCCAGAAGATACAAGTGTTTATTCACAGTTGTCTGCGCAAAATACTTCGGATTCGTTGGCCGGACACTATTAGCAACAATGTACTGTGGGAGAGAACAAACCAGATCCCAGTGGACGAAGAAACGCTGGAAGTGGACAGGACACATATTGAGGCAAGCACCGAACTGTGTCACAAGGCAAGTTTTCACTAGTAATCGTCAAGGCCAAAAGAAAAGAAGAAGGCCGAAGAACACATTATACTGAGAAATGGAGACAGACATGAGAAAAATGGACAAAAGTGGATAAAACTGGGAAGAAAGGTCCAGGAGAGAGTGGGTTGGAGAATGCTGGTCGGCGGCCTATGCTCTATTGTGAGTAACAGGCGTAAGTAAGTACATATTTTGCATGCAAGCTTACCTATCTCTATTCGCTTAGATTACTCCTTGAGTTCGCGGATGAGACCGATGGGTCTTGTGTTCGAATCTCGCCTGTCGGGATCATGGATGAGCATTGCTGAGGAGTTCCACAATAGGAAGAAACGGCTATCCAGTACTTCCATGTTTTTCATGGTTGTCTCGCTTCAATTGACTCATGAATTCAACTATTAAAATTACCATAATATCCATAAAACCCCTCTCTGATTTTAATAAATAGACTAACGTTTTATCAACTTCATAGGTAATATAAGTTATCAAAATCCATTGAAAGAATGTTTAACTAAATAAAAATGATGTATTATCAAAAGGAGTTTTGTGGAGATTGTAGTAATTTCAATGGTTAAGACCATAAGTCGCTTGAAGTTAGATCACCATGGAAAACCTAGGAACACTGGACGGCCGTTTCGTCCTACTATGGAACTTTTCAGCAGTGTGCATCCACGACCTCGCCCCCTGCGAGATTCCAACCCAGTATCTACTGGTTTCGCGCGCGAGCAGTTAACCACTAGACCACTTAGTCGACCGTCATCCAACGGTGTTAATGTCTAACTTCAACTAATCCACGAAATTGAGTGACACATCCGCCATTTTCTTCAGTGAATTACTATCTCACAACAGATTTGGTTGGACTCCACTGGTCACTACTTCTCATTAGAACTCCAAGAAATACCTATTGAAGCCAGTCACTAGTAAGCATATATTGATTATCATCAGATGGAGTTTTGTGAAGATTGTATTAATATCAATAGTTAAGATCAGTCCAGTGTTTCCAAGTTTTCCATG
This sequence comes from Schistosoma spindalis, assembly GCA_946903255.1. Classification (NCBI taxonomy): domain Eukaryota; kingdom Metazoa; phylum Platyhelminthes; class Trematoda; order Strigeidida; family Schistosomatidae; genus Schistosoma; species Schistosoma spindalis. The sequence continues at coordinate 46,888,067 of OX336418.1, forward strand.
GTTGGCTAGCTTCAAAAATAATGTATCTTGATTAATTTCTTAAATTACAAATTTTGACTATTATATATGAACTATACATTAGTAATCTGATATGAATTAGAATATAAATAAGGAAGTGATTCACCGAAAGATACAATGAATAATACAACATAATCATTATCTGATAGTCATACTCATTTCTATCTTATAAAATACAAGTAACCTGTACTGTATCCATATAAACAAACATTTTGATGTTTATTAAAGGACAAAACGACAGAACATAATAAAAATAATAATAAAGTTTACAACTGAGACAGTCTAAACTAATACTGTCAGATATACAGATTAATTAGTATAATAGTGAAATAGACTATCAATTTTAAATCATGATCTTAGTTACCATTAGTTACCATTTTCATAAGTATCGATTTATTAATATTAACTTATTAAAAGTGTATTTACTTGTTATAGTAGTAAACTAACATTGATACATTTTTATGAATGAATTGATTGGTTAAGTCTTGTTAATTGAATGCTTTATACAGTTCGTAAGTTATTCTCGTAGCCCCCCCCTCCCCACAAGCTAGAATTACACAACGATTTGAACATGAGAGAAAAGGCGCAAAATATGTGAGAAGCACTTTATTCCAAAAGTTCATTTTTGTACAGAAAAACACGGGTATTTATAGATATTAGCATTTGTTAAATCAACATTATATTTTGGTTAATTTGCTAAGAGATATATTATACTACTGATCGATGGTAGTATGCCATGTAGATATTCTAGAAAGCTCCATCATGTTCTAATTGGCTGGAACTCTTTAGCTCCTTTGGGGCATCTAGAGGCTCCGTTGTAGTTCTCGGAAGCCGACTCAACACGACTCAGTTGAATGAAGATTTCTTAGTTTATGGGAGATTGAAGGAATTTTAATTTTAATATTATGAACTGACCATATTAAATAATAAATCATTTAAAGTTAGGAAACAATAGACGGCTATTTTATGCAATGGGACTTTTCAGTGTTATATAGGCATAACACTACCACGGATCAAATATAATATATTCAAGTCACACGAAGCTCTAAAAACTACTAGAACTCCTGGATGGCATTTAATCCAACATATTTACAACATAAATAAGTTCAAGATATTGAGAAACGATCAGGCAACTGAACTGGTTACAGTTACTCAACTCCTGACATGGTATTGAATGAGTTACTTCCAATGTAATCTAGTAAGTTGTATAAAAAAAACGTTAATTACAATTGTACGTTTGATAATGATTGTGAACATTTTAATCAGATTCCAATTGTGTCATGTGATTATAATGTTTTGGCTTTCATTCTAGTAAATACAGGGGGAACATTAAATCCACTTCGACTACATTCAGTCATTTATTCAGTTATAATCATCATACAGTATAGCAGAAATATGTACTGACTCGAGTTGTCATACCACAATTGCACGACAAAATGAATACCAAAGAAGATAGATATAATGTAGTAGGAATAATAATGGGAAAGACCAAACTTACTAACTTACTTACTTACGCCTGTTACTCCTCGTCAAGGAGCATACGCTGCTCACCAGCATTCTCCATCCAACCCTGTCCCAACCAATCCTTTCCAGCTCTCTCCAGTTCTTATTCATCCCTTTTATATCCGCTTCTATTTCCGATGTAATGTGTTCTTTGGCCTTCCTCTTTTCCTCTTCCCTTCAGGATTCCAAGTTAGCACTTGTCTCGTGATGCAGTTTGATGATTTCCTCAATGTATGTCCTATCCATTTCCATCGTCTTTTCCTAATTTCCTCTTCAGCTGGAAGCTGGTTTGTTCTCTCCTACAAAAGGCTGTTGCTGATGATATCCGGCAAATGGATGTTGAGAATCTTGCGTAAACAATTATTGATAAATACTTGTACATTCTTGATGATGGTGGTTAATGTAGTTCCCCAAGTTTCAGCTCCGTACAGTAGAACTGACTGCTTTGACGTTCGTATTGAAGATTCTGAATTTCATACTGGTTGACAGAAAGTTGTTTAGAGTTCCATATGTTCTTTAATTGAAGGAATGCTGTCCTTGCTTTGCCGATCCTCGCCTTTAAGTCTGCATTTGATCCTCCTTGTTCATCGACGATGCTTCCGAGTTATGTGAAGGATTCCACATCTTCCAGAGTTTCGCCATCAAATGTGATTGGATTGCTGTTCTCCATGTTGCGTTTGAGGACCTTGGTTTTCTCTTTGTGTATTTTTAGGCCCACTGATGCAGAGACTGCTGCTATGCTGGTTGTCTTTATCTGCATCTTTTCGTGTGTATGCGATAGGAGGACTAGATCATCTGCAAAATCCAAATCGTCTAATTGGTTCTGAGCTGTCCATCGTATGCCGTGTTTTCCCTTACATGTCGAGGTCTTCATATTCCAGTCGACTACCAGAAGAAAGAGGAAGGAAGAGAGTAGACAGCCTTGTCTGTCTCTGGTTCTTACTTGGAATGCATCTGTCAGGTGTCCTCCATGCACTACATTGCACTGTAGTCCGTCGTATGAGTTCCGGATAATATTGACAATCTTCTTAGGAACTCCGTAGTGTCGAAGAAGTTTCCATATTGTTTTCCTATCTACACTGTCAAATGGCTTTTCATAATCAATGAAGTTGACGTACATTGACGAGTTCCATGCTAACCCCATGCCAAACCCTCCTCCTTTACCCGGGCTTGGGACCGGCAGTAACTCTAGAAGAGCTACAGGCTGGGTTGAAAGACCGAACATTGAGAATATAATATGAAAAACGGAATCCAAGGGTATGTATGAAACAATACAGAAACTCAAAATGTAGGAAGCGATAAATAGTGGATACTTCTGTGTCACTGTGATTGATTGTGAAATAACTTTAAGAATAAGGTAAAATGTAACTGTTAACTCTATAGTATATAAATGAATCATGTCATGGAATTTTATTTAAAACATGATTTATTTCTGATTTTCACATCACGAGATGTTTTCTTCTTTCATGCTCTATGTTTGATAAATAAGCTGCTATAAAAATTACTTATCCAGAAGTATAACTTGTAACCGCCAATTAGAGAGCAGTGACTTAGCGATCGGATCAGTGATGCATAAAACCCGTACGAGAAGCCTAGAGTTCTGATTGGTCTCGATTCCTGTCTAACCCAGCCAGTTAAGTCCAAAACACCAATCTCAGCTTCTGCAATATGAATCATGTATTTCAAACATACGGGGTTTATATACCAATGAAACAGACCACAATGTACCATAAAATAGAAAATAACATTCATACAAGGTTTGGCCAAAACTGGCTGTGAATGAGGGAGATAGTGATTAATAAACAAGGAATAATTCAAGAGTTATACAGAACAAAATGCTCCTGCAACACAAACAAAACTTGACAAGTCCTCTTTTCTTAGTACGTTAAACTGAATCTACCAATTAACATGTAATTCTCAAAGGATATACCTCTGAGCATGTTCCAATGAAAGACTGAAAGGTTCAAGAGTTCTAAATAACCAAATAGTTTGATATTTAATTGATACTGAACATATCATTGACAATTTACAAAATAACGTGTTGTATTCCAATAAGAATAATGAATGGTAATTTTTGGGATCTATTTATGGACCGATATTACAAGTATATTCTTATCGTATAGTTGTTAGGTAACTAATCTGTTCATATCCATCTCCTTCTTATTATAAGCTTTATTTTGACCTATGAACTATCATCATACGTTTTACCATTCTTGAGTTATGCCCAGTACATTATTTATTATTACCTCCCTCATTTACAGCCATAACTGGGTAATTCTTGTACAAATGTTGTTTCTTATTTTATTGGTACGTTATAGTCTGTTTGATTGATATATATACCGAGTATGTTTGAAATATAATGATTCATATCACCGAGGCTGAGACTGACGTACTGGACTCAATTGGCTGGGCTAGACAGGGAAGCAGGGTCAATCAGGACTCTAGGCTTCTCGTACGGATATTATGCGTCACTGATCCGATCGCTAAGTCACTGCTCTTTAGTCGGCGGGTCACAATATATAACAACGTAGTTCTTTCTGGTTTATTGAAGCAGTAGTAGTTAAAAAACTCGGGTCTATAAAGAGACTGATATAAAGTAAGAAGAATACTATTTCCAGAATGAAATGAGTTAATTATATTCCAAGACTTATCATTAATTGCAAACAACAAGTGGGAACAGCATATTTAACATAATAGTTAAGATTGTTTAGTATTTATACATTAAAGATGAAATCATAAAAATAAGGAAGAAGAGAGTAAAGTTGTCAGTAATAATCAAAGAGACAATGAATAACAATTACTAATAAATGAGTGGTAATCCCCTTATGTTAACTCCGCCTGGAGTCCTTTCTGGGGCTACTGCCGGTCTCAAGTCCAGATAAAGGAGGAGGGTTGGGAATCGGGTTAGCGACACCATCCCGTAGCAAACTAACTCGCTAAAAGAAAACGCTAACCAGAAAAATAATCTCCTTATGTTGTGATTGAAAAGAAATAAAGTTTTGTACAAGTGCGATTATTGAATATTTAATGGATAGTGAACAAAATGTGAATGTATGATTTAAAATGATAGAAAGATACTGTTGGGATGATCCAGAAAAGTTCTCGCAAAAGACATGCAAGGATCAGGAAACATTAAGAAGCATTTCATCCAATCAGCGTTCACTTGGAGGTTTAGCCAGAAACATCAAGGATGTGAAACGTCACATGTAGAGGTTCTGATTGAATGATTATTATACCGCTACTATGTTTAGTAGCATTTCAGAATCTTCGAGCAACCCAAGGACATTTAGAAGTACTTTTCGCGTACTTTGTGCCTTCTCTATAGTGTTCAAGTCGCTGTATAGTTCTAGCTTGTGGGTTACAAGAATAGCTGAGTAACCGAGTATAGCGTTCAAATTACAATACTTATCAGATACCAAATAACACTTTTGCTCCGTTTTCAAGAGTCCATTGACACTAAGCTCATTTGATTTGAACTTTGTATAAAGAATTTCAGACGATCATAACCTTATTGTTTCATGTCTTCTATATCAATTTGCAAGTGATCTGAAACCTATTTAAATCGATCAAATCATCTACAATTATCACACACTATTCATCTTACAAGTTACTAGACGCTATCATATATTAATGTTATACTCAAATACGAATACGGTTGTAAACAGATGATGAGAAAACACGTAATATAATGAATTCATATCATTGTCTGAAATGTTTTTGATTCTTATCTGTATACGAATTTGTAAACGGAACTAGTTGTATAGAATAAGCTTCAATCTACATAACATCAATATTTTCTAGTCAATCATTTTTCTTTCCTAAGTTAATTAGCTATGCTAATCAGTTTTGGCTGTCAATAGACATTTATATGTTTTCATCGGATGGGGTTTTGTGGAGATTCTAGTAATTTCAATAGTTGAAATCATGAGTCAATTGAAGCTAGACCACCATGGAAAACCTAGAAGCACTGAACGGCCGTTTCGTCCTAGTATGGAACTCTTCCTCAGTGTGCATCCACGACCACAAGATTATGGATCGATTCAAGTTAGAAGTTAACACCGCTGGATACCGGCTTAGTAGTGTGAAGGTTAGGCGCATGCGCGCGACACTGATAGGTCATCGGTTAGAATCTCCTAAAGCAGGATCATGGATGCGTACTGCTGAGGAGTCCCACAATAGAACGAAACGACCGTCTAGTGATTCCAGGTTTTCAATGGTTATCTAGCTTAGATTGACTCATGAATTGAACTATTAAAATTTAAATAAACAGAGAAGAATACTATTCGCAGAATGAAATGAGTTAATGTTTGATAAAGAGCTCATTAGTTTAATACATAAGGAATCATGTATATTAAATCATTTCTAACACACCTTAAAATAGATTTCTTTCGGAGTTATATGAAATGGCTAATACATTGTCTACTATTTAATAATTTCTAAATTCTATTAATCACGTTTGTTTAGTTACATATGTAAACTATAAACATTCCGAGCAATACTGAACTTACTTATATGAAACATTAACTTATGGATTAAATTCACTTGGTGTTCTTTTATTTGTATCTTCCAATTTTTATTTAGGACTGCAGTTGATCAGTCTGTTATTGTTATATGTGTATCTTGTGCGGATTGCCTCAATATTAGCCTTAAGTCACAAACTTTTGAATTAAAAAAACAAAAAGGATAATAGCTAACAGTGGAATTCAAGTTGACGTGCGTTTTGTTCTATTCAAGTCCTATGAGTGAACATCAATTCTGCGATTCAGGTACATCCAACTGAAGAATCTCAAATAGAACGAAACGCGCATCCTCGATTCCATTGTTAATCATTATCCATCTTTGATTAATTTATGGATTCATTTTATTCAATGAATGAATTCATAGTTACAACAAATTGATTTCTAAGGTTTACTTAATTGTGTATAATAATTAATTAGTCTATCCTAGAAACAATCTATTTGTCTGAAAAAAACACTAATACATTCGAAATGTGAGTAAATAAAAAGCACGTTAATTTAAATGAGTCTAATGAAACATGGAGAAATTTATTTACATAATATGGTAAGTTACATAAAAAGAATAACTAACTATATTAGTATAAATGTTTTGTTGTTATAAATTCAGTAAATAACTATGGTGTTGCGGCCACACTGGTTGGTGAAATCTATGCAGGATCTTCTAGAATGAATTCTATGCTTTTGAAGCTAACAAACCCACCACGTGGATGTGATTTTGTGAAGAATTGCGGCCCTTCCTTTAGGTCTTCAAGTGTATCTCAATATCGTAAGAGTAGTAAGTAAACGATTTTTGAAGGTTTTATTTATTATGGATAGGTTTAATGTGTGGGAGAGAACAAACCAGTTTTCAGATGAAGAGGAAATTCGGAAAAGATGATGGAAATGGATAGGACATACATTGAGGAAATCATCAAACTGCATCACAAGGCAAGCCCTCACTTGGAATTTTGAAGGGAAGCAGAAAAAAGGAAGGCCAAAGAACACATTACGTCGGCAAATAAAACGGATATGAAAAGGATGAATAAGAACTGTTAAGAGCTGGAAAGGATTGGTTGGGACAGGATTGGATGGAGAATGCTGGTGAGCAGCCTATACTCCTTCACGAGGAGTAACAGGCGTTAGTAAGGTTTAATCTACATGTATACTAGGTAACACACGGACTTTCATCTTAGTATTCCTAGATGAACATACAAATATACCTATCTTGTCAACAAATATACTTTACATACACACCAGTAACACACAGATTTTATCCTATGCATCCCATAACGTACATATAGGTTTATTCACCCATTTTGGAGGGTAGATGTTCACCACTCCTTTAGAGATTTATTCGCTACACCAGACTGTCTCTTACACATTACATGTATATCACTCAGCTCATGGCTACCGACAAAGTACACACACATAACCATGAGCATTCTCTCAGGGGTGGTTGTTAGTTGCCTCTCCCTAGTATATGCTTACTTACTTACTTACGCCTGTTACTCCTCGTGAAGGAGCATAGGCCGCTCACCAGCATTCTCCATCCAACCCTATCCCAACCAATCCTTTCAAGCTATTTCCAGTTCTTATTCATCTTTTTCATATCTGCCTCTATTTCCCGACGTAATGTGTTCTTTGGCCTTCCGCTTTCCCGCTTCCCTTCAGGATTCCAAGTTACGGCTTGCCTCGTGATGCAGTTTGATGATTTTCACGATGTATGTCCTATCCATTTCCATCGTCTTTTCCTAATCTCCTCTTCAACTGGAAGCTGGTTTGTTCTCTCCTACAGTAGGCTGTTGCTGATGGTATCTGGCCAATAGATGTTGAGTATCTTACGTAGACAGCTGTTGATAAATACTTGTACCTTCTTGATGGTGATTGTTGTAGTTCTCCATGTTTCAGCTCCGTACAGTAGAACTGACTGCCTTGACGTTCTTATTGAAGATTCTGACTTTGATGTTGGTTGAAAGTTGTTTTGAGTTCCATATGGTATTCAGTTGAAGGAATGCCGCTCTAGCATATACTGGTTAAAAAACGCTAACCAGTATATGCTACAATATCTTTTTATTATGTCTTCGACCTGATAGATTAGGCTGCTAATTTTATTAGACATAAAGTGAAATAAAATCAATAGGATGATCATACTGTTCACTATTACACTTATGTTAACTATAACAGTTAATAGAAATATTATGCGGTCTAATCCCTAATATTATCGTTACCCAATAAAATAACGAAATGATAGAATGGTTGATCAGATGATTTACAAGAAATAAACGCTAGGTGAGAAAGAAACTTAGTACCGAAACTTCTTGTTCAGTGTCTCTATTCACTGAACATACAACACATATAAGTCTAGTAGCTTAGACAAAGCCTCACACTGCCGCTACAATATAAAAGTTCGCAAACCATAATTTTACTGTTGGCTTGTGAGGTAGATAGTCTTCTTCTCTCTAGGTGGGATTCATCGTTCGGACATGGCTTAGGTAAAATTATATTGAATAATTCATCTTCCCGTCAAAACAGTCAATATAAAACCCAATTTTTTTTACTTTGTTATATAGAATGGGCTTAAAATGTACTGGAAAATTTTATTCTTTGATGAATAGTAATTCATCAAGTGTTGTCTTTTGAACAGCCGAATTTTAAGGATGTTCGCATCTGTTAAGGGTAAGTAAGTAAGAGTAATAAGGCTCGCGACGACAATCAAGTTATTTCTATCATTATGAAACGAATACAATATGCTCAGTATATGTACTCGTATGTTACATTATTATAAAGACATGTGTAGATCAAAGAGAAAATCATGTAAAATATAGAATTCGAATGACTGAGATCGCGATCAAGGTCGGTATTAGGTTAAACCACCGAACGACCTTACAAAATCTATTGGAAGAAGAAACCATTAAGGAGGGCAACTGGAAAGGGGTCAAAGATGTAATAACTTTACCGTGTCTTGTGGTTCTGGGTCTCAACAAGCATCATCATAAGGAATGGATCTCTATGGATACCCTGGACAAGACTAAAGAACAAATGAACAAGAAGACATCAATTAACAACAGTCGAACAAGAACAAAGAAAGTCAAGGCACAAGCTGAATACACAGAAGCAAACAAGCAAGTGAAGAAGAGCGTTAGATTCCACAATAAGCAATATGTGAATGAGCTAGCAAGGCTCGCGACGACAATCAAGTTATTTCTATGTATATGTATATATACTAATATGTTACATTATTAGAAAGACATGTCTAGATCAAAGAGAACATCATGTAAAATATAGGGTTCGAATGGCTGAGATCACGGTCAAGGCCGGTTTTAGGTTAAACCACTGAACGACCTTCATTATTATTATTATTATTATTATTATTATTATTATTATTATTATTATTATTATTATTATTATTAGTTGATACCTTCCAATGCCGCTAGTCCAAAAACCGGTTTCAATCATTGGTTATAATACTACTACATATATTTCTGAATCGATAACATTCTAAGTTAGGTTACACAAAACATAATGAGGGAGTGTTTTACATACACTTCATAATTTCATTCTATATGACACAAAGAACTAGTAGTTACGTATATATACACATTTATTAACATAAATTAAGGAAAAAACGAATCGTCGAATATCTTGTAAACAGTTATACCTTTGTATTTTTCTGCACTGTTTGAATGGGTATAAAAGACATGAATTGTAATGAGAGAGCTAAAGTTGCCACGATTCATTGATTTACTCAATCAATATCATATACAACAATGTTGTTGGGCATTAACAATTTAAGAATATATTTTTTATAACCGATTAGTACCGTTCATTATTTAAATAACTCGACCAGTAGCTGTTCTAGAGTTATGGCCGGTCACAAGACCAGGTGAAGAAGAAGGGTTGGGCGTGGATTCAGCAAACCCATAGAAAACAATCTTGGTAAAAATCATTAACCAGAATAAACAAATTAAACCATTTAAACCCTCTTTCCCAGGTTGAAGGAAGAATTATAACGCCTCGTGGTGAAAGCCACTATTCTTTCGAAGTCACGAAACCGATGCTCCTTCTAACAACCAGAACAACAATTAATATAGGCACATAGAAACGAGAATGGTTATAGGTGGCACAATATTCCCACATAAACACATACACAAAGCTACATGGATCTCACCAAACCACATGACAGAGAACCAGATCGATCATATTTGTATCACTAAAAAATTAAGAAAGTCAATGAAAGACTTGAGAACCAGGAGAGTAGCTGACATAGCTTTGGATCACCATCTGGTGATTGCGAAGATGAAAATAAAGCTGGAAAAGCATTAGACAACTGGGGAAACTGCATTACGAACGTTCAATACAGCTTTCCTCCGAGATACTATCAAACCAAACAAATCCAAGTTAACTCTCAATAACAGGTTCCAAGCCTTACAAGATCTATTGGAAGAAGAAACCATTAAGGAGAGCAACTGGAAAGGGGTCAAAGATGCAATAACTTTAACGTGTCAGGTGGTTCTAGGTCGCAACAAGCATCATCATAAGGAATGGATCTCTACGGATACCCTGGACAAGACTAAAGAACGAAAGAACAAGAAAACATCAATTAAAAACAGTCGAACAAGAACAGAGAAAGTCAAGGCACAAGCTGAATGCACAGAAGCAAACAAGCAAGTGAAGAAAAGTGGTAGAGTCGACAATCAGAAATATGTGAATGAGCTAGCAACGATGTTGTAAAAAGCTGAAAGAGAAGGAAATATGAGACGGCTATATGACACAACGAAGAAACTTTTATGAAAATATATTAAACCAGCGAGACCAGTCAAGGACAAAAAGGAAAGCCAATCACTGAGATTCAAGAACAGAGGAACAGGTGGGTGGAGCATTTCGAGGAACTGTTGAATAGACCAGCTCCATTCAATCCTCCGGATATTGAAACAGAGCCTACAGACCTTTCTATAGATGGCACTTCACCAATGATCGAAGAAATTAGGATGGCTATCAGACAAATCAAGTGTTGGAAAGCAACATAACCTGACAATATAACAGCCGATGCACTATAGTCAGACATAGAAGTAACTGCAGACATTCTCCAAATTCTATTCATTAAGATTTGGGAGGAGGAACAAGTGACACTGACAGACTGGAAAGAAAGATGCCTCATCAAGATACCGAAGAAAGGAGATCTGAGCAAATGTGTGAACTACAGAAACATTACACTACCGTCATTACTAGGAAAGTGTTGGGATGATCCAGAAAAATTCTCGCAAAAGACAAGCAAGGATCAGGAAACATTAAGAAGCATTTCATTCAATCAGCGTTCACTTGGAGGTTTAGCCAGAAACATCTAGGATGTGAATGGTCACATGTAGAAGTTCTGATTGGCTGGTTGTTGTACTGCTACTATGTTTAGTAGCATTCCAGAATCTTCGAGCAACCCAAGGACATTTAAAATATTATAAAAACTCTAGATTTTCTGTATGAAAACAAAGCTTGGAGTAAAGTACTTTCGTATGCTTTCCGCCTTTTCTCTCGTGTTCAGGTCTCTGTATAGTTCTAGCTTGGGGTTTTCAAGAATAGCTTAGGAACCGAATATAGCGCTCAAATTGCAAGACTTATCAGAAAGGTTTTCACTAGAGTGTTGCTGAACCAGATGAAAGATTCAGAAGACGCCCAACGTCGAGTTCAGCAGAACAGGTTACGTAAGGATCAACAGTGTGGATAGGAGAACTTCATAGAAACTTCTTTGACACTATAATGTACCTCAGAAAATCATCAATAGCATACATAATTAATACAACGGACTACACTGCAAAGTCGTGCATGGAGAACAGTTCTGTTGATCGGCTGGAGTATGAAGACCTCGATATCTGAGTGAAAGCACGGAATCAACTAGAAGATTTGGACTTTGCCGATGACCTGACTCTTTTATCCCATACACATGAACGAATGCAGATGAGGACAACCAGTGTAGTAGCAGTCTCTGCATCAGTAGGTCTCAACATAAACAATGGAAAAATCAACATCCTCGAATACAACACGAAGAACACCAACCCAATCACAGTTAATGGAGAAGCTCTGGAACAGGTGGAATCACTGATGTACCTGGGAAGCATCATCAATGAACAGCGAGGATTGGATGTAAACGTAAACGCAAGGATTGGATAAGTAAGGACAGCATTCCTAAAGTTTAAGAACATATCGAACTCAAAACAACTGTCAAGCAACATCAAGTTAGAATCTTCAATACGAACATGAAGATAGTTTTACTGTACGATGCTGAAACTTCGAGAAATACCACAACCATCATTATAAAGGTACAAGTATTTATCAGTAATTGTCTACTTAAGATAGTTAATGTTCGTTGACCGGAAGCCATCAATGACAGCCTATTCTGGGAGAGAACAAACCAGCTTCCGATTGGAAGGAAAATTATAAAAAGATTTTGGAAGTGGATAGAACATACATTGAAGAATTCATCAAACTATCATGAAACATGTGCTAACTTGGAATGCTGATAGGAAACGGAAAAGAAGAAGGACAAAGAATACATTGTGTGGGAACTTGGAAACAGACATGAAAAGGATGAATAGCAAATGGAAACAACTGGAAAGGAGAATGCACGACAGAATTCATTGATGATTACCAGTCGTTGGCCTATTCACTAAAAGGATTAACAGGAATAAGTAAGTAATAGCGCATAACTTAACCTGATAGTTAAGACGAAGTAACTAAATCCCAGCCTCTTAGACTTCACCAATTAACTGACTAACCACCAAATCAATAAAGATCAAGAATTACTGAACAGCTCTCTTGTTACAGAATAAGACTCTTTGATATTACGTATCCATAACTTAATCAAAGACTAAATCTAAGATCCTGAGATCATACACTATGTACTTTACCATCAGATCATCAAAATAAAAAGCTTGAACCAGATTGCCAAGGAGGGTGGGTGGGGTGGAGGGAGGGAAACATTATTCCTCTTTCAATCTAAATATATTTAATAATTGGCATAATGTTTTTATTGTATGGGTATCTATAGATTATAGAAATGACCTGTTTTTCTTTTTGTTTTTGTTTTTACCTGCAAATGTGTACACTTTAATCAATATAGTATACTATTGAATAAACAATTAGTAGTCATGTGATGTTACATGAATATGTATTATTTTCTCTTTTTTTTCTTTTTTTTCTTTTTTTTCTTTTTTAGAAGATTGACAATAGATTTATAATGAACAATATGTACTTACAATCAATGTAAGAAGAATAGAATTGTAGAATAATATTGAGTTTATCTTGTTAAGGAATGAGAACATATATGGGGACAATCAAATGTAAATGAATAGAATATTATAGAACATCTTGGTAAAATTTGAGAATTATAGAGAAAATAAGTCATTTGCAAAATGTTAATTAATCATCACAGATTTCATTGTTCTTTCATTTTCACACTGTTATAACTTGTGGTCTGTGTGTTCTGTTAATGGATAAGTAATGACATGGCCAATTAGAGAGCAGTGAATTATTGGTCGAATCAATGACGCGTAAAAATACGTGTGAGCAGTCTAGAGTATTTATCGGTTCTGCTTCCTGCTTAGCCAAGCCAGTTAAGTCTAGAACACCTATCTCAGCCTCTCCGATATGAATCATGTATTTCAGACATACGGGGTTTATATACCAATCAGACAGATCACATCGGACCATAAAATAGGGAACAACATTTGTACAAGATTTGGCGAAGTGTGGCTGTGAATGTGGGAGGCAGTCGTGAATAGACAATGCATAATTCGAGAATGGTAGATCGTATAACAATAGTTCATAAGTCAAATGGAAGTTTATAAGAAGTGGGACATGAACATGAACATGAATAGTTGAGTCACATAATAATTATACAATAAAAATATACGCATATTATTGTTCCATAATGGATCCCAAAAGTTACCATTCATTATGTTTATAGGGACATAACACACACCAATCACTATTTGTTCTTGTTCTCTTTTCTTTGATCTTCTTGACCTTCTACCACCATACATTTCATTTTCTATTGATGATACATACTACTTTTGTCTATGGATATCAGTAGTACATACCACAACTTTTCGATTACAAAGAACAATTGGCATACAAATTTTTCCCTCACGAACAACATATGAACAGACGTAGCATATAAATTACAATAAGATTACTACCAGATGTATCCTGAATACTGGTATTCCACTATGGATTTATGTCTGAATTAGTGTACGCTTAATTCAAAAAATATAAACATTGAAATTTTCATGTAGTCAAAACGATTTCCTTCGTTTTGTAGCACCTTCATCACTACTAGTGATTATTTTTAGGATGACCTTAAATGCCTTGATACGGCCGAGAGTAAGGAGAGTCCGTTCTCCCTCTCGAAACGCTCTCACATGGCCACGCGTATACAACCTCTGTCAGGGAAGTCCAACTCAATGCCTTCTCACACCACGAGTGTTGTTTACGAAAATCAGAGGACCAAAAGCGAATGTCCGATGCTTTAACCGGATCCCAAACCAATGGTGCACATGGGCTCCAGTATCCCGAAGAAACAAATGGCGTATGAACCAATCGTTGGTCACCGGCTACCATGGGATTGCATCTCCTCACGATGCTCCACTGCCTTGTGAATCAGATCTTCAGGTCGAAGGCTCGTGGTGTGGCCTCCTAAGAAAACCACCTGCTTCGGTTTGGGCACCCGGGAAGTATCTTAGCCCTCCCACAAATCAAATGAGACCTATGTGGCGCATATGTATTTGGTGACTGCTTGTACCAATATCTATGTGTTAAAATAAAATAAAATAAAAAAATTTTTAGGATGAGAATTTTGTGGATACTGTTAAATCTGACGATAGCTTACATTGTGGATTAACTTTAATTACATACTCAACAATGTAGATCTGTTATCGCTCTGAGGGTGGAGCCCAGAATCTTTAAGCCTCGTTCTTAGTGTTTAACCAACCGATAACTAAAATCACGTGCACTGATCGAAATTTCAAACTTCAGTCGATTTAAGATCATTCTCGGTGTCATACGTGCTACAGCTTATACAGTAGAATGTCAGTGACTATAGCTTCTCTGTAAAATTTCAAAGTTCTTCCTATAGTTAGTCTGTAACGAAAGCTGTTAGTGAGAACCACAATGTATTCCCACACTAAAGTGGAACAGTTGAAATATATCTGATACTGATCATTCAATTTCTGTTGAGTGATTGATACTACAGTTTGACATATTTCTTGTTGAGCTTCTTTATATTGTCTTGATGTCTTTGGTGATAGTTCGATTGATGTAAAGAATTCTGGTGTTGTAGTCTAACCCTTGCTTTGTTCTGAATAATGTTTGTCTTAATATATTTACTAAATAATGATCCAGTGATTCTTTAGTTTATAGTTTTGGGAATTTGATTAGCTTTTCTTTAAGAACATTTCTATATTGCATCCTGTACCGTCTAATTGTGATATTCAATGTTGTTAGGTGTTCTGCGCTGAGTACCTTCTTCAATTTCGTTTTTTGGATGTCGATGGCAAGTTGGCGTTTCTATGTTCGATGTTGAATGTCTGTTATTACCGATTTCACAGTTCATCTTCTGAACTATCAAGGTAATTTCCTTACCATTGAACATTAGATTGTTACTTTGTATCTAGTGTTGTTTCGTTGAAAATGCTGACAAAGATACATGTGAAGAAACGACAATTGTTTTCTAGCGGAAAACTCTCGTTTAAGGGAATTCTCTCATTTTTAAACAAAGAGAAGTATGTTACAGTCATAATACTAGAGAAGTAGCAGAAAACAGAATCTCGATCTTGAATACATTAAAAATAGAGCAAATACAGGAAGATTGATAACACAAGTATACTAGACGGTAAACCATACTGATCAAATATCAAACTAAAACAATAACAACCCGATTGCACACCAGAACAGTTGTATACATACATTGTTTGAAATAGCTAAACACACTGTAGAACTCTCACCATACAAAAAATGAAAGAAACTCATCTTCTGTCTGTCTTCTGTAAAAATGGCTACTCTAAGAAGCTTATCAATAAGTGTTTGATGATTCAACCCGTCATATCGAAATCAATCTCAAAAACTAGGCAAAGGATTGTCCTTTCATGTATGAGAGTAATTATTAAGATTTTAAAATACTATGAAATCAGTATTGCTGATAATTGAACAACATTACTCTATTCTGTTTTATGCAAATCAAAGACATAATGTTGAAGAAAGACATATCCAGAATCCTCTACAATACTACCTGTGTTAACTGCAGTAAACATTACATTGGAAAAAGTGGAAGGCCTCCCCACCTACGCATGAACAAACACTAACTATTTGTGAAACGACACTGATAACAATTCATATAAATAATTACGGATGTTAATTCCGTTGGGAGAACGTTGATATTCTGAAGCATGAGGAATCTCAGAATCCCGGAGAACTTCTAGAAATACAAGATTCAGACCATGCATCTATCGATAGAAGCTGATTTAAACTTGATGTACTAATGCATTAGGAAAAGGTTAAGCCATAGTCTGGCCAAATGTCAACAGAACAAAACAGTTAACTCGAACACAAAGATAGCTGATAACGTGAAAACCTATGAGGGTTAAATAATCACGATCACGGATTTGACGATGAACCGATATAAAACTTGTGAAATAGGTAGAAAGCTTACTTTTCCATGAAGTAAGCGCCGATGATGTTGTCCATAAAGACGATTAAAGCTACATAATTAAACTATCTAGCTCAACTATATAAGAACTTATTCAGAATATGCTACAGTGAACAGTAAAGCGTTGTTAAATTAACTCATCTAATAGAAAATTCTGTATATGCATAATATTTAACGAGAGATTTGAAAGAAAACACTTCAATGGTGACAAACTAGAAATATTGATGGATGAAATCGTATTTGAACTAGTATGACCTTACTGTAATATTGATTAGTTAAAGATAATCCACATACTAAAGATTAAGTGATGTAATTTCTTATCAGAAGGGGTTGTGTGGAGATTTTAGAAATTTCGCTGGTTTGAATCTTGAATCGATTGTAGCTAGACCACCTTGGAAGACCTAGGAGCACTGGACGGCCGTTTCGTCCTAGTATGGGACTCCTCAGCAGTGCGCATCCACGATCCCGCTCCCCGCGAGGTTCGAACTAAGGACCTAATAATCTCGCACGCGAGCGCCTAACAAACTAGACCACTGAGTTTCGCCACCGCGCACCATTGTCTTCAGTGAGTTGATATCTCACAACAGACCTGGTTGAACTCCACTGGTAACGGCTTCTCACTAGAACTCCAGGAGTATCTCTTGAAGTCAGTCACTAGTGAGCAGATGATTATTATTATCAAATAGGGTTGTGTGGAGATTTTTGGAATTTCACTGGTTGAAATCATGAGTCAATTGAAGCTAGACCACCTTGGAAAACCACGGGTAGCGGGATCGTAGATGCGCACTGCTGACGAGTCCTATACTAGGACGAAGCGGCCGTCCAGTGCTTCCAGGTTTTCTATGATGATCTAGCTTCAATTGACTCATGAGTTCAACCATTGATGTAATTTTTCTCCGACATAATTCCTAAAACGAATCCACTTAGTACTAATGTAAATTAGTTGAATTTCAGCATCGTGACAAGCACGATCAACCAACTTAACCAATCAGTTATGATTTACTGGCCTATATTTTCACTCTCAGTCAAACTACAAGTAAACAACCACCCAGTATTCCCTAATTATTGGATATTCTCACATTTGATGATGAATCTATGATGAAACGATATACAATCTGAACCATCCCTTAGGAAACTTAATCATCTTTTATGTTTTGCTAATAAAACTTACTCTTATTCATGTTAATAAAGAGATAAAATAATAAAAATTCACAATTCTACTTATTTTTATTTCAGTAGTCTAGTTCAAAAAAGTAAAACTAATCACTTATACATAGGATGAACTAATTTCAATCAAGTTATTAAAGAGAAAGGCTTTTTTTATCAAATATAACTCATATTGTAATATACACTACTTATTTGGACGTATATAAGTAGTATATATCCTGAATCGAAAATAGAATTCTCACAGACAAAAGAGGAAAGTGAAGAGAAAAGAAGGGAGAACGAAAAGCAATAAAAATAAGAACAGAAACAAAAGAACGATGAAGTTTATAAAGGATAGCTTAATGTATTGTTTTCATATTCTAAAAATGTAGCGTATGCTTGTTGGGATGATCTAGAAAATTTCTTGCAAAAGACACGAAAGGTTCAGGAAACATTAAGAAGCATTTCATCCAATCAGAGTTCAATTGGAGTTTTAGCCAGAAACATCAAGGATGTGAATGGTCACATGTAGAAGTTCTGATTGGCTGGTTGTTGTACTGCTACTATGTTTAGTAGCATTTCAGAATCTTCGAGCAACCCAAGGGCATTTAGAATATTATAAAAACCTTATGTTTTCTGTATTAAAATGAACCATGAATTAAAGTACTTTTCGTATACTTTGCGCCTTCTCTCTCGTGTTCAGGTTGCTGTATAGTTCTAGCTTGTGGGTTACAAGAATAGCTTAGGAACCGAGTATAGCGTTCAAATTTGCTAGACTTGTCAATACTATTGCGTAACAAAATAAAATGACTTAACTTACTCAACTCTTCATTCATTACAATATCATTGTATTCCTAAAAAAGAAAAAGTTTACGAAAATTGATTTACCATTGCTTTGCTTTTTATTAGCCTACAATCGAAACTATACAGACGTTTAAAGATGGATAGTGGGTAGCAGTGGAATCCAGGATGCGCGTTTTGTCCTATTTGGGACTCGTCAGCTGGATGTATCTGTATCTCAGAGTTGATGTTCACTCTGAGACTCGAACTCAGTATTGTTCGCTTCAAACGTCATCGCTTTATTCACTTAGCTATAGAAACTGATCAATTGCAGTCTTAAATATTAGTCGGAAGATTCAAGCACACAATATTAAGTGAATTTATACAGACGTTCATTTAAAATAATTAATACAGTTGTATTCATGTTATTAGCAACTAGGGAGAATGTACGAAGTAAGCGAATTCAAATTTTGGTGTTCTTTAGAACAACCTAATTTTAATGGATCAAATCTTGTAGTTCTGTCTAGTTTAGGGCAGTTTAAACATGAATCACTATATTTTGATGGAGTTTTGTTCTCTGATCTGGATGGTATGGTCGTAGAGCTTTTATCGTCCTTCTGAACAACATCATCAGCACAAACTACTGCTTGTCCTGTAAACTAATCAACATCGAAGTGTACAGGACAAGCTGTGAACCACATGTGGAGAAATTCGAACACTTCACTTCTACCTGAAATTTCATCATTCAGAAGAACGATGAAAGCTCTATGACCAAACCATCCAGCTTAGAGAATAAAACTCTATCAAAATCATCCAACTGAATTACAAATCTTCTCCACCCTCTCATGATTCACCGTATTATCTGTTTATAGTTTCATCAGTATTCAGTTTAGAACATCTAATATAAATGAGTTTAACTCAGATTATAATTGTTATCTAATGATAGTTTATTCTAAATAAACTCAAAACTCCTGTGATGGTAACTAGAATTAAGGTTATCTGACAATCATTTTATAACTCATTAGACACTGTCTGTTCATTTAGTGGATAAATATAGTGTATCAAGTAATTTTTCAAATAACTTGTTGATCTATATTATTTATTATTATTTATTTTAACACATAGATAGTGATACAAAGAGGCACCAATTATATATGCGACACACAAATCTCATTTGATTTGTGCGATGGCTGTGATACTGCACAAGTGCACAGACCGAACCACGTGGTTTTCTTACAGGGCCACACCTAGAGTCTTCGACCTGAAGATCTCATCCACAAGGCAGTGGACCATCGTAAGGAGATGCAGTCCCATGGTAGCAGGTGACCAACGATTGGTTCATACGCCATTTGTTCCCTCGGGATACTGGAGCCCATGTGCACGATTGATTTGGGATCCGGTTACAGCGCCGGAAATTCTCTTTTCGTCCTCTCATTTTCGTGAACGACACCCCCACCACGAGAAGACATTAAGGACTTCCCTGGCATAGGCTATATATGCGTGACCACGTGAGAGCATTTGGAGAGAGAGAGTGGACTCTCCCCACTCTCGGCCATATCAGGGCATTTGGGGGCTGATCTATATTACATTTTGTCTGTCTTTGACAGGTTTATGTTTTTTTTAGAATACGTTGTAAGCTGGAGATATTACTGTGTATCGTTGCTAAGCAAATCTAATATGTATGTGCACCAATTTGTATAGTTTCCTAACTATAATTGAACACTTATTTCTTCTAATTATGATTGTTGTGCATAAAAATGGCTTATCAATTAAGTCAGTATTTAGATAAGAATAATTTCCATAGTTGTATCGACGAATATCGGATGAAAATATAAGAGTAGATAAGATTTATTAACAGTTGATTATTAACAAGGAGTGAGATGTATTTACCCCCCCCCTCTCTTAGCAATGATCTTGACGATAGTTTCTAGTTCGTTTTCCTAGTCTCTATATATAAAGATTATTTGGATAATCAATAAGTTAATGTTCTTCGATGTAGTTCTTACGTAGATGTATGGACAAATGGTGGTGCAATTTATACAATGAAGTTAAGCAACATAGAGAAAATCTTTAATTTATTTTATATTTCGGCCTCAATTTAACTTTCTTATTGTTTTAGGTTTGTACATATAACATTTATGAAATAGAAAAAGGTTATTTTAAATGCATCGAGTTAATCCACATAAAATGGACAATGTTTAAGAGGACACATAAGATAACGGTTCTATATGAAAGTGTTTAATTACATTTATCATCAACCGATTCATATCAGTAATAGATATTATCAGGGGGATTACTTGTCTCGGTATACATTTTCTTTCATAGATATCTAAGAAGACCTACAAAGTAATACTTGATGATTTCATTGTATAAAGATGATAGTTATTAAGATCAACGGTAAGTTTTCATTCTATAAAGTACCACTTAGAAACTAGAAAACACATGTGAAAATAATGTCCCGAGAAAAGGTTTAATAGAAAAAGTTTTCGTACTGATAAAAACGTTCAAAACAGATAGAAAAAGAAAAAATGGCAATGTAACTTAAAACACAATAAAATTCATAAATCTTTCCATCAAATTGATTGCAGTTGGATAGTGTAAAACTTATGTTTGATCACCCTATATGAGATTGTCTAATTGTATCAGAACATTTAAGGATAAAATATCACCTACTTATTAGTAGTGTATATATATATGAAAGTATTTTCAGGGATATTAAACAGATCAGATAACACAAATAGAAATCATTTTTATGGTAATGATAAGTTTTAGCCTGATAATGAATGAATATTCGCAGGGAGGGGCAAATTATCATCCAGCATTTATGATGACGCTGAGATTAATGTAGAATGATCTAATAGCATAGAGTTGGTTTTCTGAGATAGATCGTTTCATCACTAAACTTTCGATGTTATTTACGACAACATCATCAGCACTTAATTCATGTAAATGTGAGCATCTCAATTATAGCACAACCATAAACTCAGATCATTCTGACTTCAGTTTTCATAAAATTCAGTCTCCGTAGTTTTGGTATTTGTAATTTGTCTTTACAAATTTGTTTACTATCGATTGAGGTTTGAGTATATGGTTGACGATCCTCTACATATTTGAAGAATTCTAAAATAACATCATTCCGTAATCAATGACTTGTTATCTCTTCCTTGATGCCTAAACACCGATCAATTTTGTACTAGTCCCAGAATAAAATTGCGGATTCATACTTCTGAGGAAGTTGATCAGTAGTGACTAAATTTATTTACAATCCATGATAAGGATTACTTAGGTATTGTATAAATCTTGACATGAGTACTTCAATATTCTCTAAATATTTAATCCTGTTACCTTAACATCAGTTTATAATTACGTTAAAATTAAGTACTTATAAGTATTGTATTCTCATCCATAAAGCATAGTAATAAGCTTTTTGATTGAGATGAAGGATCCATCTAGATGAGTTGGAAAACCCTGATTTTAAACCAATGATGTACATGCGCTCCAGGATACTAAAGAAACAAATGGCGTATAAACCAATTGTTGGTCAGCGGCTACCATGGGACTGATCTCCTGACGTTGCTCTACTGCCTTTTGCATCAGACCTTTAGGTTAAAGGCTCCGGTTGTGGTTCCCTAAGGTGACCACTTGTTTCGAAGTGACGTATATCTATTTGATGTCTTCTTGTATCAATGTCTATGTGTTTAAATAAATAAATAATCAATAAAATATCAGCCAATCGTCTCAGACTTTATTATTCTTTCATTTCCATACTGATCATTCACTGTTGTGTTTCTGTTTTCTTTGATCTTCTTAACTTTTTGCCTCTAGGCAATTCATTTTCATTTAATGATGATACATACTACTTATATTTGTTGATATCAGTAACTTCACATTATATTAATATTCATAAATTTTCTATAATTTCTAATAACCTAACTATCAATATTCTTATGCATTATGTACCATTTACTAGAAAATTTAAAATAATCCTATCATGTTTATAGAATATAGAATGAATGAATTCCATTACAAGATTTCTATAAATGTTTCCCTGTCTCTTCTTCTTCTTTATCATCATCATCATCATCATCCTCTTCTTCTTCTTCTTCTTCTTCTTCAAAATTATTCATCTATCTATGCCCTTTAGGTATATCACACTTGTGATATACAAATCTTAACATTTAAAACTACCGCTTAATCACTTGAAGATGAAGAATAAGAAGAAGGGAAAATAAGATTCCAAGATGTTTTATTATTAAGATAAACATTACCATCTGGTTATTTTATGATAAATAGAAAGAAACTTTAATCTTTACCTTTAGGCAGATTGTTTAATCTGAATAATTTTTATTTAAAAACAAAGTAACTATAGAAATGATGGTCAGTTTTCATGAAATTTATTCATATAGTTTATAAGTTAAAAGATAATCTGTTATAGTTATTCTCATAACTATCTGATCTCATTTGGGCTTGAGAGGCGGTGAGGATGGGGGGCGGTGTTGAACATTCAACAATCATCTAGTACTGTATAATTTAGGACAAAAGATCTTTTCAAAAGACCAAAATCAATAATCTTTAGGTATTTAAAATGAATCCATTGTAATTCTATCATTGAGTAACTTAGTCACAATGAAACCTAAAGATGAGACCTTTAAGTGACACCAGACTGACCTTGAGAATGTTCACCTAGAGACTAGGATTAAATGTGGGTGATAAACCTCTATGAGAAATTAAAATTATCATTTAGAAATAGAAATTAGATTTAACAGTTGTTATCATGAATTGATATTGGCTATAATGCCAAAACTCTATTTATCCGAATGAATGAATAAATTTCGAGCCAAAATCCGAGAACTGCTGTCTTATACATCTGATTGATTTGTCTATAAATTATAGTTTCACCGACCTGAATTTCTTGAGTTTAATCTGTGGTCAAGATGAGTTGCTATATACATATGAATAACTTTCAAAGAAAAATGATAGATCTTACATAAAGAAATTACTAACAAAGTTTATGTAGAGAATGAAGTAAATACGAAAGATATTCACTTAGTGTTGTTTTACTTGTATTTTCCCATTGTTCTTTAGGACTGTAATTGATCAGTTTCTTGTTGGCATATATGCATGAGTGGATGAGATTTCTTTTTCTACTTAAAGGAACCCAGCTAAAGAAGTTAATTTTGATGGCCAATCTATATTTGTTTTCTAAAGATGGATCTTTTTAAAGAATCATTACTTCTTCTCATCAGATGTACATTGAGAATAGAGATTAATTGTTGTCACTCACTTTCTAATGTGAAATCTATAGAAGGGTGGCATGAATTGAAGGTATGTAAGATATCTTCTAATTCAATATGATCGTCATACACGACAAATGTTTCGTCCATTTATCTTAACTTTATGATACTTATCAGAAAGAAAATGAACTACACTTTCTTTGATTCAACATCATCTTTAATGAATTTAAGTAGAAGACTTAACTTCATAGGGAAAAACAATATGAAATATCAGCATATATTGAAGATCATTGGTATAGTCTATAGATAAGTTATAATTTAACTTGTTTCTATCAAGTCAAATGTCTAGATTATTCCTTGAGATCAATTTTTAATTGACAATTGATCATTGAATAGTACTATTAGATAATTGAATACTTTTTGTTTTTTGCTTTTCGAACAAAATTTTCATAATTCATAATATTTGTAAAACTTAATGATTGATTATCAAGTGATGATAGAAAGTTTGGTAACATGTTCTGGATATAAGTTCTATGTTAGTTGTCACTTGCAATCACATAAAGCATCTACAATCTAAATAAGATTTTATTGATCTTCTGAAATACAATCCTTTTCATTATACTATTCAAGCTACGACTAACCTCATGTAGAATTGTGATATACATATTCTCAGAAGGGGTTTTGTGGAGATTGTAGTAATTTCAATGGTTAAGATCATGAGTCCATTGAAGTTAGACCACCATGGAAAACCTGGAAGCACTGGACGGCCAAATCGTCCTATTGTGGGACTCCTCAATATATATTCATTGACTATTTTTTAACATAGCTGCTTTATAAGACATGTGAATATACCTAACCGAAACGGGTGAATAATGTCCTATTATTTTTAATTTATTCAGGTAACAACATTGAACAGACTATAGTATTCTCAATAATCAAGTTTCTAAAACCACTGTAATGATCTGAATGTATCCTAGTCATAATCAAATTTATGGAAATGGTGTTTTGGTCACAAATGTTCGGTGAACTAGGTAAGATACATTACTCCAGTGTATTATCTGGTTCTCACTACTTTTACGCCTACCTACAGGCAGAATCAAACAAAGCATTGAGATGATGGAGGAGATTTGTAGCTCAGGTGGATGATTTTGATGGAGCTCAGAGAACAAAACTCCATCAGAATCAAAGGATCTTTTCAGGATGCACATATCTTAACAAAGATATATAAACCGTCATAAATATCTTCTAAACCTGTTAAATAACTTAGTAAATAACCGAATTTAATGAATAAAACATTAACATTGTTCGTGATAACTACTAAATTTCATTATAAATAGCAATACTGTTACGCGAATGCATCAAACTGACTAGTTATAAATACAAAAAAACACAACGCTTATCGTAGATTTCACTCCATCACTTACTTACTTACTTACTTACGCATGTTACTCCTCGTGAAGGAGCATAGGCCGCTCACCAGCATTCTCCACCCAACCCTGTCCCAACCAATCCTTTCCAGCCCTTTCCAGTTCTTATTCATCCTTTTCATATCCGCTTCTATTTCCCGACGTAATGTGTTCTTTGGCCCTCCTCTTTTCCGCTTCCCTTCAGGATTCCAAGTGAGAGCTTGCCTTGTGATGCAGTTTGATGATTTGCGTAATGTATGTCATATCCATTTCTATCGTCATTTCCTAACTTCCTCTTCATCTGGAAGCTGGTTTGCTCTCTCCCACAAAAGGCTGCTGCTGATGGTATCCGGCCAATGCATGTTGAGTATCTTGCGTAGACAGCTATTGATAACTCCGCCTGTAGCTGTTCTAGAGTTACTGCCGGTCCCAATCCCGGATAAAGGAGAAGGGTTGGCAATGGAGTTAGCGTCCCCATCCCGTAGAAAACGAACTCGCTAAAAAAAAACGCTAACCATTTAAACTCCCAGTCAAACTGTAAAATATCCCAATATATTCACTTGGTATTATTTACTTATATCTTCTCATTGTTATTTAGGATTACAATTGATCCGTTTCTTGTTGGTATATGTACATCCTATACGAACTGCCTCTATATTTTCTAAAGTTATATAGTTTATAAACAAAGATGAATAGCTGATGAGTCCATAATAGAATTGACGAAACACATATCAAATGGAATTCTACTGCTAACATTGCTTATTTCAATATATCCCTAAATAGCCAACTTTCATTTATCCTTTACTTGATCAATCGTTCTGAAGTAAGAAAAAAAATCTATAATTTGTAACATTTAGCAACTGTCATAATATAATTAGTAACATTAATAATAATAATAATAATAATTCCCTATCGCCAATCAAATTAAATTAAGCTAATTGTTATGTTTATTATGAAATTGGTTAGAGTAGATAATCATATAGAGAGCAAGGGATAATGTTCTCCCTTTTTCTAATATTCTTTTCTAAACCAATGTTTTACAAATGCGTTTAGAAGTTTCTATCTTTCTAACTCAATCTATTTAAGCATAGTTTATTGACTAAAGTGGATGAGAAAATATGTTCTCCTTTTTTTTTTTGGTGAATGTTCCTGTAGAATTGGTTCATTTCATTGTTTGTATGTTTTATGTTGTCTATTAGTGGTCTATTGATAAAGTTTGTTTTATTGAGAAAATATGATAAAGAGTTTACAGTATAGAGAAATAAACACAATGATCAAGAATATGGTATCGCTTTTGCCTTTTTTTGCGGGGGGGAGGGGGGAAGTGAGTGAGTGAGTGAGTGAGCGAGTGAACGAGAGAGAGAGAGAGAGAGAGAGCGACAGAGATTAAACTATACAAATTAAAAATAAATTAATATAATCTTATTATGTAATATAGTTACTCACTGTTGAAATGAAATATCAAAAAAAAGAAAAGAACACGGGGTTTTTTTTGGTTTCTATGGTGATATCTATATATGAATACTAATGGTTATATTAAATAGTTATTGTTATGGAATCTAATCATAATCATTCAATACTTTGTTCACAAATTCATCAACCAACAAATGAACAAATTGAATTAAACTATCCTTATAATAATAATAATAATAATAATCATAATGATAATATTGACATGAACCATGAAATGACTAATAATACCATTTATACCCATTTAGGATTTCCATTACCTAATTCATTGATTAATCAATCATTACAGTATCAAACAACTTCTATTATTGGGAATATAACAAATAATTCAATTCAATCATTGATAAATGATAGATCTCAGGATAGAAATATGGGAATGACAAATGATCTACTAAGATTAACAAATGTATCCACAGGAGATTTATATGGTTCCAATAAATCATATGATAATGTAACAGGTACATCAAGTTTTATTCCATTGAATAATGAAACAATTCATTCGAAAGTATATTCAACAAATATACAACAACCAAGTCAAAGTTATGCTTATTCATATAAGACTCATCATCATGATCATCATCATCATCATCATAATCATTCCATAATGGGGTTATCAAATCATAAATGGTTTACAGGTTTAACTAATGAACAGAATGATAAAGATATAAAAGAATCAATTTGTATGTATACTGAAACAACAAATACTAATACACCAATGATAAATAATACAAATGAAACTTCATTAATTCCATTATTTGATCCAATTGTATGGAATACAACAAATTGGAAACAATTTGCAACAATAGCACAACATTCATATTATGATCCTATAAATGATCCATTAATCTATAATCAAATGAATGAAATTCATAATAATTTAACTAATCAATCTAATATAATTCCGTTTTATCCTATGAATCAAACAAAAAATCATCATCATGATGATGATGATAATCATAGATTTGGTTCTTTAACAAGATCTAATTTATCTACATTGACTTCATCAAATTTTACTGATTCGAATGTACTAAATACTCAGTTATCAAGTGATTTCATCAAAAATACTAAAAGTTTCAATGAATGTAATAGAAATAGTTGTTATAGTAGTAGTGGTAGTAATAATAATAATGATAATAATAATAATGGAAGTAGGTTACCATTACTACCATCCCTATTAGCTGATTGTTCAAATTCATCCACTTGTATGACAACAATCAATTCTCAACCAATATATAAATATAATTCAAATGATTATCATCAAAATACTTTATCTGATATTACATTAACACAATTCTATCATAATGGTAATACAAATAATACATTTCGAAAATACTATCCAGAACAAAAGATATATAATACTAATACTACTACTATTACTACTACTACCACAACTACTACAACTACTACTACTACTAATAATAATAATAGTAGTAGTAGTTTTGATAGTTCAAACTCTATAGTTTATCATATGAATAACAATTATAATCAAATAGATTTTATAAAGAATAACTTTCATCAACAATTCAATGGTTCCAAGACAATTAATTCAACGTTTAATCATTCCCAAGAAGAATTTAATATTCATAGAGAAATGAATAAACTTGAAGGTAATTTGATTGAATTGAATATTTAATGTTTGTATTTGTTCAACATGTTGTGTTATTTGTTGGCTTAGATATTCGTTATGGCGAAGCATAGGACCGTCTACTAGCATTCACTTTTTAACCCTATCTTAGGAAATCCTATTCAATTCTTTCCAGTTGTTATTCATTCTATTTCCGGATATAATGTGTTCTTTGAACATTCTCTTTACCACTTTCCTTCAGAATTTCAAGTTAGGATGAACTAATTAAGAATCTTAGTTTCAGAGCTTGTATCTGATTGTCTTTAAACATATAGTATTTAAACAAAATGTAGCTATACTGTTAGTCATATTGCAATGTGATCGATAGTAGTTACTCTACACCAAGGGCTAGATAAGCATAAATAATAATAACTACTTAGTAAATAAGCAATGTTACAATCTTAATTCTTCAGCTCTATATGTATATATGTTGGTTAAGCTCAGTTGTTTGTTAAAGTGAAAGTAAATATTATCTACAAATTCTTTGTTACAATAGGATGAAACGACCATCCAGTGTATCCAGGTTTTCCATGGTTGTCTAGCTTCAATGGACTCATAATCTTAATCATTGAAATCACAAAATATGCTTCTTTATTCTTTCAGTAGGAGTGTAATATGATTGATTGTTGCTCTTAACTAACTTAGTATAAAAGTATTTTCTATCGTTCATTGAAATCGTTAATAAATAATGTAATTTTAAATATCTGTTTCATTATCATTGGTAACTATGTAGATATACCCCCGTTTCAATCACATACTTTAACAGATATAGAAACTTTAGATGTTAAGATAGCTGTTTTACCATTCAGTTAATAGTCAGAAATTTAATGATTCTTATTTATTCAACTTTTTTTTTTCCCAGTACATAATCATTATCTTACATAACTGATAGAAGTAATTTGTTACGTCCAATACTGACAACTTCATATTTTATCGATTAAACTTAAAATCCCAATATATATCTATTTCGAATTAGTTACTTAACATATCGATTTTATCGAGTAAACTGTCGTTATGGTCTTCATAAATTTAGTTTCGTCTAATCGACATGTGTTCATTTTCTTTATAACTAGTAAAAGGTATAAATACAATTACTAAGTGATTGATGATCATTGATTAATACACTTTGTTAGACCTAAATTTTAACCTTGTTAGTATATTAAACAGTAAGATCTATCTGTTAAGATCATGGATATTGATTTATAAGTGAGATTCTCTAACATTCAATCCCCCCCCTTCTATATATGATATTTTCTAATAATTCATTAGTTTCTGTGAAGTAATTAATTATAAGGAGTGTTCAATATAATCAATACGAAAGTTTAACATATATGAGTTTACTGGTTGAAATCATGAATCCATTGAAGCTAGACCACCATGGAAAATTTGGAATCACTGGACGGCCGTTTCGTCCTATTATGGGACTCCTCAGCAATGCGCATCGACGACCTCGCCCCCTGCGAGATTTCAACCCAGGACCTACTGGTTTCGCGCGC
Source organism: Schistosoma spindalis (assembly GCA_946903255.1). NCBI lineage: Eukaryota > Metazoa > Platyhelminthes > Trematoda > Strigeidida > Schistosomatidae > Schistosoma > Schistosoma spindalis. The sequence goes on from OX336418.1 coordinate 46,917,933, forward strand.
AAGCACTTAACCATAAGACCACTGAGCCAGCCGGCATCCAACGGTGTTCATGTCTAACTTCAACTAATCCACGAAATTCAGCGACACATCCACCATTGTCTTCAGTGAGTTAGTATCTCACAACAAATCTGTTTGAACTCCACTGGTTACTACTTCTCACTAGAATTATAGGATATACATCTTGAAGCTAGTCACTAGTGAGCATATGTTGATTAATATCAGAAGGGGATTTTGTGAATATTATAGTAATTTCAATAGTTGACATCATGAGTCATTTGAAGCTAGACCACTGCTGAGGAGTCCCACAATAGGACGAAACGGTCGTTTTCCATGGTGCCCTAGCTTCAATTGACTCATGACTTGAACAATTGAGATATTATTATTATTATAAAAATTTATGTGAATCATTCAATTCGATTTAGTTTTTCATGATGAATAGTTTCACAGGATTTGAGCACTGATTTGATGTGAGACATTAAAGAGAAAGAATATAATTGATATTTGATTAAATTTCTTTGAAGAATGTTTGGACCAGATTGCCAAGTGAAACGTTGGATTTACTTCAAATCAAATTTACAACTATATTCCTCTGCTTGAATGTCTCATCTGGATAACCCTTAAACATCAGGGAACATTAGACAATTGTCTTCTATGGAAACTTATATTGACAATTTAAATCGATTTGTAAAATATTATTTGTGGGGGGGGAGTAAATTAATCTTGATCATCTAGAATGTATTTCCAGTATGTCAGTTGTGTTATAAAGTTGAAAATGGTCATTTATTGTTAAGGAAATAAGCTTAATAGTAAATTGTATAATTTAATATAGATCTGTTTATGGAATTAGTAACTAGGCTAATGTTTAACCATCCTTTAAAAAAACATATCGATTTTTCTAAATAATCATTTAAGAAAATTTTGACATTTAATGTTTAAATACAAAAACTATTTTTCGAATAAAAACTGTGAAACTATTCGTGGATTGGTTGTGGTTAGAAATTAACACTAGTGGATGCCGGCCAGCTCAGTGGTCCAGTAGGTTAGACTGAAGGCTCTGGGTCCGAATCCCGCGAGCGGCATCGTGGATACGCACTATTGTGGAGTCCCACAATAGGACGAAACGGCTATCCAGTGCTTCCAGGTTTTCAATGGTGGTTTAACATCAATCGGTTCATGATCTCAATCAAAATGATATTATTTTTACTTGAATCTTTCTATTGATGTTTAGAACTACAATTGATCAATCTTTAACATTATTCAGGAGATTCGAATAAACAGTATCAAATGAATTTAAAAATTTCACCCCATTACAGAAGTATGTCCATATCAGAACTCAATAGCTAAGTGGATAACGTGATGGCATTTGAAGCGAACAATACTGAATTCGAGTTCCAGAGTGAACATCAACTCTGAGATGCAGATACATTCAGGTGACGAGTCTTAAATAGGACAAAACTCACGTCCTCGATTTCACTACTATCCATTATCCATCTTTGCTTAGAATGTGAAACTGTTCGTTTAAATTTAGATAAAAATTATTATTCTTTTGTAAGTATTGAATAAGCAATATTCTCATAAAGAATAGAAGTAAACAACATTAGTTAAATGGTGAGACTATAGTTTATGAACGATCTTTGAACGACACCAAAGTAATTTTAAGAGTATCTACCTATTTAATAAGTCAACATGAAAGTTAGAAAGCACTTTGAAGAATGAAAACACTGATTTACAGTTGATGGTAAGGATTGTAATTTAGATCTACTAACATCAACTAAAATGTCAAAGGACTATTTAACCAAATGGATGAGTGAATTTTCCGCCAAAAATTCAAGATCTGTTATTCTAAATCTGATTGGTTCATCCATAAGTATATACTTTTGCCAAGTTATGTCTTTCACGACCAAGATAGATAGATTTAACAATGAAGATGAATTCAAGATAAATTCTCTAAGTGATTGTATCATGAAAATTTATAATACTGTTAACAATTTTTATAGTAAGCAATAATGGATGGTGGCTAGCAGTGAAATCCAGTTTGACACGCGTTTCATTCTATTTGGAACTTGTCAGCTGAATGTACCTACATCTCAGAGTTAATATTCACTCTGGGACTCGAACTCAGTACCATTCGTTTCAAATGCCATCGCGTTATCCACTCAGCTACTGAGTCCTGATAGCCACTTTCTTATGTACATATGCCAATAACAGACTGAATAATTGCAGTCTTAAACCTTAATGGGAAGATACAAGCCAAACACTACCAAGTGAACTGTTAACAATTTCTTGATTGAATAATATTTACTATCCCCTAATGTAGTCAATTATATTTAATTTGTAAAAAGGAAAGATAACATATCAATACAAACTTGTTACTTATGTATATTATCATTTGTGATTATAAAACTACTAATGAAGAATTTTCTAATTCAATGGGTATTTTGTTTTGTTCTTAGTAAATGTCTCGAGTTTCATTGATTGATTAGCTGTAGTCATATATTTAACACTTGGATCCATTACATATTGAATTGTGTACTGTATTTTAAAATCAAGGATTGTTACATCATTGGTAACAGTAGACAGTTACTCGAAGTTTCTACAGTAACCAATAAGAACGATTTCTGGCAAATTTAAACAATGTCTAGGTGCTTTTCTTTTAAACCCTGTATCCAACTATGGATCATTATACTATCAGGAAGCATAGAATTAATAAGTCAATAAACGGAATTAATTTCTTACAACAAGGTTTTCAAGCAGTACAGTTATATGTTTTCTTAAGTTAACTTACATGTATAAAACATGATGATCATGTGTTCTGTTATGAAACCTGATAAAGTCAATAATCTTTTTGATTGAGATCATGAACCGATTGATGTTAGACCATTATTGAAAACCTGGAAAATTGTCGGAGTTCTGGTGAGATGTCGTGACCAGTGGAGCTAATCCGTGTTGGGTAGAAATAGGTGTCTACCTCAGTACGATTGAAGATGATTGCGTAACTTCGTGCATTGGTTGAGGTTAGATATTAAAATATACACTTATCAGAAACGCATCTAAATGGGTTATGTGATGAATAGTTATTCAAATCATAATTATAATAACAATATCTTAATCAAATATGAATAAGACAAATAGGGATGTGGATCATCTATATTCAAAGTAGTGAATACTTCTAATTTGAAACAACTGAGGATTTATTAGATAACAGTGACGTTTATAATTTGCTAAAACAATACCTCATTCCTATAATCATAATGTATATGATAGTCAAATATTATTATAGAATAAATATACAGCTACTATGTATTTTAAGTATAGAAACTCACTTGTTACCTGACGGCTTTATTTGTTTGTTATTATCATCATTATACTTTCATTAACTGTTAAATATCCTACTGAAAGTATAGCTGATAAGTCTTAAATTATTGCGGAACAATTCTAGGCGGCTTGCTTGAATATCTGGGCTACCTGTTTCACGCCATCTGGATATTTCAACAAGTGATCTGTTTTCTTGTTTGTTTATTTTAACACATCATTATGCCTATTAGTCTCATAACCTAATATTCAGTTACAAAAGAGCTCAATCAGAGATATCATAGTTACTGGTAATATGTATCGAAAACGATATATATTTATCAGATGTCGATTCGTGAACCGCTAACATCTAACTGGTGACCACTTAATATTGATCGCAAAGAACTGATCAACAAATAAGACAGGAAAACTTGTTGAAAAAACTTTTTGCTGAGAATTCTATATTATACCAAAAACCATAATATTGAATAAAGCCACTAATAATTATATATATATATATATATATATATATATATATATATAAGCAATGATGGATGGTGGTTAGCAGCAGAATCCAGTTTGTCTCATGTTTCGTTCTATTTAGAATTGATCAGCTCGATGTATCTGCATCTTAGAGTTAATGTTCACTCTACGATTCGAACCTATTACCATTCACATATATATGTCAATAACAAATCGATCAATTCCAATCTTAAATCTCAATGGGAAAAGATTTAAGCAAACAATTACTTACTTACTTACTTACGCCTGTTACTCCTCGTCAAGGAGCATAGGCCGCTCACCAGCATTCTCCATCCAACCCTGTCCCAACCAATCCTTTCCAGCTCTTTCCAGTTCTTATTCATCTTTTTCATATCTGCTTCTATTTCCCGACGTAATGTGTTCTTTGGCCTTCCACTTTTCCGCGTCCCTTCAGGATACCAAGTTAGCGCTTGTCTCTTAATGCAGTTTGATGATTTCCTCAATGTATGTCCTATCCATTTCCATTGTCTTTTCCTAATTTCCTCTACAGCTAGAAGCTGGTTGGTTCTCTCACACAAAAGGCTGTTGCTGATGGTATCCGGCCAATGGATGTTGAGTATCATGTGTAGACAGCTATTAATAAATACCTGTACCTTCTTGATGGTGGTTGTTGTAGTTCTCCAAGTTTCAGCTCCGTACAGTAGAACTGACTGCTTTGACGTTCGTATTGAAGATTCTGACTTTGATATTTGTTGACAGACAGTTGTTTTGAGTTCCATATGTATCTCCTCATTTCCGTTGCTATTTGACTGGTCTTCCCGGTCTCCCACATTGTCCGGACGTTCCATGTACCTATAAAAATTGTTGCTCTGGTTGTTAGAAGGGGCATCGGCTTCGTGGCTTCCGAAGGAACTCGACTTTCACCATGAAGCGTCATATTACCTCTAACTCCCAGGGCAGGGTTTAAATGGTTTGAGTTATTTTTTCTGGTTAGCGTTTTTTTAGCGAGTTAGGTTTCTACGGGATGGGGACGCTAACCCCATGCCCAACCCTCCTCCTTTACCCGGGCTTGGGACCGGCAGTAACTCTGGAAGAGCTACAGGCGGAGTTTAAGCAAACAATATCAAGATAAAATTATAGCATAGCCTATTCATTCATTTATGAATTAAAAAACATGAAATAGAATAATGAAAAACTTACTTATTTCTTTGTCAAATAATAAAAATACATCTATTCAATATATAAAATGTATAGATAGTTAATCCATAAAGAATACCTTACATTATGTTACAATCTATAATGCTTTGTGTTGAGTAAAAGTACATCCGTTGTGTATGTTTGTCTTTTTTTTTGTCCCCGTATATGAAATGGCACCAATTACTAAGTGAATATGTGAAGTGGTAGTTTTTTTTAGTCTTGACGACTAGTACACTAATTCCTTACTTATATATATACATTTATATACATTTATATATATATATATGTACAAATTAACTTAGTCGCTATGTTTTGTTTTCTTTTTTTTTCTTTTTTATTATTGCACTAATGTAATTTACTTTATTATTTTAGAGAACCTGTCAATTTATTTTTAAATCTTATTAAGCTGATGATCAGATTATATTGTCTTTGGAGTTTACTTAATTGGATCCTCTTACTGTCCCTCACACACACACACACACACTCTCTCTCTCTCTCTCGCTCTCACTCACTCACACACACACACAAATACCTACATTCATACACGTTGGGGATTTCTCCCTAATTAGTAATATGCATAAATAGATTCTTTATATTAATACATATATCCGTTAAATGAATAGAAAAAAAAAATTATAAGAACGTATGATCTAAATAGAGAAGTTATTTCAATAGACCGATAACAGTGCAACATGGCGTTATTCATTCATATTAATTGATTTAATACATTCATCAAATAAAAATCATTAAAATAAAAACAAACAACAACAAAAATCCAACAAATATGTAAAGTTTTTTACAAAGGGGTGGGATGAGGTGATAGTGTGTGTGTGTGTGAGGGGAGGGGAGGGGAGGGGAGGTGGGGTGGGGTACGGTCGTGTGGTGAAAGAAAATTTTGTATTTTCTTAAAATGAAATAAGTAAAAAGTCTTTGATACTTTTATATAAATGAAAATAAATTGAATTAAGTAAAATTAAGTTATAGGCCAAAAGAAAAACAAACAAACAAACAAACAACTAAACGAGAAAAACATAAAACTAAGGCATTAAATAATTCATTGATATAACTTGATTTACTAAAAATAAGTAAAAACGGGTGGGATGAGGGGTTGGGGTGAGATGGGATGGGGTGGTAGGAGCAGATATTGATATCATAAATGATACAGATATTGTCCATCTCTATTTAACTTTATTATTGTTGTCATGATAGGCTAATACATTTAAATTGTATAACTTGATTATATATATATCTGCATATTATATATTGAAACAATTCATTTGATCAGTAGAAATGGAGTTAGATTATGTATATAGTAGGAGGTTAATGCATCTAATGAATGTGATATACATAGTAACATGTTTTAATCATTTAATGAATTACAATGTTAGGTTGGATTCTATGAACTGAGAAATTCAATTATGAATATGGTATTTTTTTTTAATTTTTATAATTGTTGTTATAGGCAACATAACCTACCAGTAGATAATTCACTTGATATTGTTGTTTACTTGAATCTTCCCATTTGATGTTTAGGACTGCAATTGATCAGTCTCTTATATTGGAATATGTGTATACTGTGTGTATTGCCTCGATCTTGCCTTAATTTTTACAAGCATTATAAACAAAGATGGATTGTGGCTAGCAGTGGAATCCAGTTTGACGCACGTTTCGTCCTATTTGGGACTCGTCAGCTGGATGTACCTACATCTCAGAATTGATGTTCACTCATGAAACTCGAACCCAGTACCGTCCGCTTCAAACGCCATCGCGTTATCCATTTACCTACTGAGTACTGATAGCCACCTTGCTTGTGCAATGGGGTGAAGTTTAATTCACTTGATATTGTTTTTACTTGAATCTTCACATGGATGTTTAGAACTGAAATTGATCAGTCTCTTATTTTGGCATATGTGCATACTGTGTGTATTGCCTCGATATTGCCTTAATTTTTAGAAGCATTATAAGCAAAGATAGCGTGTCCCAAATAGCACGAAACGAGCGTCCTGGATTCCACTGCTAGCCACTATCTATGTTTGTTTATAACTACCAGTAGATAGTTTAAATAGAATATTCATTTAGAAACTAAGGGAAAGGTAATGCCTTTTTTTTAGATTAGATTTTGATGAATAGGTCTACATTAGAAACAGTTTTGGTGAAGTTTTATTTGTCTAAACAAAATAGTTGAATATTAAAGTTTGATTTGATGATTTTGTCTAGAAGGAGGATGAAAGCTTTCAAATTAAATCACTTAGAATTAAGGGATAAAAACTTCATAGAAATCATTCAGTTGAGCAACAAATGTTCCGTACACTTAATCGTAAACGAAAAAACAGACTTTATTTATTACTTATCAAGTCATTGGTATTGTTACCATTTCAGCGGTTATGGATTTAAGAAGTGTATATAATTCATAATTGATAGCTGATTGATAATATTTGGGAGGAGGAACAAGTGCCGATGGATTGGAAGGAAGGACACCTCATCAAGATTCCAAAAAAAGGAGATCTGAGTAAGTGTGAAAACTACAGAGGCATTACACTACTGTCAATACCAGGTAAAGTCTTCAACAGAGTGTTACTGAACAGGATGAAAGACGCAGTAGACGCTCAACATCGAGATCAACAAGCTGGATTCCGTAAGGACCGGTCGTGCACGGACCAGATTGCGACACTACGTATCATCGTCGAACAATCAATTGAGTGGAACTCGTCACTCTACATCAACTTCATTGATTATGAGAAGGCATTTGACAGTGTTGATAGGAGGACGTTATGGAAACTTCTTCGACACTACGGAGTTCCTGAGAAGATTGTCAACATTATCCGGAACTCATACGATGGACTACAGTGCAAAGTAGTGCATGGAGGACAGCTGACTGACGCATTCCAAGTAAGGACCGGAGTAAGACAAGGCTGTCTACTCTCTCCCTTCCTGTTTCTTCTGATGGTCGACTGGATTATGAAGACCTCGACATCTGAGGGAAACCACGGCATACGATGGACAGCTCGGAACCAATTAGAAGACTTGGACTTCGCAGATAACCTAGCCCTTCAATCCAATACACAAAAACAAACGCAGACAAAGTCAGCCAGCATAGCAGTGGTCTCTGCATCAGCTTGTGTTGATAATGCCGTTCAAAAGAACTATGGAAACTCCATAACTAAACCATCCAGATGAGAGGACAAAATTCCATCAAAATTACATCTATATGGTTTTATCAGACAAACAGTTACAGAAATTAGATGACATAATTAAAGGACACTTTCACATGAACATTTCGAGTTTAATATATACATGTATATTGAAATGGCATTGAATAATCATAAAATGGAAAGAAATCTCGAGATCTATAAAGAAATAATAGTTTATGGCTTCTTAAAACGTTTACTTAACTAATCTATCAGAAGTAAATAAGTTATATTGGTTACGTAACCTAAAAATGGCCATTACAAAAAATCTACTAATTTTCAGAAGGGGTTTTATAGAGATTATAGTAATTTCAGTGGTTAAGATCATAAGTTAGTTGAAGCTAGATCACTATGGAAAACCAATGAAATTATTACAATCTCCACAAAATCCCCTTCTGGTAATAATCAACATATGCTCACTAGTGACTGACTTCAAGATGTATATCCTATAGTTCTAGTGAGAAGTAGTAACCAGTGGAGTTCAAACAGGTCTGTTGTGAGATAGTAACTCACTGAAGACAATGGTGGATGTGTCGTTCAATTTCGTGGATTAGTTGAAGTTAGACATTAACACGGTTTGATGCCGGCCTGCTCAGTGGTCTTATGGTTAAGTGCTTGCGCGCAAAACCAGTAGGTCCTGGGTTTGAATCTCGCGAAGGGGTGAGTTCGTGAATGCGCACTGCAGAGGAGTCCCATAATAGGACGAAACGGCCGTCCAGCGCTTCCATGTTTTCCATGGTGGTCTAACTTCAACTGACTCATGATCTTAACCATTGAAAACTACTAATTTCACAAGTTTATCAAAATATTTGCATTCGTTATGGTTACCTATGAAAATTTGGAGTTATTATTTGTACACTGTTTTTGTAATCAAACAGTCATATGGAGAGTTTATCTTGGGTTTATAAACTGAGGTTCTAAAAAATAGTTGAATAGTATTTTATTATATATTCACAATTTATTTATATACTTTGGCTGACAAGAAACTGGTCAATCGCAGTCCTAAATAACAATCGGTAGATACAAGTAAAACAACACCAAGTTAGTTTAAATTTCACCCCATTACACAAGCAGGTCGCTATCAAGTGAATAACGCGATGGCGTTTAAAGCCAACGGTAATAGGTTTGAGCCCGAGAGTGAACATCAACTCTGAGGTGTAGATACATCCAGCTGGTGAGTCTCGTATAGGCCGAAACGCGTGTCAAACTGGATTCGATTGTTAGCCACTATCTAACTTTGCTTATATTACTTCTGGATAAATGTTTCATTCTACAAATAATTTATCAGTGAAAGCAAACAAACTTAAACATATTCATTAAAATCATAAATCGATTGATGTTAGACTACCATTGAAAACCTGAAATCACTAGACCTGTGACCAGTGAAGCCAATCCGTTTCGAGTAGAGATAGGTATCTACCTCAGTACAATGAAAGATGATCACATTATTTCATGGATTAATTGAGGTTTGAACTGTTATATTCTTAATTTATATCAAAAAAATTCATATTACTCATTTGAAACTGAATACACAATAAGAATAATTATTATGTCAATGGAAAAGTTAGATCTTATGACTTCACAATCTTCCTCTAGTTAACTTTCTAATATCATAAATGAGAAAAAAAAAAAGAAAAAGAACGTGTCTGAAATTTGAGATGATCATGAGTGAATTATCTCACGGGAACAATTATAGAATTGGCATCACAATCATTTTGATAAACTATTTTCACTTCTTCTTTTTCTATATTCAGGAGGATTTACTTATATACATACATACATACATACATACAAAAGGTCACACATACATACATCAACTCCCCTTTCTAAACGTTGCGGATAAATCCACCCTAATCTACCATTTAACAGCAAACAAATATTCATTGCCATTTTCCATCTGTCCTCTATAATTTGGTTGACTGAACAAAACAAACCCCAATTTCAACTAACTAATGGTAATAATAATAATGGTAATCAGAATTTTTTGTTTTACCAAACAGTATCCAATACTTTACTAATTGCAAAACTATAAAACAATCTTTAAATTAGAATTTCACAATGGATTAATTTTTGTTGTTGTTGTTATTGTTATTGTTGTTTAAAATAAATAAACTGAAGTGAAATATTATTGCATGAGTGAAAGTGAAAGGTAGACTGATTTGTCCTCACCCCTCACCCCCCCCAGCGCCTTTTCAATGAATAATATATAAAAATGCATGAACAACTATTTTATGTCACTAATGTACTAATTAAATTAATTTTCCGTCCGACCTACCTCCCTCCCTCCCTCCCTCCCTCCTTCTGAAAAATTATTACTAACTGAATTGAATAATAAAGTATTCTATTTATTGATTTGTACTCAAAATATTTTCATTCATTCCCTAGTTAATCCATGAACTGGATATAAAATAGTGTTAGTATAGTATAGAGATAGAAAGGAATTGATTTAGACAGAAAGAATATCGCTGGTTGTAAATAACTAATCCATTTTTCTTTTTAATAATTCAATTATTATTATTATTTTTTTTTTGGAGTTGCCTTTTTTTGTATCAATAAGATTAATATGTAGCTTTGGTTGACATAAGATTGTTTATTATTGAGTTGAAAATTAATTTTTATCTAAGAAATTATGTTGTTTTCTTAATTTGGCTCATAAACATAAACATAATCCCTATACTGATAATTAACATGTGTTCACTAGTGACTAGGTTCGTGAGAGAATTTTCGGAGTTCTGGTGAGAAGTCGTGACCAGTGGAGCTAATCTGCGTCGGGTAGAAAGAGGTGTTTACCTCAATACAATGGAAGATGGTTGTGTAACTTTGTGGATTGGTTGAGGTTAAACATTAACACCATTGGATGACGGCCAGCTTAGTGGTCCAGTAGGTTAAGCGTTCGCGCGCGTGACTGAAGGCCCTGGGTTCGTGGATGCGCACTGCCGAGGAGTTCCACAATAGGACGAAACGGATGGGCGGTACAACTAAAACAAAGAAGTACTCAATGACAGTATTAATCGAATACCTAAAATAAGATTGAACAACATTAAATATCATACATAAGATTTTAATTAATCTTATAATATTGCTTTAGTTTTTTTACAGCCTTAGCAACTGCGGTCGAATGATCGAAATCGATTCTTACTCCGTTGCTACTCAAATTAGATTAATTACAAAGAAAGAATACGCTATTAAGAGAAGTGAAGAACCGATGATTTTTCTTTGATAACTTTAGAACTATTTATTTGTTTATTTATTTAAACACATATACATTGATATAAAGAGGCGCCAAATAGATATGAGCCACATAAATCATTCAATTTGTGTGAGGCTTGGGATACTGCCCAGGTGCCCAAACTGAAGCAGGTGGTTTTCTTAGGGAGCCACATCTGGAAACTTTGATCTATATGTCTGATCCACTAGATAGTGGATCATAGTAAGGTGATGTAGTCCCATGGTAGCCGGTGACCAACAATGGGTTCATACGCTATTTGTTCCTTCAGGATGCTGAAGCCTATGTGGACAATCGGTTTTGAATCAGTGTTTATCAACTCGCCTTTGTGGACTCTTCGAATCCACCAACCCAGTTGAAGAGCCAGACATTCGCTTTTCGTTCTCTAAATTTCGTAAAAAAAACACCCCCACCGCGTGAAGGTAGTGAGTAGGATTTCCCTGTAAGTGGTTGTATGCACTTGGCCACTCTTTGCCGTAGCAGGGCATTTGGGGACTAGAATTGGACAGTCACTCACCAATCCTTGGTTTACTGTAATTCTGAAAATCTTATAGATTTCATAAATCAAACAGTTTCAATGTTTATTATCTCTTTAAAAATCTCATCCTTTAATAAAGAAAATTTAGTGATCTTGTCATCTTGGATAGATCGTATTTTGTTTGTTTAGTCTTAAGTGTTTCCATAAGATTTGAATGGTTGTATGAATATGATTAAAGCTTGTTAAATATATAAGTTAGAATGTTGAATATGATTGAACATAATTGTATTATATACATATTCTGAAGTAAACATTAGTCGATTTATATTGATACATCGTCGTAAACTCAATTATGTAAATGTATCTTATTCTCTTTATAGTTTAGAAGTAAAAGTTTATTTAATAATTGAATTCATGAATTAATTGAAGCTAGACCACCATGGAAATCTGCAAGCACTGGACGGCCGTTTCGTCCTATTATGGGACTGCTCAGCAGAGCGCATCGACGACCTCGCCCCCTGCGAGATTCCAACCCAGGACCTACTGGTTTTGCGCGCAAGCACTTAACCATTAGACCATTGAGCAGGCCGGCATCAAACCGTGTTAATGTCTAACTTCAACTAATCCACGAAATTGAATGACACACCCACCATTGTCTTCAGTGAGTTAGTATCTCACAACAGACCTGTTTGAACTCCACTGGTTACTACTTCTCACTAGAACTCCAGGATATACCTGTTGAAGCCAGTCACTAGTGAGCATATGTTGATTATTACCAGAAGGAGATTTTGTGGAGATTGTAGTAATTTCAATGATTAAGATCATGAGTCAGTTGAAGCTAGATCAGCATGGAAAACCGGGAAGCACTGGACGGCCGTTTCGTCCTATTATGGGACTGCTCAGCAGAGCTCATCGACGACCTCGCCCCCTGCGAGATTCCAACCCAGGACCTATTAGTTTCGCGTTAGGCACTTAACCAACTAGACCACTGAGCCGGCATCCAACAGTGTCCCATACGAGGACGAAACGGCCGTCCAGTGCTTCCACATTATTCATGGTGGTCTAGTTTCAATTGACTCATGATTTCAACTATTGAAATTACCAATTCTCCGATAAAAACCCCTTTTGATAATAATATACATATATCATTATTATAAGAGAATATTCTATAAAGGAAATATATTCATGCTAAGTAGTTCTTTTTAAAATGGTCTGGTTTCTCTTTTCTTTTCATTTTTCTTTTAATTAGCAAAAACAAAACAAACCCATTAAAGTATAGAAGGGTTTAAACAGAATGTAACACATTTATCTTAGATTCTTTTCTTATAAAAAATGGAATTTATTCCATCTTTAAATAAGAAAAAATGTATCTTTTTTTTTGTGTGTGTTGCCTTTTCCAATTTATCATTTTTTTTTCTATTCTCTTCTTCTTCTTCTTCTTCTCCACCACCACCAACAACAACACCAAAACAAAAAAAACACAAAAAAGAAAAGAAAAAGAAAAACACCACCACCACCACCACCCTCGACAACAACAACTACGTAATTTTTATTAATTAATCATGATTATTCTATAAAAGGAATTGGTGTCTTGAAAATACACTATATGTTAATTACAAGAGAAAGCATTATTCAGTTATATTACAATTTAAATAAAGAAACATTATACATTGTATCATAATGATTCGATTTGACAAATAAAGAAGAAAAAAAAAAGACAAATGAAGTTGTCTATGTGTATAGAAATGTTTAAGCTATTGTAGATATTCAATATACACCTTATTATGGATTTGTTTAAAAAGTGAAGAACAATGCCGTGAATATATCGAAATCCGACTCCAGGTTGTCCTGTCAACTACCTTCAACCATCATCTAATTTCATGTGTATAATTATATGACAGATGTTTTACTATAGAAGATCTAAAGTAATAATGTAACTAAATAAATGTATGAATAGTAATCATAAAGGAAGGGGTAGGGAGGAGAGAGACAGAAGTTTCCGCCTTTAAGATTTAACAGGTATAATAGAATAATAATACAATTATTAATAAAACAGTGTTTCGGGGTAAATATCTTCTATTAGTCAAGTTAAACATACTTGTCAAACATCACACATTTACCTATAGAATAATCAATTGAATATAAGAATGGAAACTTCATTGAAAGATGATATTCAGTTTGATAAAGTGAAAGGGGGTGTCATCAATAAATTACCAGAATATTATAAACAGATGGTATTATGACATGGATTCTTTCTTTTCATTTATAAACAAAATAAAAAGTGATTTACTTTTATTAACTACTCACTAATTTACTAATAAGGAAGTTTATGACATAATAAACAAACTAGCCATATTGAACAATGTATAGTGTATAGTTGTTATCAAGGAATTGATCAATATAGTTGTCAATATTGACAGGTTACTATTTTAAACAAATAAGTAAAAGAAACAAACAATCACGACTATAAATTCACTTGGTATTGTATGTTTGAATCTTCTCATTGATTGATGTTTGTTGAAGACTACAATGGATTATTGTCTTATTGGTATATGTGTATATTGTGTAGATTAACTCGATATTGCCTTGAGTCACAAGTATTATGAGGAAAGATGGATGATGGCTAGCAGTGGAATTCAGTATACGTGTTTCGTCCTATTTGGGACGTGTCAATTGAATTTATCTGCCTTTCAGACTTGATGTTCACTTTGAAACTCGAATCCAGTACCGTTGATTTCAAACACCGTTGGTGTTATCCACTTAACTACTTGAGTCCTGATAGCCAATCATGACTATATTATAGGGTATAAATAATTTTGATGAAGTTTTGTTCTGTGAGCTGGATGGTTTAGTCGTAGAGCTTTCATCGTTCTTCTGAACGATATCATTAGCATAAACTTCAGATAGTTTATACATTAACTGCATGATTCGATTAAAAAAAGCGGTTCATACTTACATATGTATAGATTAGTTGACTGAAAAAATAAAAAAGGAATATTTGACAAACATAATTGGTTAGCTGTTTCGTTTTATAGTACATTCTTTAGAAGGTTTTGTTATGATTTTTGATTGTTTTAATCAATAACACTGATTTAAAGTGAGATATCAGCTCACTGAAGACAATGGTGACGGTGGCGCAACTTCGTGGATTAGTTGAAGTTAGACATTAACACCGTTGGATGCCGGCTCAGTGGTCTAGTTGGTTAAGCGCCTGGCGCGAGACTGATAGGTCCTGGGTTCGAATCCCGCGGGGTGCGGGATCGTGGATACGCACTGCTGAGGAGTCCCATACTAGGACGAAGCGGCCGTCCAGTGCTTCCAGGTTTTCCATGGTGGTCTAGCTTCAATTGATTCATGATTTCAACTATTGAAATAAAACTGTACCTATCATGTTTCGTCACTCATGTTTACAAGTTTTATCAGTAATTACGTAACCTAACTCCTAAAGTAAATTATTCGTGTAAGGTAAATGAATATCAGTCTCTTCAAGTGAGTAATAGTTGTTTTTAACTAAGATACGATGAATTTTGGCTTCTGATCATATTCATCAAAAGATCTTATGGTTTAAGATTCAATCTTCAAACTTATCGAAGTTGCTTGTTGCTATGGCATTAGAACTGTTTGATTTCAATTGTTAAAATCTTTACATATATAGCTTTATGTGTAGTAACCTGAGTAAAGCTGGAAAATATTGAAAGACTTCTTCACATTCACTACGTTGCCTTGTTAACAGCATCATATATATATATATATATATATATATATATATATATATATATATATGTAATATACATGGTGTAACTAAAGGTACAAACTATTATGTTCTAGTTACAGCTTTTATTTATGAATCACATGGTATCAGTTTATTTTGAGAAAGACCTTTGAAATGTTTGAAAAAATAAAGTTTTGATATGTATCATATATTCGATGTCAATGCCTTATTAACCGGTGAATTGAAATGACAAATATATTTTACTAATGACAAACAATTAGCATACAATCTAGGTATAGAGCTTCTCCTTATCTACCTCAAATTCATTGACATTAACACACAGTTCTCAGTGATTAAAACTAGTTACCATACAGACATCTTGATCAATAGTTAAATATAAAACTGGTTTCTGAAATGTAGTCTAGTACTATTCATATACTTGAATGCTATTATGAGTTCACCTTACTCGGTAAACCGAACAAAAAGTCAAAGATACAGTTACACGATAGGCTATTCTAATCCGTTGTCCTCAGCCCTGATAACTAGATCAAGAAGTCTTGATGAGTTGTACAGAATATATTCTACAAGCACCTAGAAAACAAGAGGTCACTAAGCACACAAATCAAGCTTATTTATACAATGATAGAAACGCCCTTGAGAGAGTCATAAAATAGCCTACTAAAAAAAATCTATCAACCAATGACAGTCAAGGATTTTTAAATGGGAAATGTAAGTTATAGGTCAACTAAGCATCTCTTGGTTTGAAAACATAAAATTCAAATTTTCAGAATAAAATTACAAAATGAGAACCTTTTCCAAATGAGTTCTGGGGATTTAACATCCACAACAACTATAGTATTTCATTTATCGAATTGATCATTTCCATTAATGTAATATCTGAGACCACCGAGTAATTAACTCAGTTGTTAATAAACGGGTACTAGGTAAGGATGGCAAATCAATCGATGCAGTAATGAAACTTCATCAGTTAAGATGACTGGGACACGTGTTACGTATGCAGAACCCAACCACCGACTGCCCCGACATGCGATGTTTTGTTGTGTATGAGTAGGTTGGAAAAAAGCTAGGGGTGGCCAAACCAACACATGGCACAAATCTATGAAGTCACTGAAAAGTGAACTGAGCCATATTGGTAGGTGTAAACTACCTGGTTGGGATCCGCGAGACGATAGCAATCGATGGTTAGAAACCTTGAATGACATGGCTCAAAATCGTTTGCAATGGAGCAGGTGCATCCACTCTTTGTGTTCTCTCAAACTCTAATCTTCTGAATTCTTCATGTCCTTTATTTTCTTTCCCAATTTATTCCACTGGACTATACTCCTTAAATAACATCATCAAAGTTTAATGTTCCCTATTACTACTTATACTTTCACTACGGGATTTAAATCGATAACTGAATCTCTGTGCTGATGTGGTATGGCAACTCGAACTGATGTATGTACGTACGAAGTTCCACATTTTTAATGACTGAATGATTTATGTAATATCAGTATAGTATAAACATTAATATCATATAATTCATATTAAATCTTTCTAGATCATTGTCAATACAAAACTTATCCAGATGAATTCCCATCTTCTTCACCATCTTCAGATAATGGATCAATAATGAATCATGATCATACAAAATCTTCAACATTATTTCCATTGAATCAACCATCTAATACAACTACTAATAATAATCATAATCATACTCAATCCTATTATAATACAACCATAATCAATCCAAATGAATCAAATCTATATCATGATGAATCAATTATCAATCATTGTCATAATGATAGTTTCAATAATAAAGCTAATAGAGTATATAATAATGATAATAATGATAATACTACTACTATTACTACTACTAATACTACTAATCATACTACTAATAATCATTCATTAATTAATCCTATTATTACAAGTCCACTATTATCAAATTTTTCTAATTCATCATCATCATGTTTAAGTATAACAAATTTACATGAAAAACGTAAACAACGTAGAATTCGTACAACATTTACTAGTTATCAATTGAAAGAACTAGAAAAAGCATTTCAAGAAACACATTATCCAGATATTTATACAAGAGAAGATTTAGCATTAAGAATTGATCTTACTGAAGCTAGAGTTCAGGTAAATTGTACTTCTTCAATATATAGATATATAGATATATATATATATATATTGTTATTCAGTAGTTATTCAGTAGTAAACTGAAATAAATTATCATTTTTAACAGTAGATATTTATCAGAATTGGTATTGTGGAAATTGTAGTAATTTCAATAGTTAAGATCATGAGTTCGTTGAAGTTAGATCACTATGAAAAATCTGGAAGCATTGGACAATTGTTTCATCTTAGTATGAAACTCCTCAGCAGTGCGAACCCACGATCTTGCCCCCCCAGCGGGATTCGAACCCAGGACCTATCAGTTTCGCGCCAGGTGCTTAACCAACTAGACCACTGAGCCTTTCGAATCTTGCGGGGGGGGGGCGGAATCGTGGATGCGTACTGTTGAGGAGTCTCATACTAGGACGAAACGGCCGTTCAGTGCTTTCAGGTTTTCCATGGTGGTCTAGCTTCAATTGATTCATGATTTCAACTATTAATGAAGAATCATTATGTACTACAATTATTATAGTTGAATCCTTACACTTCTCTTTATTAAAGAAAACATTTGAAGGCTTGAAACATATAGTACATTAGAATAGAATGAAATTTGTTCATTACTTATATTTGAGTTTTGTTATTTCGTATGAAAGATATCTGATCTCTAGGGCTCAAGTTGACCAAACCAACTTCGTTTGTTCTGACTAATTATTGCCCAACCTATTCGTCACATACTGAAATATTCATTTCAATTATATAAATACTCTATGTTTTCAAACCACAATGAATTTTTCTTTATAGAAGTTATACTTTTTAACTATTTAATGAAAATGAATCGATAAAATTAGAGTTCCGGTTTATATGGAAATTTAGACAATTGAAATATGGTTGTTTACATTCTAAGCAAAGATAGATAGTGGCTAGCAATGGAATTCAGGATGTATGTTTCGTTCTAGCATCCATCTTTGCATAGAATACTTTTGAATTAAGGCAATATCAAGGCGATATGCATAGGTCCCTCAAGATTACAGGTTCATTTGCTGATGAGTGCTAAGTAGCATGAAATCTAGGTCTAAGGTTTCCTGTTAACTACATCCAATCACCATCTTATCTCAACATAGTGCATGCAATGTTGAGTTACATAGACTAGTGGCCATATTGCAACTTGATTGATAGGATTCCATCTACACTAAAAAGAATCTGACATAGATGATATTGATCACCCACCATACAGTGATCAATCAATTGTGAGAACATATATAATGCATTGTGGATTAAATTGATATATGTAGTAACTAAATAGAAAACCCAGCATAGCAGCAGTCTCTGCATCAGTAGGCATCAACATACACAAGGGCAAAACCAAGGTCCTCAAACACAACACGGAGAACAGCAATCCAATCACTCTTGATGGCGAAACTCTGGAAGACGTGGAATCCTTCACATACCTGGGAAGCATCGTCGATAAACAAGGAGGTTCAGATGCAGACGTCAAGGCGAGGATTGGCAAAGCTAGAGCGGCATTCCTTCAACTGAAGAACATATGGAACTCAAAACAACTTTCAACCAATATCAAAGTCAGAATCTTCAATACAAACGTCAAGGCAGTCAGTTCTACTGTACGGAGCCCAAACTTGGAGAACTACAACAACCACCATCAAGAAGGTACAGGTATTTATTAATAGCTGTCTACGCAAGATACTCAACATCCATTGGCCGGATACCATCAGCAACAGCCTTTTGTGGGAGAGAACCAACCAGCTTCTAGCTGAAGAGGAAATTAGAAAAAGACGATGGAAATGGATAGGACATACATTGAGGAAATCATCAAACTGCATTACGAGACAAGCGCTAACTTGGAATCCTGAAGGGAAGCGGAAAAGAGGAAGGTGAAAGAACACATTACGTCGGGAAATAGGAGCAGATATGAAAAAGATGAATGAGAACTGGAAAGAACTTGAAAGGATTGGTTGGGACAGGGTTGGGTGGAGAATGCTGGTGAGCGGGCTATGCTCCTTCACGAGGAGTAACAGGCGTAAGTAAGTAAGTAGAAGTAAATAGAAAACACTTTTTTCTAAGATCTTTCAATACTTTATTTCCATGGTTGTTTTTCCCTTCAAGGTTTGGTTTCAAAATAGACGTGCAAAATTTCGTAAAACTGAACGTGTTATTCAACCGGATACAACAACAACAACAATAACAACCACATCATCCTCATCCTTCTCCTCTTCCTCCTCCTCCTCCTCCTCATCATCATCATCATCATCATCAACAATAATAATAAATACAAACAATATTGAACATAATAATCTAACTTTATCCTCAAATATTCAACATACATCAATGGATCATTCAATGTATCATTCAAAATTATATTCAACTACTACTTTATTAGATAATCAAGAGAAACTTCACAAATTCATTGATCCTTATCATATTATTGATCAACATGAAATAATCAATACTAATGATATCATGAATAGACCTAGAGAAATTGATTATTTACATCCATCTTCCACTTCACCATTATCATACAATTCACAAGATGAATTAAATTATTCTAAAGAATTTTATGAAACATTTAAAAGATCTGAATCTATACAATTAACAAATGAATTCTATCCATCATCATTTAAAGATTCACTTATTTCAGTTATACAAAAATCGAATTCAATGTTACCAACTAAGTCCTATATAGATTGGTCAAATCATTATCCTTTATTAAAAGAGAAAGATTCTATAAATAGTAATATCAGTATTATTACTACCACTACTACTACTACCTACTAATACTACTAATACTACTAATAATACTACTGCTAATAGTAATAATATACATCCATTATATAAACTTACACAAACATGTAGACAAGTAGATAGATTATTAGTGGGTGGAACATATGATACAACATCAAGTATATTACATAAGAAAATGTCAGATAAACAACAAAAGTTTATGAATAAAAAAAAATAGAAAAAAAAATTATCAATAATTTGTTTCTATGGGAAAGTGAAAGTCTTTTTTCTTTGGTGATGGTGGTGGTGGTGGTGGTGGCGGTGGTGCTGAAATGGGAGGGAGGGGGAGAACGAATACAATTTCTTTCATATATTAACATTTATTTACATGATTTGCATTTTGTTCATATTCAACTTATATAAGTTGGTCATTCCTTAATTATTTTAATTAATTTACTTGTTTCTTTTAATAAAATGTTATTCACTATTATGATTTAAGCAATTGACACATGTATGCTATTTACTAATAAATTCATTATACATTTATGGGTTTCTTTTTTCATCGAGCATTCATGATAATATCATGAATATTAAGTTTAATGCTTCAGATTATGAGTCAATTGAAGATAGGACATCATGGAAAACTGGGAAGCACTAAAAAGCCGTTTTATCCTACTGTGAGACTCCTCAGCAGTGCGCATTCACGATTCTGTCTCGCGAGATCCAAGACACAGGACTTATCGGTCTCACGCGTGAACGCTTAATCTCTAGATCACTAACCTGGTCGTCATTCAACGGTGTTAATGTCTAATTTCAACTAATCTACGGAATTGAGTGACACATCAATCATTGTCTTCAGTGGATTACTATCTCACAAAAGATTCAGTTGAACTCCATTGGTCACTGTTTCTCATTAGAACTCCAGGATATACATCTAGAAGCCAGTCACTAGTAAGAATATGCTGATTGGTATCAGAAGTTCCACTTTTCGAAAATTTGTCATTCCTCCATTGTCATAATAATTGGTCACTGTTACCGTACTCTTCGGTTCAATCTATCTAACCTTCTGCTGTCAGATGTTTCACTTCTGTTTCATGTTATATACTACTTATATCGTCATAAGTAGTATACAGCACACAGTACTAGAAGAGAATGTTAAAAATTAAAAATGAAACTTTCATCGTTAAAGCTCTTTACAAAAACTGATCGTTAAATACTAGTAAGCATTCTTGATGAAAAACGTCTGCTCATTAGATTGAAGAGAATCCATTAAACTACAAAAGGCAGTATAATTTTGTACTGTGTGTTGTTGAGCCGCTGGAGTCACTTTGAAATAAACCATTTGTCTGAGAATCAAGATAGTTGCAATTTATCGGTAAGACATTTCTAAGATCTTTAGGGAATTGATGTTCCTTATGAGGTTGAAACCCTTATCACTATGTCTCAATAAATGTCCTTATTATTGTATCAGACAAAATGAAATTCTTATGAGTTCGTCGTGACTTTTATAATCTAGAATAAACATTTCCATCCAAACTGTCGGGAATCATCTCAAGTCTTTATAACTGGTTAGCGTTTTAGCGTTTTTTAGCGAGTTAGTTTTTTACGGGATGGGGTCGCTAACCCCATGCCCAACCCTCCTACTTTATCTGGGCTTGGGACCGGCAGTAGCCCGCGGAGGGACTTCAGGCGGAGTTAGTCTTTATAACTAATTTACATTATTCGATCAATACTAGGGAAGCACAACAACAATCAGGATGAAATATGATCAAAGAGTGAATCAAATGAACAGTGAAAATGAATACATTTTATGATATTTGTATTAGTATTTGCACCAGTTGGGGACAAAGTGAGCATATCAGATGTGTTGAGTAATTTATTTAACGTGAACCCAACATTTATTAGCGATGAAGCGTAGTGAATTGATGGTGGTTGGAGCTGGGTGACACGGTATCGAATTCGCCAGGGAGCACCAGTTCGCTCAAAGATTACAGTTACACCTTGCTGACGATTGCCAGCCATGTAGCACGAAACCTAGGTCCAGGGTTTCCTGTCAACTACCTCCAACCACCATCTAATCTTACAACAGTGCCCGCAGTGTCGAGTCACCTAGACTGGTGGCTACATTGCAACATGGTCGATAGTATTCGATCTGCACTAATAATAAGGACTAGACACTTATGACATTGGTCACCCAGTGATCAATCAACTGTGAAGCCTAGTGAATGCCTATTTCACACTATCCATGAATCGTGCTCATGTAACTCTGAAGTTCGATTTTCATGCATTTCTCATTCATTTTTAAATGTAAACTAATATGGGTGCAATAAGGAGTGCTCGATCATCTCGTTAACGGTTATTTTATTTAATAATAATTAACTTTGATGGTTTTATTATGATCATGGATCGATCAATTTTAGACCACTATTGAGAATCTAGACGTACTGGAACGTCGCTTTGTCCTAGTATTGGTATCATTAGCAATACGAATCCACGTGGGATTCGAACCCAGGACCATCGGTTTCAAGTGAACACAGCCTCTAGACTACTAAGTTGACATCCAACAGTGTTACTAATTAACCTCAAACAAAAGACAGACCATTATGAGTATCCAAACATATATATAATACATCGTGTGAATGGATGCTAGTTAATTTGATTATCTTCAACGAAACATGCTTGTTGCAAGTTAATGTTAAGAAGAAATTCACAGATAATTTCTTACATTATGTCCATATAATTAGTGAATTTAAAAAAAGGAAACATGAATAGTAAATTACTAGACTAGTATTCAACAATTCTAAACTAATATCATCATTCCTTCATTTTACCTGATGTAACTATGGAACAAAACATTTTTTTTTCTGAAATCATGGAATTCATTCCCGCTATTATTTAACTCATCAACATAAAGTAAAAGGTATTTCAAAGTATCATTCAAATCTTGACATTCAAGAAGTTTTCAAAACTGATTTATCATAGTGTTATGTATCTGGGAGTAGATGTTTAAATTCACTTAGAAAATACTACTATGAAACTAGATGACATGATTTGGAACTTTACCGAGACAGTCACTTCCCTTAAGAATATAAAACCAACTTTCTAGGAAGTCTTTTAAACTGCATAATATAATGTTCCTTTTCTAAATAGATCCTTTAATTGATTTTATATGGAAATGGATAATGATGTTCTGTTGAATGTTTAATAAATATTACATTGCTAAGTGAATTTCTTATTCTATATTCAAGGAGAAATCTTGATGGTTTACTGCATAATAGACTTCAGTACATATATATTAGTATAGATCTCTTTTCGTAATGTTTTATATAAACCACATAACTTTTAAAAGTAAATTTTTCAATAATGAAACTATAATTACTGAAATGTAATTCTAGTCTTTGAACTTTCTTATTAGGAAAGAATCATTTACTTATATACAACGTCATGAGTCACTTAAAGAATCCTTCATGTGACAAATATTATTAGGATCATACACATAGTTCCCTTTATCATTTTGAAAAGAGCAAGAACAAAGATTCTGACAGAATAGCATGAATTCATTTTGTTTCGTCCCAGTTCTCATCAGCTGCTTACAACTTGTGATATTTATAAATCATAATTAGATAATGAGTTTAAATGACTTACATGAGAGGGTTTTGTTAGAAGTTATATATTGAAGATATATTCGTATAGTATGCAAGAGTGTAAATGAAATTAATAGACTGGTTGAAGTTAGACATTAACACCGTTGGATGCCGTCTCAGTGGTCTGGTTGGTTAAGCTCCTGGCGCGAGACTGATAGGTCCAGGGTTCGAATCTGGCGAGGAGCGGGATCGTGGATGCGCACTGCTTAGGAGTCCCATACTAGGACGAAGCGGCCGTCCTGTGCTTCCAGGTTTTCCATGGTGGTCTAGCTTCAATGGATTCATGATTTCAACCAGTAGACTGAGTATTGTAAATATACATACCTTATGTGATGAAAGAATATTCTACATCATTAATTGTGACAACTGTTCAAAAAGGGGGAGGAGTTAGAAACAATTGATTACATAATGAGTAAAATTTTTGATAGGAATATAGTGAGTAGAGTTCAGTTAAAAGATTATTAATTTGAAACGTAGTTGAAGAAACAAAAATAATGAAAATCAATGATGTAATAAGTACAAAAAACAAAACAAAATAATTTGTGGTGCAGCGAAGGAATATTAGTCACCAAGGCAAAGAAAGATTAACAACCATCTCCTTTTGAACACATAGGTCAGGTTTTTGACGCCTGATGTCGACGGCTTCAGCAAACTTCAGAAGACTGGAGTTTGGCTGCTTACTAATCACCTTGAAGGATTGTAAGGTATCTACCTGATGTCCTGTATCAAGGAGATGTTTGGTGATTGCACTATTCAGAGTCCTTCTTTCCCTTGTTCTAAGACTTTTCGGAACATGTTCAAAATAACTAGGGTATGCTCTCTTTTCTGTTCGGCCAATGTAGCTGCTTTGGCAGGTACACGTAAATTTATAAATACAGTTGGCGGTAACATGAAAGGAGTGCTTGTCGACCTTTGATTGAGTTATTGAACATGTTATTTTATAGACAATTAAAAGTTTGGCAGCCGGATAAGTTCTGGCAAGCGCAATATTCAGTCTCCTACCGATTATTTGTGCGACGTTATCACCTTTAAAGTTAAGATTGATAGATACTGGCTTTTTATTGACTGTAATTATTTCCGTCTTGTTTTCTTTGGGCTTTTTATATTTGTCAATAAACTTTTGTGGATAGAAGTTGTTTCTTAGACATTTTTCTAGGTTCATTAATTCTTCTTCCAGTTTGTCGGTGGTACGTATCTTTTCTACCCTGTCAAATAGTGTTTTAACCAGTGCATAGCATCAGTTCTCTCAAGATTACAGGTACACCTTGCTAACGAGTACTAAAAAGCACGAAACCTAGGTCCAAAGTTTCCGGTTAACTACATCCAATCACCATCTTATGTCAACATAGTGCATGCAATATAAATTTACCTAGACTAGTTGGCACATTTTAACATGGTCGATGGGGTTCGATCTATACCAAGAAAGACCTGATATACATGACATCGAACACCTACCATCCAGTGATCAATCAATTGTAAATACAAATATCTAAATAAACACTCTATGTATGTAACTATTTACACTATCATATTATTATAAACTTCCACTAAATATTTATATTCAATTCAATTCAGAAATGTTTAGTAAAAGCAGCTATACTGGAATGTTCTATACTATGGTATTGTTAACAGAACAAAAAAGGATTTATATGGTAGGTAAAAGTTAACATAAATTCTCTCAAACAAGTTCTCATCTAGTGCAATTTTCAAATACAATAAGATGATTGAAACAGCGCAATGATCTTCAAAAGCATCAAGTATCATTCAGCATCAAATAAGGATAAAGCTCATCACAATCATTGTATATAATTACTAACCAGAAATATCGTATTCATCATCACTTAACAAAAGAACTTATAGTGTCAGTTGCCATGTTAAGCCCATATAGCTTATTCTGACGAATAAATTGAATTTACCTTGAAATCACCTTTGATAGATGATTAAAATGACTAGTCAGATTTCCTATTTCAACAATTCATAGACTTTTCTTATACATCTTGTCTTCAAACCTATTTGTATGGATTGGTATGAAAGATACGGTGTTAGTACTTTTGATAGCTGACTATTTTTTTAATATTATTTCATTATTTAAATGATATGTACCAATCATTTTAAGTTTGCAAGAACTTCTCTCCTCCAGTTATTGATGTTAAGAATTGCAAGTGACCAGTTTATTTAGGTGAATGTGGATTCTGATAAGATTATCTCTACATTAACTTATTGTCACAAGTTTTAGTAAGTCTGTAAAGTAAAATCAAGTAAGATGTATTTACATACAATTTATGGGTCAAAAACAGGACAAAAAGGAAATCATGTATTCCACCGACTACCAATCCTCAATGTTACTGATTCTTGCATGTTCCCTCCGTCAAATATAAATTCTGTAATATTCTTTCCAAACAGTACACTATGTAGCCAAATTGTCTTCGCTTTTGTAAGCTATGGCACTGTTTTTAGAACAAACGAAATAAGCGTTTACTGGATTTTGGTTCATATTAATTCTCAATAATTTAGTGAACAGGAATATACATTCTGATTCGTAACCTAGTAGTTGTATTATATTATTAGCTTCTTATCCCCAACTTCTGTCCACTATGTCGATACTCCCGAAATCATCGTAAAGTTTCATCTTTCAGCAAATTTCTTATTTTTATTGATACAAGTACGGCTAATTACCATATGTATATATAATTGTCTGAAAAACTGCCTTGAATAAACTCTGGTAAACGCAACTTGTATACGGAGAGCAAACACAATATATTTTAAATTTTACATTAGATTTTTAGCTACTTATTTAATTTATAAGTAGCTACATGAAATTCGTTAATTTTTTAGCCATCTAGAAAGATATTTTAACAAAAATCCGATAAACATCTCAGTTACATTTATAATTTAAACATGCAATCTTATGAGTATTTATTTCGAAAAATAGATTGTAGGTGAGATTAGAACTTAATGTATTTTAAAACAATGTAATAGAACTAATATTTTCTTTCTCTTGTTTTCACAACTCTAAATAAACTACTTTTATAAAGATAAATTTTAATTTAAGATTTTTATCACATTTAACCAAACGGATGAAAAGAAGAAAAAGAGGAAGAAGAAAAAAACACTAAAGAATAAACTAAACATCAAAGATAAAACTTTTTAAGGAAAAAAATAGTGTTTTTTCTTTTTAAAGTAAATGTTAAAATTTCTGTTCTCCAAAGCTATCTGATTACATCACTTGTATTATTATTATTATTATTATTATTATTATTATTATTATTATTATTATTATTACTAGTATTAGTAGTAGTAGTAGTAGTAGTTTGAATAATTATTTATGGTTAGCGTTTTTTTAGCGATTCAACACAACATGCACCAATTCAATTACAATTGACGGAGAAGATTTGGAAGATGTAAAAACCTTTACATATTTGGGTAGCATCATCAATGAACACGGTGGATCTGATGCAGATGTCAAGTCGCTGGTTGGAAAAGCAAGAACAGCATATTTACAAATGAAGAACATCTAGAACTCAAAAGAATTAGCCACCAACACCAAAGTCAGGATTTTTAATACAAATGTCAAGACAGTTCTACCGTATTGGGTGGAAACTTGGAGAACTACGAAAACTATCATTCAAAAGATACAAGTGTTTATTAACAGTTGTCTGCACACAAAATACTTCGGATCCGTTGACCAGACACTATACTATTAGCAACAACCTACTGTGGAAGAGAACAAACCAGAACCCAACAGAGGAAGAAATCAGGATGAAGTGTTGGAAGTGGATAGGACACACATTGAGGAAAGCACCGAACTGCGTCACTTGATAAGCCCTCACATGGAATCCTGAAGGCCGAAGGAGGAGAGGAAGACCAAAGAACACATTACGCTGGGGAATAGAGATAGACATGAGAAAAATGAAAAAGAATTGGATGGAACTAGAAAAGAAATCCCAGGACAGAGTGGGTTGGAGAATGCTGGTCAGCGGCCTATGCTTTATTGGGAGTAGCAGTCGTAAGTAAGTAAGTAATATTAGTAGTAGTAGTAGTAATAGTAGTAGCAGTAGTAGTACCAATAGTAGTAGTAGTAGTAGTGGTAGTAGTAGTAGTACAATGAGTAGTTGTAGTAGTAGTAGTAGTAGTAGTAGTAGTAATAAAATTCGTAAAACGATACTAGACACTGTGAAGTTATTGATGTCAAATGCATAAAAGTCGGGTTTGTAGGAAAGTAAAGACCATTATTATTTGAATGTGACAAAATTATTTGAACTGCTGGTTAGCTTGTAATCCCTCTTTATACATTGAAAATCTAAGTAGAAGTTAACTCGATTATGTGGAATAAGCGTTAATACAAAACCTACGCTGAAAAGTCAATCAAATCACTGAACCAAGTTATGACGTTGCATTTCAGAATATCATGAGAGTCAATAAGAGTGAAGATTTATGGAAAATGTTTAAAAACGAATCGCTTTCCTCTTTAATTCTTCAAGTTATTTCGCTCAACTAAAATTCCACTTTCACAAACTAAATCTCATATTGATTCGTCTAATAAGTATAGTTTATCTATGAAATCCAAACTTCTCCCATTCAGCTATTTAATTGATAATCTAAACATTATCTGCCAAATTAAGCTCAGGAAATTCGTCCAAGATCTACAATGTAACACATTCAAATGCCAGGGTTGGGAGAGTTCACTCTCTCTTAAAAAGCATTCACAAGGTCACGCGTATACAACTACTTTTAGGGAAGTCCTACTCACTACCGTCTCGCGGTAAAGGTGTAGTCTACGAAGTTTAGAGAACGAAAAGCGAATGCCCGGAGCTTTAATCAGGTTGGTGGATATGGAGGATCCACCCAGATAAGTTGACAAACCCTGATTCCAAACCAATAGCTCATATGGGTTTCAAGATCCTGAAGGAAAAAATGGCATATGAAACTATTGTTGGTCACCAGCTATCACGAAACTTCATCTCTTAACGGTACTCCACTGCCTTGTGGACTAGACCTCTATGTCAATGATTAGGGCAGTATCCCTTGAGAAAATCGCCTGCTTAGGTGTGAGCGTCAACTATACAAACAAACGGATAGAGTGGCCATAAGATCATCGTTAAGGTCTGTCTTGGCACATATCTTCATGCCTAACCTAGAAAAAACGAAACTAAAACACAAAATCCAGAACACAACATACTACTGCAGATATTTTGATGATACGTTCATTATCTGTGATGATATGGATCAAGCTTATCGGTTGCATAATCACTTCAACAACCTTTATTAATTTTAACTTTTAACCTTTTCCAACCCTTCCCCTAACCTTCTATCTTTGTTATTATTTCATCTTCTAACTTCGACTGTAGCTCTTCTAGGACCACTGCCGGTCCCAAGCACTCACAAAGGAGGAGGGTTGGGCATAGGGTTCTCCAACGTCACCCCATGGAAAACAATTTTGCTAAAAAACGCTAACCAGAATAAACAAGTTAAACCATTTAATTTCTGACCGAGATTCTTCGGAAGTCACGAGACCGATGCCCTTCCTAACAACCACAGCAACAATTATTACAGGTAACCAAAATGTACGGACAATGTGAGAGACCGGAAAGACCAACTAAACAGCTACAGAAATGAAGTGCTACAACTTACCGGTTGTTGGACTCAGTGAAACACAGAAAAGGATAGATTCGGGAGAGAAGCTGCTCTACTCTGGTGACGAAGAGGGAAAAGCTTCTTACACCCAGAGAGTTGCCATGACGCTGTCCAAAGAGGCACGCAAAGCACTTAAAAGATTGAAATATCATGGACCCAGGATCATCAAAGTCAGAATCTTCAATACGAATGTCAAGACAGTTAATTGTATTGTATGGAGCTGAAACTTGTAGAACTGCCATAACCATAATCAAAAAAGTACAAGTGTCTATAAACAATTGCCTATTTAAGATACTGAATGTCCGTTGGATGGATACCATCAACAACAGCTTATTCTGGGAGAGAAAAACCAGCTTCTAGCTGAAGAGGGAATTGGGAATAGACGTTGGAAGTAGATAGAACATACATCACGGAAATCATCAAACTACATCATGGAGCAGGCACTAAAGTAGAATGCTGAAGGGAAACGGTAAAGAGGAAAGACAAAGAACAAACTGTGTGGGGAATTGAAAACAGACATAAAAAGAATGTATAACAATTGGAAAGAACTGGAAAGAATTGTCCAGGACATAGTTGGATGGAGAATGCTGGTAGATAGCCTATACTCATCCACGATGGGTAACAGACGTAAGTATAGTAAGCATTATTTCGTCTTCCAATATTCACCTCTTTCATAATCTGACTGAAGTTCACATATTTTTTTCATGTTGATCGATTATTCAATCACATATTAATTTCATTATCTTTACATAACCTCTGAATTATTACTTCCCAAAGAACACATTACGTCGGGAAATAAAAGCGGATATGAAAAGGATGAATAAGAACTGGTAAGAGCTGGGAAGGATTGCCTAGGATAGGGTTGGATGGAGAATACTGGTCAGCAGCCTATGCTGCTTCACGAGGAGTAACAGGCGTAAGTAAGTAAGTAAGTAAGTAAGTAAGTAAGTAAGTAAGTAAGTAAGTAAGTAAGTAAGTAAGTAAGTAAGTAAGTAAGTAAGTAAGTAAGTAAGTAAGTAAGTAAGTAAGTAAGTAAGTAAGTAAGTAAGTAAGTAAGTAAGTAAGTAAGTAAGTAAGTAAGTAAGTAAGTAAGTAAGTAACATATAAATGCACATTGATGTTAACTATATTTATTCATACACTATGTATCTGTTATAACTTATGACCTGTGTGCCCTGTTAATGTATACGTAATCATATCTGCAAATAGAGAGCAACAAATTATCGATCGGACCAATGACGCATAAAACCCGTGAGAGCAGTCTACAGTACTTATCGATCCTCCTTCCCGCTTATCGGGACATAACAGTATCCCCATTTTTCTCATTATTATTATAAGTTTGGTTACATATTGAACATTTATCTAAACTTCACAAACAAAAGTATCTCTGAGCTAACAGATAGATTTGAGTATGATGATAGTAAATCAACCAAAATGATACTTGAACCATTAGATGTAAAGCATTCAACCTGTAAGTTAGAAACCAAGTAGTGTAGAGAACAAGACGTGAATTGAATGATAATCAATATGAAACAAAAAAGTTAGAATACCGATTGAAACAATATTTCATAGAATAATAGAAAGAATTATGCAAATGGAATGTAGTTGAGACAAACATGAGTTATAGCAGAAATTAGTTAAAAATCAAGGCCACATGAATCATTTCTATAACACTGAAATTCATTCGTCCAGTATATTGCTGAGGAAACAAATGATTATTTTATTTCTATAACATTTGTAGATCATCAACTCAGGGGATCTCTGTCAATGGTCGCTCGTCTACTACAATTAGACGAAGATGGTATAGCCTCTTAACTTACATTGAAGTCACACCTTATGGTTAGTAACTAATGTATCCAGATACTTACTTACTTACTTACTTACTTACGCCTGCTACTCCCAATGGAGCATAGGCCGCCGACCAGCATTCTCCAACCCACTCTGTCCTGGGACTTCTTTTCTAGTTCCATCCAATTCTTGTTCATTTTTCTCATGTCTATCTCTATTCCTCAGCGTAATGTGTTCTTTGGTCTTCCTCTCCTCCTTCGGCATTCAGGATTCCACGTGAGGGCTTATCAAGTGACGCAGTTCGGTGCTTTCCTCAATGTGTGTCCTATCCACTTCCAACACTTCATCCTGATTTCTTCCTCTGTTGGGTTCTGGTTTGTTCTCTTCCACAGTAGGTTGTTGCTAATAGTATAGTGTCTGGTCAACGGATCCGAAGTATTTTGTGTGCAGACAACTGTTAATAAACACTTATATCTTCTGGATGGTAGCTTTCGTAGTTATCATAAAGGATATATACAAATAAACATATAAATCTAAGGGTTAATTTTAATGGAAAAAAGATCAATAAATTAAGTAAACAATATTCAGTAAAAGTATCCATGTTATTTAACCATTTAAAGTCCATAGTCAGGTTCATGATATTGATCAGAATATATGAAAGTGATAGTTAAGTCTTATTAAACAACAATCCGATATCATTTAACTTTGAACATTATTCATATAACATATTTGCAAATAAGAATAGTAAACTGTGAGTATACTCATTTGATATGAGATAATATATGACCGTATGTTTGGTGATGATAATCTCATTTCAAGTTGTTAAATATCTAATTGCCCCCAATACTATGATAGTTATAACCTGATTATTGTATATGAATATATGAATTGTCATATTTATTATTAGAATAAAATGAAAGCTTTAATGTGTCTCATATATTGTATAACTGATAATAATGATAGTTATGGTTATTATTATTTGCAAAGATGGATAGTGGTTAGCAATGGAATTCAGGATGGACGTTTTGTTGTTATAACTTGTGACCGCCGATTAGAGAGCAGTGAATTATCGATCGGAGCAATGACGCGTAAACCTTTACGAGCAGTCTAGAGTTCTGATTGATCTAGCTTCTTTCCCAGCCCAGCCAGTTAAGTTCAGAACACCAATTCGAGCTTCTGTGATATGAATCATGTATTTCAAACATACTCTATTTATATACCAAACAAGCAGACCACAACGTACCATAAAATAGGAAATAACATTTATACAAAATCTGGCCAAGAGTGGCTGTGAATATGGGAAATAGTAATGGATAGATTGGGCATAATTCAAGAATGGAAAATCCTATAATAATAGTTCATAGATCAAAATAAAGCTCATAATAAGAGGGATATGATTATGCATAGTTTAGTTAATTAACAATTATACGATAAAACTATACGTATAGTATTGGTCCACAAATGGATACCAAAAATTACCACTCATTATTCTTATCAGGGCATAACATTTGTCCGATTTGGAACTCGTCAAACAGATGTACCTATATCTCACAGTTGATGTTCGCTTTAGGACTTGAACTCATTACCATTCGCTTGAAACACCATAGCATGATCATCCACTTAGTTACTAAGTCCTTGTGTAATAGGATGAAGTGTAAATTCACTTAAATCTTTCTATTGAGGTTTTTAAAACTGTAATTAATCAATCTGTTATTGACATATGTTCATACTGTACGTATTACCTTAATATTGTCTTAATTTACAAGCATCATCATCATCATCATCATCATCATCATCTATTCATGATAACAAATTAATTAATGTCACATCTATTACGTCATTTAAATGTTGATTCGATGTTGTTTTTAATTAAACTCACTAATACTTCACATTAACTGATAAGATAATTCGATTCAATGATCAATTAGTTATTTACATTTTATGAGGATGTAGCTGATAAGTTAGCTGTATTCATTGTACTAATATCAGCCACAACATTATTATTATTAGTAGTAGTATTAGTAGTAGTACTATTAGTAGTAGTAATAGTAGTATTGTTTAAGTGAACTAAATAATTAAATATACATTAATATTTATCATTTAAAAGTTTATATTGATGTAATTTATGATTACATACATTCAATGATCAACAATGAAATGGTATGGAATTTTAAAAAATTGCCTTACCATTATTATTACCATTATTATTATTATTATTATTATTATTATTATTATTATTATTAATACATTTCAATATAAATAGTATCGAATCATGTTTACTTGTATAAAATAAGAATAAACAAATATAATATAAATTTTTAATGATTGAATATTGACAATTGAACATTCATTAAAATTTTGCGGGAATTTTCAAAATTTCAAAAATTAAATTATCAATGATTTGGAAATTAATATTCATGAATTTATTGATTATTAAAACAATTCATAATACTATTCATACAAATCATAATGAATATAAAGGATTATTAGTTTTAACAAATAATAATAATATTTATACAAGAAGTTATTTTTCTAATAAATTTATTAAAGAAGAAGAACAAATTGAAGAAGAATCTATTGAATTACCAGAATATATTCAAGAAGATAATGATTCTTTGAATAATTTCAATGTGTCAAACTCATCGTCTAATGAAACAAGTACCAATTCATCATCATCATCATCATCATCATCATCATCATCATCATCATCATCATCATCATCATCATCATCATCATCACCATCATCATCATCATCATCATCGTCATCACCATCATCGTCGTCGTCATCATCTCAAAGAGTAAATAAAACAAAACTAAAACAATCTACAAATCGTCGTAAAATATTTCGTAAACATTCAACTTCTATAGATATGGGATTTAGTGGAAGCTACTTTATTTGTTCTAATGCTAATTCATCATTGAATATTGCAAATATATTCTATAATATTTATGCTTTATTATGTATTACATGTTTCATAATGGTTACTTAAATATGAATGTTCTATTGTTCCATTTTATATTATCATTTGAATGACTTGTTTCATATCTGATCCAACATTTATCATAATCTTCTGGTATATATATATATATATATATATATATATATATATATTTCAAATAAAGTTGAATCATTCATTCATCATTTCATACTTTATATATATTTGACAAGTATTTTTGTATAAACTACTCATGATTGCTAAAAGACTATATTTATCAATTGATTTATTTATTAACAGAAGGAGTTCTGTGGAGATTGTAGTAATTTCAATGGTTAAGATCATAAGTCAGTTGAAGCTAGACTACCATCATGGAAAACCTGGAAGCACTGGCCGGTCGTTTCGTACTTTTATGGGACTCCTCAGTAATGCTCATCCACAATCTCGTCCCCCCCTGCGAGGTTCCAGGTATTCTAGGTTTACCATGGTGGTGGTCTAGCTTCAACTGACTAATGATTTTAATTATTTATCTATTGTTGAATTACTAGAAAACTCGAAGATTTAGTTTCTTGCTAGTTGAAGCTATTCAATAATGCGTTTCTGAAAACTTGACAATACATAGGTTCCTTTTGTTAACTAATCCTGTATATCTTTATATTATAAAATTAACTTTTGGGATAACTTTAATTACTTATAGCCTTTTCACATCAGTGCTATAAATGACTATTTGCGTATAAACAGGTTCTTATTGTTCAAGGTGGTAAGGAGTTCAAAACTGTTATTTCTGAATTTATGCTACATAGTTTCATCTAATCAATTAATGTAAATATGTCATTATTGAGATTGTGAAGTGTTACTTGTCTAGCAACCTGTTACATAAGTTTTCTCTTCAAATTTATTCTCTGTAACCATTAAGCCTTTTTTATTTTGACGTTTAACAACTATGCTATTGTTATGTTTGAAGAGATTATGAATTCATCTAATATGAGAACGGAACGAAGACTCTGTGACATAAATGACCAATAAGCTATCTGTTCCAATCTGTTCCAACCAACCTAACTAGAGAGAGACAAACCAACAATAAGCATAAATCAATCGTATATATACAACATTAAAATGTCCTTAATAAACGGTACAAAATAGAATACTAAAACACATAACGAATCAATACAAGTTAAGTTCCTCCCAAGTGGGAAATACGACATGACGGTGAAAATGAGCACACTTGGCGCGAAAACAGGAAATTCAAATAGTTCAAATAGAATTACAAAAATAAGACATTTATCAAGTGAGTTCTGGGGATCTAACATCCCTAACAGTTATAATGAAGAATAACAGACTAACTAGAAATTTAATAAATCTAATAGCTTGATAGATTTAGAGGCATAATTCAATGATTAAAGATTTGTTTTTTCTATAGTTTGTCATTCTTGAGTTCATTGTAATTAAGTCTTTCTGAATTGTTATGGAAGCTATTAGCATTAATGCAACTAATGGACTTATCCATAGAAATTAGTGTGCAGCATTTCAACTTGAGATATCCACTTCATTTTCACTTCCATCAGTCAGTCATTCAGTCAGTGGTTTTGAGTGCTGTTAGGGATATGAGGTTTGTTATCACTTCCCGGTCGACAACACCGTGGAAGGGTTCTTCTGGTGGTACCTGAAAAGGAGATTGGGTTAGAAGTGGTCTTTGTGACCTGAAAGCGTGACCGCAGTGCCCAAGGGACAGCTGCTTGAGGTCGGTCACACACGACAGTTTTGTGTTCGCTCCGTACTTGTTGAGACCTTATCGCCGAAGACGGATATCCGTGGGATAAGGCGAAATGTGCATTTTCAGGGTCAACCTTTTCTAACCCCACCCTTCCTTATGGTAAGCCAGCATTGCTGTTATGCTGCTTGTCTGAAAGAAACACCTAACTGCTGTCACACCTCTGTACAGTCAGCAGTACGACTTGGCCTTCGGAACTTGGATTTGTTGCTTTTAGTCTTACCACTCTTCAATCGACCTGTCTGACATTATAGGACCTTCAGGGACGGTTGTTACAGCCAGTATAGCTCAGTCGCTTCATCACGATAGACAAGCTCGACCACCACGTCAAGGTAGCAACAACGGTCAGGTTCACTTCAATCAACCTTCTATATTTCTATTAAGCTACTTAACCTCCAGTTTATTAAGTACATCTACATATTATAACAATACAATAAGATATTTCAGTGATAGTATCAATGTAGGCTTAGAGGAGTTTTATTATTACGTAATAAATCAATCGAAAAGTAGTATACTTACTGATAAATGTTAGTTCAAAAGTTGTATCAATGTACCAATTTTTTATTAAACTTGACACTTTAGTTTAAAACAAGTCAGATATTCAAATTCACTTGGTATTGTTTTCACATGAATCTTCCCATTGATGTTTAGGATTGCAATTGACCAGTCTCTTATTGGCATATATGTATACTGTGCATATTGCCTCGAAATTACTTTAATTCACAAGCATTATAAGCAAACGATAGATGGTGGCTAGTAGTAGAATCCATTTTAATGCGCATTTCATCCTATTTGGATCTAAGTGGATAATATGATAGAGTTTAAAGTGAACGGTTCTGGGTTCGAGTCTCGAAGTGAGCATTTAAAAACTCCGAGGTGCAAGTACATCCAACTGACGTGTCCCAAATAAGAAGAAACACACGTTCTTGATTCCACTGCTAGCTACTATTTGTCTTTGCTTATCAAGTCAGATATTCACTGATCGCTGGAATAGATTTGAAAACACCATCTATTGATATCACCATTCAACAAATGATCATTAGATTCAGTCTTATTGACAAAGTTAGGATAAATAATTGTAGGTATTGTATAATTCTAAACTAAGAACATCATTAGTAATTGCTTATAGGATTCCTGTAAACAATCGTTTTTTGAAATATTCAACTTAGTTTCATATAACTTTCCATAAGATCTATAACTAATATAAACAACTATAGAATCGGTATTGGTATTATCCTCAATCATTTCAGTCAATAGAGTATTATTAACACATGGTGAATTCAATTTCATTGGTCAATTAGCAAATCACAATTTTACATTTTACAATTTTTTTTGTTTAAAAAAAATAACTACTGATAAATTACTGAAATAGTCAATCAGTGTAAAAACGATTGTCTCGAATATAGGTTGATTACATACTGTTCCCTTGAAATTCAACATATATATATATACATATATCAGAAGGGGTTTTCTGGATAATATAGTAATTTCAATAGTTGAGATCATGAGTCAATTGAAGCTAGATCATCATGGAAAACCTGGAAGAACTGGACGGCTGTTTCGTCATATTGTGAGACATCTCCATGGTAGTGCTCATCCACAATCCCGCCTCGAGAAATTCGAATCCAGGACCAATTTGTCTTGCACGCGAACGATTAACTTCTAGACCATTGACCTGATCGTCATCCAACGGTATTAGTGTTTAACTTGAACTAATTCACGAAATTGAGTGACACATCCATCAGTGTCTTTAGTGAGTTACTATCTTACAACAGAGGAGTCTCACAATAAGACGGAACAACCGCCTAGTTCTTCCAGGTTTTCCATGGTGATCTAGCTTCAATCTGATATTTATTGGGCTATAATGTCGCAAATCTATCAAAAATGAATAACTGTTCATTATTATTATTATTATTATCATTAAAGCAACCCGTTAAGAATCGGGACATTTCATGCTTTCTAACCAAAGAAAAAATAAATGCTCCACCCTAAATTACTTCTTCTGAAAAATAAAATGCAAATCCATTGTAATTATGGGTTAGAAAAAAGAAAAAAATAATAAAAATAAAATTTTCGTTTTATTTTCTATATATAAATAAGACAAATCTCGTAACCATAGTAACAATAATTGTCTACAATTTTCATAATGTATACCAAATAGGTTCATTCAAATAATCAATGATAACTAATAAATGAGAACTGATTGTTATGAATAGTTACTTTCTGGTTACATATTAAATGATTCTTATCTTAAGTTCAATTATCCATGGGTGTTATAAAGAAATTCCTTTTTTGTTTTAGGGGTAATCACTTCTTCTTCTTCTTCTTCTTCTTCTTCTTTTTCTTCTTCTTCTTTTGCTTCATCTTCTTCTGACCTTTACATGAATAAAGAAGTCATATAAGAGAAACAGGTTAAATGAAAAAGAATTTTATAGAGAGAAGTTCATAATAAGTTGGTTTTCATAAAGTTAAAATGAGATTAGATGTTTTTTTATTATTTTAAAATCCACCATAATTTAATGATCTAATAGAGAATGATCTACTAAGGTTTGAGCCTTTGATTTTGTCTGAATGATTATAAAATTAAAACGGAAAGAAACTTGATCCGAATCAAAAGTCTACCTAATAAATTGAAGATAACCACATCCACCATTGTCTTCAGTGAGTTACTATCTCACAACAGACCTGGTTGGACTCCACTGGTCACTACTTCTCACTAGAACTCCAGGATATACATCTTGAAGCCAGTTACTAGTGAGCATATGTTGATTATCATCAGAAGGGTGTTTTGTGGAGATTGTAGTAATTTCAATGGTCAAGATCATAAGTCAATTGAAGCTAGACCACCATGGAAAACTTGGAAGCACTGGACGGTCGTTTCGTCCTATTATGAGACTGCTCGGCAGTGCGCATCCACGACCTCGCCCCTTGAGAGATTAGAACCCAGGACCTACTGGTTTTGCGCGCGAGCACTTGACCACTAGACCACTAGATAAGTTTTTTCACTCAATAAACCAATGTCTGTAAAATATAAAAGATTTAAATTTAACTTGCTAACATACTCCTGTTATCCCAGGTCATCTGCAAAGTTCAAATCTTCTAACGGATTCCGAGCTGTCCATTGTATTCCATGTTCCCTCTCAGATATAGAGTTTTTCATAATCCATTCAACCATCAGAAGAAAGAGGAAGGGAGAAAGTAGGCAGCCTTGTCTTTACTTGTCTTTATTTCGAACTTGTCTGTCAGCTGTCTTCTATGCATCACTTTGCAGTGTAGTCCATCGTATGAATTCCGTATTGTATTGACGATCTTCTCAAGTACATCATAGTGTCGAAGACGTTTGCATGAAGTTCTCCTATCCACACTGTCGAATGCATTCTGATAGTCAATGAAGTTGGTGTATAGTGATGAGTTCCATTCAATTGATCGTTCACCAACTATCCGTAGTGTGGCGATTTCGTCTATGCACGACTGATCCTTACGGAATCTAGCATTTTGATCTTGATGTTGGGCATTTACTTTATCTTTCATCCGGTTTAGTAACACTCTGTTGAATTTTTCTATTCTTGTTCTACTGTTGTTAATTGCGGTCTTGTCGTTTTTCCTTTCTTGAATGTTATCCAGGATTTACGCACAGATTTATTCCTTATGATGATACTTCTTGCGGCCCAGAACTTACTGACACGTTGGAGTTGGTGCTTTTTTGATCCTTTTCTAATTGTCCTCCATAGTGGTTTCTTCTACTTTGAGTAGATCATGTACGGCTTAGAACCTATTGTTGAGAGCTATGTTGAATTGGTTGAGTTTATAATTATCTCAAAAGAAAGATGTATTGAGCCTTCGTAATGCTGTTTCCCCAGTTTTCCAGTGCTTCTCTGGCTTTAGTTTCATCTTGGCAATTACCAGGCAATGATCCGAAGCTATATCAGCTCCTCTTCTGGTTTTCACATCTTCCATTGACTTTCTGAATTTTTAGTGATATAAATATGATCGATCTAGTTCTCTGTCATGTGATCCGGTGAGACCCATGTAAATTGTGTGTGTGTGTTAATGTGGAAATATTGAGCTACATAAAACCATTCTGTTGAATGCACATAAATTTGAAAATCTGTCACCATTCTCGTCCCTTTCTCTCAGCCAGTCTATGTCGTCACATGATACCTTCATAACCGCTGTTGTCCATTCCGAATTTGGAGTTTAGATCTCCCATCAGGATCGTCAGGTCCTTTCCTGAGCTACTATGTACGCTATAAGCGAAAAAAACGATATGTACATAGAAAGAATAGAATATACCGAGTTAGATAACAAGAAACGATCATGAAGTGGTGAGATTAGATCACTTCCATTCTTGTTACTTCATAAATGTATTACATTTCTAAGTAAAATTTTAGTTTGAAGTGCTGAATAGGAATTAGAATATTCTCATATATCAATTGAATAGTTACATCTATTATGATTTGGCTCAAATTATTTAATATTGATTTGTGAGATTTCAAAATGCCTAGCAACATGAACATATAGGCGAAATTATAATTTATGAACGAACCAATCACGTATAGGATAACAGGTCTCGGATTTCGGCGCGAAACTCACTCATCCATTTGGCTAAATAGAGTTTTGGCATTATAGCTGATGTCAGTTCGTGATGAAAACCCTAAGTCTAATTCCTAACCCTAACTATCAACTGTAAATTATAATTCTATTTCCACACACTGGTTTATAACCGTAATTTGGTCCTGGTTATTAGATGAACACATTCAAGGTCAGTTTGGCGTCTCTTAAAGGTCGTCCATAAATTGTAGTTTCACTGAGATTAGATTTAAGAAATAATAAACGATGTTTAAAACAATCGAAAGTTTTATCCAAGTTAATTTAAAAATGTATACGTTTCATATCTTCCTTAATTATGTATACCAGTAAACAGAATTATTCATTTGTATTGTCATCATAACTCTTCTAAATGAAGAGCTTCTCACTCCCAAGGCAGAGTTTAAATGGTTTGATTTATTTCTTTTCTGTTTAGTGTTTTTTTTAGCGAGTTAGTTTTATACGGGTTGAGGTCGCTAACCTCATGCCTAACCTTCCTACTTTATCCGGACTTAGGACCGGTAGTGGTTCAAGAGGGGATCCAGGAGAAGTTATTCATTTGTATTAGTAACAAATAAATGTAGGACAATAAATGATTGATATGATGTTTTCTGTGTTCGTTATTAAAGCTTAAATTTGTCCTAATCAAAATATTCGCAATCAAAATTAAATGTATAACTATTACATTTAAATGGATCTATGAAATGTCGAATTCCCAATGTGTCTATACTGTGAAGATGATGAAGATTCGTAACTCAGGTGGATGATTTCGATGAAGTTTTGTTTTCTGAGCTGAAAGGTTTGGTCGTGGAGC
This sequence comes from Schistosoma spindalis, assembly GCA_946903255.1. Classification (NCBI taxonomy): domain Eukaryota; kingdom Metazoa; phylum Platyhelminthes; class Trematoda; order Strigeidida; family Schistosomatidae; genus Schistosoma; species Schistosoma spindalis. Next base: position 46,959,539 of record OX336418.1, read on the forward strand.
TTTAATCGTTCTTCTGAACGACATCATCATCAGCAGCAGCACAAACTTCAGGTAACAAACCATCTAGCTCAGAGAACAAAACTTTATCAAATGGTATTTTATTGTTAAGTCGATAATTCGTATTAAATATCACATGATAATGAGGTGAAATCTTAATGTACTAGTATTTTAGGTTACTTGTGTGTTATGGGCTCCTTTATTTTGACGTTAATTAGATTGGACGATGTTATCGACGGGTTATTCAAACTAGTGATATATATATAAAAGAAAGATTGTGTATAAGGAGATAGTACAGGAAGAAAGAATTCGTTCGTAGAAAGAAAGACATGAAGCGATTTTAATCTCTTAGTTTAAGGGAAGACAGAAAGTGTATACACCGACGCCATTGTGATCGATTCTGAGCCATGTCACCAAGAGTCTCCAACCATTGGTTACGATAGTCACGCGGACCCCAACCAGGTAGTCTGCATCTACCAACATGGCTCAGACCAGAAGTTAGTGACTTCAAGCAATGATGCCACGTTTTGGTTTGGCCGTCCCTAACTTTCTTCCGATTATCGCTAACACCGGTTAGCATTGCGCGTCGTGGTAATCGGTGTTCAGGCATACGCAGCACGTGGCCCAACCATCTCAGTCGATGAAGATTCACAACCTCATCAACTGATTTACCATCATTCCCTAATATCCTGCTTCTAACCTCACTATTACTTACCCGGTGATCCCAGCAGATACCCGCAATATTTCTAAGGCACCTGTGGTCAAATACTAGTAACTTACGAATATCTTCCACTCTTAAAGGCCATGTTTCGCAGCCGTATAGAAGGACGGAACGAACTGCCGCGCAGTATACTCGTCCCTTAATTGATAGACGGATATCTCGCCTTCGCCATAGATGACGTAAATTGGCAAAGGCCAAACGAGCTTTTCGAATCCGTGCTGAGATTTCGTCAGACACCAACCCATTAGGGCTGATTAGACTTCCAAGATAAGTGAAGTTGTCAACGCGTTCGACTACTTCACTCCCTATCCTATCGACTTAAATCGCACCAGTGAATAAAGGAAGTAAATAAGTCAATGAATTTTTCAATATGTTTATTTTGTACACCCATTGATCTGGATAGGGAATCAGAGAAACGAAGCGAAGACAAAAGAGTGAAGCAAAATGAAGCATAGTGCAGAAGGCGTATGAGCCAACTCAATTTAATCAAACATTAATGGATATTAATAGCCGAATAACTAAAAAAAAAATAAGAAGTGCACACATATACCGCCTTAAATGCAAACAGTCAAAGTTGATAAGCGAGTAATTAACAAGGTCAAAATATCACTCGAAAAGGATGGATAAATTGACTTGTCCGGTAACTAGAATATGTTATATAGGCTTGGCATAGTAACCAACATTACAGTGTGTGTGTGTGTGTGTGCGCATATATATATCTCCATTTATATTAATTCAAAAGTAGATTGTTGTTAACTAACAATGATGATTAAAACATTATAAATAAACTCATATAAACTAATCACTATTATACTGTTCCTAATTCGTATATGCCTTATAATATAAACATTAATATACTGGATAAACCTGTTTTTTACTTGATATGCCGGATACTATGAATCAAATAACATGGTTATCTGTATTATATTCTAAGGGATATTTCATATTGATACTAAGTTTTATTACTTTTATTCCTTCATTAGTATCATTAAATGAAATCCATGTATTAAATAGACAAACTAATGGTTATCCACCTATTGAGAAAATATTCTCTAAAGTTAAAGAAGCTGAACAAATTAATTTATTGAATAATGAAAAGATTCAAGTAGAACCTGATCAATTAATTGTGGCTCCAGTGAGATTTAGTCGTTTACGACGTTATTTTAGACATCAAAAACGTATGATGAGAGCACAATATAGAATGATGAGATTACAAAGAAGATTGTATCGTCGACATTATCGTCGTCCATATGGATATGGTTACTTTCCATAATAATAATAATAATAATAATAATAATAATAATCATAATCATAATCATAAGATTGAATCAATTAAACATCAATTATTGTTTTATTATTGATTGCAATGATGAACTTTCTGAGTGTTTATCAATCAAAGTGGTGAGTTATAATATAAAATGAACTGATTCATATCTACATTACTCTATAACATATTACATAACAACTTTCTAATTATCATTATTTAATTGTTTCTATGTAATAATGAATTTACTTGAATAAATCTTAATAAGTTGTCATGGCTTTATTTGTGAAACGTTTAATTATACAATATTATTAGTTGAATTCATGAATCAACCTGGTAACACTTGACGGCTGTTTCATCCTAGAATGGGACTCTTCAACAATGCGCATTCACAATCCCGACTTGAGAGATTTGAATCCAGAACCTATCGGTCTCACGTGTGAATGCTTAACATATAGACCATTGATCTGACCAACGTCTAACGGTGTTAATGTTCAACTTCAAGTAATCCACGAAATTGAGTGACACATCCACCATTATCTTTAGTAAGTTACTATCTCACAAGTAACCCGGTTGAAATCTACTGGTCACTGTCACCCACTGGAACTTTAAGAAATACCTCTTAAAACCAGTCACTAGTGTGCATATGTTGATTAGTATCAGAAGCGGTATTTTGTGGATATTATAGTAATTTCAATAGTTGACATCATGTGTCAATTGGAGATAGACCACCAAGGGAAACCTGGAAACACTTGACGGCAGTTTCATTCTATTATGGGACTCCTCAGCAGTGCGCATCCACGATCCCGCACGCGGGATAACAGCAACTGTATTAAACGATTGTTAAAAGTGTTGAAAAATGGGGAGTTTAAAATAATCCTATTTGGTTAAGAGTTTTGGAAAAATGGCTCATTTAGATTGAAAGATTTTGAATATTTAAAAATTTATGGCACAATAATTGACAGAGGTCATTACTTTTGTTTGACCAAATGGTATATTCAACGAATTTACAAATATCATAACCGTTAGTGTTAAGGGCATAGTATGTTTAATCTCATAAGAAAAAACTTTTGAACATCTCTGCATATTTTACCATTTGTCATTCATTGATTGGTAAGTTTTAATCACTTACTTACGCCTGTTACTCCTAATGGAGTATAGGCCACCGACCAGCATTCTTCAACCTACTCTGTCCTGGGCCTTTTTTTCTAGTTCCATCCAATTCTTGTTCATATTTTTCATGTCTATCTCCATTTCCCGGCGTAATGTGTTCTTTGATCTTCATCTTCACCCACTTTGGCCTTGAGGATTCCATGTGAGGGCTTGTCTTATGACGCAGTTCGGTGCTTTCCTCAATGTGTTTAATCACTTACATAAGTAAAATCTTATCAAATAAGCTTTGTATTCTCGTTTCAGTGTACAGCAGTAGCAATTTAGTATGTTATATGTGTAAATGTTTTCCACAAGATTGAAGCAAAAACTTTATCATACAAATTATTCTTTGTGCAGTGATCGGTATCTTATGTGTGTTGAAATTCTGTCCACCAAGAAAATGTAGTAAAACCATGATAAAGCCATTAATAAATAGATATGATGCTTTACATGATTAGATGATTTATCTTTCTTATTATTACCACTATCCAGTTGCTTTCGATAGAAATTCGATCCTGAAATTGTTCGAAAATCAATAATTATGTCTTTTTTTTTGACAAGTGAATATGACTTGTTTGTATCAAATCTAAAACGGAAGGATTATAATGTATTTACTCAATGATATTAAATCAGTTCTCTGTAACTACTGAAAGCAGTATGAATGTATTTTGTAACGAAACAAATAAATTTTTAACAAGGGTTTTGTGGAGATTTTTAAAAAATTTAATAGTTGAGATCATGAGTCAATTGAAGCTGGACCATCATAGAAAACCTGGAAACACTGGACGTCCATTTCGTCCGAGTATGGGACTTCTCAGCAGTGCACATCCATGATCCTGCTCCCCAGAAGATTCGAGCACAGGACCTATCAGTTTCGCGCGCGAGCCCTTAAACTCTAAATCACTGAACCGGCACTCAACGGTGTTAATGTCTAACTTCAACCAATCCACAAATTTGCGCCACTGTCCACTATTGTCATAAGTGAGTTACTCCATTGGTAACGTCTTCTCACTAGAACTCCAGGAAACACCATTTGAAGTCAGTCACTAGTGAGCAGATAATTATTATTAGCAAGGGGTTTTGTGGAGATTTTTAGAACGTTCAATAGTTGAAATCACGTGTCAGTTGAAGCTAGACCACCATGGAAAACCTGGAAGCACTGGATGATGATCAATAGAACCCTTAATAACATCTAAAAAATTAATCTGATCAAAAATAGATAAGTATACGTCTTATAATATTTTAAGCATATATTCTTAAAACTGTAATGGCTTTGCTTCGTTAACCAATCACCCTCGTAATCGTTATTATAGAAATCTCAACGGTGTTGCAAATTAAAAGGCAATGAGAAGTGGCAACAACAGTTAATTACAGAATAGCACAGATCATAAAGCTATTAGCATATCAAGTGAATTTGAAGCGGACAGAGAGAGAGAGAGACAAATATGTATATGCAAGTAATAACATAGGTGTATCATAGCAAAACAAAGTCTAATAATAATATTTGATTACATCTATACACGGTGAAGAGAATGAATCATTGAGTGATATTTAAGCGATCGCCATTCTAGCTACAGTCTGTCATGAGATCTACCGATCATAATGTTACAAAGGAATATGCAAATTGTTGCTGTCTAAATAACCTAGTCTGTGAAGTAAGTTAATAAAAGAACTTAACCGAAGTTAACCATAATGGAGATTGTTTTTGTAGGATAGTTGGTATAATACAAATTTTCAAACATTCATACAGTTTTATGAAGATATGAATGACTTTTAGGTTAATAGGAGTAGTAGAAACTTTTATATTGTGTGGAATGAAATTTTAGTTGTATGAAACTTTCTAGAACAGTCTATAAAGTTTATTGACCAAAACCTTGAAAGAATTGGATATTATTTTTGACATGTTTAGGCTGTAGGGAACAATTAATTTATGAGTGAGAATCCTACAGTTGGTTATTTGTTACAATGTGGTTTGTTTATTGCCTATCTCAGTTAAACGTTTGTAAGAGTTAATATGAGATGTCTTTCTTGAAATCGGAAATATGATTACCACAATCTTAGGCGGCAGTTTAAGATCATTAATTCTTTGTGAAGTAAACAGTACTTCCTCTTAATATATAATTGGGGTTACTTTCTATGACATTAGAAAGTAATCTCATTCATTTACAAGTACAGAATAAACAAAAACAGAAAACACGACAACATCAGCAAAAATTACTGTTATCGGTTTACCGTTAGATAAGTGCTAAGTTATTTTATGAACTACTGACTTAGATAGATTTTATTTAAACTAATGTAATACATATGATTTTGAGATGAAGGAGAAGATTTTTTAGCTCAGGTAGATTATTTTGATGGAGTTTTGTTCTTGGAGCTGGATGGTTTGGTCGACCAAACCATCCAGCTCCAAGAACAAAACTCCATCAAAATAATGTAATACAGCTACGAGAATGTATATTCAGTAAGTATTCTTAGTAAAAATAATAATCTAACATTTAATCTGTCTACAATTTCACTAGTGAAATGAGATGTAATCCTAGGCGTAACTGTTTTAAGGAAATTCCGGAGGATAGCTAACAGTGAGTGTAGCGAACAAATGATAGTAGTGATATTATTTCGCAGTCGGATAGCGTTAAACTACCCCAGAGAGTCGAAAAGTTAGTTGCGAAGTAATTCGCATGGAAACGATATCTAGAATATGACAATTACGCTTTCGGTATAAAGTTACAAACACTATAATTATGTGTTACTGCATACAGGATTAAAGCAATGGATCTAAAAGATAACTTATTAAGTGTTTTGAAGGGAAATTTTAATTTTAGTCGAAGTCTACGCAGCCTTAAGGAGTTAAATCCATTTGTAATGCATCTGGATTTTTAGTTTAACGCACAAGAGTTGATAAGAGTACACGGTGTGAATTGCCGCTGGTCCGATTCCGACATAATTTTATTCTTTCTGAGAACATTATTCGGAATAAAAGTTTAGTATTCTACGATTGGTTAGACAAAATTTACACATTAAAATATGTGAATCATTGTTCAGGAAATTAAGTAGTATATAACCAAGAAGTTACTGAAACTTAGTAATCTGTGTTGAAACGTGTTATCAGAAGGATAAGTCCATAAGTTCACTACTACTTTAAATCTACATAACACCTTACCATTTATAGAAAAGTTGAAAACGGAAAAATGTTTACCAAAGTGAATCCATCCAAATTTCTCACTGTGAAGAACCGACCTCCATCTCGCGCACTACACGATGACTTAGACAAATTTGAACATGTTCATTGAAATATCTTTACTGATAAGTATTGTTATCATTGTGTAAATGATAATTTAATTATTTTATTCGTTGCCTTGGCATTCTGTCGTATTTTTTGCAATCAGCTATTGTAATTCTCATATTTGTACATGAATTCATGTTATAAAATCAATTGGAAATATTCAGAAGGGGCTTTGAGGAGATTGTAGTAATTTCAATGGTTAAGATCATGAGTCAGTTGAAGCTAGACCACCACCATGGAAAACCTGGAAGCACTGGACGGCCGTTACGTCCTATTATGGGACTCCTCAGTAGTGCGCATCCACAACCTCGCCCTCTGCGAGATTCGAACCCAGGACCTACTGGTTTCGCGCCTGAGCACTCAACCACTAAACCACTGAGCCGGCATCCCACAATAAGACGAAACGGCCGTCCAATGCTTCCAGGTTCTCCATGATGGTCTAGCTTCAACTCACTCATAATCATAACCATTGAAAATAATCACTTTTGTTTAAGCTTCTCAACTATGGATAAACATCAGTGAAGAAAACTTTACAACCTCAGCTACCTTGGAAACTATTTTTGGTGAAACTATAATTCATGGACGACATTTAAGCAACGCCGGAATGACCTTAGGAATGTCCATCTAATAACCAGGACTAAACGAGGGTTATAAAACAGTTAGAATTTTCATTTATAATTGATGATCAAGGTTTTCATCATAAACTGACATCAGCTGAAAATGTTAAAACCAAATGGATGAATAAATGGGTGGTAAGAAATGCCCAAGCATACAACGGCATACAAGCTTCACAAAGATAAAATTACAACATATGAGTTTTGGTGATCTAACGTGCCCAACATAAACTAACCAATATTTAGTCAATATATTATTTGTATCAAACAGATATCTCTTATAGAATCGTTTAAATCTTTCTAGTTCATAGAGAACTTTGTATAAGTTTTCATATAGGATCCAACATGAGATAGATTGTTATCAGATATCGTTATGATGGACATCATTAAACAATCAGTCTTAGTTCTTTATTGGTTTTTCTGTAACAGTGAACACTATTGGAGCAAAATATATCATAAAATGACCACTCAATATTTACGAAAGCAACCCCAGTGAACTGATGATTTATATAGACGTATAACTTGACACTGGTGAAACAAATTCATTCTAAATCATCTCTCCATAGAGATTACTTTACCTGTAAATGTTCTAGACTCTGGAATAATCTACCACAATCTATTCGTACGATAGAATCATTCCGATTCTTTGTTCGCTGTATTGATGCATACTGCTCCTGTGAAAATACATTAAATGTTCTAGCACCTGTAAGTATACCTTATTCCACAAGTGAGATTGTAGGAACTTTTAATGCTTAGTTATTCTTATTAGTGAATTTCATAAGTAAAACCACTTACCTCCTCTTACTTTACGTTAACACTGTCCCTAGCAACCTTAACTAATTTGTATAACATCTTACATTAATAGTATATCACTGTGTCACGTGACACATGCCTTATATCAGACCTGATGAACATTATTTTAGTAGATATTGCTTTATTGTTCCATGCTCTCTATTTTTGTTTTACTTTCTCTAGTTGTAGATAATTATCATTCAATTGAGGTGTTGTGGAGATTGTGAAGTTTTTGATTGAGATCATGAACCGACTGATGTTAGACCACCATTGAAAACCTGGAAACCCTGTACGGCCGTTTCGTCCTTTTGTGGGACTCCTCAGCAGTGCGCATCCACGATCCCGCTCGCGGGATTCGAACCCAGGGCCTTCTGGCACAAGAAATAACCTAAAATACACAGTCTATAAATCAACCGGCTGTGTCCACTTAAGAAAAATTAAAAGTTCTCGGCTGATACATTGAATTGCTGTAATACATGTATTACCTAAACGATTACTGAATTAGTATACTACGAACTCTCTTATATCATACGTTTATTCCCTATATCGAGTGATACTGTGATGTGGGTTACTTATATTCACACAAGTAGTTAATGACGGTGGTCAGGCATAGAATGTATTTCAGTAGAAGGTCGATGAGGAAAGAACGGGAACAGAACGCAGTTGGTATGAAAATGAATGAACAATGAAATCTGACACAATGGATTGATGTTTGTAACGGGAACAGATAAGCTTGAGATGATGGATTGATATTTTGCATATCAACTATTTACTACATGGTTCTCAGATTTTATTGAAATGCTCTGTAATTATGTGCCTAAATACATTCGATTGTCCCCACCCGTGTTCTGTTCACTACGATACTATTTATATGGGATTGATCATACCTGTAAGAATGTTGTATGTGTGAAAATCACAGCGAATGAATTTGAAGTAAATCCAACGTTTCACTTGACATTAGAGTCCAAGCTTTTACAAGGAAATATAGAATCAAACATTGAAATTATCGACTATAAATAGGTGCTGATGATGTCGTTCAGAAGAATGATGAAAGCTCCACGACCAAACTATCCAGCTCAGAGAACAAAACTCCATCAAAATCATCCACCTGAGCTACAAATGTTCTTCACCATCTCAGGTCCATGATTCTCCGGTTCACTGTATACTGAATAGGTCATCCAATTAACGTGAACAATGTTTAAATTAGGTCATTGCTTTAGTGTATTAGAGATAGGTGGTGTGAAACGAATAGTGTGTTAAGATAACAAATTATGTGTATACGTAAGTGAGAAGAAAATTCGGTGGTTATACCAATTACTTATATACACATAATCTGTTATCTTAACACACTTTTCGTTTCACACCACATATCTCTTATACACTAAAGCAAACACTTAATTTAAACATTGTTATCGTAGATTAGATGATGAACCGGAGAACCATGTACCTATTTATAGTCGATAATTTTGATGTTTGATTATATCTGATTGAAAAATCTCGGTACGGATTGGCAAGCAGAATGTTCAGTTTACTTCAAATTCATTCGCTGAGATTTCCCTCTTTAATGTCTCATATCAACTTGTCGCCCAAATATTGTAAAATTATTTCGATCAAATTTAGACGGAAAATTCTTATTTATTATTGTTATTATTATGATTTTGTATGATTGAAGACCTCGACATCTGAAGGAAAACACAGCATACAATGGACAGCTCAGAACCAATTAGACGATTTCGACTTCTCAGATGACCTAGCCCTCCTATCGCATACATACGAACAAATGCAGATAAAGGCAGCCAGCATAGCAGCAGTATCTGCATCAGTAGGCCTCAACATACACAAGGGCTAAACTAAGGTCCTCAAACACAACACGGAGAACAGCAATCCAATCACTCTTGATGGCGAAACTCTGGAAGATGTAGAATCCTTCACATACCTGGGAAGAATCATCGATAAACAAGGAGGTTCAGATGAAGACGTAAAAGCAAGGATTGGCAAAGCAAGGGCAGCATTCTTTCAATTGAAGAACATATGGAACTCAAAACAACTGTCTCTCAACCAATATAAAATTCACAATCTTCAATACGAACGTCAAGGCAGTTCTACTATACGGAGCTAAAACTTGGAGAGCTACTACCATCATCAAGAAAGTATAAGTATATATACTCAACATCCATTGACCAGATACCATCAACAACAGCCTTTTCTGGGAGAGAACCAACCAGCTTCCAGCTGAAGAGGAAATTAGGAAAAGACAATGGAAATGGATAGGACATACATTACACAAATGATCAAACTACATCATGAGACAAGCGCTAACTTGGAATCCTGAAGGAAAGCGGAAAAGAGGAATACCAAAGAACACATTACATCGAGAAATAGAAGCGGATATGAAAAAGACGAATAACAACTGGAAAGAACTGGAAAGGATTGCCCAAGACAGGGTTGAATGGAGAATGCTGGTGAGTGGCCTATGCTCCTTGACGAGGAGTAAAAAATTTTAAATGATTCTTTAAAATTTATATTAAATAGATAGAATGATTGTCTATGATCTAGTTTCTAATTAACCATCTATCTGTGTATATACTGTTAATTTTAATAATCAACAAGTTGTATTTAAAAACAAATTAATAAAATGTATTTATCAATATGAATATGAATTCAATGTAAACAATAAATAGCCTGTTATAGTAAACCATTAAACTGATGTTTATATATAGATATACATAGATAGATCTATGTGCCTAGTGTTACATTGTAACTACCTAACTACCTAACTAACTAATGGAATGATAATAGTTTAGGTGTTACTATGTACTTTTAATGTCATTAAAATATTCCCTTAGTGATAATAATCAAATAACTCATATAAATAGACCATAGATACTAGATATTGAATTATACAAAATGAATAATCTAAAATTATTATTATTATTATTCTATATAAGTTTTTTATTCTATTTTCATTATTTTATTCAATCTACAATGACTTATACCATTGAACAATCATCAGTCAATCATATTTATATTAAACTAAAAGACATAGAAGAACAAAACAATCTATGGAAGAATAAACTAAATCATGAGAATCAATCACAATTATTCATGATAAGTCCAGTAAGACCTGGGGTTTGGAAGAAATCTAAACGAAATAATAAACATAAACGTAATAAAAATCGTCGAAAACTTAATCGTCAAAAGAAAATCATACGTTATCTATAAAAAAACTAGTATTCTACATGAACTAATTTACTACTTAAATGTTATTTACTACTTAAATGAATTTTCATTTTATATATTGACAAATAACGATACTACTTGTAAGTTTGAATATATATATATATATATATATATGGTAAATGAGAATATCACATGTATGTTTGATTTACTATTACTAATGTTGAACTAATATTGATAAGATTTACTGTGGTTGTATTTTATTATTATTACTTACTACTATCCATCTTCCTACTACTACTACTACTACTACTACTACTACTACTACTACTACTACTACTACTACTACTACTACTACTACTACTACTACTACTACTACTACTACTACTACTACTACTACTACTACTACTACTACTACTACTACTACTACTACTACTACTACTACTATTACTACTACTACTACTACTACTACTACTACTACTACTACTACTACTACTACTACTACTACTACTACTACTACTACTACTACGACTACTACTACTACGACTACTACTACTACTACTACTACTACTACGACTACGACTACTACTACTACTACGACTACTACTACTACTACTACTACTACTACTACTACTACTACTACTACTACTATCAACTCGTACTTTTACTTATTGTATTCAATGACGTAATCTATTACATTTGAGACGATTGAATCGAATTGCCTTGATTAATTTAACATTTTTATATAATGCTTCATGTATATTATTTAAACAATCATTCCATTTGAAATTTCAACTTAGTAACTATCGTTTTATGTTTATTAAATGTTTCACTTATGAATATCCTTTCATGATAAACTTAGTTTACTAAGTTAAAACTTATAGGAGTTAACTTTGTACGATTGATTTGTTTAAATAAACATTCATCATTTATTGAATATTTTCGAATTCATAAAATATTAAAAATTTATCCATTTTTTTAATGGTCTAGTGGTCAAGTGTTCACGTGCAAGACTAATAGGTCTTGGGTTCGAATCCCAGGAGAGGAATTGTAAATGCGCACTGTTGACAAGTCTCATACTAGGACGAAACGGCCATCCAGTGCTTCTAGGTTTTTCATGATGGTCTAACTCTAATTGACTCATCAATTCGACTATGAAATGTTTAAAATAAAAAAATTTGGATGCTAATATTGTACTGTAATGTCTTTTGAAATCTGACATTATACAAATCAAATTATCTCATTGATAATAAAACAAGAAGTGGCTGAATATTTGAAAGTACATACGTAGTATTGATTAGAGTGGCTGATAACCAAGTAGTAACTATTGTCATATTCTCTAGTTGTAAGTATCACTGTGATCAGATTATCCAAGTTTACCAATTCTGAACAAGCTTATAGCGCTTAACAAAGTATTCTGTCATATATAGGTCGTATAGATCAGTCAGTGTATAGAGAGTGAATCGATAGACTTCGAATTACCAAAAGATAGTAGATTACAAAGTAAAATACATCATTTATGCTTCTCAATCTTACAGAAGGTAATTTATGATCTCAGTAGATCAACAAGAAGCATCATATCCTTCTTCTTTCAAATCAATAAGTATTGGACTACGTTAAAACAAAGTTTAGCATCGATATGTTCTGAATATACTAGTTTTCCATGGTTCTACAAGGTTCAGGGTCTGAATCCTGTAAGCGGTATTGTGGACGTATACTGCTGACAAGTTCCATAATAAGACGTAACACCTGTCCAGTGCTTTCAAGTTTTCAAAAATGGTCTAACATCAATCAATTCATGATCTCAATCAAAATACAAGATCTGTTATATATTTATATCACATGTGAATAAAGGTTAAAGTGATACTTCTTTTCATCATAATCATTGTCTTGTATTTCAAAGTAAAACAAACAAACATACATACATACATACATTTCCTCTTGTTTCATTATCAGTTAGACAAAGATCTATCCCGTTGAAATTAGTCAGAACTATAGTAATCTTATCTATTCTTTACTTTAATCAAGTTTCCATAAAGGATTTCCGTGTTGGTTATTTTTTTTTTCGTTCTTCTTCATCTTAACTACATTCATTTTCATAAACATTTCAATCTAATCAACAAACAAACAAACAAACAAAAACTGTTATTCTGTGATTACATTAGGTGTTATGGATCATTTATGGTTTGCCAACTTAGTTACTAAAATATTCCTTAATTTGGACAAATTATAATGGATAATAGGATATAGAAAATGAATAGAACTGAACAAATTAATAATAATAATAATAATACGATTTGAGACTAAGAGAATAGTGTATAAGGTTTCAAGTTAAGGTTGATATTAATACAATTATAAAGGTTAAGATCATGAGTCAGTTGAAGCTAGACCACCACCATGAAAAACCTGGAAACACTGGACGGCCGTTTCGTCCTATTATGGGACTCCTCAACAGTGCGCACCCACGACCTCGCCTATCGCGAGATTTAAACTCTCAAATTGATGTGAATGATTCAAATGATCTATATCTACTGTTAGTGAATATCGCACAGCCAATAAGTTATTCATTCAGTTAACTTTCCATCAAATAAGTATAATCTAATTTGCCAAAAAGTCACAAAACATCAATCATGTAATAACATTTCATTTTAGTTGTAATTATGAAATTTTAAAACATTTGAAGTAAATGACTCCTTGAATATCTGGGCTACCTCTGTTCTTACCATCTGGATATTTCAATAAGTTATCTGTTTTCTTATTTGTTTTAACACATTATTATGTTCATTAACCGTATAATCTATTCAGGTGCATTTATGAAAAGTTTACTATCTTTCTCTATACAAGTTACAAAACAGATAGCAATATACATTGAAAAGAATAGTCATTATTCATATGTCGATGGACTGGACTGTTAACAACTAACTGATGAAACATTCATTATGTTATCGTTAGGATTGATCAAGAAATAAGGAAAGGACATTTGTTGGAATACTTTCAGCTAAGAATTCTATATTGTACCAAAAACTACAATATTGAATAAAGCTAATAATAATAATCCAAAGTCAGAATTTTCAATACAAATGTCATGACAGTTCTACTGTATGGGACGGAAACCCGGAAAACTACGAAATCCATCGTCCAAAAGATACAGGTGTTTATTAACAGTTGTCTACCCAAAATACTTCAGATCCGCTGGCCGGACACTATAAGCAACAACCTACTGTGGGAGAGAACAAATCAGATCCCAGTGGAGGAAGAAATCAGGAAGAAGCGCTGGAAGTGGATAGGACACACATTGAGGAAAACACCGAACTGCGTCACAAGACAAGCCCTCAAATGGAATCCTCAAGGTCGAAGGACGAGAGGAAGACCAAAGAATACATTACGCCGGGAAATGGAGATAGATATGAGAAAAATGAACAAGAATTGGATGGAACTAGAAAAGAAGGCCCAGGACAGAGTGGGTTGGAAAATGCTGGTCGGCGGCCCATGCTCCATTGGGAGTAACAGGCGTAAGTAAGTAAGTAAGTAAGTAATAATAATAATAATAATTATTATTATTATTATTGTTTATAAGCCAACAATAAACTATAATTTACTCTATAACCAGTAAGTTTGTATTTTGTCCTTAATACTAAGATACTAATCATGTTCACATATCCAATCTTCTATGTTTCATTCATGTATGTGTATATTTCTGCTACGATATTTTGAATTTATGCAAAATCTTCTAATTTATTAAAATGATGAGTATTACCTGAATAAAGATTTCTCTTTCAATGATCATACTGTTAGCTACATTTTCGTTTCAGTTACATCTTCGTCAGACTATACTCCACAACCCCAATACTGATAATTACCATGTGTTCACTAGTGACTAGCTTCGTGAGGGAATTTTTGAAGTTTTAGTGAGAAACCGTGACCAGTCGAGCTAATTCGTGTCGGGTAGAGACAGGTATCTACCTTAGTAAAAATGGAAGATGGTCGCGCAATTTTGTGAAGTGGTTGATGTTAGACACTAACACCATTGGATGCTGGCTCAGTGGTCTAGAGGTTAAGCGTTCGCGTAGAGGACTGAAGGCCCTGGGTTCGAATCCCGCGAGCAGGATCGTGGATGCTCACTGCTGAGGAGTCCCATACTAGAACGAAACGGCCGTCCAATGCTTCTAGGTTTCCAACGATGGTCTAACATCAATTGGTTCATGATCTCAATCCAAAAAACTTAATAATCTAAACAACCCCAATACTTATACTCTAATATACAGTAATGTATTTATATATGCACATAAGAAATGAATTAAACTAATCAAGGCAGTTTATGAGTCAATGATGATAACAGTGGAACAGATTACATAAATAAGTGTAAAGTACAAATTGATAGTAGTGTGATGATACGTGTACTAATTGTCATAAGAATAATAAAGGCTTAAATCAATGTTACATAATCGGAAATAGGTCAATGATTAGAAAAATATAGACACTGTAATAACATTCATAGAAAGATTATAAGATTACGTAATAAGGGGTGTACAAATAATTGAACCGTGAAGCGTATATTTTTCAGAAAAGAAAAGGGTAGGAGGATGTAAAGAAAAATAAATGAAGAAAGAGTATAGAAAATAATAATAAATAAAATCAATTATTAAGGCCAAGGGGGAGATAAGAGTGTTACAAATTTCTTATGAACACAAAGACTCGGCTTGTTGACTAGAATTCCTATAGCTTCTGGTATGTGTAAGAGACGAGATCGAACATCATAAGGAAAACTAGTAGGAATACGATAAATAACTTTAAATGAATTATTACTACATGACCGCTATCAATCAAGTGTGATAGAATCGAGCTGCATATTATCTTGACAGTACCTTTTCCTAACCAAAAAGGGAGATGTTCACTAACCCTTTGGTTCAGTTGTCCAGTAATGCACCCAATATAGCTTTCTTCACAGCAGCAGCTGAATTCGTAAATACACATAGAAGTGGCATAACCAGGTAACTTGTCCTTCAGTTGGGAAATCACCATAGATCGGGTCGAGAAAGGTAGACAGAGGTTGGCTGCATTAAATGTTCTCTTCACTGCTCTTATCAGTCTATCATGTAGTACATCACCAGCTACATCTCCATTGAATTGCAACTTCAGGAAGAGAGGTTTCTTACTAGATGTTGATGTCACTATTTCCTTGTTTGTTACACGCAAGTGTTTCTTCAGGAAACCCAGTGGATAACCTATTTCAATCAACATATTGTGTTTGAGCTCTGATTCTTTGTTAATTGTATCGATTGAAAATATCTTAATAACTCTATTTGCCAGATATTTGAGTAAGTTTCTCTTATAATGAATGGGTACAAAGCTTAAGAAATGTGGGGATTGGCCTTATGAAGAATTTTTTCTATACACACTTCTACTAATACAACCGTTTTCTTTTCTGTTTAACAAAATGTCAAGGAAGTGTAGTTTATCAGTAGAAGTCAAGCTTATCAATAACATCTTTGAAAGATCCATTTTCTTGCGAAACTATTTGGTACTGATCAGCTGGATTTACTTGCATCTCACAGTTGCTATCCACTCTGGGACTCTATCCCAGTGCCATTTGCTTCAAACACCATCGCATTATCCACTCAGCTACTGAGTCCTGACAAGTCCCAAGTAAAACGAAATGCGCGTCCTAGATTCCACTAATAGCCACCATCCATCTTTGTTTATAATGAATGTGAATGAGGAAAATATTGAGGCAATCCGCACACGATGTTCATATGCTAATAAGAGACTGATCAATTTCAGTGCTAAACATCAATCGGAAGATTCAAGTAAACAACAATATCAAGTGAATTTATATGGAAAACTGTTATGAGATTTCACTAGTTAGTCGAACTTTTTCTCAGACGAGTTGTTGTATAAAAATTATTCCACTTTCCGAAGAGAATTGTATCATTGTATATCTTTTTATGATAATCTTTACCAAGTAGATAATCACTTTTAAGTAATATTAACCTTAGATATATATGATCTATACCTCATTTAATGATCACTAACCCCAATTACGGTAATAATAACACTACTTTTTGATTTACTTTGAAAAACAATGAGACCTTATTTAATACAACACATGAAAATGTTTCTATAAACAACTCGTTCTATTGTATCTTCTGTCGGGTAGTTGGAAGACAAGAGGATATGACGAGACTCTAATTTATGGACGACCTTTGAACGAACCTTGAGAAATATTAGCCAATCAGCAAACAGTAAGTATAGAGTAAAAATATATTATACAAAACTAAGGAAATAAAGTGGATACACTTCTTATATATGGTTCAAAAACTTGTCAAGTTTAGAAAGAGGTTGAGAGATTCTAAAATTGTAATGCATACAGTACAGGAAATCATGCATACGGATGATGGTTAACGACACTATGCACATAATGAAGCCTTTGTACGAGTTTGTACGCTCTCCAAACATTCGTATATATTGTAGTACCTCACTGCAGCCAGTGTTACTGGTGCTTTTATTATCCATTTCGCGATAATTGTCGTAATTTACCTTAGTTAGGAATTTTATATCGAATTTTCATCACGGACTGATATCAGCTATAATGCCAGAAATTTATTTAGTCAAATGGATGAAAGACTTTCGCACCAAAATCCGAGATCTGTTATCTTATACTTGATTTGTTGGTCCACAAATTATAGTCTCGCCGTTTTATTTTTGTTATAGCCGCTCAATTATCACGTTTTGTACAAAATTTCTTATGAACCCATCGTACGTTAGCAGTGAGCACTGAAGTTGGCACCGTAACTTTGAAATCTCTAAAACTCTTCTGATTGGCTCGTTCATAAATTAGAGTCTTGCCGAAGATATTTGACATGTAAGCCTTTAGACTTTTATCTGAACCAAGGATTTCGATTCAGTTGGTTATTTTATTTTGCATTAGCCAAGTTAACCACCAGTTCATCAAGTCAACAAACTTTCAGAATTTTTTCTTTATGATATGTGAATTCATATTCAGTTCGTATCTTCAGTTTTATTCGTTTCAGCTCATATTAGTTGTGAGTTACGAATTATTAAAATTGTTTTAATATAAACGGAATAAATTAAGAATTTCATACGACGGCAAATGATAGATCTAACCGTTCAACAGTTATCCTCAACTACGAAACCCAAAAAGAAGGCAAGAGGGCAAAAGATCAGTAAGGGCTAAACAGGTGCTTTGTTTTACTATACGACTCGTCAACAGTGTGAATTTATAACTCCAAAAGTAATCAAATCCAAGACGTTTATGTCTTGCATGGTACGATCAGATCACTAATTTGGTATTTATAACTTGTGATGGTCGGTATTCAATATAATCCTTAAACTTCGTATAGAGTTCGTTCTGATAACTGTCACTAATTAACGCCCTACTAGTATATTAATCAAAAGGCAAATACGAAGTGTTTTGTACAGATAACCAAAATTACAGGTACGTTAAGAAAGTATGAAAGACAAGCGCCAAAAAGCAAACGGGCAAACGAGTCAGCGTGTGGGTCAAACGAGCCAATCAATGAACAGTGCAACAATAATAAAGGTACGATGATATAGATAAGTTGTTGTACGAGTGACTTTATCCATTAAACAAGTTGACAAAATGGCTTAACCAAACTAAATATGAACAAACTCAATTGTACATGAGCTGCTATAAACTCCATAAGAATCTAACTTTCAAGCTGAATAATTCATTAGTCAATATTGGATCTGATACTTTTTTTGCCTACTCTTACATAAAACTGACGGAGTAAGTAATCATTCCGTTTCAAAATAGGATCATATAATTGTCCAGTGATTCTTATTTATTTCATAATTCTTCAGTTGATATTACTTTAAAGAGATCACTATGATGAAATATTTTAATTTGCGGTCAGACTGTAATTTATGAACGACCTTTGAAAGACTCTAGACTGACATTGAGAGGGTCCATCTGATAACCAGGACCAAATGAGGGTTATACACCAATGTGAGGAATTAGAATTATGATTTACAGTTAATGATTAAAGTTAGGAACTGTATTTAGGGTTTTCATCACGTATAATGCCATGAATCTATTTATGCAAATAGACAAGTGAATTTCGCGTCAAAATTGGAGACCTGTTTTCTAATTGGTCCTGATTGATTCATTCATAAATATTATAAACTTGTCCAAGTTACAACACAAACATTCAATTATTATATCATATGAGTTTGGTAGATATTATAGTAATTTCAATGGTTAAGATCATGAGTCAGTTGAAGCTAGACCACCATTGAAAACTTGGAAGCACTAGAAGGCCGTTTCGTCCTATTATAGGACTCGTCAGCAGTGCACATCTACGACCTCGCCCCTCTGCAAGATTCGAACCGAGGACCTACTGGTTTCGCGAGCGATCACCCGATGAAGTAACCAGCAAATAAAAAAGAAACAAAAGAGGAATGCATCATCGACAAATCTATAGTTTACTCAATAAACTAATAACAAGTAAAATTGATTTAGTTATTTATTTCTAAAATACATTAATCGTTTGTTTTTTGTTTTTATTTTTTGTTTTCTTTCTGAGGAACTTTATCATATTTTTTTTCTATTTTAATTAAAATGTTGCCCAACAAATGGAATTAGCCACGTAAAAATAAATAATCTCGTTTATTTTGATTGGATAGAGTGGCTGTAATAAGAAAAAATAAACAGAAAAATAAATAACATTACATGCAATATATTACTTATAATAGGAAATAAGTAGTTATGTAAGCATTGAATTTAAGGCTACATTCATATTATTATTATTATTATTATTATTATTATTATTATTATTATTATTGTGCTAAAAACTATAGACGATTAAGATATGATCTAATAATGAAGAATCTCAGAACAAGGGAAAGAAAGACTCTAAACAGTGCAATCACCAAACATCTCCTTGATACAGGATATCAATCGTTTAAGGTGATTAGTAAACAGCTGAACTCCATTCTTCTGACGTTTACTGAAGCCGTTGTCATCAGGCGTCAAAAACCTGATCTATGTGTTCAAAAGGAGACGCGGTTATTCATCTTTCATTATCTTGGTGACAAATACTCTTTCGCTGCATGGTAAATAAATGTTTTTCTTTTTCCTTAAATCCTTCCTCGCATTTATTACACCATTGAGTTTTATTTCAATTATCTTTCATCAAATGGATAATCATATTTTATCAACTAAGCTCTACTCATTATATTCCTATCAATATTTATTCATTGTGTAATCACTTGTTTCTAGCCATTTGAACAGTTGTCACAATCAATGTGGTAGAATGTTCTTTCATATAAAGTATATATATTTACAATATTCAGTCTATTAAAATAGTTGATATTGTGAGTCAACTGAAACTAGACCACCATGAATAACCCGTTTCGTCCTACTATTGAACTTCGCAGCAGTGCGCATCCACGATCCCGTCCCCCGCTAGATTCGAACTGAAGGCCCATCGATCTCGCGCGCGAGCGCTTAACCATTAGACCACTGAGCCGGCATCCAGCGGTGTTAATGTCTAAATTTAACCAATCCAATTCAGTCTATTAAACGTGTTTACATCTATGCTATACTATACGAATATATCTTCAATATAACTTCTAACCAAACACTTTCATGTAAATAATTTAAACCGATTATATAATGATGATTTCGAAATATCACAGATTGTAAGCAACTGATGAGAATCAAATGAAATAAAATGAATTCTTGATATTCTGTTTGAATTTTTTGTTCCTTCTCTTTTTCAAAATAATAAATGGAACTATATTTGTATGAAATAATGAAGAAGTTAAAATGATACCTGTCATTGACAGTTTGTTCAAAATAAGTACCCTAACCATATTTATCAAATAAGCTTAGATATACTTTTCTAATGAATTAAGTAAATTAGAATAATGAACAGATCTACCTATAACATAGACATCTAATTCAGTTCACATCACTTGACCTGCTTAGAAATTGTTTTGTTTTCTTACAATTCAATACACTTATAGACAGATGAAACACTAGGAAATCTAAAGTCTTCATCAAATAATATAAGTTTCAAATAAATGAATCTTATATATCTATTCTCATTTCGTTTATACGTAGAAGTGAATGATCCCTATCAATAACAAGATATTACAAATATACAATAATAATGATAAGTTATTTTGTCCGTTAAAATGATTGCGGATATTACATATTTGCAGCTTATGGCATAATGATATAACATTTGAAGAAGTGTATATAGGTTTTACTTTCTGTTAAGGACAGATACATTTGAATGTCAACCTTAAATTATGAATTATCTCCCGAATTTCACCATGAACTACTGTTTAAAAAAAATATATGATCAATTTATCTATCTAAGAAGACCACACACATTTATTTATTTATCTACCTTAACACATAGATATTGGTACAAGAATGCATCAAATACATATGCGACACACAGATCGCATTTGATATATGTGAGGGCTGTGATACTGCCCAGGTGCTCAGACCGAACCACATGGTTTCCTTAGGGGGCCATACCCCGAGCCTTCGACCTGAAGATCTGATCCACAAGGCAGTGGAGCATCGTAAGGAGATGCGGTCGCATGGTAGCCGGTGACCAACAATTGGTTCATACGCCATTTGTTCCCGCAGGATACTGGAGCCAGCCGATGTGTACCATTATTTTGGAATCCGGGTAAAGTGCCGGACATTCGATTTTCGTCCTCTCATTTTCGTAAACAGCACCCGTGGTGTGAGAAGGCAGTGAGTAGGAATTCCCTGGCAGAGGCTATATACGCGTGGTCATGTGAGAGCGTTTCGAGAGGGAGAGCGGACTCTCTCCACTCTCGGCCGTACCAGGGCATTTGGGAGCCACACACTATCAAAGATTGATCGATTGAGTTATAATAATCAATAACAATGAAACAAAAACCTTCACAACTACTATCAGGATCTACTTACTGATTTACAGGCTTACTACCATCAATCGACGTATATCGTTTATATATATTTTATGTCTATAATATGTACAAAACCTTAATAGCTACATTCAAAAAGACATTTGTACAAATAAAATACATTGTGTATTACAAAGGTTTTAGTAGTTTAGTTTTCTGATCCTGAAATTTGCACATGGAATCTGTAGATTTGCCATGTACTTAACACTTTTGAGATTTTGTACTTGACTTATAATTAGTTATTATTGTTATCAGCTTCAAATGGTTCACTTCTTTCTAATCGTTTTCAAACTTGCCAAATCACTAGTGATTATCCCTACTTTCATTTTGAACAAACTAGTGACTGACTTCAAGAAGTATATCCTGAAATTCTAGTGAGAAGTAGTGACCAGTGGAGTTCAACCATGTCTGTTGTGAGATATCAGCTCACTGAAGACAATAGTGTACGGTGGTGCAACTTCGTGGGTTGGTTGAAGTTAGACATTAACACCGTTGGGTGCCGGTCAGCTCAGTGATCTAGTTGGTTAAGCGTTCGTGCGCAAAACGGACAGGTCCTGTGTTCAAATCTCGCGAGGAGCGGGACCGTGGATGCGCACTGTTGAGCAGTCCCATACTAGGACGAAACGGCCTTCCAGTACTTTCAGGTTTTCCATGGTGGTCTAACTTCAATTAACTCATAATTTCAACCAGTGAAACTTCTGAAATCTTCACACAACCCCTTCTGATAAAATTATTATCCGTACACAAACATATATACAATACAATAGGGGAAAACTTCCATTTAGGATCATATCATTAAGTGAACAATTAAATTAGATTTATCATTAACTGTTTACTTAGTTACATAATTCTCTTGTGACTATTGTCCATTTACAAACATTTTATAATCCAATTAGTTCCTATAATATGACTAAACTATCCATTCATTTACTATAAATAAAAAAAAACAATTACATAACTTCATTCAGTGATACAATTTACAAAATGTGTCTACCATTTCTCTTTATTCTTTTGTCAATAACAAAATAGACACATTTTCATATGAATTTACTCACAGAGTTTTCGACCATCAAATGGTTCTTCGTTTTCTTCAGGATAAAACTGAAAAGAAAAACATAATATTATTATAATATGTATTTAACTCCGCTTCCTGTAGATCTTCTAGAGTTATTGCCGGTTTCCAAGCCCCGATAAAGGAGGAGGGTTGGGCATAAGGTTGGAAACCTCATCCTGTGGGAAAAAAAATCTTTTCAAAAAACGCCAAGAAGATAATCTTTAATATGAACGTCTATTGTATGGAATTGAAACTTGGAGAACTATTACAACCATCACCAAGAGAGTAGAAGTATTTATGAACAATTGTCTATTCAAAATACTCAATGTCCGTTGACCGGATACCTTCAGCAACAGCCTACTGCACTAATAAGGACTAGACACTCATGAAATTGATTAACACCCAGTGATCAAACAATTGTGATTACATCTCAGTCCTACAGGAGGTCGGTTGCGACCTGGATAGCTCAGTGGTAACGTCTTTGATTGCGAAGCTGGGTGATACGGGATCGAATCCTTCATGGAGCACTAGTTCCCTTAAGATTACAGGTACACATTGCTGACGAGTACCAGCCAAGTAACACGAAACCTAGATCCAGGGTTTCCTGTCGACTACCTCCAACCACCAACTAATCGTCAAACTATCACAAGGCAAGCCCTGACTTGGGATCCTGGACGAAAGCGGAGAAAAGGAAGGCCAAAGTACACATTTCGTCGAGAAATAGAATCAGATATGAAAAGGATGAATAACAACTGGAAATAACTGAAAAGGACCGCTCAAGATAAGATTGGATGAAGATTGCTGGTGAGCGGCTTATGCTCATCCACGAGGAGTAACAAACACTAAGAAGAAGACAATACATACTCTTTATTGATGTGAAAGAAAGGTAGAATTTGTTAAAAATGGGGGCAGGAGGAAGAAATTTTAATTAAACATTATCAAATGAGTTGATTAAGTCATAAACTGGAATTATTTAAATGTGTCAAGTAACTATGACTAATTTTAATCAATAAACCATATTCTAAGTAAATCCCATCTGTAAAACATTTTAGTTATAAAGCTAATGTATATAAAAGTTGTGAGCAAATGAATTTGAATAGATGATGAAATGTTTCATTACTGTCAACTGGTCAACTTGATTGTTTCTCTTATCTTTATATATTATTATTATTATTGTTAATGGCTTTATTCAATATTATATACTTTTGGTACAATATAGAATTCTTAGCTGAAAGTATTCCAACAAGTTTCCTTCCCTTATTTCTTCATCTATCCTAACGGTAACATACTGAGTGGTCATCAGTTAGTTGTTAGCAGTTCAGGATTCGGTATCTGAATAATGTACATTCTTTTCAACGTGTATTGCCAACAGCCACGATATCTCTGCTTGGGCCTTTTGTAACTTATACAGTGAAAGGTTGTACACTTTCCACAAACGAATTTAGATAACTCGTTGAAATATCTAGATAGCAGGAATACGTAGCTCAGATATTCAAGCAGGCTGCCATTGATATATATATATATAGTAATAAGAATTAAATGATTATATTTATCATAGATAAAAATAAAACTATCTCATGTAACTCAGTGATAAGAGGAGTGGAGTAAGATTTTGATTTACTCTCGGATAACAATTAATGATTCTAACTGTATTATTACACTGAAAAGTATATATACTAATTAGATTTTATCTAGTTGATTTTCGGTGAATGTGATTGTGATCATTTCAATTAAAATACTCCCTTGTTTTAAGCATATTTGAAAGTGAAATTATCATTTGATGTCTGGATCATTGAAATATGGTTAGCAGAGTTTATCAATTAGATGGTGGTTGGAGGTAGTCGACAGGAAACCCTGGACCCAGGTTTCATGCTACTTGGCTGGCACTCGTCAGCAAGGTGTACCTGTAATCTTTGAGGGAACTGGTGCTGCCTGACGGATTCGATCCCGTGTCACTCGGGTTCAGGGTTTTCTGTCGATTACCTCCAACCACCATCTAATCTTACAATAGTACCCGCAGTGTACAGTCACCTAGACTGGTGGCCACATTGCAACATGATCGATAGCATTCGATCTGCACTAATAACAATGACTAGACACGCATGACATTGGTCACCACCCAGTGATCAATCAATTGTGAGACTTTATCAATAATTTTAAGCTGTAATCACTTTAGTTTACCAGAATTATACTTTATTCTTTTGTGGTATATCCTTTTCTAATTTGATCTTCATAAAATATGTAAGTATCAGGGTAAAATTTACTGTTGATGTACAGTTAAATAATCCCCATGGCTTAAGTAAAGAATGCAGTTCCAAATGTCAAAGAAAGTATTTCAAACTTTATATGTAAAAACTTTATGTCCCCCCCCCCTCGTTTTGTGTTTGACTTCTCACTGATCATTAAATTGATTCAAACTTTTCACAAATTATACAAGATCATTAGTTGAGTTAAACATTATAGAATCCAAATTAGTAAATCTTAAGAAAGAAGAATATTTCTCTGTTATAGTGACTAGGCAAAGAATGAAAAAATCAATAATGGAAAGAATGATTAAATTTTATAAATAATCATACAATATTTCAATGATTATATCAACTGCTACTTTGCTCTTCTTTATGAACATAGTACGTTTCATATGATGAAGTAATCTTATTTTAAAGTTATTAGTCAACTGGTTTCCAACGGTTACTTTTTTTTAACCCTCAATGGGTCATTTACAAGGAATAAAAAGAAAAACTTGGGGAAAAAAGAATCCTCTTGATTGTGAAAACATTGTGACCAACGTTAAAAAATGTATGGAGATATTCTTTCTTAAGTTCACTGCTAAGAATAATCCAACATTATTAAGCCGGTTTATTTTACATGAGTGTATCCAGAACTTACTATTTCAATTGTTTGACTTAGTACTAGTTAGTTATTCCGAAAGTAACTTCAGCGTATGCGTCTTAATCAAACACAGTTGTGCAAATATTGCAATAAATCTTCCTGTTTGGTACATGTTTATGATGAATCATTCTGAATTGTATCTTTGTATACTCAGACTGTTTTGTGAATGGCTAAAAATTGTCACAAATTCCAAATATCACGGTAGCATTTCTACTTGTGATAGTTGAATTATCTTAGTCCCATGTCTGTATTATTGTTTGTTGTCATTGGATGCTTTATTGTGTGAAATGTTTTCTTATACACGATGTTCTGCATGTCTATCGGATCGCCCAAAGTTAGATACAAACTATGATAATCACTCGTCAAGATTATTAATAGTAAAATCTTAAGCTTAAACACTACACTTATTAGCATAGTTTCCTACCAATCTATCATAAGAGGAATATAATAGAATTTATTCAGTCAATAGCTGACCAGAGAGAGAAAAGAATAGTTATAATACTAAAAAGAATTGATAACAAGGTTTCTTAACTGAAAATGACTAGCGGATACTGAGTATTGAAAAAACATTCATAATGTGGTATGTGCTACTTATATGTAGACATAAGTAGTATATGATGTTAGTCGTCAACAGCATGTCTGGCAGTAGAGAAACAAGAAGATCGAACAGTAAAAAATGAAAACAGAATACAATTTGTATGAAAATGCAAGAACAAAGGAAGTCTGAGTGATTTTGAGACAATTGATGGACATTTTGCAAATTTAGCATTTACTATATATGGTTGTTAGATTTTACTAATAAGTTCTGCTATCTGTTGTCAAGTACCCTTCGATTGTTCCCCTCTGGTGTTCACTACAATAATACATCACCATTAATTTATTGTAATTCGAATTAATGAGAAGAGTATGTCGGGATATTCAGAAAAATATCCCAAAAATTATCCTGTTAAGTCGAATACTATCCCTGAACGTGAAATGATGTCATTTTCCTGTTGCTCAAATCTTGCACAAATATTATTTTCTATTTTATGGTACGATGTAGTCTGTTTGGTTGGTATATAAGCAGAGTGTTTGAAATATAATGATTCATATCTCAGAGTCTGAGACTTTTGTTCTGGACTCAACTGGCTGAGCTAGACAGGGAAGCAGGACCAATCAAAACTCTAGACTGTTCTTACGTGTTTTACGCGTCTTCAGTCCGATCAATAATTCGCTACTCCCTAATCCACGGTGACAACCTATAACAGAGTTATTGTTTGCACTATTTCACAACTGGTGCTATAGTAACAAGTAAAGCAATTATGATTACTATTATTCTAGATCTGTTATTATTGACACTAACTCAAGTGAAATGTATGATTAGTTAATTGATCATAACATGAATGAAATCTATTAACACTAGAAGAAACTTCACCAGTAACTCACCTGTTGACGTAGAAACATACTATTCAAATATCGATTGAATTCACGAATTCGATCCATAGTTTTCTTTTTATTTTGATCATTTTTTAATAACCATATATCATCTGTATTAGTAATATCATCTACAGTTGGATAACTTCTTAATGAATGAACTGGATCCATTGTTTGACATAAACAAAATATGGTTAAATATATAAATAATTGTAAGAAATTTAAATAAATTCCATTAGTTGATTTCAATTGTTGTAAATGGAAATAAGCCATTGAAAATTAATTTATTTCTAAAATAATATTAAACAATATAAAAGTTACTGAAATCATGGTATATAAGTAGTTTAGATAAAATTAATATTATTTCACAGATTGAAATCATGAGTCAATTGAAGCTAGACCACCGTGATAAACCTGGAAGCACTGGAAAGCCGTTTCGTCCTAGTATGGGACTCCTCAACAGTGCGCATCCACGATCCCGCTCCTCGCGAGACTCGAACACAGGGCCTAACGGTCTCGTGCCAGGCGCTTAACCAACTAGACCACTGAGCCGGCATCCAACCTGTGAAATTTCTAAAATCTCCACACAATCCTTTCTGATAATAATAATCATCTGCTCACTAGTGACTGGCTTCAAGAGGTATTTCTTGGAGTTCTAGTGAGAAGTAGTGACCAGTGGAGTTCAACCAGGTCTGTTGTGGGATAGAAACTCACTGAAGACAATGGTGGATGTGTCGCTCAATTTCGTGGATTGGTTGAAGTTAGACATTAACACCGTTGGATGCCGGCTCAGTGGTCTAGTGGTTAAGTGCTCGCGCGCGAAGCCAGTAGGTCCTGGGTTCGAGTCTCGAAGGGAGCGAGGTTGTGGATGCGCACTGTTGAGGAGTCCCATACTAGGACGAAACGGCTTTCCAGTGCTTCCAGGTTTTCCATGCTGATCTAGCTTCAACTGACTCATGATCTTAATCAATGAAATAATAATATTATTTCGATAATGTAATGAGAAGATGGAGATGATAGATTAACGCAATACATTTCGAACAATCTGATCACGCACATTACATACTTGTTAAGAGCATTTATATATAAAAATACAAGGTCAACTAGACTGGAAATTTGGTAAGAGGAGATAAGGGTAATAATAATAATAATGAGTAGTAATAATAATAATAATCTGAACACAATTCAAAACCTAATCACTTTGGATAATAATCAGCTAATATTATCAGGCTAGGTTTAAGGTAAGAACTAATTGTTTTTGAATACACAAAGGGGGGTTTGAATTTTTTGTATGGCTAAGGCTTCAATAAACCTTAGTATACACCCTAGTACACTTTTATATAATACCAGTTTAGATCAATCTTGTGCCCTGTTTCAATTATATGTTTAGCAATAGAGGATGATGAATGTTTATCCTCTGCTCTTAGTGGGTCAGTTGATTGTATTTGTTTCTGCAGCCATTTGGGTACATGTTCACACACCCTCATGTTAAGATTACGATTGCTCCTCCCTATGTATGTGTGACCACACACACATTTAAATTGGTAAACACAGTGGGATGTGTGACGCAATCGTTTTCATGTCTTTTAGGTTTTGGATGAAACATGCACTTTGTTCTTTCTTTGACAATGACTTTAGCTGTGCAGTATGTTTTGTTGATGACTGATTTAAGTCTTTGTTTCAATAACAGACTATTTGAATCACCTCTGAATGGTAAGGTGATGTAGACAGGCTTTTTTTCCACCGAGGCTACAATAGGTCTCGCTGTACCGTGGACTTTTCATCTATTGTATGTATTGCACTAATATATCACATAGTTCTGATAATCTAACGTCTTCTTATTACATTATCGAAATTTATAAAAGGGACTAGTTGCTTTAAATTAATATTATTATTATTATTTATAATGCTACTGAAATCGATGAAACGTCTTGACAATGAATGTTGAAAAAGATCAATCTCTTGCTGGAAGTCTTCTTTTCTTTTGATTATAATTGCGGATATTTTATGGATGATAAATTCTAATGCTGCCAATGATAATCATAAAACAATTCTATCATTGTATTAACAATCAAATAATTAAGTATTTCTATAAAAGAAAAGTAGGGTCACTATACTTTCGAAGTTATGTTCACATAAGAATCATTTCTTACTGTTAAATGGGCTGCGTTACGTCGGGAAATAGAATCAGATATGAAAAGGATGAATAACAACTGGAAAGAGCTGGAAACGATTGCCCAGGACAGGGTTGGATGAAGAGTGTTGGTGGATAGCCTATGCTCCTCCACAAGGAGTAATAGGCGTAAGTTTGTAAGTAGGTAAACGAGCTGCTGAATATAGTATATTATAATATCCATATTGAATTCATTGATGACTGACTATTTAGAATACCGTTAGCTATTTTCCAGCGTCGTATAACATACTTAGATTGGATAATACAATATTAGTTTAGTCATGACCTATTTTTATTTTGATGAAGTTTGTTCTATGAGCTGGATGGTTTCGTCGTGGAGCTTTCATCATTCTTCTTCTGAACGACATCATCATCAGCAGCACAAATTTCAGATAGAAGTGTGAAGTGTTCGAATTTCTCCATATGTGTTTCACAGCTTGTTCTGTACACCTCGATGTTGATTGGTTCTTATTGACCTTAAATTTATCATTGTTTACTTTTTTGTTTTGGTTGTGACTCCTATTGGTTTGATTCTTGTTCCTATATTTGTGCATAATTTTCCTGATTGATTGATAAGTTGGACCGATTTCAATGTGTTTGTTGATTGCTGATGGACCTGAGTGCCAGGCTTCTAAAAATTCTCTGGTGTTTTTGGAAGTTCCTCTGTCTAAGATTCCCACATTTTTCCAATCGAATCAATGCCCGCAGTTGTCCATGTGCATTGATATAAGTAAAGAGATATCATGACGTTTGACTGCTAATTGATGTTCATGTAGGCGAAGGTGAAGGGGACGTCCGCTTTGTCCGACGTAGTGTTTGTCGCAGTCGGCACAATTTATTTTGCAGATGATGTTTGATTTAGAAGCCTGACACTCAGGTCAATCAGGAATCAACAAACACATTGAAATCGATGCAATCTATCAGTCTTCTGTTCAGGCACATCCTTAAGAAACTCTTATTTTGAATAATGTAAGAACAATATGATTTGCAGTTTAAAATAGATTAATAAATATAGTTTAAATGTAGTCACTGTTATGCCTATGTTTATTAGTAGTATAGAATGTTGGAGGAAATGAATAATGGTTGTACAATATAATGAACTGATTGAAGTTAGAAATATGAAACATTTAGTGGCCTTAAGTTCAATTATTCAACACAGCATGCACCAATCCAATCGCAATTGACGGAGAAGATTTGGAAGATGTAAAAATCTTTACATATTTGAGCAGCATCATGGATGAACACGATGGATCTGATGCAGATGTGAAGGCGCAGATCGTCAAAGAAAGAGCAGCATATTTACAACTGAAGAACATCTGAAACTCAATACAGTTGAAAACCAACACCAAAGCCAGGATTTTCAATACAAATGTCAAGAAAGTTCTACTGTATTGGGAGGAAACTTGAAGAATTACGCAAATAATCATCCAGAACATACAAGTGTATATTAACACATGTCTATGCATAAAACTTTGGATCCGTTGGCCATACACTATCAGCAACAATCTACTGTGGGAGAGAACAAAGCAGACTCTAGCGGAGGGAGAAATCAGGAATAATCACTGGAAGTGGGTAGGACACACATTGAGGAAATCAACCAACTACGTCACAATGCAATGTATCATTTTAAATCCTCATGACCAAAGGAGAACAGGAATACCAAACTACACATTACACTGAGAAATGGAGACAGATATGACAAGAATGAACAAGAATTGGATGGAACTAGAAAGGAAGGCCTAGGATAGAGCAGGTTGGAGAATACTGGTCGGCTGTCTATGCTCCATTAGGAGCAACACGCGCAAGTTAAAATAATCGAGAACTGGCTTGAAGATTTAAGAGTTAATCTCTGATAATATCATAAGTGGAACATATTGATTTCTATGCTTCAACAAGGCAATCATTCACTGTTTCATATTCTGCTATTGTTATCTATCTACTGTAAATGATCTTACTAGTAGTCATTTCATATGCACTTATTATTATAAAACGGATCTAATGAATAAACTGATACAAAACTTTTTCATTTAGGCTTTTCAATGAGTTCTTTTTAAATGAAAAACTATTTCTTGATTGAGATCATGAACCGATTGATGTTAGACCACCATGGAAAACCTGGAAGCACAGGACAGTCATTCTGTCCTATTGTTGGACTCCTCAGCAGTGGGCATCCACTATCTTAGTCACGGGATTCAAACACAGGACCTTCTCTTTTTGTAATAGAAAGAAGGGAACATTACTATTTCATTAAAGATAATATAATATGGTAATTGATTTTGTCTTTATATATTCTATTCGATGTACTTCCTTCTAAAGAAATTATGTTTATAAATTAAGATGTTTATCAAGAAGATATTTTTGTTATTTTATTGAAATGAATTTCTTGATGAATTATATTCTCATAATAATTTATACTTGACAATTAGGTCAAATTGTATCTTGGTTTGAAGGAGGCAAAGTATTAGATGTTGAACAGTCAGTCATTCATAAATGATATGAAATCTGTCATATACGTGCAGAGATTCAAGTAAACATATCATTTCAAAACGATGACATAAACTAGTAAGTATTATGACTTTATTTCCGGCTAGTTATCACGTGATTTATTCACTAATCAATATACGACGTATACAAACTTAGCACTTTGCCAAAACAATCAAGTTCGACCGGTATGAGTAGCCTAGCGTCCTTATTGGTCCTATGTTCGCCTAGCCCGTCCACTTGAGTCCAGAACACCAATACCAGCTTCCACTATGCGAATCGAATCGAATCATTTATTTCAGACATACTGTGTGTATATATCAAACAAACAGACCGCAACGCACCATAAAATAGGAAATAACATTTGTACACAATAAAGCCAAAAAGTGGCTGTGAACGTGGGAGGCAGTAGTTAATAAACGGAACATAGCTTAAGAACAGTAAATCGTATCATAATAGTCTATAGGTCAAAATAAAGCTTATAACAAGGGGAATATAGATATACATAATCTAGTTACTGAATATTTATACCATGAGAATATATAGATAATATTAGTTCATTCATAGTCCTCAGGAGTTACCCGTAATTTAATCTTCATTAGGATATAACAGTAAGCGCCAGAGATTGTGGCAACGATGAGTTATACAGAATGGGATTTAAGAAGAAAGAAAGAATTAAAAAGTATAAAATAAGTTTTACAATCAGGACTTAAGAAAAAAAATTAATAATGAATTCATCTGCACAACTGTAACGGATTC
Organism: Schistosoma spindalis; assembly: GCA_946903255.1. Taxonomy (NCBI): domain Eukaryota; kingdom Metazoa; phylum Platyhelminthes; class Trematoda; order Strigeidida; family Schistosomatidae; genus Schistosoma; species Schistosoma spindalis. The sequence continues at coordinate 46,992,258 of OX336418.1, forward strand.
TTAACTATACCACCAAATATGTACAACTGATGATTATGATAATCGCTCCAACCACGACCTAATAGTCCTCGCCTACAAACACAATTTAGTCCAGACGTCAGTTACTTTGTAAACTAATATCAGGTTTTGGTTAGGTAGCTCCCAAAGTACTTTCAGAGCACCACTGATTATTATGCGTGGATGTTGACGGTTTTTGATCGTATGGAAAAGGTAATAGATGTGTAAACGAGAATATAACCGTCTATTTGTTTAGTTATGGAAACAACTAAACCATTATACACATATTAATTAGACGTTATACAGATAATAACAAACTGTAGTAATCTGTGAATATTCTAGTTAGTAATCTTCAATAAGATTTATTTTAATTTTGAACAGAAATAATACCATCTAGGAAATTCGAACTTCTGTCATTTAGTGTTATAGTTGGAAACATGATTATAAAACTATTTAGACAATAATTGTTAACAGATACCAACCAATTCTTACAATCGCTATATATTTATATACGGAATAGGGTTGGTGACCCCATATGCAAACCTCCTTCTTTATCCGTACTTGAGACCGATAGTAACTCTAGAAGAAGCAAACCCTAACTTTAAATCTTGAAGGGAAGCGAAAAAACTGAAGACCAACGAACATATTACGTCGGGAAATAGAATCAGATATGAAAAGAATGAATATTAACTGAAAACAACTGGAAAGGACTGTTCAGGACAAGGTTGGATGGACAGTACTGATGGATCATCTATGCTCCTCGATGAGGAGTAACAGCTGTAAATAACATACATATATCGCAACATTTTGATAGATTTACATAATCAGGGAACTAATGATTAGGATATTGTTGATTTCTATGATGACGAATATAAATGAGAGATGTGCTAACTATTGAATAAATCTGTTTTGCATCAATACTCTATCAGAGTAAATTGCAATTAATAACTAGAGCGTAATAAATAATATAAATCTATTTTGATATTATGTAAATAAATTACCTTTTATCTAACTATACTACTATATGAATAGCTGATAATAATCTTAGTAATTTATTGCAGTTTGATTGGGTAGACTAATTCCGTTTTTTTGTTTATTCAATCTAAAGAAAATGGCATATATTAAGTAATTCCTTTTCTGTTTACATTGAGTCAATATTTTGTCCCATTAGTTACAGTGACTTTTTAAGCAGATAGTGATGATTGATAAAATGTCTTATTGGACTTAGGTTTTATGCTAGCTAGCGCTTGTTAATAGTCTTTAAGGAGTATACATACTTACATAATTGCTTACGCCTGTTACACCCAGTGGAGTATAGGGCGCCGATGAGCATTCTATAACCTACACCGTCTTAAGCCTTCCTTTCTAGTTTCATCCAATTCTTGTTCATTCTTCTCATGTTTATCTTCATTTCACGATGTAATGTGTACTGTGGTCTTCCTGTTCTCCTTTGGATTTAAAATGATACATTGCATTGTGACGTAGTTGGTTGATTTCCTCAATATGTGTCCTACCCACTTCCAATGATTATTCCTGATTTCTCCCTCCGCTAGAGTCTGCTTTGTTCTCTCCCACAGTAAGTTGTTGCTGATAGTGTATGGCCAACGGATCCAAAGTTTTATGCATAGACATGTGTTAATATACACTTGTATGTTCTGGATGATCATTTGCGTAATTCTTCAAGTTTCCTCCCAATACAATAAAACTATCTTGACATTTGTATTGAAAATTGTGACATTGGTGTTGGTTGACATTTTTTAAAGAGTATATACCCCCCCCCCAGTATAACCGGACACATTTCGTTAAGTGTCACAGGTTTATTTATACATGCATAATTATTACAATACAAACTAGGCAATTTATTCCTTCGGTTTATCTAAATAATACTTTGAAGAAAGCACGGTTTGGCAGTAAATAAAATTTTGTTTTGTCGTGTCAATTCAACAGAATGATTTCATTCTTTTGAATTTATACGCGAATCAGCCGAATTCACAAACTTTTCAAAGTAAACTTGGATAGCAGCTGATAGTGAAACTAGAATATGATTCTCTTACTACCTAGATCTCTTCACGTGGTGCACTCAAATCCAGAGTGAACATCAACACTGGAGTGTGAATACATTCTAAATAGGATAAAACATATGTTCTACAATTTATCATTAGTCATCATTTAACTCTACTTTTAAAAAATCCTTATGATCTAATAGCAATATTCAAACAATCTCTACAAGATATACTAAAAGAGACTAATTAATCATAATCCTGACACATTCATAGAAAGTGGATCACAACAAACTCTTCACAGATTTTCTTTTTCATATCCATTTGCTCTTTCAACTAGTTACTATTAAAACATAGAATTTTCTAACTGTCTTTTTTTGATTTCATAGTAACTAATTTTCGTAAGTGTTTTTTTTTGTTGTAAATTTTTCAACTGTATCTCAATTATCCCTCCCTCCTCCCCCTTACGTATCATTTTTGTATCTCAATTTGTACCTCAATTTATTTTTGAAAAATAAAAAAACACACTTCAATAAATAAAATTTTTAATTCCCTTCCCTCCCCCCCCCCCACCGATAGAAGTGACTTTATTTTTTTCTAAATAACCTTAGGCGGTAGACATTGAAATATCATGATTATATTGTGAATAGATAATAATTAGATTATAAAATTCAGTAGTGTTAGCGGTAATTTTGAGTATAGCACATGATATGGAAGAAGAGAAAACAAACAAACAAACAAACAAACAAACAAACAAACAAACATACAAACAACACACAATGCACTTCTATAAACTCTATCAGAATAATCAGTAATTGTTATATACTACTTCCAAAAAAAAAATTGGTCATAATTTAAAAACCGATGAATAAAAGAAGGTAATGAGTGATGAATATGAATACATTGTATTGAATAGATATATATTAATTATAGGATAAATTACTTATTTATATCACTATTTAAATTGTTTTATAAGTATCCTAGAGATAGAATCGTTGGATGGAGAGTGCTGGTGGGCGGCCTATGCTCCTCCATGAGGAGTAACAGGCGTAAGTCAGTAGGTAAGAGATATAATCACTCAGCATTAATGTAAACTTGGTTCAAATCACTTCTATAGTGATGTAACACTAACAAACTTGTTATCGAAGTTCATTGAAACATTATACAATTACTCTTTCTACTTTAACTTTAATTTATCACACTCCATTTTTTTCAGACTTTTATTTGTTTTTTTGAATCTCTTGATTAATTTATCAAACAACCACTATTGTTTTTATTGATGTGATGTGTGCTACTTATGTAGACATAAGTAGTATATAATATTGGTGGTGAACAGAATGTCTGGCAGCAGAAGATGGAAGAAGAGCAAGAAAGAAAGAATGGGAACACAATGAAATTTGTATGAAAATGTATGAACAATGAAATGTCAGACAATCGATTGATGTTTCCAAAAGGAACAGTCCAGTTTGATATGATAGATTGATACATTCGATTGTCCCCATTAGTGTTGTTGTTCATTACATTGACACTTTTGAAATTTGTAAACAAGTTGTGAAATATCTTTCATCTGAGTGGTATAGTATTCTTTCAACACGATTGATTAAATCAAACTATCATTACGAATTAAACAAACATAACATTGTTGACTATTCAAGTATTCGTACATCAACATAGATTTGTGTTTTGTGACTCGAATCGCGAATTAACTCACATAACATAAATCTTATAAAGTAATAGTATAGTGAACAGAACACCAATGGGGGACAATCGAATGTATTTAACAATAAACTAAAGAGCATCTCAATAAAATCTGACAACCATATATTAAATCGTTAATTTGTAAATTGTTCATCAATTGTCTTAAAATGACTCAGAATTCCTTTGTTCTTGCATTTTCATACAAATTGCATACTGTCTTCATTCTTTACTGTTCGATCTTCTTGTCTCTCTGCTGCCAGACATTCTGTTCACGATGAACATCATATACTACTTATGTCTACATAAGTAACACACACCACAATAGTGATTTCTAACTTAACCTTTTGTATTACGTTTTAACAATCATCCCAAGTTCACTTTGTTCATCATTAGTGTAATAGTAATCAATGTGTCACTATCTTATCCCAAACTTTTTCTAAATTTAACTCATTATCCTTCTTAAAAATAAAAATATTACAAGGGTATGTAGTGTCTGTCATTATGTTAAGCCCAAATACCTTATTATTCTAACTTTCGGACATCTCAATCTATTCATTCTATTTGAGTCACATTCTGACCTTGTTAATTATTCGCTAATCAATCTTGACTGTCTTTGTATGAGCACGTGGGCATGTGTACACTTCTTATCCCACTGTTCATCACATGTCTGTAATTTATCTTGATGTGCTTATAAATATTGATTAACTCTTTGTTAAGTGGGAGTTGGCTTACCAGCCATCTCCACCGCTCGTCAATTTAGCTTAGCTTTCTAATCTTCGCATCGTTCCTCCGTTCGTTCTGTCTAATCAACAATTATACAAAATATATGCATTCAAAACTCCATTCTCATTATTTCACTTATTTAATTCCGTTATTAACTAACGTGATTTAAGTCACTGGATTATATACGAGGATAGGTGATAGCAAACATTCATACAATCATACGATCAAATTGGAGTCAGATCACGGGCCACTAAAGGTAATATAAGAAACATGTTATGGAGTTTCTTGATTAGTAGTCTTTCATAAACAAATTCATTGAAATGATAGAGAACAAATCAACATTCAAGTCTACAGGGTAAGCTATGAACCATATACAGAGTAATTCGAACATTTTACTTCTACCTAAAGATGTCGTTGAAAAACAAAAAGAACGATGAAAGCTCCCCAAAATCAAACTATCCAGCTTAAAGAATAAAACTTCATTTAAACATAAATTAATTGACTTATTCTAAGAATGTTCATTATCATTGATAGACAGTAGTAACTAACTCATTTATTGATATAAACAAGGATACATATATATATATGTATATATCAAGTGTATATTATAAGTGAACTACAGCTCATTAACATCTCTTCTAACAATCATTTGATACTCTCCAATATATTTTAATACTAAACTTATAAAATGATACAAACATTTGTTTTTAATCATGCATGATCCTGTTACTATTCATATCATGTATTGACATGAGTAATCAACCATTACAATGATAAACAAGATTTACAACAACAACAACATACATACATACATATAAGAGTTTTATCTAGATTAAATATTTAGCTTATTCAACAATGAAATAGTGAATATGAGAATTTGGGAGGTTGTTTTTTTTGTTGTTTTTTTTTGTTTTCCAAATCTATACACAAGTGAATAATTATCATTCGTGATATTTCCTAAATCATTTCGAAGCTAATTGAAATAAGCACTTGGAAACTTCAGTTGTTGTTGTTACTAAGCGATTAAAACAACAACAAAAAAAAGCAAAGAAAAATGATCTTCGTATTCATTTAGTTGTTTGAATCGTACAATTGATGTTTAGAATAGAAATTGATCAGTTTTTTCTTATGAGATATGTGTATCCTGTACGGATTGCTTTAATGTTGCCATTAAGTTTGTTTAGAATACATGTATATATACTTAAATATCAGTAGAAGGATTCAAACAATCAATATAGGTGAATGCAACTTTGCTTTATTGAACAAGTCAATGATTAGCTAGATTCAGAAGTTAAATGGGTTACGCGATAGCATTTGAAGCGAACAGTATCAAGTTCGAGCCCTAGAGTAGATATCAACTCTAAAATGTAGATACATATAGCTGACAAGTGTCATTCATTTATTCTTGTAATCTTTGTGTTAGTTTCTTTCTGGTAATATACTACTAATAAGTAGCTTCAGTATAAAATCGTGTAATTCTTATGAGAATGATTTAGTAATGGAGTCTAATCATATAAAAGGTTTTGATGATCATCTACAGATTGCATCGAATGATATCACAATATGTTCATCTGTTACTACGCTCAAATTCAAACTTTAGCGGTAAAATTGAAAAGTTTCTCAGAAAGATTAAAAAAAAAATATAACTAATGCTTTTTGCTTTAGTCCTCTTTAATAACTGAAGGATTATATAAAAATAGTATTCTAAGCTTTAAATTCATTGATTCTTATACTTAAAGAACCACTTCAATGAAAAGTGTACTTCATTTTGTCTAGTCTTTTGAAATGAAATATGTAACTACTCAACATTATGTAATGGAATATATTCAATCATTATTATTGCTATAATTGGTAAAAGTAAAACATACCGCAATTGAATTATCTATTCTTAATCAAAACATTCAATAAATTTTACATTCAACGATGGAAGTGGATAGGGCACATATTGAGGAAAGCATCCAACTAAGTTACAAGGCAATCTCTCACATGGAATCCTCAAGGTTAAAGGAGAAGTGAAAGATCAAAGAACACATTACGCCGACAAATGGAGATAGATATGAGAAGAATGAACAACAATTGAATAGAACTAGGAAGGAAAGCTCAGAACAGAGTAGGTTGGAGAATAACGGTCAATGGCCTATGCTCCACTGGGAGTAACAGGCGTAATTGAGTAAGTAAAACGTTTGTTATGCTTTCATTATTAGGTGGATTACAAGTAGAATCTGTAAAGTAATATTCACATTTGTGGATAAAAATAGTCAATAGTAAGAATGAAAAAGTTGTTACGTTTGTTATTATTCACTGATCAATTACTATAAAGATAACATTCCTGTAAAAGATCATAATTAACTCAATAGTCTTTGATTGTAATATCGAATTACACAAGACTGGGTATGACATGAAGTAGCAGTTCTCTTAAATTCTCAGATATGTTTTATAGGGTTTCATAATTTTACATTTTTACATCAAAAAAACACAGTTCATATTTTATGATTCTTAATTCACTTAATGTTTGTTAAACCATGTTTGTCTAAGGTAATTGATCCCCCATTCAAAAGATCTAAAAATTTCAATTATCTACATTGAAATCATCTATGTGAGTAAACTCTTTCAAAGATCTGGTTATTTGGAATTCAATTTAAGCAATATGAAAAATTCTTTTCATATAATCCTTAGCTAGTTATACTATTGAGTAGTCATTTAAGTAAGTAACATCTGTTGTTTTTATTGTTTTTCTATACGATAGCCCCCAAATGCCCTGATACGGCCGAGAGTGGGGAGAGTCCACTCTCCCTCTCCAAATGCTCTCACATAGCCACGCGTATATAGCCTCTACCACGGAAGTCCTACTCACTACCTTCTCACACCACGAGTGTTGTTTACGAAAATGAGAGGACGAAAATCGAATGTCCGGCACCGGCTTTAACCGGATCCCAAACCAATGGTACACATGGGTTCCAGTATCTTGGAGGAACAAATGGCGTGTGAACCAATTGTTGGTCACCAGCTACCATGGGACTGCATCTCCTTATGATGCTCCACTGCATTGTGGATCAGACCTTTAGGTCAAAGGCTCGTGGTATGGCCCCCTGCGAAAACCATCTGCTTCGGTTTGGGCACCCGTGTAGTATCACAGCCCTCACACATATCAAATGAGATCTGTGTGTCGTATATGTATTTGATGCCTCCTTGTACCAATATCTATGTGTTAAAATGAATAATAAATAAATAAATAGTCCTTACAGTAGTGTAAGCAACATATTTATGACATTAGTTTAAATCTGTGAGTATTAGTTTCTATTTTGCTGCGTACACATTTGGCTTATTGATGACACTGTAGTGAAATAAAACACCAGTGGGGACAATCCAATGTATTTAACAACCAATTACAGAACTAGTTAGTAAAATCAAACAACCATATATTGAATCGTTAATTTGCAAATTGTTCATCAATTGTCTCAAATCACTCAGAATCCCCTTGTTCTTGCATTTTCATACAAATTGCCTTTTGTCTTCATTCTTTACTGTTCGATCTTCTTATCTCTCTGCCGCCAGACATTCTGTTCAGTGCTCACGTCATATACTACTTATGTCTACATAAGTAACACACACCACAACACTTGGATCCTGAACTGTCTATTTGTATCAATAAGCATATGATATAAAACTAAGCTCATAACTTGTATTATTCCAATGAGTAGGAAAATTAGATTTTCTAATGTTTCGTGACTCAATGTAAGCCACTTCTTCAGAGAATAAATAGCCACTTACATTGGGATATTACAAATATATATTAATTGTGTTTATAACAATCTACCCAATGCTCAATTTATTCCAAATAATCAAGTCAAACCTTAGTAATGATACCTAGAAGCTCATAACTACACTGAATTTCATAAATTAGTGATTACTATATAACGTTGTTCAACAGAATTTAATAATAATTAAGGAGAATTCAATATAAACTTAATGAATACCTAGTGACTAATTAAAGTTGATGATCAATCAAGTATCCAGGATATGTGTTAATTGTGTCATGTGCTTTATATTCTTATGCAATAGTCAGGATTAGAATGTATTTCAATAGAAGATCAAAAAGGGAAGAACAAGGACGGAATACAATTGGCAAGAAAATACAGGAACAATGAAATCTGTGACGATGAACTGATATTTACAAAAAGAAACAGTCAACTTTGAGACAATAGATTGGTGTTTGTTTTTTTGTTTTTTCAAATGAAGTATTTATTGTATGGTTCTTAGATTTTAGTGAAATATTCTTTAGTTTTGTGTTTAAATACAATCGATTACCCCCACTCGTATTCTTGTTCACTACACTCTTAGTATAAATAAAGCTTTAAGGTATAATATATATGATTTGTAATATTGTCCTAGCTGTTCATGTGTCATTTGATGGGAACTGTATTTAAAAAAGATTTAAAAACTTGTTTGAAGTGAATATGATATTTATTAATGAAATACAGGTGAGACTATAATTTACGGACGACATTTAAGCGACACCGGACTGAGAGTGTCCACCTAAGAACTAGAACCAAATGAAGGTTATAAACCTATGTGTAGGGAATTAGAATTATGATAAACAGTTGATGATGAAGATTAGAAATTAGATTTAGAGTTTTCATCACAAACTGGCATCAGCTATAATGTCAAAACTCTATTTAACTAAATAGATGAGTGGATTTCGCTTCAAGATCCAAGATCTGCTATCTTATAAGTGATTGATTCATCCATAAATTATAGTCTCGCCGAAATTTACATACTATAAGATACTTTCTTCAATAGTTTGTAGTTTACCAAAGATTTTTGTATCTCGAACATTTACCTTTTCTCATCATTTTACATGTGAACTTAAAAAGTGATGCATAAGTGTTGGATATAAGAACAAACTAATCACCTTAGTGACCTTTTGTAAAAAAAAGTTTTGTATTATAGATAACAATCTTCTGAAATTTTACATTATATCAAAGATATAGGTGAAATAATTAACCACTTGTAAAATGTTAGATAATTTGGATGTTGAGTCAATTGAAGCTGGACTATCAAGGAAAACCTGGAAATATTGGATAGCTGTCTCATCCTATTTTGGGCCTCCTCCGTGGCAGTGCTCATCCACAATCCCGTCTGGTGAGATTCAAACCCAGGACCTACCAATCTCGCTCGCTCCTTCTGATGCTAATCAATATATGCTCACTAGTGACTGGTTTCAAGACGTATTTCATGGAATTCTAGTGAGAAGCAGTGACTAGTGGAGTTCAACCGAATCTGTTGTGAGATAGTAACTCACTGAAGACAATGATGGATGCGTCGCTCAATTTCGTGGATTAGTTGTCGTTAGACATTAACACCGTTGGATACCGGCCAGGTTAGTAGTCTAGAGGTTAAGCGTTCACGTGCAAGACTGATAGGTCCTGGGTTCGAATCTCATGGGGCGAGATCGTGGATGCTCGCTGCTACAGAAGAGTCCCATAGTAAGACGTTCAGTGCTTCAGGTTTTGTATGGTGATCTAGCTTTGGTTGACTCGTGATCTCAACTATTAAATTAATATAATATCCACAAAACCCCTTGTGATATTTACTTTTTTTATAATAGGATGGATTTAAGTTATCAATTAATTGATAGTTATTACATTTGAAGAGAAATCATTGGCAACTTATGAACTGATTATGAGGGTTAAATCAAGTACAGATTTTTTTCGATTTTGAGTCACACTACACCTAATCATATATCTGTTGTTAATCCTAGTTAATTCTACTCGTTGAAACTTACTCATACAGATGGTATTATGATTGTCTCAAAGCAGATTTATAAAACGTTTCCCGCTTAAATCGGATGTCTAATGTTCATAACTCTAATTCACGTCACTCTATGACGCTTCTCACTAGTTGCATGAGATTTTTCCCGTTCCAGTAGATTTAGTAACCACAGATGCGCAAAACGTGGAGTAAATGGACAAAGAATAGATTTTGCAAACGCAGTAAACCTTGATTACACTGTCAATGACAAAAAAAAATAAATTGTTGATATCTTTTGTCAGAATCGAACTCTCAATACTTACGCAAGTATTTATTCATTAATGTTAGTGATCGTATTATCACTCCGCGGTTAGACACTGGATCCGATGTTACCCTGATTTCTGGCAAAACATGGCATGAACTTGGTCTACCAAGCATTCATCTTACCACCGATTGCATAAAGAATGTATCAGGCATCTCAATTAAAACTTCTGGAATTATTAGACTCATTGTCAAATGTAATGATCTAATGACCATATCCAAATGTTATGTTACTGATGGATCTTTCAATCTATTGGGTCTTGACTGAATTACAGAATTGAAAATATTTGATTACCTATTTATTCTTATTTGTAATCCAGATTAGAAAATGTTCGGCAATTCATCCAATCTTATTTGTAACCAAGGATCTTCCTATCTTTCTATGATTCACAAATAAAAGCAGAAGTTTCCTAGTGATTTTAAGAATGATCACAAGGGGTGGGCACAACTGAGAATACTATCCGGGATAATTTTGAATCCATCCTCACCCAACTGTGTCTCCCCAGCTAAATTAGTGTTCAGAAGGGAGACTCGGACTTCATTTGATGGTATATATCCACAGAGAAGAAAGCCAGAAGTGAGGAAAAATTAACATATGTATCATCAGCATATGTACGAAACTTTCGACAATAAGGGCGTGCGTCGGTAACGGGTATCCTCTTAAGAAGAGTCGGTGACGTTATATACGGAAATGGTGTCCGAGGTAATTGCCTGACGCAACACGTAAACAACTTCCGTGATAGATAAATAAGTTCAGATAAAGAACCCTCTAGCTTAAACTTGCAACAAGATACTTTAATTGATAGACCCAGTCTGGAGCGACAAGATCAGTGCAGAAGAAGTGTTAGCCAGATTCCAAGAAAATCATCGTGAACACGACGTTTCCCTCAACACCTTCAGTCAAATCCAAGGAGCAGGTAAAGCTTTTCAAGGGGAAACGTGATATGGTAAGCTAATTGGAAGTACCGAAATGAAAAAGTCTATCGATGTCAGTCGGAAGTGATTTGAATGACAAATGGGTTTCATTGACTAAAAAAGGATTGACTTCTTAAGGGGTAGAATGTATATATATATATATATGAGTATTTGCACATTTTCTTCGGAAGCCAAATATACTTCCTCATCTACTTTTGTGTTCTCACTCAAGTAGACAGTTGGGAGGTGGAGTTAGTGATTAGTATAGTCATGTATCAATATAAGATTTCAGACACCGCCAATCATAAAAGTGATTGATTGTTTCTAGTTTCCCAGTTGGTGTCTGAATTTGTGGTTTATTGGTAGAAATCCATGTACTTTAAATACTGAGTTTTTTAGTACTCAGGTTTATATTGAAATTGTTTTAATAATATCCCCATATAATCAGGAAGTATTGACAAATAATGTTTGTAAACTGTAAAATGTTACAAAAAATTCTTTTGATGAATTTGTGACACAGATTTGTTGTTCAGAAAGATAATTTGGTGAGACTCTAATTTATGAAGAACCTGTGAACGACTCTAAAGTAACCTTGAGAGTGCCTACCTACTTACTAGAGTTAAATAAGGGTTATAAAGCAGTTTGAAGAATAAAGATTATGATTTACAATAAATGGTTAGGGTTAGGAATTACATTTAAAGTTTTCATTATGAACTGATATCAGCTATAATGTCAAAATGATATTTAATCAAATGAGTGAATGAATTCAGCGCCTAAATTCAAGATTTACGATGTTAAATGTGATTGGTTCGTCCAGAAATTATAGTCTCACCAATGCTGAACTATTTAATGAACTTATATTAGATGCCCTGGTATGGCCGAGAATGGAGAGAGTCCGCTCTCCCTCTCGAAACGCTCTCACATGACCACGCGTATATACCCTCTGTCAGGGAAGTTCTACTCAATGCCTTCTCTCACCACGGGTGTTGTTTACGAAAATGAGAGGACGAAAATCGAATGTCCGGCACTTTGACGGGATCCCAAACAAATGGTGCACATGGGCTGGCTCCAGTATCCTGAAGGAACAAATAGCATATGAACCAATCGTTGGTCACCGGCTACCATAGAACTGTATCTCCTTACGATGTTTCACTGCATTGTGGATAAGACGTTCAGGTCGAAGGCTCGTGGTGTGGCCCCCTAAGAAAACCACGTGGTTCGGTTTGGGCACCCGTGTAGCATCACAGCCCTCACACATTTCAAATGAGATCTGTGTGGCGCATATGTATTTGGTGCCCTCTTGTACCAATATCTATGTGTTAAAATAAATAATAAATAATAAACATATAAATTGGTTGTGTAACAAATGATTTCCTTTTATCACCATGAATGATTGTAGGGTATCAATATGATGTCCTGTATCCATGTAAACCAATTTAAGGTCTAGGAAAAGGATCATATCCTTACTGTTTAAATAAGTTTCATACAATATGAGTTACGTCATTACATGGAGTTATATTCAAAGTTTAGTTTAATACTATAGAAATGTAATTTTAGTTATGTCATATAAGGTTTAATGAATATATAATGAAACCTTTAGGCTTATTTTGTATCAATTTCTATAGACATTTTAAGAGTACTCAATCAAGTTTGTCTTCTTATTGATAAAAATTACAATATAATTTTATATCAGAAGAGGTTTTGTGGATATTATAGTCATTCTAATAGTGAATACTGCTAGGTCTTTGATTCGAATCTCGCAAGTCGGAAATGTGGATGAGCACTGCTACGGAGGAGACTCACAATAGAAATGAAACAACCATCCATTGTTTCTAGGTTTTCCATAGTGATCTAACTTCAATCGACTCATGATCTGAACTATTATAATAATTTTATATGTAAACATTGGCGTATACTCGTAATGAAATGAATAAACATTCATTAATTACAAATATATATTAAGTTTTAATTCAATAAAACTGTTGAATTTATTCATTTAATTGGTTAGTTATGAATAAATCGACTGAGATGGTTGGGCCACATGTCGCGTATGTCTGAAGTCCGATTATCACGACGCGTAATATTGACAAGTGTTGAAGATGGTTGAAAGAAAGAGACCGCCAAACCAAAACATGGTATTAGTGCTTGAAGTCACTAACTTCTAGTTTGAGCCATGTTGGTAGATGAAGACTACTTGGTCGGGGTCCGTATCACGATAGTAACCAGTGGTTGGAAACTTTTGGTGACATGGCTTAGAACTGATCACAATGGCGTTGGTGTATACACTCTTTGTCTGCCCTTAAACCGTGAGATTAAAATTGATTTATATCTTTCTTTCTACGAACTAATTCTTTCTTCCTGTATTATATCCTTATATTCAATCTTTCTGTTATATATCACAACCATCGAAGTCACTAATTTCATGAATTTCATATTCATCTTGTTGTGCTAATGAGGTGTGGAAACTTGGACCGATGGATATTTGTTCCTGGTCCTATGTTGTAGCTGACTGACTAAAGAAAAATTAAACGACTAACATAGTCCATCTATATGTATCCTGAATTTCATTATATTACTAAGACTTATTAATTGAATTGTTACATAAGAGAATGTTTAATTACTCAAAACACCAAGATACCTAACCTACCTACCTACCTACCTACCTTCTATATTGTGTTATAAACCTAAATCAGAACTTTCAATTCAATTATTATTGGTTATTGTTAACTTTGAATGGAAACAGAAAATTTATTTAGAAAGCATATATCCTTTATATGTACATACATCCTATATGATGATTGTAATGATCCAATCTAAAGTAAAACCATATCACTGTATATATTCAACCATAACATAAAGAGGTATTTTTTGATTACACACCTTCACACCTCTTATTTATTTATTTATTTTAACACAACTATTGGTACAAGGAGGCGCCAAATACATATACGCCACACGAATCTCAATTGATTTGTGTGAGGGCTGTGATACTACCCGGGTGCCCAAACTGGACCACATGGTTTTCTTAGGGGGCCACACCCAGAGCCTTCGACCTGAAGGTCTGATCCACAAGGCAGTGAAACATCGTAAGGAGATGCAGTCCCATGGTAGCCGGTGACCAACGATTGGTTCATACACCTTTAGAATATTATTATTGCCCAATTAATTATACAAGAATTTCTGTTAGACCAGTGTCGATTCTTTATATTTTTAGTTAACTCATGATCTGTTGTTAGTTGTATATCGATATCGTTGATCTTGATGATTTGATCTACACAACTATTTTTTTTCGTACTTTAAAAAGCATAATATTGGCTATGAGATGGTAGAGACTATTTGTAGTTCAGGTGGATGATTTTGATAAAGTCTTGCTCTCTAAGCTAGATGATTTGGTCGTAGAGCTTTTTATCATTCATCATTATGATCACATCTATTTGAAGTTTGTACTGATGATCTCATTCAGAGAAAACGATGTAAACTCAACAACTAAATCCTTCAGCTTAGAGAATCAAACTCGATCAAAGTAATATAGCTAATGATTACAAATTACTTGAACAAATTTACATTAATCTATAGGACTTACTTATAAATACAAATAAAACTTTCAATTCAGTAGGATTGTACTATACTATATCCTTTAACTGAATTTAAGTATAAATTATGATAAGATTTTTTTAATATCTTATTGGTTAGTTATTGTCAAATTTCCTAATGGGCAATTAATTTGATTGGTTGAAAAATGTTCTAATTAAAATAGATATATATTATCTTATAGCTTTTATTAATGGTTGAGATCATGAGTCCATTGAAGCTAGATCATTATTAGAAAACTTAGAAGCACTGGATGGTTGTTTCGTCCTATTGTGAGACTCTTATATTGTAAGATAGTAACTCACTGAAGATAGTGGTGGATGTATCACTCAATTTTGTGGATTAGTTGGGGTTAGACATTAACACCATTGGGTGACGACCAGGTCAATGGTCTAACGTTTGAGCGTTCGTGTACAAAACAGATTGGTTCTTAATTCGAATCTCTCGAGTCGGGATTATGGTTGTTCATTGCCACGGAAGAGTCCCACAATAGGACAAAAATGACAGTCCAGTTCTTTCAGACTTTTCATAGTGGTCTAGCTTCAATTGACTCATGATCTCAACCATTGAAACTCTTCTGATGCTATTGAATCATTTCAATATAATAGTAACTACTTTACTATTTATTATAATAATTATTATTCAAATTAAGGTCAATTATCATTTTCTTGACTAATTAAAAGTAGTTTTTAGGTATTTTATATAAATCTAGAGAATCGATATACAAATGGTCATTAGTACTTTATATTGACAACCTTGGAATTTAATTCACTTGATATTGCTTCACTTGAATCTTCCCATTCATGTTTAGGACTGCAATCAATCAGTCTCTTTAATTTAATTTGATAGGATGAAACGCGCGTCCTGGATTCCACTGCTAGCCACTATCCATCTTTGCTTATAATGCTTGTAAATTAAGGCAATATCGAGGCAATACGCTTAGTATGCACATATGCTAATAAGAGACTGATCAATTTTAGTGCTAAACATCAATGGAAAGATTCAAGTAAAACAATATCAAGTGAATTAAACTTCATCGCATTGCACAAGCAAGTGACTATCAGGACTCAGTAGCTAAGTGGATAACGCGATAGCGTTTGAAGCGAACGATACTGGGTTCGAGTCCCAGAGTGAACATCAACTCTGAGTCCCAAATAGGACGAAACGCGCATCCTAGCCACTATCCACTTTTGCTTATAACCTTGGAATTGTTTAGAATTGTAACAGTTTTCTATAATGGTTCGCAAATTAAGATGATATCTTATAGATCTCAAATTTACAGGTTATAAGCTTAACAACTGAAGTGTAAAATCTTTTCATGTAAGATAAATTCTAGGTGTCCTTGTGATGGAATGTATCCCTATATTCAAATCGTATGTCAATCGATGTACTTTTTTTAATGGTCCAAAGGTTGATGATGATGTTTGATAGATATGAAGCACATGAGAGAAAACCCAGTTTATCGAATATAAAGAGAATTCAGTGATGATAATAATAACTGATCAGTAAGTATGTAATATAATGTTTGGTAAGATCTATAGCAAACCAAGAGGTTGAAAATACTGCTTTCCAATACACAGTTCAGGATTTGATTGTCGCTCAGAAATCTGTGGTGGATAAATACCTGATTCGTACTACCTTTAAACTGATTAGTTTGATGGTGTAGATTCGAACAAAACGATTACCGGTTTCTTAACTTGGTTTCGTATGTGAATAACTCTAGAAGAAAAAAATATACAATTGAGGATAATGTAGGGCCAGTGAAATTCCACTGATCCCTAGCCAAATCATCCGGTAGTTGGGTTATTGAATATCGAATATATCATCAATCCTCGTCAAGGACAACCAACGCGCATCAGTTAATCGTACACCATGGACTGGCCCATACGGCAATGGTCTCACCTTCGCTTGTATCTACTTTAACTAATATATTTCTGTAATAACGTCCTCTTTGTTGTACAGCCTTCAAAGCATCTATAGTATCTTGATACGTCAATGGGGTAATCCACGTATAGTGCTGACCGCGAGGTGTGACTTCGACGTAAGCTAGTTTGTCACACCACTCACGTCTAACTCGAGTAGGCCTCCAATCATTTCGACATAGATCATCTACGCTGGTGATCTACAATACTGTTTAACAACATGATCACTTTCACTAAAATTTATGTATTTAAATAACATTAAATTCTAAAGTTGACGATGAAAAACTCAATTGATTAGATGTAAAACTACCTAACCGTTTACATTATATCAATATACACTGATATATAGAAGGCATTAAATTCGAAAATATCAACTGTAGATTAGATCAAGAACTGATTGTTCACTTGTATACTTACGCCTGTTACCCCTTGTAGAGGTGCATAGGTCGTTCACAACCACTCTCCACTCTTCATATCACTTTTGAAGAAGTATCAATATTCTAAATTTTTAAAGGAAAAGGTTAACTACAACTTCAGTCACATTTTAACCTAGAAGCAAACTGTTTAGTTAATTGTTGTTTATATAACATGTAAAATGACTGACATATTTAAGGAAATCTCCAGATAATATTGATTGATCATGAAATTCATTCATGGAATAGATATATGAAATATGTAGTATAACTTGTCAAACAGACCTTATTGTTGGGATGACGAAAATAGTGGATAGCTTAGAAGAATTATTTTACTGGAATTAGGTTCTTTGAGCTAAGTGATATTATCATGAAACGTTTATATATATATCTCTTCCTAGACAACATGATCATCAATTCAGAAAATTTTTGAGCAATTATCAGTTTTCAACAGATGTCTAACAGTTAGTTCTGTGAATCTTTGATGTGAAGCAGTGAGATTCATTTATTTCTGACTCATAAAAATCAATCAGCTAATAAACTTATTCCCAACTCTTCGATTATATCAATATGTGTTGACATCCAGAAGATACAGATGTTTATTAACAGCAAAAACCTAATATGGGAGAGAACAAATCAGATCCCAGTGGAGGAAGAAATCAGAAAGAAGCGCTGGAAGTGGATAGGACACACATTGAGGAAGGCAACCAACTGCGTCACGAGACAAGCCCTTACATGGAATCCTCAAAGCCAAAGTGGGTGAAGAGGAAGATCAAAGAACACATTAAGTAGGAAAATGGAGATAGACATGAGAAAAATGAACAAGAATTGAATAGAACTAGAAAAGAAGGCTCAGGACAGAGTGGGTTGAAGAGTTCTGGTCGGTGACCTATGCTCCATTGTTGGTAACAGGCGTAAGTAAGTAAGTAATTAAACTGTTTTAATGTAAGTAATCTAAACCCATTTTGTAATTATGATTGTTGTAAGCAGTTGATGAGGATCAGACAAAATAAAGTCAGTTTATATGGTGGTTGGAGGTAGTCGACAGGAAACCGTGGACCCGGGTTTCGTGCTACTTGGCACTCATTAGCAAGGTGTAGCTGTAATCTTTAAGGGAACTGGTACTCCCTGGCGGATTTGATCCCGTGTCACTCAGGTTCACAGTCAGAGACTGGTGGCCATATTGCAATATGATCGATGGCATTTGATCTGCATTAATAATAAGGACTAGACACGTATGACATTGGTCACCACTCAGTGATCAATCAATTGTAAAGTGAATTTATGTTATTCTTCTCGTTTTTGATTAGTTTTTATTCGTATTCTGTAAATATTTAGTGGCCTTATATTTGACTTCAATTAGATTGTATAAATGATTATTGTCGAAATATACATTCTTGTTATTCTCATATATAATTATCAACTTAACTCATGTTAATGAATATAAACAGAATTAAAACAAGTGAAATACAAGAATGAATTATTAAATATGTATATTTTTGTACTGTAGTGTGAAGTCGAGTCGCAATTGACTATGAAAACTACTACAAGTTGAGCACGTACCAAACAAATCTGAAGGCGAGAATAGATTGTAACCAAGTTTATTCGTTGGCGATCTCGTGATATAGAACAAATATCAAGATCGTGCCAAAATGTTACAAGTGAAATCGACAGGAAGGAGTACGTGAGTACAGTCACAAACCGTGGAAAATGTAATAGAGGCCAATGGAAGAGCAATATGACTGTCATTAGCACAATTAAACAAACGAGCACAGTAAAACAATCACTGATACAATTGGTTATAATAATAATTGTTTTCATTAAACCAATCGTGTTCTGTTGACAAAAGTAGGTCACTACAGTACAATCATGAATCCAAGCAGACGATCAAAAGAACAAAAGTGAAATGAAAATGATGCACAATGGAGAAAACAAATGAGTTAACTCCTATATTTAATCAAACATTAATCAATAGGTTAGAGAAATATAATGAATAGGATAAGAAGTGTACATACAGATATGCTCATATATATATACATAAAGAACAGTCAAAGTTGATAAGTGAATAATTAACATGATCAAAGTGTAACTTAAAAAGAATAAATAAATAAATAAACTAACTTGTCTGGAATCTAGAATAAGGTATATAAGTTTAGTGTTATAACTTGTGACCCGCCGATTAGAGAGCAGCGAATTTACGATCGAAACAATGACGCATAAAACACGTACGAGCAGCCTAGAGTCTTGATTGACCCTGCTTTCTGTCTAGCCCAGCCAGTTAAGTCTAGAACACCAATCCGAGCCTCTGTGATATGAATCATTATATTTCAAACATACTCGGTTTATATCTTAACCAGAGAGACCATAACGTACCAATATAATATGGAAACAACATTTGTACAAGAATTACCCAGTTATGGCTGTAAATGAGGGAGGTAATAATAAATAATGTACTGGGTATTATAACTCAAGAATGGTAAAACGTATGATAATATAGTTTATGGATCAAAATCAAACTTATGATAAGAGGAATATGTATATGTAGATAGTTTAGTTACTTACTTAATATACATTTAGTATTGGTTCATAAATGGATCGTAAAAAGTTACCATTCCCTATTCTTATCCGGATATAACACTTAGCATAGTAACTAACATTATAGATATTATCGTTTATTTATTTATTTTAGTTTTTTCTTAAATAAAAATCAAAATCTATTCTCTATCCCACTTATAGTTTTATACATTTTTGCATGAACTATAAGTGATTATGTATAATTTTCACAATTACGAATTTTTCTTTTTTTTTCTTTTCCTTCATCTATTTAGTAATTTAACTTTAATTTTTCTTCTTTTTTTTCTTTTTTTTTGGTTTTCTCCATAAGTTTATTCATTATTCTATGATAAACGGTTTATACATGAAATGGTATTATGATCATCCAATTCATTTGTAAACAAACAAACAAACAAACAAACAAAAACAGTCACCTTCTAATTAAACTTGATTTTTCAAGAGAAAAAAATAAATTTTGATGGAGTTTTGTTCTCTGAGCTGGATAGTTTGGTCGACCAAACTATCCACCTGAGCTACAAATCTTCTCCACCATCTCAAAAATAATAAAAACATTAAGAAAAAACGAATTGTAATCAATATTGATTTATGTGAATCCACCCAAATGAATGAATCGAATGGAGTAAATGGGAAACAAAAACCAAAAAAAAACAAAAAAAAAACGAAAAAGAAAGAAACTAATGCATATCTAAATTGTAATTGATGTAAATCTTATTGTTCGTTGTTTGTTTGTTTGTTTGTTTGTTTCCTATGAAAATGATATATGGTACATGTTATTATGAATAACTGATCATATAATCATTTATTATTATTGAATATACTAATTAGAATATTAAAAAGTAATATATAAGGTTTGTACGTATTATAGTAACCAAATGTTCAGGCAAGGTTGCTTACTCTCACCCTTTCACTCTCTCTCTCCTGGTGATCGACTGGATCATGAAGACGTCAACATCTGAAGGGAAGCACAGGATACAGTGGACATCTAGGATGCAGTTGGATGATCTAGACTACGCAGATAATCTGGTTCTTCTATCGCAAGCACAACAACAAATGCAGGAGAAGAAGACTAGTGTAGCAGCAGCCTCAGTAGCAATAGGTCTCAACATACACAAAGGGAAAAACAAGATTCTCCGTTACAATACAGCATGCAACAATCCAATCACAATTGACGGAGAAGATTTGGAGGATGTAAAAACCTTTACATATTTGGGCAGCATCATCGATGAACACGGTGGATCTGATGCAGATATGAAGGCGCGGATCGGCAAAGCAACAGCAGCATATTTACAACTGAACAACATCTGGAACTCAAAACAATTGACAACCAACACCAAAGTCAGAATTTTCAATACAAATGTGAAGACAGTTCTACTGCATGGGGCGGAAACCTGGAAAACCATGAAAGCCATTATCCAGAAGATACAGATGTTTATTAATAGTTGCATGCACGCAAAATACTTTGGATCTGTTGACCAGATACTATTAGCAACAACCTACTGTGGGAGAGAACAAATCATATCCCAGTTGAGGAAGAAATCAGGAAAAAGCGCTGGAAGTGGATCGGATACACATTGAGGAAAGCACCGAACTGCGTCACGAGACAAGCCCTCACATGGAATTCTCAAGGTCGAAGGAGGAGAGGAAGACCAAATAACATATTAGGTCGGGAAATGGAGATAGACATGAGAAAAATGAACAAGAAATGGATGGAACTAGAAAAGAATGCCCAGGAAAGAGTGGGTTGGAGAGTGCTTGTCGGCGACCTATGCTCCATTAGGAGTAACAGGTGCAAGTAAGTGAGTAGGTATAGTAACCAAATGCATTTGGACATACAGGACCATACAGTAAATAATTCATTAAGAAAATGTCAATCCATTGTCTTAAACTTCATTATACTTTCATTTTCATATCAATTATTCTGTGTTCTCATTCTCTTTTCTTCGATCTTTTTTTACCTTCTGTCACTAGGCATTTTATTTTCGATTAATGACACATACTACTTATATCTGTCGATATCAGTAGTATACATTAGGATATCAGGAAACAATAAATTATGAGTTATTATGTGCGAAATTAAAAAAACAAACTTAACATGAAATAGTCAGTCATTTTTTAAGGGTTAAATAGAGTTTACGCTAATATCATGTTACAGAATTTATTAAGTTTTGATAACAGAATGCTAAACAATGGCTGATTAGTATCGATTTTCTTTCATCATTATATAATATAGTCGTGAATAGAATGCCCGGCAGCAGAGAGACAAGAAGATCGAACAGTACACAATGAAGAAAGAATTCAATTTGTATGAAAATGCAAGAACAAAGGAAGTCTGAGTCATTTGAGACAATGGATGGACATTTTGTAAATTGAGCATTTACTATATATGGTTGTTAGATTTTACTAACTAGTTCTGTTATTTTGTTGTCAAGTACATTCGACTGTCCCCATTGGTGTTCGTGTTCACTACAATACCATTTAAGATAATTTTATAATGGTCTTATACGGTGTTTAATATTCAGTCTATCACTATTACATTCAATGATTTTCATAGATTAAGTTCTATGTCTTATACTGGTTTCAATAGGATATTATTTATAAAATTAGGAATGTAATGCTTAAAGTATATGTTGCTATAATACATTCTCCAGATTTTCAGTAATCCTCTGTAACTATAAGAGTGAATTATATTTTATTTATTGACCTTTTAAACTATCATACAGTTGATGATCAGCATAGAGCTTAAAATGAATTACAAGATTTTATGTATCTGAACATATAAATATTGGTACAAAGTACCACCGAATATATATGCTCCACACAAGTCAGTTGATTTGTGTGTGCGCTGTGATACTGACCAGGTGTCCACACCTAACCAGGCGGTTTACTTAGGGGGTCACAATCCGGGCCTTTGACCTCAAGGTCTAATCCACAAGGCAATGGAGTTACGTAAGGAGATGTAGTTCCATGGTAACCGGTGATCAACAATTGGTTCATACGCTATTCGTTCCCTCAAGATCCTGGAGTCCATGTGCACCATTCGTTTAAAATCAAGGTTTTCCAACTCTCCTAGATGAACCTCATGTGTTCACTGACCCTGTTAAGGAACCGGATATCTACTTTTCATCCACTCAATTTCGTAAACAACAATCCCGTCGTGAAAACGCAGTGAGTAGAACTTCCCTGACAGTGATTAAATTACAAATTTATTCCTTATCATAGACAGAAAATCTTGTATCAAATATTTTTTTCACCTTTGGAATTCGACAAATATATCACCTATGACCAGATTAAGGATTCAAACTCTGAACATTGATTGTTACAATGGAAAACTTGCCTAACTATCTTTTATATATTATTCTTCACTAACAAAATAAATATAGACAGACTCTAAACTGTTTGTATAACAATTTATGAAATCTGGACACAACTTATTTAAATACAATAGAGTAATAGACTTGATTACTTTGATGATAGATCACAGTTTATTATTATTTTACTTTCTATCTTCTATTCATTCTCCCTCATATTACTCTATCTGATTGTTGATACTGTACTCTTTATAAAGTAGACTCGTTTTGTTTGTTTGTTTGTTTGTTTATTATGTTTTTTTGCTTTGGAAATTGTTTTACGACTCAATTTACTTTCATATTTATTTTTTTACGTACCACGTAAATTTAATTGAAACATTTAAAGTAGACAATGTTTGTATTGTTATTTATAATAAACTACTAACAAAGTAAAGATTATATCAGTAGTATATGAATATGATTCATTATCACCAAAAAAGAACAACAATAGCAATTAAATATAAACGAATAGATCATTATCACAATATTATAAATATATATAACGTTCGTGATCATATATATATATATATATATATATATATATTCAGTTTATAGAAATAGGTATTCTTATTATTGTTACTACTGACTCTATAGTAAAACATCTCACTTCCTTTCAAGTTTTACTGTCGGTAAACTCTAATTAGTGAATCTTAGTAAAATATAATGAAACATTTAGTTAGTTTATCACCTATCTATAAACTAATAATTCATAATTATCAAGTTAATTGAGATGGTGGAGAAGATTTGTAGCTTAGGTGAATGATATTGATAGAGTTTTATTCTCTGAGCTGGATGATTTGGTCGTGAAGCTTTTATCGTTCTTCTACTGAATGATATCATCATCAGCACAATAATAAGAACCAAACAACATTGAGGTGTACAGAACAAGCTATGAAATGTATATGGAGAAATTAGAACACTTCACACTTCTATCTGAAGTTTGTGCTGCTGATGATGATGTCGTTCAGAGGAACGATGAAAGCTTTACGACCAAACCATCCAGCTCATAAAACAAAATTCCATTAATATCAAGTTCATTCATCTTTAATATTATAAAGCGTTTATCATTTAGTAGTCAATTTCATTTTTCCACATTGAAGTTTTTTAATGAAACGATAAGAAACCTTATAGCAGATTTATTAATAATACATATATACAAGCATTAAAAACCAAGAATAGTGTAGGGCTAGTAAAATTCCGCTGATCCCTAGCCAAATCATCCGGCAGTTGGGTTATTGAATATCGAACATATTATCGATCCTCGTCAATGTCATGGACAACCAACGCGCATCAGTTAATCGTACACCATGGACTGGCCCATACGGCAATGGTCTCACCTTCGCTTGTATCTACTTTAACTAATATATTTCTGTAATAACGTCCACTTTGTTGTACAGTCTTCAAAGCATCTATAGTACCTTGATACGTCAATGGGGTAATCCACGTAAAGTGCTGACAGCGAGTTGTAACTTCAATGTTAGCTAGTTTGTCACACGAAACATGCCTAACTCGAGTAGGCCTCCTATTATTTGACATAGATCATTTACGTTGTTGATCTACAACATCATCATTGTTATAACCGAAATGGTTACCACCATAACAAAAAAATCTTTATTACAAATTGTATGAATAACTTCTGTATTTTAGATTGTTTTTTTTATCAAGCTATAAGTAATCAAACTTTTAGTAATAATCCCCTCACTTTTTCCGTTATTAAGGAATCATCTAATTTATTGTAGCATCTACACGAGGCAAGCCCTAACTTGGAATGTTGAAGGGAAGTGGAAAAAAGGAAAGCCAAAGAACATATTACGTCGAGAAATAGAATCAGATATGAAAAGGATGAATCATAACCAGAATCAACTAGAAAGGGTTGCCCAAGACAGGGTTGGATGGAGAGTGCTGGTGGGTAGCCTATGCTTTTCCATGAGGAGTAACAGGCGTAAGTATGTAAGATAAATTATTTGCTAACATCAGTTGATCTGTCATGACTATTTAATGATATTCATTACAGTTATATGGACCCAATCCAAATGAAGTAACTGTTTGCTTTAATTTTGAGACCATCAACAATATACATGTACAGTTTTGTATAAAGATTAAGCAATTAAAATCCACTATATAATATAAGGGGGAAGATTAAATCCCGTAATCATCAGCATCTCAAAAAAGGACGTATTTTTATCAAACTAAGTAAACATAAACGTGTTATTATGTTGTCTTTTTGTTAACTATTATCTGTTTAAGCAAATGATGGATGGATCAGAATTCATAACTCACTCAGATAACACACGTTCAAAATATAATCCATTGATTTACTTTAGATCCCTTGATTTTGTAATGTTGAATCTTTCAATGAACAATCATATCGGTATAGGAGATAAGCATTTTCTCTAGGTCAATATATTCTTTAGAAATAGGTAGTTCAGATTACATCTATCAATAACATTGTCAAACATAAGTACTTTAGTGAGAACGTAAACATTATATTACCACTGAAACCATAAATAATCATGAATGTTCAGTAAATAAACTTTATACTGAGATTCAAACAGTATAATTCATAAGCACAGTCAACAAACTCTAAATCTATTCATAATATCATTGAGCTCTGTCGTTAACTATAAGGTTACTTTCACTTTACTATACAACATAGACATCAAAGGTTAACCAATCTATCTGATTTTTCTTAACCATTGAAATTACTACAATCTCCACAAAACACCCTTCTGATATTAATCAACATATGCTCACTAGTGACTGGATTCAAGAGGTATTTCTTGGAGTTCTAGTCAGAAGTAGTGACCAGTGGAGTTCAATCGGGTCTGTTGTGAGATAGTAACTCATTGAAGACAATAGTGGATGTGCCGCCCAATTTCGTGGATTAGTTGAAGTTAGACATTAACACCGTTGGATAGCGGCCATGTCAGTGGTCTAGTGGTTAAGTGCTGGCGCGCGAAACCAGTAGGTCCTGGGTTCGAATCTCGCAGGGGGCGAGGTCGTGAACGCGCACTATTGAGGAGCTCCACAATAGGACGAAACGGCCGTCCAGTGCTTCCAGGTTTTCCATGGTGGTCTAGCTTCAACTAACTCATAGTCTCAACCATTGGAATTTTCCTTTTAAAAGACTGCAAAAAATTATGTCCATTATTTCATTGGAACTAAGAAGTATTAATAAGAAAGATTACAGTTTAGTCGATTTTCCTTTTTTTTCTAGAAAAAAACCACGAGTAAAGTTAGTTATATGACCTTCAACCTGGTTAATACAGACAAAAAATAGTTAAGGAGAAAGATAAATTTGAAGCCCCCGATTTCACAGAAAAAGAATAAGTTAGAAAAATACTTCATTGTTGAATGCAATTTAGTCAGTCAGTAACAACGTAGAACTTCCTACGTACGTACATCAGTTTGAGTTGCCATACCACATTAGCACAGAGATACAATTGTCGATTCAAATCCGGTAGTGATAGAGGTAGTAAAATTATTATCAGCAATCGGGAACATTAGGGTTTGAAGATGTTATTCAAGGAATATAATACAGTGAAATAAATTTGGATAGAGAAAAAACAAAGGGAAATGAAGAATTTGGGAGAACACTGTTAAGTCGGCTTTCCGAGAACTGCAACAGAGCCTCCGGAGGCCCTGAAGGAGCCAAAGACTCTTAGCCAATCAGAGCACGATGGAGCTTTCTAGAATGCCAACGTGGCGCGCTACTATTGGTCAGTAGCATAATATGTCTTTTGGCGGATTGGCCAAAATATGATGTTGATTTAACAAATGTTGACATCTATAAATACCCGTGTTTTTCTGTACAAAAATAAACCTTTGGAGTAAAGTACTTTTCGCATACTTTACGCCTTCTCTCTCGTGTTCAGGTCGCTGTATAGTTCTAGCTTTGGGGTTTTTCAAGAATAGCTTAGGAATCGAGTATAGCGTTCAAAATCGCAAGACTTATCAGTGGCGACGGGGATGACTACAATGAATATTTCTTTGGGGCAGCAGCTTATTTAGACGACATCATAATTATGGCAGCAGACAAAATGGACCTGGTTAGCGTTTTTTTAGCGAGTTAGTTTTCTACGGGATGGGGACGCTAACCCCATGCCCAACCCTCCTCCTTTACCCGGGCTTGGGACCGGCAGTAGCCCCCCGAAAGGGACTGCAGCTAGCATAGCAGCAGTCTCTGCATCAGTAGGCCTCAACATACACAAGGGCAAAACCAAGGTCCTCAAACACAACACGGAGAACAGCAATCCAATCACTCTTGATGGCGAAACTCTGGAAGACGTGGAATCCTTCACATACCTGGGAAGCATCGTCGATAAACAAGGAGGTTCAGATGCAGACGTCAAGGCGAGGATTGGCAAAGCTAGAGCGGCATTCCTTCAACTGAAGAACATATGGAACTCAAAACAACTGTCTGTCAACCAATATCACAGTCACAATCTTCAATACGAACGTCAAGGCAGTCAATTCTACTGTACGGAGCTGAAACTTGGAGAACTATAACAACCACCATCAAGAAGGTACACGTATTTATCAATAGCTGTCTACGCATGATACTCAACATCCATTGGCCGGATACCATCAGCAACAGCCTTTTGTGGGAGAGAACCAACCAGCTTCCAGCTGACGAGGAAATTAGGAAAAGACTATGGAAATGGTTAGGACATACATTGAGGAAATCATCAAACTGCATTACGAGACAAGCGCTAACTTGGAATCCTGAAGGGTAGCGGAAAAGAGGAAGGCCAAAGAACACATTACATCGAGAAATAGAAGCGGATATAAAAAAGACGAATAACAACTGGAAAGAACTGGGAAGGATTGCCCAGGACAGGGTTGGATGGAGAATGCTGGTGAGCGGCCTATGCTCCTTCTCGAAGAGTAACAGGCGTAAGTACGTAAGTAAGTAACAAAATGGACCTGCAGAAGAAACTAGACCAGGTACTAGAACGTGTAGCCGATTATGGTTTTTGCCTCCGAGCGGAGAAGTGTGACTTCTATATGCAGCAAGTACGATACCTGGGGTTCATAATAGATAAAGACAGAAGATGACCAGATCCAGAGAATATTGAAGCTATGAGAACAATGCCTAGACCTAGGGACATTCCTACCCTACGATCGTTCTTGGGACTGGTCAGCCATTATGGTACCTTCCTCCCCGATCTTCACCGTCTACGTGCTCCACTTAACAACCTACTAGAAAAGAATACAAGATGGAATTGGTCGACGGACTGCCGAGCATATTTCGAGAAAATCAAGCAACTCCTAACTTCCGATCTCTTATTGACGCATTATGATCCTTCGCTACCAATATTCGTTGCTTCAGATGCTTATAACTATGGTGTGGGCGCAGTTATCTCTCACATTTTTCCTAATGGGTCTGAAAAAGCTATCTCCCACGCTGCAAGATCTTTGACAACGACCGAAAGGAACTATGGTCAAATTGAGAAGGAAGCCCTATCAATTATCTTTGCAGTAAAAAAATTCCGCAAGATGTTATATGGTCGACATTGTACCCTATTAACAGACCATAAGCCACTGCTTGCAGTTTTTGGGTCAAAGAAAGGAATTCCTGTTCATACAGCTAACCGACTCCAACGTTGGGCAACCACACTTCTGGGTTACGACTTCAAGATCAAGTATCAGTCAACTACCGCCTTCGGGCAAGCTGACGCCTTGTCAAGATTAATAGGCTCCCAATCAAAAACCCCAGAAGAAACCCTTGTAGCAAATATAAATGCTGAGAGAAAAGTTCATCACGTATTGGACGACGCAATCAATGGAATCCCTGTGACCTTTGAAACCATCAAGAAGATCACTGAAAGTGATAAGACATTGAGCACAGTTAAATACTATCTCTCGACCAAATGGCCAAACAATCGCCTTGATGGAGAACTTTTGCAATATTTTCGTTGACGGGACTCACTTATGGTTGTTGACTCGTGTATTATGTTCGGTGATCGAATTGTTATTCCGAAGTTATTATGTCACAATGTTCTCAAGCAGTTTCACAGTGGTCATCCTGGAATCAATAAAATGAAATCGTTGGCTCGAAGTTATGCTTATTGGCCGTCAATGGACAAAGATATCGAGAATAAATGCCGTAACTGTCCATCATGCATTCAGGCTGCTAAAAATCCTTCGAAATGCAAACCTCAGTTCTGGCCAACGCCTGCAGGACCCTGGGTAAGACTTCACGCAGATTTTGCTGGTTCAATCCAAGGAAAAATGTTTCTAATTATCGTAGATGCATTTACTAAGTGGTCAGAAGTATATACCATGCCCAATTGTACAACGTCAGAAACAATCCACAAGTTGTCTACCTTGTTTAGCTGCTTCGGAGTTCCAGAGACCTTAATAACTTATAAGGGCTCGCAATTCATCGCAGAGTCGTTTAAGTATTTCTGCAGCGCAAGCGGAATAACTCATCTTCATTCTCCGCTCTATCGTTTGCAATCGAACGGACAAGCAGAACGCTTAGTGGACACCTTTAAACGAGTATTACTGAAAGGGGGAGGCGAAGGGACAACTGGACAGGTTATTACAAAATTTTTAACATCCTACAGAACCACTCCGAATCCAAATGTTCTAGATGGTAAGTCTCCTGCCGAAGCCATGTTCGGAAGGCGTATTTGTACCGTTTTCAACGCCATGTTGCCATCCAAATTAGTGTAAGGACACAATCAAAATCCTAATATGCGGAACTTTAATATTGACGATGAAGTTCTCATTAAATCCTACATCGGAAAGAACCGATGGGAGCCGGGAAAAGTTGTGCGAAAATTGGGAAAAGTTCTGTACAGAGTCCGAGGAATCTTTGGAACATGTATACGACATATGAATCAAATCCATAAGGACAAAAGAACGATGCAGGCTCGAAATAACCGGCCGAATTTCCCGTTAGAGTTAATCTTGGACACACCAACGTTACATATGCCCAAGGACACTGAAAGAAAGCCTCGGACAAGGAAGACGACAAGAATAATGAGGCGCCACCGCAACCCAGTCGTCAAATTACAAGTAGATCCTAGAAAGAAGTCTTATTCGGGGGAAGTGTTAAGTCAGCTTTCCGAGAACTGCAACAGAGCCTCCGGAGGCCCTGAAGGAGCCAAAGACTCTTAGCCAATCAGAGCACGATGGAGCTTTCTAGAATGCCAACGTGGCGCGCTACTATTGGTCAGTAGCATAATATGTCTTTTGGCGGATTGGCCAAAATATGATGTTGATTTAACAAATGTTGACATCTATAAATACCCGTGTTTTTCTGTACAAAAATAAACCTTTGGAGTAAAGTACTTTTCGCATACTTTACGCCTTCTCTCTCGTGTTCAGGTCGCTGTATAGTTCTAGCTTTGGGGTTTTTCAAGAATAACTTAGGAATCGAGTATAGCGTTCAAAATCGCAAGACTTGTCAAACACAAAGAGTGGATTCATCTGCGCCATTGCAAACGACTTTGAGCTATGTCATTCAGGGTCTTTAACCATCGATTGCTATCGTCTCGCGGATCCAAACCAGGTAGTCTACACTTATCAACATGGCTCACTCAGTCTACTTGTCATTGACTTCATGGTCTTATGTCATGTTTTGGTTTGATCGATACACAAATATTCTAAAACAAATGAAATTAACGTATTAATTATAGATTGAATAAAGGTATTATAAATACCGGTTTATTATTAATTTAGTATATAGATCAATCATGAATTTTGACATTACATGCATACAATTTACTGGAACAATTGAAACAATCAATCGACACTTAGAATAGATCATCCTCTTAAGTAAATTAATTGGTCAACTTGAAAATAATACTGATATACTTACTTACTTACTTACTTACTTACTTACCCCTGTTACTCTTCATGAAGGAGCATAGATCGCCTATCAGCCCTCTCCACTCAACCCTGTTCTGGAAAATCAATGACCAAATATATCATTAATTCAGTGATACAAATTATTACAAAAGGTTATAATCACTAGTTTTTTGTGTTTATAATTTACAATTTAAGCAGTCATCTCATAAAGCTTTGAAAAACCTCATAATATGAATAGGTTGTAATAATAAATCACAAAATAGTTCATCAATTTTGAAAAAGTTCGTCAAACCAGGTATCTGATTTGCATATAGAAAACAAGTCATTCTAGTTGAATGGAACGTCTTCAGTTATCCCTCTTGGAAAACAACCCCAAACTTTGTCATTAATTCACAGGATTGATCAGATTGGTTAAATGAAAGCTAAATAATGAATCTAAGGGCTCTTGTGTAGCTTCATGAAGAAATAGGCACACCTTATATTAAAGTAATTAATCAAAATGTAAGATTAATCAGATTTTATGTACTTACGTCTTTGCGGTTAAATTTTGTGGAATTAGACAAAATACCGTATCATGAACTTACTTATCTCCATTGTCGATTTCGGCATACCAGTGAATTGATAAAAGTGATGAAGCTGTCTAACTTATGTTGTATTACGTTGTTGCTACCCCTCCAATAACTTTATAGCTTGGTGCATCTAAACCTGGTGGCCAGGCAGTTTTACATTTAATTGTTATCTGACTTCTATTATTAACCTTAACAGCTTGAAATATAACTCTCGAAACTCACTGACTATATTTTACACCAGTACTATATTGAATGTCCATAATTGAGATGGTATTCAATGACAGTTTACAGACCCTAAGTGTATGTAAGGGCAGTAACTCAATCAGTGAAGAGATAGACATGATAATCATTTTCAAAAGGAGTGCTAAAATTTACTTCAGTTTGTGGAAGCAAGAAAGTTCTTCAAATAAGTAGCTCTGTAGGTCATTGACCTGGCCTTATTACCTGAAATGAGCACACCAAGAGCTGAAGGCTTTTGATAAAGCATATGCGCCTGACCACATTTATATACCATGTTTCGCTCTTCTCCTACGATAACTATTGAGCATAGGTACCGTACACTACAATGCTTCGGCATTTGATACAAATATATTTTCGTATACCACCACCTTCTGTTTCTTGTTTCATTGGCTTTCGGGTCATTTCTTGAAAAGTTGTTTGGACAGCATCACTGTGATATTTTTCGTATCTCAAGTTTCACCGGTACTAAGAGAAACTTATCAGGTCGTTTTAGACGATCATCAGTAATGAATAATGTACGATTCTTCAATGTGTCTGAGTAACAGAAATGTGAACTAAACTACTCCTCTGAGACAATCCATCTACACATAATGAGGAAGAAACAGTTCACTAGTCTTGGTCATTAAAGTTTAGTACATGGGAGTTGCTGGAATTGGTCTGGTTGCATCACAGGACTGAGGTCTATGAATGTTATCCAAGTTCCCTCAAACAGAAAAACTTCTAGGATGAGATATATTTTTACCAACCAAGCGTTATGGTTTTGGGAAGAATCCAATTTGGAGTGCTAACCACACTTTTTTAATATTCAGTTTTTCAACAACTCAGACACCAGTCGAACTTTGTACAGGAGTTACAAAATGGCTGACAATAAGGCTTTCGCATTGTCCTATCTTTTAGTTATTTATGTCCTGAATAGTCGTCAACAGTTCACCGAGTGTTCCATATTCTTTCATGCCACCTTTTATGGACAAGACTAGTATTTAAGGTGAGATACAATTTCCCTTGAATATCCCTACACTTCAGTACGACAAATAGAACAAATGATTGAAATACCAAAAGTGTCTTCTCTCAATCACGGCAACTCCATACATTTTATACGCCAATAAATAATCTATGTGGCTAAATAAAAAAAGTATGTCTAAAGGAAGTCTGCCATGTGGTAGAACATGAGGGAACACCCACAAAGTATGTGCACAGTTTCTGTAAACTGTAGGATTTCCTACCATGATTTGAAGTAATGAGCGTATCAGCAGCAAAATATCACTGAGCACTAGCCAAATCAGTCATCAAGTTGAATCTTTCTTACGTTGCGTGACAGATAAGTGAACGTTAGACAAGTTATAGAACATCATACAGGTTAAGGATGAATAACACCGTGTCATAGACTGGGGCATGAGCTAGTGATTGTGCAATGTATTTCTCCATTTGCTTCCTGTAATACATTTTGTTCTATGCTGTTGTCATAGTAGCCACATTACCTGCACTCACGAAAAGGCGATCCAAATTAAATATCACCTGCGAGTTGTGACTTCGAATTAGGATGTGTCACATTGTTCCTGTCCCAACCGAGTAGATCTCGATTATGTCACAGATATTCAGGGCATGACAACTCGTTTGTCCATACTATATAATTATCGAAGTATCCCGAACCCAGTCGAACCAGAGATCAAGAATCAAGAATTTTGAAGATACATTTGGTAGACAGGCGATGTGAGATCCTTTTTCGAAGTTGCATGTGATTGCGTGTGAAAATCTATTCATGTACACACTTTCGTAGTTTATTCTTCTTCATCACATCAGCTGCACACTTCGCCGAGTTTTTGGTTCTACATTATACGGTACTATTTATTTTAAATGTAGTTTTTGTTTTTACGTTTTAAATGAATTTTTAAGCTTCACTATAATTACGTCCACATTGTTTTGCTTGAAATATTTGGCTACGGAGGCTGTTGCAATGATTTGATCTCTCACTACCTAAACAAAGATCTGTGGCGATATTGAATTGCTTGAATCGTAAATAATTGGCCGATTTAAGGTTGTATGGTGAGTTAATGCAACAGATTAATAGAAAATAATGTTCGAAAATTTTCCGGTCTCTGCTTTTGGAAATTTCCAAGAGCAGATGTGTTTATGGCAACCATAGCTGGAGAACATAATCGTCTGTTATACGTCACCGTTGTGGTGACGAAAGTTTGCTACCTCGTCGACATTGGTGCAGAAGTTAGTGTTCTACATGAAAATTCAAACGACCGACTGCACGAAACATTTTTCAGCTTACAGGCGGAAAACACAAAAGCGATCGCCGCACATCCTAAGCAATATGTGTATCTAAACGTGAGCTTGCGCAAACCCAACCACTGTTTCTATACCAATCATAGGCATAGACTTGCTGCAATACAACAATGACCAAAATTCCACAGCGTGTCAAGACAGAACTCGCTGAGAGGTGTTTAGTCCGCTTAATCATATTATTTAAGTCTGCCTGAAGAGCGTATGCAACTGCGTCTACAGTTATTACTCGCCAGATTTTTATATCGTCAGCGTATTATAACATCGGCGACAATACCATACTTGGGAGATCACTTACTTACGGTAAAAAAAGAAAAGGACCTAGAACAGAACTTTGGGGCACTCCAATAAGTACTTGTCTCCAAGTGGAGCACTTGGAATTTACATTTACTTTCTGTCTACGGCCTACCAAGGAAATCCTCAAGCTATTGTGTAAGAGATCCGACAATACCAAAATTTTCTAACTTCAATACAAGTTTATTAATTGGGACCTTGCCTCTAAAATCAGCGAAGACTTAGTAGAACAATACTCTTTGCACAACAAACGTGATAATGGCTTGCAGCACCGTTTACATGCAGCTGGCGTGAGTCCGGTGCACACATTGTGATACCACGTGTTGCGCCGACAGGCTCCCGAAAAACTGAGGTTGGCTAAAAACGAGTTCCATAACATGACAGCCATAGGAACCAATCGGTAACCCTACTCATGCTCAAA
This sequence comes from Schistosoma spindalis, assembly GCA_946903255.1. NCBI lineage: Eukaryota > Metazoa > Platyhelminthes > Trematoda > Strigeidida > Schistosomatidae > Schistosoma > Schistosoma spindalis. Next base: position 47,027,144 of record OX336418.1, read on the forward strand.
GAGTTAAATAATTTATATATTTCACTGCAGTCATCATCGTTTAGTCATATTGGAATCGGGAATAAGAACAAAAGGTTTCAAGAAACAAACATTTGGCAACTTCTCTGCAACAAATACCAAAGTTTGGAGGTTTAGGTACAAATTTTACAACGGGAAACAAAGCATTAAGATAACGAATGGCACTCGGATAAGTTAGAAATAACATTAACCAAGGTTCAAACAGAGTACCTGATGGATAGTCTAAAAATCAAATATATATAACTATAAATATCAACAGTACGAAAATAAGTAGTTCACACCCATGTATCTAAAAATACATCAAAACGTAGAACGTAGTCTAAAAGACATTCAGAAATGTAACTAATTAAAATGACACTTCTTCCATTAGAGGAAACCATTACCACTAGTAAGAAGCTAAAGAGGCGACAGATATTCGGATTTCGACAACACCTTTTCCTGAAACATTTTACAATCGAAAGTTCCTAACCCAATCGAAATCAAGTGAAGTGATTCGAAGATATATTTGGAAATCTATTGATGAGAAGATATCACAAGTAATCACAATTTCACGACGCCTTCACCAGTAGCACCCTTATATCTTAAATATGCCAACCCAGTCAAATCAGAAGACGGAAATCAAGGAGTTCAAACATATATATGGAAGAATATCAGTGCAAGATCCATTTGGAAGATTTTGAGTGTGAAAAACCCTCTATGTATGTACTTGTACTTTATTCTTATTGATTCCTTCAGTTGTACATTCTGTTAGTCTTTTTGACTCCATTTGAGACGGTAGTATTTGTATTTTATTGTAGTTTTCGTTTTCGTTATGCCTTCACTGAGTTTTCATGTTTTCTTCTGAGCTGCATTTACGTTGTTTTTGTTGACACTTAGTCTAAGCGGCAGCCACAATGATTTGTTTCTCTTTTGATGTTGTTGCTTACATTGGTTGGGATTGTGCATTTTTGATTGTGTATTGAAGCACCCTTCCAGAATCGGAAACACTCGGTGTTATAACGCAATGAAATATTATCTTCCGAACAAATCTGGACGTGATCTATTCAGAAAGGATAGAATAATTTTATTGTTTTCACTTTTCAGTAATAAGGATGGGAGGCCTATCGACCTGTATTAATCCTTGCAGTCTGTAACACTGTTGAGGTACAATCTTGTTTTGAATATATTAACAGAAGGTGCTGATATTACGTGTTCTGGCAGGGAATTCCAGTAATTCACTACTCAGTGTGAAAAACGATACTCTAGACATAAACGATTTGAACTCGGTTTCTGAACTTTCATCTAATGTCTTTTCAAACGATCAGTTCTAGGTCGAGGGAAAAGATAAGACGAATCAATACCAAGATCATCGTTCAGTATACGTTAAGCCAACATTGAATCACCCTGTATCCTATAGAAGGATAACGCAAATAAGTTAAAGTGCTTCAGTCTGTTTTTATAAGACAGGCCAGATAGGCCTTGTACCATCTTAGTATCTCGTCGTCAAACTTGTTTCAGCATATCCGTCTCATACTTGAAACAAGGACTCGCTGCTTGAATCCCATATTCCAAATGTGGTCGCACGAGTCGAGTATAATAATCTAAACATGTCTTCATCCAAATTCTGGAAAGACCTACGAATAGACCATAACACCCTATAGCCCTATAGCAGCTTTACAGTGACTGGTGGTTTGGACTCTGGACCTTAGTTTGGATTCTGTAGTTCCAAACAAATATATGTCGATTGGTTGATGTTACTTGGCTTACGTTTTTGGATTTCAAGTATCGTTCTTCCAGATATTCTTTCCACTTGTTCGTGATACCAGACACTCGTTAGAGAAAGTCAAACTCAAAGCTCGTTTGTGTTAATGGAGCCAAACTAAATGATGGATCCCTCCTAACAAAACAACTGCCTTTTGATGTCCTTGTATGTCATGGTTAAGATTCAAACAGGGGTAATTATAATGACAGTGATTCGATGGTAGATGATGCAAAAAATCTTAGTTTAGATAAGAAGCAAAGGCATGAAATATCAGGGAAGTAGAAAACGCCTACGGCATCTGTTGTTGTAGGTCTAGAACTATCAAAGATGAAATTGAGTTAGTTCAATGAACAGCGAAGGAAGTACTGGAAGTTTGTAAGGCAGTTTGAGATCTACGTAGCATCAAGGGTCATTGATGATAGTCAACGTTTGCTTTATTTGATCCACTATTGTAAGGGTAGAGCGAAGACAGTAATTGAGGGGTGTGTCATGATGGATGCGTTTGCTGGTTGTAAGAAATCTAGGAGAATTCCGAAGGGGTTGTTCGGACAGTCACACGTAATCGCCCTGAAAACTTTAGAGGGCTTACCTAAGACTGCAAAATTGGATTATAATGACACGGAGCAGTTATCAAACCTAGCTATAATAACGGAAAATTGTGCTGTAATCTTGGAACAAATGAATCACACTGCCAATTTAAATACTTTAGTTACTTTAGGGCGAATAGTGAAGCTTTTGCCTCAACCTCTGCAAGGGCGATGGGAAGACCTGGTGAATAGATCGACCGAAGACGATAAAGAGCCGACATTCGACGATCTCTAAAGGAATTCAGATCGAAAAGTGGTTGGAATAGGTAAGAGGACCGATGACAATGCTGAACCTCGACCATGCAGACTCCTTAAAGCAATCCCAGGATCGGAGAAGCAATGTGACCTCCTGTTAGGTAGCGCTTGTTGTCATGACGATTTCGACATCCGAGTTAGACTTGATATTTCTCTCGAAGATAGAATAAAAAGAAAGAAAGCATCAGCTGAACTAGAAACCCGTCAACAAAACAGTGAGTAAAACCTCCGTTAGTGGGTTTTCAGACAGTCAGGTCTTGGAAGCCAATGCTACCAAGTCCTGTGTGGATAGGCCGTTCTATCTAGGAGTTTTATATGCCAATGCTCGTGGTCCAAGAAAAAGGTTTTATGAACTAGAAGCATCAGTAGAAAAATTATGGCCACTCATTGTAGCAGTGACAGAAACTTAGTTAGTCCATGACTTAGACATTACTCTGGAATTATCTGGATACCATTGCCTAAGGAGTGATAGACATAGAAGTAGAAAAGGAGGTGGCGTCCTGCTATATATAGCCAGTAATATAAATATCCGCTCCTCTGCTAGCGAATCCCACGACTGCGGTACTTGTGAAGTCACTAGCTGTAAATTGGATATCGGATGTAGTACATTTATGCTCTGTGTCATCTATCGCAGCCCAATCTGCTTAGCTGATGACTTTATTTTATAGCACACTTATCTTTGCAGTGCAAATACCAGATAATTGATAATAGGAGATTTTAATGCACCTGACATTAGTTGGACTAAGATGACCACAGAAGGATCTATAAACTCCTTTGATAGTAGGTTCCTGATAACAATTATGGAGCATGCATTAGTGCGGCATGTATCCAAACCCACACGTTTTGGTGCTAACCAATGTTCTTCTCTGTTGGACTTGGTAATCACTCATGAGACTGAGGATATTGTCGACCTAGATATTCTTCCACCGTAAGCAAACAGCGATCACGCTGTTTTGTCATTCACGTTTAGAACTAGGTTCATGGTATACAATCAGGTTACCCCGCCAAAAAATATAGAGAAAGCTAACATATCAACCATTCAGGAGTGTGCTACTAAGACAGATTAGACTGTAGATACTCGCTTATCAGTTGAAGAAGCATGGTCTGTACTTAAAGATAAGTTAAATTTAGTTAAGTCCTCGTTCATACCATACCTGGTACCACGTAGACCGGATAGCAGTCCACCATGGATAACTAAACCAGTCAGGAAACTTCCCGGAAGCAGGAGAAAGCACTGGGATATGTTCATCTCTACTGGCTTAGAACAATACCGATCTAGTTTTGTAAGATTAGGAATTATTGTAAAGCGTTAATAAGTAAGACTAGACGATCATATGATTGTAGATATGGTCCGAAAGTTATTCACGTATATAAAAAGGTAAACTCAAAGAAGTAATGGAATTCCATAAATTTTTGTAGAACAAAATACGTTAATATTTACAGAAGATGGTACCAAAAAAGCTGAAGCATTATCAGAATATTTCAATGAAGTGTTTTCTATCAATGATGAAGAACGAGCAAAGATTCATTGTGATTGTGGCGGCTCGTTGATGGGCATTGTAGTCATTGAGAAAGGTACTGTATTAAGACTAATTTAGCATATCAAACCTGATAAGTCCACTGATCCTGATGATATTCATCCTAGGACTATGAAAGCCGTATCAGAACCTTCAGCAATACTTTTTGATATGTCTCTAAGGTAGTCCAGACTGTCCAGAAACATGAAAAACTCGATAACAAGTCTGGTGTATAAGGCTGGGATAGGGATTTAATTAGTAACTATGGACCCGTTAGCTTAACTAGTGAGGTTGAAAGACTGATAGAAAAAGTCTTTCGGATATCTGTTATAAACTATGTTGAAGGACATAATCTTTTATCCAGAGAGCAATATGGTTTTCGGAAAGGCCTATCATGTATGACAAAACTTCTAATTGCAAGAGAAGATTGAGCTGCGGCGAAAGATCGAAATATTCCTGTAGATGTGATTTTCATATATCCAAGTAAAGCCTTTGATAAGGTCTCCCATTCCGGTCTTAAATTAAAACCGGAAAGTTTTGGAATCCATTATAAGGTCACAGACTGAATAAGCGACTTTCTTGATGACAGTAGACAAAGGGTAAAGGTTAATGAAGCCCTCTCATCATAGGAACCTGTGAAAATTGGTGTTCCCCAAGGTACGATCCTCGATCATCTTCTCTTTTCCCTTTATGTAAATGAATTGCCAACTGTAGCCAAGCCATTCGTTTTACTCTTCGCCGATGACGTAGATTTGGAGGCCCATATACAGCATGTCAGATAGAATGGTATTACAGGACGATCTCAATTCATTGGTGGCCTGAATGGACAGGTGGTCACTAGAAGTGAATCCTAACAAGAGTATGGTGATGCAAATAAATAACTATGATGATTCGTATCACTAAACAATATATGGACTCGTGCTACCCGAATTAAGGAACTATAAAGATTCAGGACTCATATTAAGTAGTGATCTCAAAACCACCAGTCACTGTAAAGCTGCTATAGGGCTATAGGGTGTTATGGTCTATTCGTAGGTCTTTCCAGAATTTGGATGAAGACATGTTTAGATTATTATACTCGACTCGTGCGACCACATTTGGAATATGGGATTCAAGCAGCGAGTCCTTGTTTCAAGTATGAGACGGATATGCTGAAACAAGTTCGACGACGAGATACTAAGATGGTACAAGGCCTATCTGGCCTGTCTTATAAAAACAGACTGAAGCAATTTAACTTATTTGCGTTATCCTTCTATAGGATACAGGGTGATTCAATGTTGGCTTAACGTATACTGAACGATGATCTTGGTATTGATTCGTCTTATCTTTTCCCTCGACCTAGAACTGATCGTTTGAAAAGACATTAGATGAAAGTTCAGAAACCGAGTTCAAATCGTTTATGTCTAGAGTATCGTTTTTCACACTGAGTAGTGAATTACTGGAATTCCCTACCAGAACACGTAATATCAGCACCTTCTGTTAATATATTCAAAACAAGATTGTACCTCAACAGTGTTACAGACTGCAAGGATTAATACAGGTCGATAGGCCTCCCGTCCTTATTACTGAAAAGTGAAAACAATAAAATTATTCTATCCTTTCTGAATAGATCACGTACAGATTTGTTCGGAAGATAATATTTCATTGCGTTATAACACCGAGTGTTTCCGATTCTGGAAGGGTGCTTCAATACACAATCAAAAATGCACAATCCCAACCAATGTAAGCAACAACATCAAAAGAGAAACAAATCATTGTGGCTGCCGCTTAGACTGAGTGTCAACAAAAACAACGTAAATGCAGCTCAGAAGAAAACATGAAAACTCAGTGAAGGCATAACGAAAACGAAAACTACAATAAAATACAAATACTACCGTCTCAAATGGAGTCAAAAAGACTAACAGAATGTACAACTGAAGGAATCAATAAGAATAAAGTACAAGTACATACATAGAGGGTTTTTCACACTCAAAATCTTCCAAATGGATCTTGCACTGATATTCTTCCATATATATGTTTGAACTCCTTGATTTCCGTCTTCTGATTTGACTGGGTTGGCATATTTAAGATATAAGGGTGCTACTGGTGAAGGCGTCGTGAAATTGTGATTACTTGTGATATCTTCTCATCAATAGATTTCCAAATATATCTTCGAACCACTTCACTTGATTTCGATTGGGTTAGGAACTTTCGATTGTAAAATGTTTCAGGAAAAGGTGTTGTCGAAATCCGAATATCTGTCGCCTCTTTAGCTTCTTACTAGTGGTAATGGTTTCCTCTAATGGAAGAAGTGTCATTTTAATTAGTTACATTTCTGAATGTCTTTTAGACTACGTTCTACGTTTTGATGTATTTTTAGATACATGGGTGTGAACTACTTATTTTCGTACTGTTGATATTTATAGTTATATATATTTGATTTTTAGACTATCCATCAGGTACTCTGTTTGAACCTTGGTTAATGTTATTTCTAACTTATCCGAGTGCCATTCGTTATCTTAATGCTTTGTTTCCCGTTGTAAAATTTGTACCTAAACCTCCAAACTTTGGTATTTGTTGCAGAGAAGTTGCCAAATGTTTGTTTCTTGAAACCTTTTGTTCTTATTCCCGATTCCAATATGACTAAACGATGATGACTGCAGTGAAATATATAAATTATTTAACTCTTTGAGCATGAGTAGGGTTACCGATTGGTTCCTATGGCTGTCATGTTATGGAACTCGTTTTTAGCCAACCTCAGTTTTTCGGGAGCCTGTCGGCGCAACACGTGGTATCACAATGTGTGCACCGGACTCACGCCAGCTGCATGTAAACGGTGCTGCAAGCCATTATCACGTTTGTTGTGCAAAGAGTATTGTTCTACTAAGTCTTCGCTGATTTTAGAGGCAAGGTCCCAATTAATAAACTTGTATTGAAGTTAGAAAATTTTGGTATTGTCGGATCTCTTACACAATAGCTTGAGGATTTCCTTGGTAGGCCGTAGACAGAAAGTAAATGTAAATTCCAAGTGCTCCACTTGGAGACAAGTACTTATTGGAGTGCCCCAAAGTTCTGTTCTAGGTCCTTTTCTTTTTTTACCGTAAGTAAGTGATCTCCCAAGTATGGTATTGTCGCCGATGTTATAATACGCTGACGATATAAAAATCTGGCGAGTAATAACTGTAGACGCAGTTGCATACGCTCTTCAGGCAGACTTAAATAATATGATTAAGCGGACTAAACACCTCTCAGCGAGTTCTGTCTTGACACGCTGTGGAATTTTGGTCATTGTTGTATTGCAGCAAGTCTATGCCTATGATTGGTATAGAAACAGTGGTTGGGTTTGCGCAAGCTCACGTTTAGATACACATATTGCTTAGGATGTGCGGCGATCGCTTTTGTGTTTTCCGCCTGTAAGCTGAAAAATGTTTCGTGCAGTCGGTCGTTTGAATTTTCATGTAGAACACTAACTTCTGCACCAATGTCGACGAGGTAGCAAACTTTCGTCACCACAACGGTGACGTATAACAAACGATTATGTTCTCCAGCTATGGTTGCCATAAACACATCTGCTCTTGGAAATTTCCAAAAGCAGAGACCGGAAAATTTTCGAACATTATTTTCTATTAATCCGTTGCATTAACTCACCATACAACCTTAAATCGGCCAATTATTTACGATTCAAGCAATTCAATATCGCCACAGATCTTTGTTTAGGTAGTGAGAGATCAAATCATTGCAACAGCCTCCGTAGCCAAATATTTCAAGCAAAACAATGTGGACGTAATTATAGTGAAGCTTAAAAATTCATTTAAAACGTAAAAACAAAAACTACATTTAAAATAAATAGTACCGTATAATGTAGAACCAAAAACTCGGCGAAGTGTGCAGCTGATGTGATGAAGAAGAATAAACTACGAAAGTGTGTACATGAATAGATTTTCACACGCAATCACATGCAACTTCGAAAAAGGATCTCACATCGCCTGTCTACCAAATGTATCTTCAAAATTCTTGATTCTTGATCTCTGGTTCGACTGGGTTCGGGATACTTCGATAATTATATAGTATGGACAAACGAGTTGTCATGCCCTGAATATCTGTGACATAATCGAGATCTACTCGGTTGGGACAGGAACAATGTGACACATCCTAATTCGAAGTCACAACTCGCAGGTGATATTTAATTTGGATCGCCTTTTCGTGAGTGCAGGTAATGTGGCTACTATGACAACAGCATAGAACAAAATGTATTACAGGAAGCAAATGGAGAAATACATTGCACAATCACTAGCTCATGCCCCAGTCTATGACACGGTGTTATTCATCCTTAACCTGTATGATGTTCTATAACTTGTCTAACGTTCACTTATCTGTCACGCAACGTAAGAAAGATTCAACTTGATGACTGATTTGGCTAGTGCTCAGTGATATTTTGCTGCTGATACGCTCATTACTTCAAATCATGGTAGGAAATCCTACAGTTTACAGAAACTGTGCACATACTTTGTGGGTGTTCCCTCATGTTCTACCACATGGCAGACTTCCTTTAGACATACTTTTTTTATTTAGCCACATAGATTATTTATTGGCGTATAAAATGTATGGAGTTGCCGTGATTGAGAGAAGACACTTTTGGTATTTCAATCATTTGTTCTATTTGTCGTACTGAAGTGTAGGGATATTCAAGGGAAATTGTATCTCACCTTAAATACTAGTCTTGTCCATAAAAGGTGGCATGAAAGAATATGGAACACTCGGTGAACTGTTGACGACTATTCAGGACATAAATAACTAAAAGATAGGACAATGCGAAAGCCCTATTGTCAGCCATTTTGTAACTCCTGTACAAAGTTCGACTGGTGTCTGAGTTGTTGAAAAACTGAATATTAAAAAAGTGTGGTTAGCACTCCAAATTGGATTCTTCCCAGAACCATAACGCTTGGTTGGTAAAAATATATCTCATCCTAGAAGTTTTTCTGTTTGAGGGAACTTGGATAACATTCATAGACCTCAGTCCTGTGATGCAACCAGACCAATTCCAGCAACTCCCATGTACTAAACTTTAATGACCAAGACTAGTGAACTGTTTCTTCCTCATTATGTGTAGATGGATTGTCTCAGAGGAGTAGTTTAGTTCACATTTCTGTTACTCAGACACATTGAAGAATCGTACATTATTTATTACTGATGATCGTCTAAAACGACCTGATAAGTTTCTCTTAGTACCGGTGAAACTTGAGATACGAAAAATATCACAGTGATGCTGTCCAAACAACTTTTCAAGAAATGACCCGAAAGCCAATGAAACAAGAAACAGAAGGTGGTGGTATACGAAAATATATTTGTATCAAATGCCGAAGCATTGTAGTGTACGGTACCTATGCTCAATAGTTATCGTAGGAGAAGAGCGAAACATGGTATATAAATGTGGTCAGGCGCATATGCTTTATCAAAAGCCTTCAGCTCTTGGTGTGCTCATTTCAGGTAATAAGGCCAGGTCAATGACCTACAGAGCTACTTATTTGAAGAACTTTCTTGTTTCCACAAACTGGAGTAAATTTTAGCACTCCTTTTGAAAATGATTATCATGTCTATCTCTTCACTGATTGAGTTACTGCCCTTACATACACTTAGGGTCTGTAAACTGTCATTGAATACCACCTCAATTATGGACATTCAATATAGTACTGGTGTAAAATATAGTCAGTGTGTAATAATAGTATGATTAAGCGAACTGAAGACCTCTCAGCGAGGTCTGTCTTGACACGCTGTGGAATTTCAGTTCCTGAAACCGTCTCTTCCTTTCACTCCGATTGCAAGTCAGCGTGAAACGCAGATGATGCGTTCTGTTTTCTTACTTTTCTTTTCCTAGGTGTGACTGTGAGCCACCCCTCTACATTATTTAGTCTCTTCATCACTTCATGTACACTGCTCAGACTTGGCTCCCATATAATTTGTATTACATTGATATGTAAATCCGGAACTGAACCCGCAGATCCAAAGGGATATAAGATTGTGATTTCTAGAAGCCCCTAACTTCACCGTCACTTGCACGTAGCAACGCAAATTTCATGAAGCGCGCCAACTGTGATACTGACTAAAACCATTCTACATTCATATCTTATAAATTATCAACCCAGCTGAGTAATTTACTACAGTTGGAGATTGTATCATTTGTAACAATTTGATCTTGAATATAAACTGGCATGCATCATGTAACAAACTGTTATTTGAGAATAAATTATTATTATTACTGTCTATCGGTAGTTTCTTCTCGGCGCGCTTCATCTTTCTCTTTGTAACATACCTACATCCGTATGCTTATCGGTTTTCCTGGATAGGCCCACCTTTATGGTATCACTTAAGTCTAGAGCTGGGCTCGAAATAACGCTCTCAATTTCATCGAAAGCAGAGTCCTGATCATCTGCTGCTGCCTGTTTATCAGATGGCAATTTCCCAGCTACGTTGAGCAGCTCGATAGCCTCTAGAATCAGTAGAGACTCGTCAGAACAACATTCTTTGCACAACCAACATGATAGTGGCTTGCAGCGCTGTTTATATGCAGCCGTTGTGAGTCTGTTGCACACACTGTGATACCACTTATTGCAGCTATCCCCAAATCGACCGGAAAATAGCATGCTGGTATACCACAACTATGTTTCAATTGCGCCATAGGACTTTTCATGTTTCTATATAAATAAAACAAATATATGGGAAGAAAATCCGACTTCAGGAGTTTCAGAAATATCTTAACACCTATGGTTACAAACAATGCTCAAAGATGTTTTCAACGACCAAGACTAAGTACCAGTGCCTTCATTTTTACATATCTGTACTCGTAAAGTACATATGATAAACTTCTCTGGAGCAAAAGCTGGACTTCTTTGGATTGATGTAACTGAAAGACTTTAATTAAAGCGAATAAAAGTAGTATTGATGGGTGATTTAACGATCAATACTATAAAATTACTCTTTTTTGTATAGTGCGCGTTAGTCTTAAAATATTTAAAATAAGAATAAACCTCCGTTGTGTGAAAACTTTATCTGGGTCGATGGATCTGTTATCCTTGTTACTGAAATCTGCATGCATTCCAAACTCCGCGTCAAAGGCGCGTAATTGATGCTCAAGGTCATGGCTTCTATTTGCCATGCTTTGAAGTCGATTATTTGGGATTTCTTTGGTCGAGGTAAATCTATTCGTCTTTGTATAATACATTTAGTTAAGCCTCTTGCTTTAGCTGCAGATACGACAGCATTATACCCTTTACCCTTTTTCGGACCACATAAGTCATGGGAAGACTCAATTTACTTCGCTGTGCCTAAGAAACGTAGGACTGCAGAAATACGGCGCATACGAAAGTTTCTTTCCCGTAGGTTTCCTTTATCGTATTACATGACATTTGTAGTGAGATCGGGAGATTACAAACCTAGAGACGATTTGACTCCATGTAAATTCTGTGGTTACCTAAACCCTCGAAACTTTCTATGCAGTAAGTTGTGTGATCAGTTGTTATTTTTTTCAGTGCCTTGAAAACTTAATTGCTTTCCTTACTCATACCCGTCCACATTCAGACCTTTTTCACGTCCCAGGTAATAAATCTGACTCTTAGTTTCTACTGGGCTCCTTACTTGGAACAGTTTAAGGTAAACTATAGGACAGTTCATTAAAAATTTAAAGAAAATCAAGCCAAAACACCGAAATTCCCCAAAACCGAAATCTTTCTATAAACAACCATTCAATCCATCCAAACTTTTCGTGCACATTACGAAAATTCTATGAATTGCTAACTGAAAATCTCAAAGTTCTTACTGGTTTTAGGTTTTCTTCCAAAATTTACCCATAATTCTTGTAAATTATTTTTACTGACTTGACAAACATTCTTATTTTAATACGTCAAATAAAAATATGTAAGCAAATCCATAGATTTTTACCCTTTATATTGCGTAATTGATGCTGATAATCTGGACTTCGATTTGTATAAAAGCTTAATTACTTACCATGGTTACTACGATGAAAATTTGGTCAGTCACAATGTAGAACCTGTACGTATATTCATCGGTTCAAGTAGCTCCCAAATGCCCTGATACGGCTGAGAGTGAGGAGAGTCCGCTCGCCAAATGCTCTCACAGGCCACGCGTATGTAGTCTCTGCCAGGGAAGTCCCACTCACTGCCTTCTCGTGGCTTGGGTGTCGTCTGTGAAAATGAGAGGACGAAAAGCAAATGTCCAGCGCTTCAACCGGATCCCAAATCAATGGTGCACATGGGCTAGCTTCAGTAACCTAAAGGACCAGATGGCGTATGAACCAATCATTGTTCACATTATACTTGTATTCGACTAGCCGGTGGCTTCCCAGATATCTGTGGGTGTTAATAAGAAAGCAAATATTCGCTGATTTTAAACAGCTGCCAAGCACACACTGCTTACGGTGTTTAATATCGTTTCTAAAGAAATAAGAGTAAGTGCATTGATATATTTCACTAACTTTTTAGATAATTGTTTAGAATTTGGTGTATCTATTTTTGAAGCAAGCATGGATTAATCTAGCAAATTTTTCATTTTCACACTCAACCAAATACACTCACATGAGTAAAAGGAGATCCAATATTCTGCGGACGAAACCTACTAATAACTGAAAACAATATGATCAGTATGTATGAGTTTTACCTGATATCTTTCAAAATATTAGTGAAGATAGTTAGGTTTTGAAATGGCGAAAAAACCAGTGGTTTTTTTCTGAGCTGAACTGTTTGGTCATGAAGCTTTCATTGTCCTTCTGGACAGCATTCAGAAGAATACTGTTAACTAAAAGCGATTTAGTTAGGGCATATAGCATAAAATGTACATTACGTCGCTTCATATGAAGGTTAGTCAGTCAACAACGTAGAACTTCGTACATACGTACATCAGTTCGAGTTGCCATACCACATTAGCACAGAGATACAATTGTCGATTCAAATCCGGTAGCGATAGAGGTAGTAAAAGTATAAGCAGTAATCGGAAAGATTAGGTTTTAAAGATATTATTCAAGGAGTATAATCCAGAGAAATATATTTGGAAAGAGAAAAAAATAGGGGATATGAAGAATTCGGGATAACACAAGGAGTGGATGCATCTGCGCCATTGCAAACGATTTTGAGCCTTAACATTCAAGGGTTATAACAATCGGTTGCTATCGTCTTGCGGATCCAAACCAGGTAGTCTACACCTACCAACATGGCTCACTCAGTCCACTTGTCAGTGACTTCAAGGATTTGTGCCATGTTTTGATCTGGCCGTCCCTACCTTTCTTCCAACCTACTCCTACACCATAAAACATCACACGTCGGTGGTTGGGCTTACGTAACACATGTCCCAGCCATCTCAACTGATTAATCTTCACTACTTCACCAATTGATTCGCCATCCTTACCTAGTATCCGTTTCCTAACAACTGCATTACTTTCTTGGTGGTCCGAGGATATACGAGCAATGCTTCGAAGACGTTTATGATCGAATATTAGTAACTTACGAGTATCCTCTACTCTTACCGGCCATGTTTCACAGCCATAGCGTAGGACGAAACGAACTTCTGCGCAGTATACTCGTCCTTTGGTTGGTAGACGGATATCTCGCTTATGTTATAAATGACGCGAGTTGGCCAAAGCTAGTCGAACCTTCTGTATCCGTGAGGGCTCCAAATGATGTATAACACCAGGATCGACTTTTATTCATATTCATTAGGTTAGTTTTCTACTACTGTAAAATCTTTACCGAGAGGTTAAAGAATACTTTGTTTCTCTCTCTATCTTTTTGACTTAACGCTTTAGCCAATTGTTACAGTAAAGTACGTGAGGAAACTAACTTTCTACGTTCCCTTGTCAATGGTCAACTTCCAAGTGATCACGAAGTGAAATTTATTTATAATGATGATAACAGCACTAACGCATCTGTTAGCAATGCAGAAGTCAAAGTCCCTGGTCCTAGACCTTCGTGGTTCCCATCTATTCTACCAGAAACAAAGTCTCCAGGTGGTGAGAATTCATAACGTTGTACATTAATTCATTGTTCCAAGCGCTCCTAGATGACAGTTTATAAATACACAATCATACCTCCTATTGTTTTCTTGTTTGTACTGTTGCCTTATACACTATCTAAACATCCTAGTTAGATTTACCTTCTTCAATTACCCAGTATTATTTTCTATGCTTATTGGCACACAATGCTGAAGTCAATTGATATTATGGTGATAAATAACTTAATGTTATTTAATTTCTAACTTATATACTTATTTCTGGGCAAAATGCTTTGCTACCTTAATATTCAGAAGCTTATCAATAGCATATTCTCGCAAACAATACTAGTTCCTGTTTTTCTCGTGGTCGATATCCAGATCTGCATTTGATAATTGTCTGTTGAGATATTGGACGAGACACGCTCTGTGAATCGCGTTGTTGGCTAAAATACTGAACTTTTCTTCACCAACTTGGTGTCACCCATTGTCGCGTCTGTGCACCATCCAGTAGTTAACTGACCTGTTACAGTGTGTTGATACAGGGTTGGGGTGGAGTATCAAATATGAAGCTTAAATATAATCATAAGCTTTGAATATGAGTGATCATTTGGTTTGTGTGCTTTAACATCTCAGAGTAATGTAAAACAGCACAAATGAGTAGTTAAGTAGTCCCTGTACTCGGCCTTTTGTAAGGGTTGGTGGTGTCATTCTGCTGTCCAAACTGAAACGGTTTACACTTACACCGCAATAGTTGGCATTCTAGCTCTGGTTGTTACAATGTAGGTTCACAATGCTGAAATGTGAGCATATTAACTTAACTCTAGGCAGATTTTAAATAATTAGTTACACCTCAGCCTTGCTAGTGTTCACATCTCAAACCTGCTCCAAAACGTTTGACAGTCATTATAATCAGTTACTTTAATGCAGAAACAGCGAAATTCGAAGCTTCCGACCCAAAAATTGTTGGAAATCATCTGAACTGTAGTTCACACGAGCATTGGATACACTAGTCTCGGGTTTTCTGCAAAATGAGGATTTGTCTTTTATTGTTTACCAAAGAAAGAGGACCTGGAGGTAGGCGGCTACTTTGGAGCTCTTATGTAGACCTCAAGTGTATGAACATAAAAACTACATGCATAAGAACTACTTCGGACTTGAAATAAAACCTGAGCACATTTGCAAGATAACTAACTTGAGGGTTGTAGTACTTTCGTTTTAGCGTGCGACTAATTAACAAACTATGAAATCGACTAAAATGTTAACTAGGCGATCCGAAGACCAGGGATTTCTTCCACTTATTGGTGCTTAGGGACTTGCTACAGCGGCTGTGATTCGCGATTAGTAGAAGTTGCTATGATTTAATTACATGTGGGAAACGATAACGTTTCTTATTTAGAGCGAATGAGCAGTCATCAAACTTTATTTGCAGCTGCTTTCAAATACTAAATTTTGAGGAGGACTGATACATTAGAGCAACCTCACTAAACTATTCTGCTGACTTCAGATAGAAGTTTTCTTTGAAATAATCGCTCTACAAACCTTCATCTGACTCCGGTTATTGATCTCACTTAACTGTGCTTGTTTTCTCAGATATCCCATTTTGTAATAAGCTGAAATAACAACGCGAATTATGTTGAGTCATATTTTTATTCAATGAATGTTAATAGGCACACAAACTATCGGTAAAAAAGGCGGATGCTGATAAATCGTATGGTATATAGGCCCTAATTTGCAGCTAAATTGTGTGATGTTTAGATTGATCAGAAAATTAATAGCCACGTTAATTAGTGACTCAAGTCATGTAGCTATCTATTTAAAGCAGTAAATGGACAGGCACACATCTAAGAAATGTACAACTAGAGGTCATAATTAAGTATAAGAAACCATTATATAATTATCAGTAGGATAAAAATGGCATCTAATGGTCACATGATTGTCTGATCCTGTCTTTCTCCAAACAGGAATGGATTTGCGTAGCAATGAGAAATATGAGAGGTTACTACACCTCTATTAAAAGCCTTATGCCTGAAGAATCGAAAGAAAATATTTGAAGCAATACATCCATTAGTTTTTAATAGGTTCAATAATGCTCAAACAATCAACGCGAAATAAGCGCCAGGACATGCTACAGTTACGCCTCAAGTTTATCAATGACTGAACTGCTGTCCAGTTACTCATCAGAATTGGACAGGTGAATCTTCTGATATAACGAGATATTGATTTACCGTCATTCATGGTCAGCCTTTTTCGATGAAATTGTCAACCTAAATGCCAATGATGAAAGCAAATATTTCAACGAGGAAATTGTACTTTCCTTTTTGACGATTTCATTCTCAGAAGCTATACATACTTGAAATAATTAGTATGACGAATGCGTTTTATAGTTCACCGTGAATGTATGCAATGAATGAAGTTTGTGATATGTAAAACATATTATTCATGAATAAATAAATGAAGTTCAGACTGACATATACTACATTTTAAAGTCACAACTACAAGGTGAGAAGTTCTAATAGAATGAAGGTCACTATAAGAATAAGAACTGACTGAAGGCGACCATATAGCAATAATACAATAATTGTGAGTGAAATATATTTAGATGTAAAAAATTACAGAAAAATAACTATGAAATAAAAATAAGGGTGATCATAAACATTAGGTGTTGAACATTACCGATACCGATTTTAAAAATTCAATTACCCTTAATGGTAGGTTACACTGCATCAAAGCCATTGCTTTTGTCTTAATTTTATAAAACGTTGGTAATCTAGAAGTATAAAAACAAGCTATAACTTTAAATCTGTACACCTTTGTGATAAATATTGTAAAATTATGTCAATCTCTAATATACGATAGGTGACCGGTCTGTAGAATTGAATAGGCGAAGTATGTTTCCGTCTTATTTCAAAGCTGCCTCTATCAGCTTGTTTTAACACATTTTTGCAAAGACCAAAGTTCATTTTTTCCTTTTATTTTTATCAGCGCTGACACAAATATGTAAGTACTTTTAGCGACCTAGAAACGCGCAGCAACGTTTGGCGCATACCTAAAAATGCTGAAGTCCATCAAAAATGGCTCTTACTAAAAATTTAATTTTTACAAAGCTTTATATTGGCAACGAAAATAAATCAATTGAGTTTTGATATGTTATTTCAGCTAGTTCTTCCTCGCTTACTCCTTTCACAGCAGAAACAACTTCTAGAACTTGGACAAGGTTAGCGGGTTCATTGCGTCCTTTGACCATGTAGGATTCATCCCATGAATTGTGCTTGCGATAAGTGTGGTGTGTCTTAACAAAATTATATCCTAGGAAGGGAAAAAATTAGATCAGTTCTACATTACCTGCATGAGTTCTTCTAATATCACACCAAGGAGCGTCTGTTTCTAATAACAGCCGATCGAGTGGGATTTTTTGCACGACCTGCAAAGAGAAAAAATTGAAATATACTCGATTACTATTGCTAGCGTCTATAAATAATGTTACTCATTCCTCTCTAAGCATTAGGTTTTATCAGTACCTTTTTGGTGGCTTACGTCACTTGGAAATAAAAGTATAAAACATCGCTGAAGAAGTCACATCCAATTCATCTGAAAAACGTAACTATGAAGACAGTAGTAGGTTACTGGTAAAAGCTGTTAGTTTCACCAACTGGAAGATAGTTAGCATTTTATTGTTTGTTAGGTTACTGGAAAGTAAGGGACCTTTCAGAACAGTCTTGTCAGAGATTCATAGGCAGAGTATAACCTTGAAACCACTTAGTTCGTTTTAAAGTTAGACGGTTTTGTAGTAAGCATGTCAATCATACAGTTCCTTTAAAAAATATGATATTACTAACTACTGACGGCGCCTAACACGTGACTGTAATTAAGCTTATGAAGTAAAGGATGCCTTATATTCATCAACCATTAAGAGTGAAAAATATTAGTGCGATCGATTGTTGGCAGAATTGAGTTTATTTTATTTTGTGGCTTTTAATCGGCTACGAACAGATTAAAATTAAAACTTAAAACAATCTTATAGAACAATAGAGTTTAATTTTGAGACATTGATAAACTGATTTGCGACAGTAAAAAATGAACGATCTAATATTAATTAAGTAAATATCCTAAAAATAAACATCTACAGTAACTAAGTCATCAAAAAAGGACGGGTAGGAGGCTCCAGAGTTCGGTAATACATGGCTTATCCTATAAATACTGTTTGGTAAGTCAGTCAGCTACAAAGTAGGACAAGGCACATATATGCATCGGTTCAACTTGCCACACCTCATTAGCACAACAAGATGAACACCAAATATACAGTAGTTCCTTCAATGATTGTAATATATAAAAGGATTGTATATAAGGGTATAGTACAGGAAGAAAGAATTAGTTCGTAGAAAGAAAGGTATAAAGCAATTTTAATCTCACAGTTGAACGGAAGACAAAGAGTGTATACACCTACGCCATTGTGATCGATTCTGATCCATGTCACCAAGAGTCTCCGACCACTGGTTACGATAGTCGTGCAGACTCCAACCAAGCAGTCTGCACCTACCAACATGGCTCAGACCAGAAGTTAGTGACTTCAAGCACTGATGCCACGTTTTGGTTAGGCCACCCCTAACTTTCTTCCAACTATCTACAACACTAGTCAGCATTGTGCGTTGTAATTGTTCAGGCATACGTAACACATGAACTAGCCATCTCAGTAGATGAAGATTCACAACCTCATCAACTGATTTACCATCATTCCCTAGTACCTTGCGTCTAACTTCACTATTACTTATCTGGTAACCCCATCAGATGCTGGCAATATTTCTAAGACATCTGTGATCAAATACTAGTAATCTAAGAGTATCTTCTACTCTTTATGACCACGTTTCACACCCGAAAAATAGAACAGAACGAACTGCCGTGCAGTATACTCGTCCCTTAATTGGTAGACGGATATCTCGCCTTCGCCATAGGTGACGTAAGTTGGCGAAAGCCAAACGAGCTCTTCGAATCCGTGCTGAGATTTCGTTAGACACCAACCCATTAGGGTTGATCCGACTGTCAAGATTATTATTATTATTTGAACACATAGATATTGGTACAAGGAGGCACCAAATACATATGCAGTACCACGGTAGCCGGTGACCAACGATTGGTTCGTACGCCATTTATTCCCTCAGGATACTGGAACCCATGTGCACCATTGGTTTGGAATCAGAGTTTTCCAACTCCCCTAGATGGACACTCCATGTCCACCAACATTCGCTCTTCGTCCTCTCAATTTCGTAAACAACACCCCCACCACGAGAAGGCAGTGAGTAGGACTTCTCTGGCAGAGACTATATACGCGTGGCCATTTGAGAGCATTTAGATGAGGTGAGCGAACTCTCTCCACTCTCGGCCGTACCAGGGCATTTGGAGGCGACTTTCAAGTTAGGTGAAGTTGTCAACGCGTTCGATTACTTCACTCCCAATCCTTAGTTCAGGTGTTGGCGCAGACCAGTCCTGAAGCAACAACTTGCATTTAGGTGAAGAGAAGCGCATCCCGAACATTCTGGCATTGTTGCTCAGTGCCACCAAAAGACTCTGCATTTCATCAGCGTCTTCACCAAACAGGACTATGTCATCTGCGTATTCTAAGTCGATAAGTGGACCTCCTGGTAGGAGATCAATGCCCGATGATGAAGTTAAACAAAAATGGAGAAAGTAAACAGCCTTGACGGACACCAATTGATGCTGCAAAGCCAGATGACAGCTCTCGATAAGCTCTCACTCGATTAGTAGCGTTCGAGCAAAGAGCCTTCACAAGGTTTATGTACTTCTGAGGTACGCCTTTCAATGACAGACACTGCCACAGAACCTCTCGGCCTACAGAGTCAAATGCTGCTTTCAAGTCAAGGAAGACTACCATTGTCGGACGCCGATAAGTATGCCTGTGTTCTAGAATCTGACGAATGGTGAATATGTGGTCGATGAAGCCACGACCAGGTCTGAAGCCAGCCTGATTTTCACGTGTTTGCAGTTCACGAGTCTTAGTGAGGCGTCCGAAAATTATCGAGGCTAGTATTTTAGATACTATATTAGTCAAACTAATCTATCTATGGTTATCACAGGATGATTTTGACCCCTTCTTATATGGGATGGGATTACGCCCAACCCCTAGATTTTAGCTAAAATACTAGTCAACATAATCGCTAAAACTAGGCCACCATGATTAAAGACCTCTGGAGCCAATCCATCTGGACCAACTGCCCTTCCTCGTTTCAGATTAGCTATGGCGTTTTGTACTTCATTTAGAGTCAGGGGGCCTACTTTAATTTTCCATTCAGGCTGTTTGAGAATGGTGGGTAGTTGTAGAGTAAGCGGAGTAAAAACTACTGATCACCGTCAGAAATAAAATGTACGTACATAGCAATAGTATGCAAATGAAGTTTTTTGTGATACATATTTTAACATCTTACTTCCAAATTACTTTGGTTCTTCAGACTGCAACCGTTGACACCAATATACAATCCCATATCAGTGAAACATTTGACCATGTCGTCTGTTCCATCAAATGAGTGTACAACACCTCGGAAAGGCTTGTCTTGAAAATATTTATGCTTAGCATTTTTGATCATTATTAGAAAGTCTTCATGTGCAGCTCGACAATGCAAAAACAGAGGTAATTTAACATCACTAGCCAACTTAAGTTGAATGTCAAAATATTCTTTCTGGATATCTTTTGGGCAAAACTCTTCACTGTAAATTGAAATGAGAAAGCATTTGTAACTACCGGTCATAATCGAGACCACATTCACCTACAGCTACTACCTTTTTCGTCGTCAGAATTAGGTTTTCCAGTTTATTCAGGTAGTTATCTGGATCCTCGTGAAACTCCAAACATCTTGTAGGATGGCATCCAACTGTACAAAAGAGGTCCTTATCAGATTCACATAGGGATATAGCCTCAGCACTATCAGTGAGTGACCCTGGTTCGAGTTGATCGGAAACACCAACTAATCTAACCTCCAGTTATAATTATTTTTTCCACACCACATTTTCTGGCTCGACATAAAACATTATGATAATCATTTTTATGCTGGAGTACGCCACGGTATACGCCCATGAAGACTTTGTCAGTAAGATTAGCACCGATATCAACAAGCCGTCTCATAGAAATATGGACAATCGGTATTAGACCGTTTGAAAACTGAGATTTGAAGTTTGAAAAACAGAAATTTGTAAATGATTATTTGAACGCAATTAGATATTTGGTGAAAAACATTACATTAAACAGTGCTCATAATGAAGTCCAGTAGATTTCAGATGAGGGGTTAGATTTCTTCTAAGGTCGACCTGGGAAAAATGTAGACAGAACAATATCCACGCTTTCCATTTTCAAATAACCTACACGAGTATATGGTACATATGAACAATACCAGGAGTATCACAAAAACCCATAATGAAGTAACTGTAATGATTAGTGAGAACGTAGAAAATTTTTGGATTTATTTCAAGCACCAATTATCTACGAGAATCGACAGATTACAACTCCGCCTGCAGCTCTTCTAGAATTACTGCCGGTCCCAAGCCCGAGTAAAGGAGGAGGGTTGGGTGTGCATTTGGCAACCCCATACCATAGAAAATAACCTTGCTAAAAAACGTTAACCAGAATAAACAAATTAAACCATTTAAACTGTCCTCCAAGCTGAAAAAAAATTATGACGCCTCATGGTGAAAGCCTATATTCTTCGGAAGTTACGAGACCGATCCCCCTTCTAACAACCAGAACAACAATTAATACAGGTACATAGAATGTCCGGACAATGTGGGAGACCGGGTAAACCATCCAAATATCTACGGAAATTAGGAGACACAACTTGGTGGTTCTCAGAATTCGTGGAAGCCGTTGCACCCAATATGACCAGAAAAGGAAAGATATGGAAGAGGCTCTGCTGTATTCCGGTCACGAGGAGGGAAACGCTCCACACATTAAGGGAGTTGCTCTGATTCTGTCCAAACAAGCACGAAATGCACTTATAGGATCGGAATCTCACGGATCCAGGCTCATCAAAGCATCCTTCAAACCACAATGGATGTTATCCAGTGTTATGCACCCACCAATGATAACAGCGACGACAAAAAAGATCAGTTCTATAAAAAGCTGCAATCTATCATAGCGAAGTGTTCAAAGAAGAACCTCACCATCCTGATGAGAGACCTAAACACCAAAGTTGGAATGTACAACAACGGATATGAAGATATCATGGGACGACATGGACTAAGAGAGAGAAACGAAAATGGGGAGAAATTTGAAAACCTATGTGCATTCAGAAAATTGCTTATAAGCGGCACAATATTCCCACACAAACGCATACACAAAGCTACATGGGTCTCACTGGATCACATGACAGAGAACCAGATCGATCATATTTGTATCACTAAAAATTCAGAAAGTCAGTGGAAAACGTGAGAACCAGGAGAGTAGCTGACATAGCATCAGATCACCACCTAGCGGTTGCTGAGATGAGACTGAAGCTAAAGAATTACTGGATAACTGGGGAAGCAGCATTATGAAGGATTAATACGAACTTCACGGTACTAACAAGTTCAACGAGTTCAAGATAGCTCTCAACAACTGGTTCCAAGCATTACAAGATATCCTCAAAGAAGAAGAAACTACCATGGAAGACAATTTGAAAGGGATCAAAGAAGCAATAACTTCAACGTGTCAGGATGTGGTAGGCCGTAAGAAGCATCATCATAAGAAATGGATCTTTACGGATACCCTGGACAAGATTAAAGAACGGACGAACAAGAAGACAGTAATTAACAACAGTCGAACAAGAACAGAAAAACCCAAGGCACAAGCTGAATACACAGAAGTAAACAAGAAAGTGAAGAAGAGTATCAAAGCCGACAAGCAGAAATGCGTGAAGACCTCGATATCTGAAAGAAAGCACGGAATACAATGGGAAGCTCGGAAAAATTTAGAAGACTTAGACTTCGCAAATGACCTATCCCTTCTATTCCATACACACGAACAAATGCAGATGAAGACAACTAGTGTAGCAGCAGCCTATGCATCAGTAGGCCTCAATATACACAAAGGAAAAGGCAAGACCCCCAAATGAGACATGGAGAACACCAACCCAGTCACACTTGGCGAGGAAGCTTTAGAAGATGCGGAATGTTTCATGTACCTGGGAAGCATCATTGATGAACAAGGAGGGTCAGATGCTGACATCAAGGCGAGGATTAGCAAAGCAAGGGTCGCATTCCTACAATTGAAGAACATATGGAACTCAAAACAACTGTCAACCAATATCAAAGTCAGAATCTTCAATATGAACGTCAAGGCAGTTCTACTGTATGGAGCTGAAACGTGGAGAACTACTACAGTCAGTCAGTCAGCTACAAAGTAGGACAAGGCACATATATGCATCGGTTCAACTTGCCACACCTCATTAGCACAACAAGATGAACACCAAATATACAGTAGTTCCTTCAATGATTGTAATATATAAAAGGATTGTATATAAGGGTATAGTACAGGAAGAAAGAATTAGTTCGTAGAAAGAAAGGTATAAAGCCATTTTAATCTCACAGTTGAACGGAAGACAAAGAGTGTATACACCTACGCCATTGTGATCGATTCTGATCCATGTCACCAAGAGTCTCCGACCACTGGTTACGATAGTCGTGCAGACTCCAACCAAGCAGTCTGCACCTACCAACATGGCTCAGACTAGAAGTTAGTGACTTCAAGCACTGATGCCACGTTTTGGTTAGGCCACCCCTAACTTTCTTCCAACTATCTACAACACTAGTCAGCATTGCGCGTCGTGGTAACCATCATCAAAAATGTACAAGTATTTATAGACAATTGTCTACAGAGGATACTCAATTTCCGTTGATCGGATATCATCAGCAACAACCTACTGTGGGAGAAAACGAACAAACTTCCAGCTGAAGAGGAAATTAGGAAAGGATATTGGGAGTGGATAGAACATACATCACCGAAATCAACAAACTGCATCATAAGGCATGCGCGAACTTGAAATCCTGGAGGGAAACGGAAAGGAGGAAGGCCGGAGAACGCACTACGTTGAGAGTTGGAAGCGGACATTGAAAGTGTGAATAGCAACTGGAAAGGGTTGCTCAGGACAGAGCTGAATAGAGAATTCTGGTGGCCGGCCTATGCTCTTCTACGAGGGGTAACAGGTGTAAGATGAGTTTTATTGGCTAAGACAAGTACATTTAAGGGTGGCGACCGCTACCCTTCAAAAGGTACGGAACGCTACAGGTCGGTAAGAAGTAAGTTTATAACTATAATCCAGGAAGCTCAGAGAAAATATGAGAAGCAGTTGACCCAATCAGTAATCAAGCAGCCGAAGAGACTATTCACTTACATAACTTACAGAACCAGGACGCAGCGTTGGATCCCCAATCTAGTTACGGAAGGGGGTGGATCTAAAATGACAAACGACAATCAGAAAAAAGGAGAGGCTATGGCGAACTATTTCGGGAGAGTTTTCACTCAGGAACCTCTTTTAGACGAAGAACTAGACCCAAATACAAAGTCATAAAATCGTCTGCTGACTGTGGACTTCGATTGAGACGGTGTACTTAAGGCTCTTAGCACTTTGGACACGGATAAGTTAATATGACCGAATGAACTACGCCCTAAACTCTTGAAACTAATTGCACAAAATATTGCTGAATATGATATTTGATATGTCACTTGGCCAAGGTGGGTTGCTTATGGACTGTAAGGATGTAATTGTCACTCCAATACATAAAACAGGATCAAGACAACTACCATCAAACTACAGACTTGTCAGCCTCACCAGTGTTGTGGTTAAAATACTGGAAATAAAAATCAAAAAGACCATTATACCTCAAGTGGGAACCAACAACATGTTAAACGGCGAACAAAATAGTTTCAGAAAAGGTTTATCTTGCACAACGAATCTCTTCATGGCAAGAGAGCGATGGATAGATGCTCTAGATAATGAAAAATCAGAGGGTGTTGTGTACACAGAGTTCAGCAAAGTGATCTGAACTCAGAGGACATAGCGGGCGAGTAGAAAAGCCAAGAGAAAAAAATATCCATAGCAAACAGGTTTTCACCCCGTGTAACCAAATCTTGAAACCTGTTACCCGAAGTAGTGGTGTCCGCACCTTTAACTCACTCATTCAAGAGAAAGACAGTGGTATTGTTTCTCGTTGAGTTAATTAACTGTTTTGGTCGTAAATTACGCATCAAAACTACTGTTTACACTTTAATTGAATCTACTCCAGTTAAAGTGATATTGTATTGAGTGTTTCGATTCTGCTTTTGTGTATTTATTGCATCGAAGCATACTTGGTCGACTTTTACTTGATTAATTTAGTCAAGGTTTTAGTATTCTTTTACATATCCTGTTTGTATCACCATTGTACTTGGTTTTCAAGATGGTCAAATCGGCTCATAAATGTGGACGACCATATTGCTTACTCCCCGTGGAAGAAAGGATGCAATGTGATGAGTGTAATAAGTGGTTCCACAAGATGTGCACCCGACTAAGCCCCGCTGCATATAAAAGGTGCTCGGAGCCCAACTCTCATTGGCTTTGTAGTTTTTGTTGCTCAAGCAAAACAACACTCATCCAGGAAGCCATTAGCCTCCTGGTATTGGCTAATAAGAAGGTTGATGAGGGCTGCACTGGCAATATTGGTGCTGATGGCGGAGATCGCGTTAGTGTCGTAAGTGCTGTCACGGCGCAAGTCAGACATCTAACTGTGCAACCCGAAATTAAAATTTGTACCCCGAAACAATCAATGAGTGACACCTCATTAGATGTTGGTGGCCATGTTGCTACAGCAGCAACTGGTGATCCAGATAAAACAATTACTGTCCCGAGCAGTTCTGATGTAGATGCTACGGCTGACGGAATATGGATGACGCGGAAACGCAGAAAAGTAAGAAAGACAGCAAAAACTAATGACCGTTTACTCGAGATGACCTTATACTGGCATTTCGTATCTTTAATTATGATTTGGGTGTTAATATGTCTTATCTTTTTGCTCCCTCCAGCACTAATAACCTCCGAGGTCATAGCAAGAAGATTCATAGACCACGATCTAATAGACATAAAGTGGGGTTCCGTTTTTCTCAACGAATAGTCAATGATTAGAACGTCTTGCACGAACAGGTGGTATTAGTCCTATCAGTGAATATTTTCAAGCAGAAAATGGCCCTTCACTGGAAGACAACCTGTTAGGATTACCACAGGTTCTCCAACCTACTATCCTTGATACTGAAAACCCAAATCATAATTAAAGATACGAAATGCCATTATAAGGTCACCTCGAATCCTACGATACGACAAGGGGAAAAGGTTTGGGCGTTTTAAACGCTCATCGTAAGGGAGTTTAAAAAGACCCTTCACTAATGTCGTTCCCACACGCTGGACACGCTCAAGTGAGGTAGTATCCCTTACCAGACATGGGCTAGCTGCTTGGATACAGTACTCTAAATGTGGTCTTACGTAGGTGGGATATAAAATTCGAAACATTTCCTCGTCAAAAGATTTGAACGCTCGGCAAAGTGACCACAACGCACGAACTTTTGACAGCGGCTGTGTTGCAATGCGTAGTTGTTTTTAGGTTATGACTTATTATTACCCCTAAGTCTTTATGTTCCTGAACGCATGGAAAAGGTTTACCATCAATAGTATAATGGTAACTATTGCCATGACCGATGTGCATTAGCACACTCTTCCTAGAATTGATTTCTAAGCCCCGACCTCGAGTACATCTAGCTAAATCGTCTAAGTCAGCTTGAAGATCCAGATGGTAAGCCTCGCTTCTTATTGTTCTCCAGATTTTGACATCATCCACAAATAATAATGTCCACGACCTAAGCAACAGCGGTAACTCATTTACGTAGAGAAGGAAGAGCAGAGGGCCTAATATGGTGTCTTGGGGTACACCACTTTTGACCGGCTTCCAATCGAATAGCTTTAACAGCTTCCGGGTTTCCTTATTAATCCATGGAGGGCAATACGATAGCTTACATGCTGACCATGGGATAAACAGCGACGTTACGGACTCGAATGTAGCCTTAAACTTATTCTATTCGTCTTCGATCGATCCATCTGCGTCAACCGACCAATCAGTCGAGATAGCACAGTCTCTGATTGCCGGAATATTAGCCCGCCAGATATTGGGACGGGATGGAGCAGATACAAATCGTATACCATGTGTCCTAAACGTAAAGTGAAGTACGACGTGATCACTGTTCACTAGTGGGGGAAGTTGCTGAATATCAAAGACATCCTCACAGTGGGGGGTGAGGGCGAGGTCCAGCAGTGACGGATCACGTCTCAGATCAATATGTGTCGGTTTAGTGATACATTGGACAAGTACACACTGAATAACTGTTGATAAAAGTTCACTATCGAAACCTCGACCTGGAGCTGTAAGCTCTATCCAGTTTATGTGCGGTGCGTTGAAGTCCCCAATGATGAGACAACATTCTTCCATACTCCAAGAACAGATGTCTTAGGATAAAGTAATCGGCAAAACAATACGGACTACGGTATATTCCCCATATAGTCACTAACCCATTTCTAGATCTAATCTTACAACATGCTACCTCACATGTACCACTAACATGAGCCTCCAATATGATTGATTGTAATATGAAAGTGATCCCTAATGTATAACATTATGCCTACCCCCTTGCGACTTAAAACTCTCACTTCTAATACAGCTATAGCCTGCAATGATGGGAGAACATTCTATATCTACGGTGAACCAAGTTTCTGTAATGACGATTATATCGGGACTTAATTCATCCACCATCAGACTTATCTCGGACGTTTTATTCCTAAGACTACGGGCGTTCGTGTAGCACACACTTAAGGTGTTTTGGTAGTCATCCGTTCTACCCATACAGGCCCCGGAAGCATTGGCTTCCAAGACCTGGCTACCCGAAAACCCTTAATGGTAAGGTTAGTTTCGCCATTTAACTTGCGAGTTCTCAACTCCGTAAGAGCATTCTTTCACTTTATTCGATCCTCAAACGGCCAATCTGGTCGGATACGAATATTTAAATCACGAATTTTTTGTGCGTTTTTCAATAATATATCTCTTTCTTCAAAACTCCCTAGAACCAGCTTCAAGATCCTTCTTGGTTGGGTCTCGCCTCCAACCCATTTACCGAGTCGTATCACTTTCGTGATATGTACTCCTGAAACCTCTTCAGGTAGTACGTTTCTTACCACGGATTCTACTAACTTTAGATCATGTGCATGTCTCTTAGCAGGGTCGTTGTCTATCGACTCCTCTAGATTCCAAATAATTAAACTAGGGAGTGGTTTAGCTTCTTTTGGAATCGTGTTTACAGCTATCGATCGTGACCTTACATCCTGTATATTAACTACTGGTATCTTACGATTAGTTTTTATTGTAACAGAGTCATTAGAGTCGAGCGAGTGACTCACAACAATGTTTGAAGAGGCTTTACTTTGGGACTTTGGTGGAGTGGTCTAAGAGTTCACCAAAGACTTATCAAGTAAACGGTCATTATTTTTAGCTGTCTTTCTTACTCTTCTGCGTTTCCGCGTCATCCATATTCCGTCAGCCGTAGCATCTACATCAGAACTGCTCGGGACAGTAATTGTTTTATCTGGATCACCAGTTGCTGCTGTAGCAACATGGCCACCAACATCTAATGAGGTGTCACTCATTGATTGTTTCGGGGTACAAATTTTAATTTCGGGTTGCACAGTTAGATGTCTGACTTGCGCCGTGACAGCACTTACGACACTAACGCGATCTCCGCCATCAGCACCAATATTGCCAGTGCAGCCCTCATCAACCTTCTTATTAGCCAATACCAGGAGGCTAATGGCTTCCTGGATGAGTGTTGTTTTGCTTGAGCAACAAAAACTACAAAGCCAATGAGAGTTGGGCTCCGAGCACCTTTTATATGCAGCGGGGCTTAGTCGGGTGCACATCTTGTGGAACCACTTATTACACTCATCACATTGCATCCTTTCTTCCACGGGGAGTAAGCAATATGGTCGTCCACATTTATGAGCCGATTTGACCATCTTGAAAACCAAGTACAATGGTGATACAAACAGGATATGTAAAAGAATACTAAAACCTTGACTAAATTAATCAAGTAAAAGTCGACCAAGTATGCTTCGATGCAATAAATACACAAAAGCAGAATCGAAACACTCAATACAATATCACTTTAACTGGAGTAGATTCAATTAAAGTGTAAACAGTAGTTTTGATGCGTAATTTACGACCAAAACAGTTAATTAACTCAACGAGAAACAATACCAGTGTCATTTTAGAAAGCGCGCTTCATAGAGCGAATGGGTACAGGTTGTAAGGAAGAAACAGAATAACGATATAAAAGGGAACCCTGCCCCCACAAAAGTAGTCGAAAAATCGAAGGCTGATCACAGTAACACGTCAGTCATTTTTCATAGGAGCAAGGAGAGCGAAAACCCTGAACCAAAAACTCGTTTTGAGCATGACATTGTCCTGATAAAACAGCTATTTAATCAACTCATGCCTCAAAATATCTCCGGAGTCACCTTGCTAAAGGTGTATAGACTGGGTAGTCTAGCGAACTTGAAGCCTAATCAATCTAGACTGCTTAAAGTAGTATTCAAATCTTCGAACGAAAGGGACTTAATTTTACAGAATGGACATAAATTAAAGGGTTCGGGTGTTTTTATCCGAAAGGACTTGCCGTTGGCAGACCGTGTAAAAAGACGGGAAGCCGAAAAAGAACTACAAATTAGGTTAGACGCTGGCGAAAAGGACCTGAAAATTGCAAATTTTCGGGTTGTGAGGCTTCGTCAGAGAATGATACCGAAGCCAATTAAATAGGCTACGGATCTGTTACACTAATGCCCGAAGCTTGCTCAATAAGCTATCGGAACTAGGTGAACAGATTGACTCTACAGAGCTGTAAGTCTAGAAAGCTGTACGAAGAAAAAATTGCTAAGGAATCCATAGAATGTCCTAAACGCTTGTATTCCTATATAAACCAAAGGACAAAAAGAAGAGGAAATATTCCTGCACTAAGGGGAGACAGTACTGCCGCATCATTAGTGGAAGATGACTTTGGTAAGGCTCAAATGTTCTCAAACTACTTTAGCAATGTATATACCATAGAAGCGCCCTTCCCGTCAGCGCATACTAACCCCCACACACACACATACACTGGATAGCGTGACCATTAAAGAACTCGATGTCTTTGGTCTGCTAAATAAGCTTGACATAGGTAAATCCATGGGGCCCGATGAATTGCATCCAAGGCTACTAAAGGAATTATCTAACTTCGTTGCGAATCCTTTAAGTATATGCTTTAAGCTATCCGTAACGCAGGGTCGTTTACCAAAAGACTGGAAGAACGCCATAGTAAGTCCTGTCTTCAAAACAGGTACGAAACATAAACCTGAGAATTACCAACCCGTTAGCCTAACTAGTGTGATTGTTAAAATCTTAGAAAAGATTATTCGGAAGGAGCTGTTTAAGTACCTCGATGTAAACCGAATCCTCTCGGAGAAACAGCACGGTTTCAGAATTGGTTATTCTTGTCTCATTAACTTATTAGTCACTCGAGAAAGCTGGTGCGCTTTTAAGGACCAAAAGTTACCTGTAGACGTGGCTTACATTGATTTCAGCAAAGCTTTTGACAAAGTTCCGCACAACCGGCCGTTATATAAGCTAAAAAATGTCGGAATTGGAGGCAATCTATTGACGTGGATAGAAGACTTCCTTGTTGGGCGCCAACAAAGAGTACGGGTAAACTCAAAATTACCTAGCTGGGAAACTGTGCTTAGTGGAGTGCTGCAGGGTACAGTTTTGGGGCCAGTGCTATTCCTCTTGTATGTAAATGATCTTCCTCGCTTACTATCATCATCGGTCTTGCTATATGCTGACGATGTCAAGATATGGAGAACGATACGATGTAAGGGTGATAGCTTAGAACTCCAAAATGACCTGAAGATATTATCCGAATGGTCTCATACATGGCAGCTGCCGATAAATACTTCCAAGTGTGTTGTGATGCATATCGGTCATCAAGGTTCAGATACATACACGATGAATAACACTGAGCTACCTGTTTTCCAGACACATAATGACTTAGGAGTCATCGTTAGTCAAGATCTGAAGACTAATGCACACTGCCGTGCAATAGCCGCCAAAGCTTTTAGAACTTTATGGTCAATACGTAGGGCTTTTACTCATGTCGACGCTCAAACGTTTTTGACTTTGTATACAGTGTTCGTACATCCTAAACTTGAGTACATCATACAGGCGGTTAGCCCCTGCTTAAAAAAAGACAGTGAGCTTTTGGAAAAGGTCCAGAGAACAGCAACTAAGCTGATTCCCGGAATAGCGAAGCTTCCGTATGATGCTCGACTGGTCAAGCTAAACCTATTCCCTTTGTCATATCGTAGAACTAGAGGCGACTTGATTACAGTTTTCAAATTGCTTAGTGATAAATTTGCACATGATATGCCCTCATTTTTCTTCCCTTCCAAAACAGAGAATTTACGGGGGCACTCCAAAATAGTTCACAAGCCCAGAACAAAGTACTTGTCAGCTGATCATCAACTTTCCAACCGAATCATCAACGAGTGGAATTCATTAACTCAACACGTGGTCGAAGCTCCATCCGTAGATTCTTTCAAAAGAAAGTTGGATCAACTGAGAGAACACAATTGCCAGGACTAACACAGGCCATCAAGCCTCCTGTCCTTTCCAAACTGAAACTAAGATTCTCCTTAATTAGACAACATTTTGCCTAGGAAAGGGAGATTGGAAATAAAACTTTCAGATATTCATACCTAAATCCGCTGAGACTATAATTTACGGATGACCTTTGAGCGATGTTAAAGTGACCTTGAGAATGTTCACCTACTTACTAGAGCTAAATAAGGGTTATAAAGCATTATAAAGAATAAGGATGGTGATTTCAAGTTGGTGGTTACAAATAATTACTTCGACGACTTCTCGAAACAGTATACGAAGAACCCTTCAAAGTTCTTCAGCGTGAGTCAAAGTTATTTATTTATTTATTTATTTATTTGAACACATAAATATTGGTACAGGGGGGCACCAAATATATATGCGCCACACAAAACAATGATAATTTGAAGAGAAGGAGAAAAGAGAAAAAAAAAGTAATGAACGTGGGGAATTATAAAAAAAAGGGGAGAGAGAGAGAACAATGGTGGGGAAAACGGAAAGGTACAATCAGAACAGATCTTTCAATTAAGGAAGATATAACCACTTTCTATGAAGAAAGTAAGAGGTTACAGCACGATCGCCACTGGCTTCTATTCTTAGCCATATCTGATAACGTTTCTAGCCACTGCGTTACATCGTCTCTCGGACCCCAACCAGGGAGTCGTGAAGGACCAACAGAAGCTAGCCCTTTGCAGCTTTCTTTCATACCGCGACACCATGTCATATACTGACCACCTCTCCGCTTTTTCCAACCAGTCCCAGAGTCGGCAAATAATGCACGACGTGGAATTCTCTGGGACGACATTCGTAGAACATGTCCAAGCCACCGAAGTCGGTGTTTCAAGATGGTGACACCAATTTCATTATCGTCTCTGTGACCGAACACTCGATGCCGAACCTCTGCATTACTGACATGGTGTTGCCACTGGATACCAGCAATCCTTCGGAGACAACGATGATCGAACACAGAGAGTCGTCTAACATCCTCAACTCGGAGAGGCCAGGTTTCACAAGCATAGAGCAAAACTGCTCTCACCGTCGCGTTGTAGATCCGACCTTTTACAGCCAGACTAACATCACGAAGGCGCCAAAGGTGGCCCAGATTGGCATAAGCCGCTCTGGCTTTCACTATACGAGCATTGATCTCATCACTCACACCACCACCAGCACTTATGCAGCTACCTAGATACACGAACTTCTCGACTACTTCTATCTGCTCACCATCCAGAGTGAGTAAAGGATTAGAATCCTGCCAGTCTTGTAGAAGTACTTTGCACTTCGAAGGTGCAAAGCACACACCATACCTACGGACATTGATTGCCAACTGATTAAGTGCGGATTGCATAGCTTGGGCATTCTCGCACAGTAAGACAATATCATCCGCATACTCAAGGTCGAGAAGTCTTTCTCCAGGCAACAGATCCACACCACCATTACTTACATCCGTCAGAGCTGTTTCCAGAATGTCATCGATGGCAAAGTTGAAGAGGAATGGTGAGATTGGGCAACCCTGCCTAAACCCACTGCTTGAATGGAATAATGGAGAGATGTGGTTGTATGCACTCACTCTGCCTGAGGTGTTTGTGTATAGGGCTTTTAGGATGTTAATAAACTTCTCAGGCACACCCTTCTTCAATAGACAATCCCAGAGAACAGTTCTGTCCAACGAATCGAAGGCAGCCCTGATATCAAGAAACACTACGATTGTTGGCCTTTGATAAGTATGGCGGTGTTCTAACACTTGGCGGAGGGTGAAGATATGATCAATAGATCCTCGACCAGAACGAAACCAAGCCTGCTCCTCGCGAGTCAATCCTTCTCGGGTCCTGAACAACCTACGAAGTATGACGGAAGCCAATAGCTTGGACGCAATCGGAAGTAGACTTATACCCCGATAGTTGTTATAGGAACAACGTGAACCCTTTTTAAAGATAGGGACAACTATCGACTCATTCCATGACGTTGGTACACACTCTAGTTCCCAGATCTTTGTAAACAACGTCGTCAGTCCCTTAGTCAGAAAGTCACCACCATCTTTAAAAAGAGCCGGAGGTAAGTCGTCTGGGCCCGGTGATTTGTAACGTTTCAAGAGTTGGAGTTCCTTGCGGACTTCCGCCTCATTTGGTGGATCAGTCGTCACCGGCCATGGAGGGCAGGACAGTCTGACCGATGTTGCCGGAGCAGCAAACCAGCTGAACTGAACTGCCCTTCGGAAAATTCCGCCCATCGTCCAAGACGTCGATGGATGTTAGTGATTGGCGTTCCGTCATCCTCGCAGATTATTTCGCTCACACCGGACTTCTTGCTGCCAGTGGCTCGGATGAGTTGGAAGAGCTTCCGGTAATTACCAGATGCAGCTGCTGCTTCCAACTCACTGGCACGCTCCGACCACCAGACCTCTCGGTCCTTACGCAAGCTTTGCCCAATTTCATTACGTAACATCCTTCGTCTGAGGTCAAACTCACGGTCACCCGGAGTAGACCGATGGGCTTCAATCAGTTGTAAGGAACCAGAAGAAACCCAGTGCTTGTAAGCGGGACGTTTCGCAAACCCACAACAGACTGTACCCGCCACTTTCATGGCGTCATGCAATTGCAACCAATGCTCATCTATACTTTTCGGTTGAATGGTAGCTAGCCTAGAAGCTAGCTCGGTTCGGTACTTACTAGCAACAGAAGTTGCAGCCAGCTAGCTAACATCAATCCTTTGGTGGCGGTCACTTCGTTGTCTACTGAAAAGTAAGGTAAGATTGGCGCAGACCAGAGCATGATCAGATTCCAGATAGGTACTCCAAAAGGAGCGGCAGTCTTGTACACAACCGCGCCAGCGGTAGCTGATCGCGATGTGATCAATCTGAGTCCAGGCTTGAGATGCAGAAGGAGGACGCCAGGTGGCACATCGGCGATGACTGTGCCGAAAGTTAGTGCTAGCCAGAAACAGGTTGTGGTCTGTGCATAGTTGCAGTAGACGTTCCCCGTTATCTGTCCTGCGACCAACGAGTCCCCATCGGCCACCTAAACGACTCTCTTCTGTGCCTAGACGCCCGACCTGAGCATTCAAGTCTCCAGCTAGTACTACAATATCTGTCGAACGCACTTTCTGGAGAAGAACAGTTAGCTGATGGTAGAACTCGTCCTTGATTGCATCTGGGCTGCAATCTGTCGGGGCATAGGCGGAGATGACGAAAAGACATCGTTTCTCACGCCGATTTCTTCTCACTTTGATGGAACTTTCTAATCTAACAGCACATAACCGACTGTTAATGGGGATCCAGTCGACTAGTGCTGCCTCAGCTCTTGCGCTTAGTGCGACACCAACGCCAGCAAGACCAGACGAAGATGCCACAGGGTCCCCGGATAAACGCACATAAAACAAGCTTTTTGAAGTGACAGATGGAGAGCGAACTTGTAGTACTTCACCAGAGTCTTGAATACGGGTCTCGGATAGACAACACACATCAATATTAAGACTTTCCAAAGACATAGCCAGTCCTATCTGTTGTCCGACCTGCATAAGTGTGCGAACGTTGAAGGTAGCCAGTTTGAATGGTGCACGCGGTTTCAGAAAAACTGCTTCAGTACTCATGTTCGGTAGTAACATACAATTTTCAACCAGGCAGTGACTCGGGAACGTTTAGATAAAGCTGAATTTTCACCACAGGTGAGCTGCTGTCTAGGTCGAAACGCATATATAAAGTAGGAATAAGAGAGGGTGAATAAATGACGTGGTAGAGTAGTAATAATAATAATAATAATAATAATAACAATAATAATAATAGTACGAGTTATTTCAATGTTAATCAGATAGAAAGGAATATTTTCCATAAGCAAATTGTTCATCATAGTTTTAGTGAGTGGGCTGGGATACTGCCCGGGTGCCCAGACCGAAGCAGGTGGTTTTCTTAGGGGGCCACACCCGGAGCCTTTGACCTAAAGGTCTAGTCCACAAGGCAGTGGAGCATCGTGAGGAGATGCAGTCCCATGGAAGCCGGTGACCAAAAGTTGGTTCATACGCCATTTGTTCCCGCAGGATACTGGAGCCCATGTGCACCATTGGTTTGGGATCCGGTTATAGCGCCGGACGTTCGCTTTTCGTCCTCTCATTTTCGTAAACAACACCCCCGCCACGAGAAGGCAGCGAGTAGGACTTCCCTTGAAGAGGCTGTATACGCGTGGCCGTGTGAGAGTATTTCGAGAGGGAGAGCGGACTCTCTCCACTCTCGGCCATACCAGGGCATTTGGGGGCTCAGTCGGTAGAGCATCAGACTTTTTTTTTGTGAGTCAAAGTACCACATAATTGATAAGAAAGTATGGTTCAAATGGTTGTGGACGGAATAGAAGAAGCTTTCGCTTAACAGGTTCCCATTGTCTAGTAGCAGGGGATCACCAATACTTCCAGGCAAGAACCTAGGTATATTAACGATAAAAGAGAAATAAAATTGGTAAATCATAGTAAAATACTATCCTCAGTCCATAAGAATAGATCAAGTCGCCTCTTAAAGGACTCCTGGGAAGTTGCTTGGACTAGTTCAGCTGGCAGCGAATTCCAGCATTTGACAACTCTTAAGGAGTAGAAGTTGTGCCTGCAGTCCGTTCTACTATGTTGTATCTCTAATTTCTGGGTATTATCCCTTAGGTTAGTGTTGGGACTAAGCTTAAGTAGGTGTTTAAGAGGGTGTCCATGAGTGTTAAGAATACTGTAAGCCATTATATGGTCACCTCTAAGACGCCTATACTCTAATGGGTAAAAGTCCAGTGATTGGAGGCGTTCATCGTAAGGTTTAAATTTGAGTCCTCGAACTGATTTCGTGGCTCGCCGTTGGATACGCTCCAGAGTGTCCTTATCCTTTTGGAGTGTAGGAGGAAATACTATGTTTTCGTACTCTAGATGGGGACGAGTGAAACTATTGAAGATTACGTGAAAAGTTCTCCCGTCAAACTGACCAAAAATGCGCTTCAATGTTACCAGTGCAAGGTTTGCTCGAAAGGAATTTCTGCCACAGTTAGCGTAAGACTTTAAGTCGTAGGGCACCAGAACTCCTAAATCTTTTTCGACTAAGGATACGACTAGAGAGGAGTTTCCTAAGTTGTAACTGTAATCTGCGACATGTCGCAGATGGACTACTTTACACTTTGAAGTGTTAAAGGTAAGTCCGTTGTCGTCTGCCCAACTTTGAAGTCGAGTCAGATCCTCCTGAAGTGCCTGTATGTCCTCTTGGTTGCGTATCTCTCTCCATAGTTTCACGTCATCGGCAAAGAGCAATATTTCTGACGTTGCCTGTTGAGGAAGATTATTTATATAAATCAGGAGGAGAAGAGGTCCTAGTACTGAGCACTGGGGGACCCCACTAGGACATTCCATAGCGTGTGAGAAATTAAAGTTCACCCTGACCTTAAAATGTCGATTTGTCAGATATGATCTGAGCTAGTCAATTAAAAGTGGTTTGATACCCAATTGTTTGAGCTTGGTAATAAGACATATGTGGTTAACCCTATCAAAAGCTTTAGAGAAATCAAGGTAAATGATGTCCACCTTCCCCTTGCGATCAACGATGCTTATCCATCTGTCCACCGCAGTCAGGAGGTTCGTCATACAAGAGTAACCATTCCTGAAACCATGCTGCTGGAGTAAGAAGAAATTTAAGGACAACGGATAGTCGTGTATACCATCGTTTATCAGGGACTCCATGATCTTTGAAGGTATAGAGAGAAGAGCCACCAATCGGTAACTTGAAGGTTCGCTGCGTCGACCTCCTTTGAAAATTCGTGCGATATGGGCCAGCTTCCAAATATCCGGTAGTTTGCCTCGACTTAGTGATTGTGAGGACATCACGCTAGGCGGTGTTTTCAGGATTGAAGCTGCTTCCCTCAGTATAGCAGAGTGGACCATATCTGGACCAGGAGAAGTGTCTGTTCTTGAATGCTGCAGATTTCGGAACACCAAGTCGGCTCTTAGGATCACTACAGATAGTCCTGTGCAGTTGCAGATGAAGCCGTCATCAGTATAGGTGATGTAGGTCGGTTGAAATGTCCGGGAGTATTGCTCAGCCAGAAGGTTAGCGGTGTCACCGTCATTATCGGCCGGGCCGTTAGGACCTAGCAGTTGAGAAACTCCAGTTTTGGCTTGACGAAGAGAGGCTGCGTAGCGGAATAAGCTTTTCGGATTGGAAATAAATCTATCCATAAGCTTTAACTGGTACTGAAGCCCGTCTTCTCTTATAGCCTTCGTGCATGTGTTTCTTATATGTTTGTATTGCCTGCACTCGCTGTTGTTGTCATTTCGTTTGTATTCTGCTTGACAGTGCCTTTTACGCCTTAACAACCGAAGAGTGCGGTTCTTGATGATTGTAGGTTGCTTGTGGCTTTTTGGGACCGGTTGAGGGACTGACTGCTTTGTAGCACATAAGAGAGTGTGCAGTAAGAAGTTCCAATGAGCATCCACATCAAGTTGAGGGTGAACATCCTAATCCACCTGTTGTAGATAGTCCTGTAGAGCTGACACATTCAACCGTTTGAAATTCCAGCGCCTGTTGTTGTTGGGATATCTTAGCTCAGTTTTACTGACAAAACTGAAGGCTATAACGGCGTGATCGCTTTTCCCCAGGGGAGCCAGAATTGAGAGGTTGTCAACTAGAAATTCTTCATTTGTAAAAACACAGTCTAAGCGCGACGGTGTTTGACTGTTCCTTCAACGAGTAGCCAACTTCACATTTTCGTATAATCACAAATCCTCAATGAGGTTGAAGAACCGAGCTTTGATTGAATTTTCACCTCCAATATACGTATGTTCCGCGAAGTTGACTCTAGGGAGATTGAAG
This sequence comes from Schistosoma spindalis, assembly GCA_946903255.1. Classification (NCBI taxonomy): domain Eukaryota; kingdom Metazoa; phylum Platyhelminthes; class Trematoda; order Strigeidida; family Schistosomatidae; genus Schistosoma; species Schistosoma spindalis. Next base: position 47,065,787 of record OX336418.1, read on the forward strand.
TCCCCTAGAATCAGGATATGAGTGAAACCGAGACTCGTGGAGCGGGATAGTCCTTCCAGCATGCGACTGTCATACTCGATGTCGGCAGTGGGCTTCCTATATATGACTCCAACTAGGCACCTCGAAGTAGTGGACAATCTCAAAGAGCACCATATAAATTCCTCAAGTTTGTTAAACTCATGGTCGTGAACTTGGTCTACCTCCAAGCCAGATCGTATGTATACGGCTATTCCACCCACCAATTCATGTTTTTCTGTCATTGCGAAACAGAGACATCCCAGGTATTGCTAGCTCCTGGTCCGAGAACTGAGGAGATATCCAAGTTTCAGATATTCCTATCAGATGAACCTTATTAGCATTGTTAAGTCCACGTCGTTCATCCATTTTATTTGGTAGACTCGCGGCGTTCATGTATAAGCAGTTAATGCTTTCAATTTGAAACGCGTGAGCTTCTTCCTCTTTTTCTTTGAGAGCCTTACGGGAGTGGACAGGTAACCCACCTATATAAGTTTTGTCGAATTGGAAGACCGTGTCCTTTACACTTTTTTTTATCTTCAAGACAGCCCACGAGTGGAATGGTCAGCTCCAGCTTGCCTTTGTGCTTGATCCTGGCGTCGTATGGCCCGTGCGGGTGCATGTGGATCCCAGTTGGCAACCGACGTCTGTTGGCACGAAATGCTTCCAGAGCTGCAGGCGCCAAATGGAAGGATGGGAAAGTTATTCTCATTAGTCTGGGTCTAGGATCCCCGTCCTTCTTGGCTAGTCTCATCACATGCTGAGTCAGTATGTTTTTGAAAGCTCAACGACTAGCTCCCAAAAAGCTAAGGTTAGCTAAAAACGAATTTGATCACATGATAGATTTAGGAATTATTCGTCCATCAAACAGCCCATGGGCATCTCCATTACACATAGTCCCTAAAAAAAGAGCAACGACTGGCGTCCAACTGGTGACTATCGCCAATTGAATGTGAAAGCAGTTTCTGATCGTTACCCGTTACCTCACATTCACGATTTGAGAGCTACCCTGAAGTGTACAACTGTTTTTAAAAAATCAAGTTGGTCAAAGCATATAACCGAGTTTCCATGGTTGGTGACGACATTTCTAAGACATCTATCATCTTTCCTTTCAGTCTCTACGCGTTTTTGTGCATGCCTTTCGGCTAAAAAAAATTCTGCACGAGCCGTCCAAATGTTCATCGATGACGTCTTTCGAGGCCCAAACATCGTTCATGTGTTTGTTGACGACTGCTTGATTCCAAGTCACGATAGTGAATTTCATCTCCAGCATCCAGGCCTTGCCTTCGGACGATTACAAAAGCACGGCGTTACTTTAAACACTCAGAAATGTAAAATCGTAACCAACTCCATAGATCTCCCCGGACACACTATTGATGCTCAAGGCACCTGACCTCTGAAAAACAAAGCGGCGGCCATTTCGGATTACCCAGAACCGACCAAAAGAAAGTAATTAAGTACGTCTAACGGACTAGTGAGTTTCCATAAACGATTCATACCGAACTGAGAGTCCCTCAAGAGAACTTTAACTGATCAACTTTGAGGAAATGGGAAATCCATCAATCTGGACGATATCACGTGGGAAGTATTCTCTGAACTTCAGGAATTTATCGCAAAAGCAACCACACTTGCTCACGAGGACATCAAAGCACCCATTTGTATCGCAGTAAACGCATCCGACTCGGCAATCAGAGGAGTCTTACAAAAATGGGTTAACCTCATCTGGCAACCTTTGGCATTCTTCTCAAGGCGGTTGCTAGACACCGAATCGGTAGTGAAATCCCAGATATGTATTGGGCTGTACGGCACTTTTAACACTTTGCTGAAGACCGAGAATTCACTCTTTTCACATGTCACAAACCTCCTACCTTCTTTTTAGGCTCAGCCTCAGACAAGTACTCTCCTCGAGAGTCTCGACAACTGGACTACATTTCTTAGTTTACTTCGGAAATACAACATATTTCTGGGGCAAATTATGTAGTTGCAGACTCTTTGTCTCGTATAGGTTCTTTTAACAGTTTTCAAGGAATCGACCTGCTTAAATTCACACAGCTTTAAAATGAAGACGCTAATCTTCAGCATGAGTTATTTTCGACAATCCTGAAACAACGGAGAAGACAGCTGTGAAGACGAAAGAAACTTTAATGTGCGACACACGTACAGGTAGTGCCGAGGTATTATCGACGCGACTTCTTCAATACATTGTACATAGTTTCTCATCCGTGTTTATGCAACCATCAAGCTCATCGCAGAACGATATTGCTGACCTGGAACAAATAAAGACGTGTGGAAGTGGGCACGCTCCTGTGTAAGCTGCCAAAAATCTAAGGTGTTTAGGCACAACAAATGTCCCTTCGGCTCATTCAAAACTAACGATGCTCGTTTCGACCATACTTATCTGGATTTGGTAGGATCTTTACCAGGTTCAAATGGATACTCTTGTCTTTTGACTTGCGTAGACCGTTTCACTCGATGGTTAGAACGAGAGATCATCTAGGATCATCTAGGAAAACTGGTTATTAGAACACTGTCGCCGACAGCCTAAAGCTTCACTCTCAGCTGCAAACGTTTTACAGTGGACCGACGGTCTTCCGCTCGTCTTCATTTTCACAATTCAGGGGAAGCTGACATCGGGTATACTGAAACTCAATTCGTTTATAGGACGACAATCCGACAACCAGGAGATTTCCTAGATCTTTCATCTTCTTCAATGAATGTGGATGTAAACTCCTGCACGAACGCAAGCGTTCAGTTAAACCTGTTTCTACTCGACAACAGTCAGCTGATGTTTTTGTTCCACCTGCCCTGTGATATAGTACACACGTCTTGATGATTACAGTTTATTACAGCGACGACAAAGAACTCCTCGAAGTTCTTCAGCGTGAAACTGAATACTGTATGATCGATAAGAACGGAACTAACGATAGTATCAGTATCGATCGCATGAAAGCAGCGTATTTAGACGGAAACTATATTTACGTCGATTTCCCTTCGGTACAATCGAAAGACACCAGTTTTACACTTACGATACCTCATCCGACAGCTAACAACCACGATGATATTTTGACGGTATCTGATAACACAAAAAACACGTTCTGGAAGAAGAGTAAGGTTTCCAGAACGTTCAAAAGATTATTGCGCGTAAGACACTAAATAACATTTTGTTTCGTCTCGATTGTTCTTTGTATTATACGTATTAATATGCTTAGATATATATTCCAAAGAAACAGAATTTCTGTTACTGATATGACTTTCATGGTATCTGTTTCTTTGTTACTATATTGTACTACATGGCCTCTTATAGTAAGAAAAGACGATCAGTCGCTGCTGAACATAGCAAGCTATCATAGGTGTTTACCAACGACAAATCCGTCGGGTTTAAACTTCAGATTGGCCATGTCCCAGAGTCATCATTACCCCAAAATAAGGGGAGTGATATGTAGCGGTAAACAAATCCTTAAAATCAATAGTTCTGTAAGTATCCGACATCGGATACTGACTATATTAGTTTTAACGGACTCAAATAGCTGAAGGACTCGGTCGTGCATCCTCACCAGATCATGAGTGAGAATGCCATGCTCATATTCTGTAACCGCTAGCCAGTTTAGATTAGTCACTTCATATATTGATAGCTTATCCTATATATCTTTGAACCTCTTCGCTTCTGAATTTTAATTTCATTGGGTGGACACATTTCAGTTGTAGAAGGAGTTACTAGTTAAGGCGTTATCAAACTTCAAATACTCATGGCATCTTCATCATTTTGTACACCGACTCGTCTCTTCGTAACAACCAGCAGTATGACGTTTAACATTTCTGAAGAGCACATTCGGGCCAGGTAGGAAGTAACATATAACATAGAACAATCGGTTATACAGAGCGGCCACGCCTGCATAACCGAACCATGCCATTTTGATCCCTTTTTGCCTCCACCGTTGTTGATTTGCTCTCCATGTTGCATGTTAAATATGAATGTCCTCAGTAATTTTACACTCAGCTTCAACAGTCTTGTGGTTATGAACAAATGCCACTGCATAGCCATATCTAGTGATTTACTTCTCTTTTGCCGAATAATGTTGTTGGTTACTGCATTCACGAAACCATATATATCGCAAGGAGAAGGAAAAAATCTTTCATTTGTATCTTTGTGAGTCTGCAGTTTCTAGTACAAATACACACTCACATGGTCATCCTAGATTTTGAACAGACCTTAGTAACTCCAACTGTATGAAACTTATAAGTCTTTTTTAGCTTCGTAATAATTTTATTGTGTTCATTGACAAATATAAACATCAGAACACACGTCTTGTCTACATATCATCGTACTTCTCAGTTCATGCGCCTCGCGGGTACTTGTATATCTATGTCTATCATCCATTTTTATGTCCAATGTTTGTCTGTTTATCATATTATCCGTGATCTACTTTGGGCCACGTTAACGCTTGTAGTGAATAGCATAGTACGTTTACCTTCTACGGTCTGTTTCTCCGCTTCGTTTACCTTGCCTGTACGGGGTAGAGGGTACATGAAATATTCATGTCGGAAATTCACTCTTGTGTTCGACATATTTCGCTATTTTCTAACAGTAATGAAGTCCATATCTCTGTGCGATGATAGCCGGCACGTATACTTCGTTAACATTAACAAGCGATTAAGTTGGGATCAGATCAACGGGTGCCCTTAAGCCTATGGAATTGTGAGGTGAAAGAACCCGGTGACTTTAGATGTTAGAAGAGATCATCATTGGTGATTGATTCATCTTCGACTTTTTCAGGATTGTAGTCAGCTCACATTTGGTTTGATTAGTAGGATTTCTTTCCACTGGCTCCCTAGAGAATTTACAACGACATCGGGTATGGAAAATTACTGATCAATGTGGTATTTTCGATCAGTAAGAGAAATCTAAAAACCTTCACCTGGGTAAAGTTATAGTAAATTTTAATTTTTTAGATCATAAATGTAAAAATCATGCTCCCATTATAAAAGCTGGGTTGTAGAACTTTATGGATTGGCAGCATAAGCGACTATTGATTTGAGCTGCTTGAAATTATAGTCAGAAATCGGGATTAACTCAAATGCTGGCTAATTTGAATTTTCGGATTGTGAATAGTAACAAAACAAGATGAAAGGCTAAAAAAGTGTTATGGATGATGCCATCCAGGGTCTTGACATCATACATTTATATGAAGATAAGTGGCCTACATATTCTTCAGGAATTCGAAGGTCATGCATTTCTGCCTAAGACCAAGGTCTATCTACCTGGGAGGAATTCGTTACATGTTTTTGACTAAATAAATTGACTGCATTTATTATTTTGAAGAGTATAGCTAATTCCTCCGTCCATAATGTTTATAACTTAAAACAGCAAGAACATCAGCCTGTAAATATAAGCTTCCCTCTGTATACAGGTAGAACTACACACTTTTTCGGTAATATGGAATTTTATGTTAGAACACTAAAATCTTGAAAAATGTAGTAAGTAAGAGACTCATAAATAAGCGCTTGTGGCTAGTTCAAGCTTATGCTGGACTTTAATATTAGAATTATTTGAAAAACCCAAAAACATGAGAAATCTGACAGTTCTGTTTGAAGTCCAGTGAACTCTGATGAGTGTTTGAATTTCAACTTGCAACAATTACCTTAATTTATACCTCTTTTCTTTGAATCGCAATAGCATATCCCATAAAGAAAATATTGAATGTAAATTTTCTGTTTTGTTTATTCAACTCAACTTTAATTAACCTATGCGTAGTGTTGGTTTTAACTTTACTGGCTATGGATTATTATTTTGTCAGAATATATAGGACGCCTTATTATTAGAAAGCCTTCATAAGATGGGTGAGAAAACATTTTTTAATAGTTTGCTGTGATGTTTTGCATTTGTGATCAATTTTTATTCAGTTTCGAGACAAAAAACGAGATATAATTTACAAAGCTTTTGTTCATCATTAAAACAATGTGATGCATGCTCCATGAATCGTTGAAAACCTTATTGAGAGTTGACTATAACTTGGTATATGTTTGGATAGTTGCTGGGGTATATGGAAGTTTTGTTAATCATATGCAGTCACTCGTGGACTGATTTTTATTTGATCAGTTCAGAGTATTACTAGTTAATATTTAAGTAACCACGAATTAAGCATAAAATGAGAAACTTTTAAGTTGATCCGTGGCATTAGTGTGTGAAAACTATCCGTGAGTGCTATTTTTTAGTCGGTATTTTGATAAACTAACTGATGTTGAGTTTTAAAAAAGCACCATGGTTTTGGTAGAAATTTTAAAAGTCGTCTAAATTTATCGACAAGGACGTTTTTAATACGTATTCTCAGTAGTTATAGACTGAATACAAGGTAAAAGTGTTGTTAACTCATCACATAGAAGTTGCGTTTTTGTTGACAGTATACAGAACAAGGTACACGTAAGAATATAAAGCAGAGAAAAAAGAACGAAATGCCGAAGAAAAAGCAAAAATGAACACAATGCTTTTGGAGCCGATCATAGAGTCACCTGACTGCATATAGACATGAATTCAAGGCGACATTGTGACTGAAAATCAAAGTATTAGAAGTTCCCTCTTGGTTGTTTTTGGTGTGAGCTAAAACCTGCAGCTCCGGAGGTTTGTAGGAATCTCCAAATCACTTTTTCACGCTAAGATGAGTTTGGTTTAGATGTATTTGAACTATTTAACGAATGGTTTTGTTGATTTAACGTAGATAAAATAAATTACACTTAATTATTGACTTTGTTCAGGACAATTGTAAGGTTAAGAATCATTTTGTCTTCTGATTATTATTTTGATTCTGCGCAATTTATGTTCAGACTTAATTTATTAGAAAATAATCTTCAAAGTGTCTTAGCTGTATCGGATTCTCAGTAAAATTTAATTTATTGTTAATTTGTGGAATATTTGTTGGTGGTTATCTTCAAATTTTTGTTTAGGTACTTTGATGATTGGCTAAAATCAAAGGCTGTGATTCTGATTGATTCATTTTATTTTTAGGTCAGACAATTGTGCCATTATTTTTAAAGACCAATACATTTGAGACACGTTTTGGTTTTTTAGTTTAGTTCTTCCCTGACGTACGTATCCCATTAGTAGCTCTGTGCAAGTTTCATGAAATGCCTGACGGTACGACCTAATCACAAAATACTCCTGATATCGGTTTTATTTTCAGAGACTAATTAACTAAATTTGTGATTCAAAACGTTTCGCGCATATTATTATCAAAGATTATCTCAGATTTACATTGTTTATCAAGGACAGAATCCTGATGGCCTGTGTTATTCCTCTATTATAAAACTCTTGTTAGTGTCTGATCTCGTCTTAAATGAGTCATTTGAAGATGCGAACACTCCTTTCGGTAGTAGGTTCCAAGAGTTGATGATTATGTATACTATGTACGTTTTGTTCGTTCTCGGATTCTGAGTTCGCCTATTATATCCTTTGAGCCGTTATAATCTTTTGAGAGGAAAATAAGAAGGTTTATCAGGTCCGAAATCATTTGATGGTGTTCTTTACATCAAAGTCAAATTACCTCTTGATCTGCAGTAAAACAGAGTAAAAAGGTATAAATTCCCAAAAAATCCTGTGTATGGTTACGATTACGAGTTCACATAGTCTACGAACGTAACAAAGACTCTGTGACTAAAGGCCAATGATCTAGCTATTCTGATGCGTCCCAGCCCCGCTAGCTAGAGAGGTCCAAGTTTGAAACGGGGAAATATATTCAACAAGCAATCAGAAGCATGAGCAATCCCGACCAGTCTATCCGGAAATACACTCATTTATATGTTGGTTTGTACACCCATTTTTGATTAACAATCAGAATAAGTCACATATATGAAAAATACTTCATACAAGAATATCATATGTTATACAGAATAAAATGTCATGGGGGAAAACGAAACAAATACTATCCCGAGTGATCATCAAATTGAATTAAACGGAATTAATTTTGAATAAAAATCATAATGAGTATTCAATCTAATTTGACTTTTCATCCCGTCATAACGGTTAGTCTTCGAATTTTGAGTTTGCACGGATATCTGTTCTTCGTACTTCTTTTAAGTTATATGAGTCACATTGTAAACCGAGGCCTTCAGCCTGAGAGTAGTTTTCAAGCTTAGATCTTACAAAGCTCCGGTATACCGTAGCGATCGTACTTGTACCATCTTAAAGCCCATGTTCTTCCGAACCCCTTATCTCAAAACTCATGCCAGTGAACCACATTCTTATGGTTGGGGATCACTGTTACCCCTAGATTATCATTTGACAAGACGGACATCTCCCCAATACTGTTGTTACTTACCACTGTATTCACTGTGCATGTAGACGCTTGACCGGCTCAACAAATATCAACCACAGTTCAGGCCAACTAAATGAAACGTCTAGATTGGTCTTGAGTGCACATACACATGTATTCCTTCTTACTTCTCATCAGAATTTGGTGTCTTTAACGCAAAATGGTATTAAGGGCACCAAGATATTTGGGAGTTCATTCAAATACAGTACGAAAAGTAAAGGAACTTGAAATGAGCTTTGTGTTACTTCATTCCTGTTTTCTGTCATCGACCTATCAGCAAGTTATTGGTCCCCAGATTTGCCATTACTACAAGGAGTCTGCTACGCGTCACTTCATTAAAATGCTTTTCCGAAGTCAGTTTAAACAATGTTCATTGGTTTTTTATCGTAGTCCTTCAGCTTCTGATTTGCTTCGTTTGCTGTGGTTTCCATAATTGTTCCTCTAACTTTCATCGATAGATCATTGGATTAAGTAGGATGTAAGCGGAATATAGATTTGATTAAGGCACGTTATGTTCAGGATTGTGTTAGTGTACGCTGACTGACTATTTCATATAAGCTGAAAACAAACAAATTATTGGGGCATTTGGTATCACTTCTCAGTTTGCGCAAAGAATTTTCAACTGGCTGATTTAACTATCAATAAGGACTCAGTAGCTAAGTGGATAACGCGATGGCGTTTGGAGCAAACGGTACTGGGTTCGAGTCCCAGAGTGGACATCAACTTTCGGATTCAGGTACATCCAGCTGACGAGTCCCGAACAGGAAAAAACGCGCATCCTGGATTCTACTGCTAGCCACCACCCATCTTAGTCCCCAAGTGCCCTGGTGTGGCCGAGGGTGAAGAGAGTTAGCTCTCCTTCACGAAATGCCCTCACAAGGCCACGCGTATACAGCCACTGCCAGGGAAGTCCCACTCACTGTCTTGTCGCAGAGGAGGTGTTGTTTAAGAAATTGAGAGGGCGAAAAGCGAATGTCCGGTGCTTTAACCATGTTGGTGGTTATGGTGTATCCACCTTGGGGAGCTGGAAAACCCTGATTCCAAACCTGAAGGAACAAAGGTGTATGAACCTATTGTTGGTCAGCGGATGCCATGTGACTGCATCGCCTTACGATGCTCCACTGCCTTATGGGTCAGACCTATGGGTCGAAGGCTCCAGGTGTGGCCCCCACAGAAAACCACTCGCTTAGGTTTTGGCACCCGGACAGTACCATAGCCCTCACACAAATCAATGATAACTGCTACTGGTATCACTGTTATTGTGTGGCGCGTACGTATTTGGTGCCTTTCTGTACCAATGTTTACGTGTTCAAATAAATAAATAAATAAATAACCGTCAATTATCTTATCTCTAAAACGTTATGAAGATGATTTCCCAGTCGTTTAGTTATCCTCAAATTATGTTAGTTGTCGTTATGCGAATTTTGTACGAGTTATGGAATCTGTACACTTATTACCTTGCTTTTGAACTATGATTTCAATACTTAGGATCCTAACAGTTAGGACTTACTGTAGTACAGGGTACCATTCGTGGTTGTTGCTCAGACTGGTGTGTGTCTTAATCGGAGCTTTAAAGTCGCATTTTGATTCAGTCACATTCAGTGAACTATTTTCATGAGCTATAGTCTTCACGACTTTTAACTGGTTATAAAATTTGACGCATTACGTTGGATTTTATTAGCATGGATTATTTTTGGCTTCAAGAATAAATGCCCAGTTAGAACTTAATTATTGTTAATAGTTTATACAGGAGGCCTATGAAGTTCAACATAACTCAGGAATATAAATTTGGTGAGTTTCCGGTTGTTCAGAATGCTGTAGCAAAATCACTTAATACGTAGATGATGAGGAAATAACATACATTCTACTAAGAGCTGTACGACAATTTGGTAATTTTATTTAAAATTTGAAATACTCTCATATTGTAAATTTAGAATTTTATTTAGTTAAGCTGTAAGTGCCGGTGAAAAATCCTTCATTAGGTGTGTGATACTCATAGCTTTATGCCATGTCAGTAGAAATATTCGTCTTTCAACCGCTAGTTCGTTCGTTTGAAACCCTCTCCACCTACTTCAGTTTGCTCACCGGAGTAGTATCACTAGACCTATTATCTGACGTGTAGCTTAAAGCCAATTATAACAATCCGTACTCGGTAAACAAGTCATATTATTGTTAGATTTATGGATTATTTCAGCATGAGTCACTCCAGAGTATGATGCTGTGGGAATAGGGTTATAAGAACTAGCTTTATAGCTATTCATCTGTAAACAATGAGGGCACCTCATCCTACGAAAAAGAACATTATGATGATATAGTTTTGTGACCGACTTCAAATTATTCATGGTTTACTGCATTAAATTCCAGATTTACAATGGAAAATCAATTGTGTGTTAATGTTTACATGAAGCGATTTTGTACATCATGTTAATTTTATGATTTACGCTATGTTGGCAGAATCTAGATCCACATTAGTGATAATTCTTTGTCTGAATGTTTAGCAGCAATATTTTACCAACCATTTCTCATTATCAGATTTCCAACCAAAGTGGAAACATTCTGATAATTTAGGTAGCGAAAATGCTTGATATCAACTATGTGAATTTCTTTCTGGCTTGGTTAATGAAGTTCTATCGTTAATTAAAATAATTTAACATAAAAGTTTCCCTTGTTAATTAACATGAATTATTTTCTGCTTGCTGTTAAAGTATCCACTCTACATAAGCACACTAACTGGCCGATCTCTAATGTTTTATCTCAGTACCTTTTGGCACTGAGGACGAAATAAATAGATCTTCACACTTCGTTGGAGTGATTAGTACAAATCATGCAAACCGTTACTCCGTTAGTGAAAAACTTTGTTGCTGAAATATTAGGTGATGGGTTATTGATCTGAGTTTTGTGGATAGAGATTATGTACTCGAGTATTTTTCGGGTCTCACAGGCAACTGAAACTGGAGTGGGGGGTATATCTACTTTGTTAAGGCTAATTATACTATTAACCTACAACAATCACACTATATAGGGCAGTTAAAAACTGTGATTGAGATCTTAAATGACAAGTGTCTAGACACTGCATATGTGTACTTATTTTTTATCTTCTAAATACTCGTCCGTTCTAATATTTTAGTTATGATTGAATGTAAAGAGTAACCTTTTGGACACAAGTCAGAATACTGATATGTACATAGTGTTGTGTTGTCAGTCGCATTCTTGACACTGGGTTTGTTTTCCACTGTGAACAGGCAAAAATTTCCAACGTATGAGGAGGTAGATTACTTACCATAGTAAATAAAAGTTGGTAATAGACTCGAAAGAACCGTATGAATAAATGTATATTCTAGTAAATATAGAGATATTTTCATCGCAATGGTACACAAAAGTATGATAACATGTGTGGAAGTAATAATAAATTGAAACTACTTCATAAATATCTAATTTATGGAAGTAGACTTTTTACAAATGACAGAGAAATAGTGAATATAAGGGAGATATAAATGTACCAAACCGTTTATCGAATTGACGCTGGAGATTTCAGTACCTTGTTTACTGAGTGGTAGATAAGGGTTGAAAATAACCAACGCTTGGTCATTCAGTTGTAACCTAGGGTACTAGTCGATTTATATGCCCAAGTCACCTTATTATTATTATTCCTACCTGAGTGCACAAACTTAATGTTGGCTAACACACTGCTTCGATTCAAATTTTACAAATGCAATTTATTGCTAGTGATTTAAAACTTTGTTTGGCTGTAATTAATTTGTAGTTTTACTAGTGTTGGTTGAAAGAATAATATTATCCGGAATGATAAGTATAGACGTATCGCGTGACTTTAGCCATATCTGGTTGTTTCAGCCATCATTTTGGGTTGTAAATGTTTCAACACTAGATTAGATTTAAAGTGCTTGTTGTTATTTTGGTAATGATCTAACTAGTTTACCAAGTACATGTTCATAAACTCGATTTCGAGGCACGTTTTGTACGAAGCTTACTAATATCATCCGGCTGCCCAAATAAATGCAGAGTGAGCGGGACTCAAATCTGCGACCTAGTGATTGAAGTTTAAAGGCTAAAATTACTGAACCATCGCTCCAATATCCAGTTATCTAAGATTTTTATTGATAGTGTCTAACTAGTTTGGCAACCAAAACTATATCATAAATAGATCAATTCACATTTCTGCGTAGCTAGTTATATCGAGCACACTACTGGGCAACTTAGTCAGAGAGGTACTTAGCATATTCGTCCTTTTTTGACAAAAGTCAAGTAAACTTACTAATTAGCGTTATCGATAAAACTTTGTATTTACTGCTTAATCTATTAACTAAAGTTATCTCAGTTAAGTATATATTGACAAAATGTCATTTGTTTGAATATCTCCCTGCTATTTGTTTGATTGTGAAAGTTGAATTAACTTTATTAGTCAATATTTATGACAATCTTTTAGTGATGATTTTCTCATTACAAGAAATCAGTTGGTTTTACTGAGGCCTAGTCAAGCAATGCGCACCCACGATCCTGCTCGCGGGATCCGAACTCAGGGCCTTCAGTCTCGCGCGCGAACGCTTAACCTAATGGACCACTGAGCCGGTATCCAACGGTGCTAATGTCTAACCTCAACCAATGCACGAAGTTGCGCAACCATCCTCCATTGTATTGAGGTAGACACCTGTCTCTACTCGACACGGATTAGCTCCACTGGTCACGACTTCTCACCAGAACTCCGAAAATTTTCTCACGAAGCTAGTCACTAGTGAGCACATTGTAATTATCAGTTTAGGGTTGTAGAGATTGTCAAGTTTTTGATTGAGATCATGAACCGATTGATGTTAGACTGGACGGACATCCATTGCTTCCAGGTTTTCGACGGTGGTGTAACATCAATCCGTTCATGATCTCAATCAAAACTTGACAATCTCCACAACCCCTAAACTGATAAATTATATGTAACAAACGAGTAGCAAGATTTGTTTTACACCACTAAGTAGAAATAAGGTGAAGCAAGGAAAAGTTTCCATTTCTTTATTTTTACTGATCGATAGATACATGGATCTTACTTTCAATGGCCATCCATAGACATTGTTCCACTATTACAATTACTACTGCTAATATTAACAATAATAATAATAATAATAATTCATTTCAAATATATATAACTAACTAACTAACTAACTTTTCATTTATCTCACTGGAAAAATCTTTAACTTTCATAAAAATGTTTATAATTATAAAATTTCGGTTACTTTTTCTATTATTATCCATTTAATTTTAGTCCGGTTGCCATAGTAACAATATTTTACATTATCTTGATATGTACTAAGTAATTTGTACCATGTAATTAGTTAATGTATTATTCATATTGATTAAATTGATTATAAATTTCCTTTAAAAATACTTCTTTTTTTTTAAATTTCGATTTTTGTTTTTCTTTTTGCTTTTGTAGTTAAAGTTTATTGTACGGTATGTCATAAACGATGTAAAGGTGATGTATTGAAAATTGAACAACAATTTGTTCATTATAAATGTTTTCAATGTATCAGTAAGTGAAATAATTTTCAATTAGAAACAACAATAATAAAAAAATAATTTTATTTTCAATAGAATGTCGTAAAAATTTAAAACAAGGTGGATTTTTTATTAAAGATAAAAAATTCTATTGTCCAAATGATTATCAAATAGAATTTGGTGTAAGATGTGAAACATGTCAAAGTTATGTAGAAGGTGAAGTTGTTACAGTATTGGGGAAAACTTTTCATACTCATTGTTTTCGTTGTACAACATGCAGGTTCGTTTTATATTATATTAATATTCATACATAAATCTTCATTTGTTCGTTATTATTTTTTAATACAAACGCTTAATCGGTGAATGTTTTGTTGTTTTTCAACTAGACATTATTGTCACTAAAGTATGTATGGAAACTGATTTCATGTACAGTATTCGTTGACCACCTGAAGAGATTATAGAGTAAAGCTTGATTCATTATTGAGATCATGAACTGATCAATTTAAGACTGCCTTTGAAAATATGGAAGCACTGGATGGCCGTTTCGTCCTACTATGTGACTCATAGACAGCCGCATCCATGACACTGCACTCGGGATTCGAACCCAGGACCTTCGGTCTCGTGCGAACACCTGATCTATGGACCACTGAACCAAAATCCAACGATGTTAATGTCTAGTCTGAATCAGTCCACGATGTTGTACGACCATCTTCCAGTGTCTTTGGTGAGTAACTGCCTCACACCCGACGCTATTACACTCCACTGGCCCACATCACTGTAGTGTCGTCTAGTGACTGTTTTCATCAGTAGGAAGTTCAAACAGCAGTGTAAAACAGTATATCTCATTCTTGCGAACTGTTCAAGACAACAATATATGGTCATACTCTGGCTTCCAAGTTTGAAGAAATAATAATAAATTTATTCTTTTCATTTTATTCATTGTCATAGAATGCTTGCTATTGTTTAGTAATATAATTTTCGCTTTTAAGATTTAACTGACCAGTGGCGTTTTGCCGCCTTAGTTTTTTTTTAACCGATTTTCTATTTACTAAAGTTGATTTCAGTATAATTCAATAGTTCTCCTACGATGCATTATTTTCATGGCTCCACGTATAAAATGATATTATTATTGGTTGAAAAAATAGCAATACAGAACAGCTAAAGTGATCATCTTACTAATTGAAGTTTTGTAGAGTCTAAAACAATAACCTTGTAACAACTAAAAACGAGTAGTAAATATACACAATAATAACCAACGGCATATAGTCCTATTATCATGCTGTAATGGAAACTTTCAATCAACTAGTAGTACAATGAAAGTCTAACGAGATTTATTAAATATACTGTCATAAACCGTGTCCACCTTAATTCCATTATCAAGGAAAGGTTTGTATATGTGCCTTATAGTCATACTATGAGGGATGTTGATACTATCCAATTCCCTAAAATAAAGTAAATAGAGCCTGATAAAATCATGCAACTTACTGATTAAAAGCTGAGTGAATTAGCCACTTGATTATCGTTCCACAATTCTGTGTATAATTACCAAATCAGCATTTAAATTGTGACACCTACAATTAACAAAATGGGTAACAATTTAGTTTTTATTTGGAAATTCAGGGATAAAATTAGTCTTACTTTAGTGGATCATGAAAAGCAATAACTAGTCTCATGGCATAATTCTAACTGAGTTAAGGAGGTTATATTAGAAAGATAAATTCATCTTATATCAAGATTATTTTTACTGACCTTTTATGATCTAAGTATTTTACACATAAGTTGTGTTTATATTTTAAACAAGGACACTTTTGAAATTGACACTAGATATTTGGTTTTCAACTATTTTTCCGTTGCAACACCAGTGAACATTACTTACTTACTTATTTACGCCTGTTACTCCTCGCGAAGGAACATAGCCCGTTCACCAGCATTCTCCATCCAACCGTGTCCTGAGCAATCCTTTCCAGTTGTTACTCATCCCTTTCATATCCGCTTCTATTTCCCTACGTAATGTGTTCTTTGGTCTTCCGCTTTCCTTCAGGATTCCAAGTTAGCTCTTGCCTCGTAATGCAGTTTAATGATTTGTGTAATGTATGTCCTATCCATTCCCAGTGAACATACTAGATGAAATTATCAATTGAAAGATGTATTTTATACAAGTAATTGATGTGAATAGCTTGTTTTAGTAATTGCTTATTTTGTTAGTAATTTTAGTGTGTACTTAAATGCTTTTTATCATTTTTCGTGTTTAATCTTTGTTTTTACTTCAGACGTTTATTCAATTCAGGTGAACGAACTACCATCGTGGATGGATCTTATTATTGTATGTCATGTTCATCAAATCTTACAAATGGTGATGTACTGCATAAAACTGTTGATGGTAAAGCTCGTGATAGTAGTGCTGCAGCTGCTACTGTTACCAATGGCTCGAATGGTGTCTGTTCTACTTCATCTTCTCCATCATCTAATTCTCCTTCATCAAAATCAGATCACTTCAATCCATTATCGTTGTCAACATCTGGTCATCAATCACAAACATTACCTACAATAAGAACTTCTCCCACTTCTACACCGATACGTCATCCAGTTAATCATACTGATGGTAATAACACTCAAAATCATAATCATTATCAACAAAATCTCATTTCTGACGCTAATCTTAAATCATTTACATCTCTTAATGATCAACTTAGTGTACAAATTCATGAAAATGGGTGTTCAAGTAAGTTTTCTCTTGAGCTTCTAAATCATTAAAAATTGTCTTTAAAATTAAACAGGTTTATAATGTTCCCGTCATTAAATTATAATCTTATTAAACAATGGAGGGTTATTTTATCATCACTTTGGATTCTTCAGATGTCTATACAAATAATATGCAAAACGTATTGAGTCAGTTAGCATCAACTGTTATGTTAACGTCATTTTATATGATTAGTATACAAACAAATTTTGTTTTCTGAACGGATTACTTTATTTTACTGTGAAGAGCGATCTAATAAAACTGTTTAAGAAATCTCAATTTCACAATATGGATGAATATACATTAGTTTAAGTTTTGGTGGGATAAAATTATTCATTTATTATCCTTGATGTAGAATATTGTACAGGATGTAAATCTCATATATCCTCATCTAAAGTTATTTTCTCTAATTCATGAACACTATAAGTATTCTTATTGTAATCTCTTTGGATTATCGTTCTGATTTATGATTTACTCACTTTTATTATTTATTTATTTTTAACACATAAGCATTTGTACAAGGAGGCAACAAATACATATGCGCCACACAAATCTCAATTGATTTGTGTGAGGACTGTGATACTGCACGGGTGCCCAAACCGAAGCAGGTAGTTTTCTTAGGGGGCCACACCCCGAGCCTTCAACCTGAACGTCTGACCCACAAGGCAGTGGAGCATCGTGAGGAGATGCAGTCCCATGGTAGCCGGTGACCAACGATTGGTTCATACGCCATTTGTTCCTTCAGGATACTGGAGCCCATGTGCACCATTGGTTTGAGATCCGGTTAAAGCACCGGACATTCGCTTTTCGTTCTCTCATTTTTGTAAACAACACCCCTGCCACGAGAAGGCAGTGAGTAGGTCTTCCCTGGCAGAGGCTATATACGCGTGGCCATGTGAGAGCATTTCGAGAGGGAGAGCGGACTCTCCCCACTCTCGACCGTACCAGGGCGTTTGGGGGCCGTACCAGGGCATTTGGGGGCATTTAGTCACTTGAACAAACATAATAATTGACTTACCATATTGTTACTGTCAGAAAGTTTTAAACCTAGATTTTTCATTATCAAGGTGTATCTAAAGTTTTAACAAAAATATTGATGCTTTCTATGGGATTCAAACCCATTTCATTCCCTGTCAAAATTAAAGGCGTCACCACTAAGCTATTAACTTGAATTAATTAACTGTTTATGTCATGTAAAAAATAAACATAAAATTTGACTATTGTCAATTTATTCGTTGAATCTATTCACTCTTTATTACTATTGATTGGTTAAGACATGTGATCAGTTAAATATAAATTTTTGGAGTACAGTGAGTTCAGTAAATTTTGAGTATTTTAGATCCAATATTTATGTGTAAACTGTGTAATCATGAAAATATAAATTACATTACTGTTTGTAAATATTTTCCAATTATTATTCATTTATTATTATTATTATTTTAACACATAGATATTGGTATAAGGAAGCAACAAATATATATGCGCCAATCAAATCTCATTTGATTTCTGTGAGGGTTGCAATACTGCCCAGGTGCTTTAACCAAACAACGTGGTTTTCTTAAGGGGCCACACCCGGAGCCTTCGACCTGAACATCTGATCCACAAGGCAGTGGAGCATCGTAAGGAGATGCAGTCCCGTGGTAGCCGGTGACCGACGATTGCTTCATACGCCATTTGTTCCTTCAGGATACTTGAGCTAGCCCATGTGCACCATTTATTCGAGATCCGGTTAAAGCGCCGGACATTCGCTTTTCGTTCTCTGATTTTCGTAAACAACACCGGTGGTGTGAAAAGGCAGTGATTAGGACTTCCCTGGCAAAGGCTATATACGCGTGGCCATGTGAGAGCATTTCGAGAGAGAGAGAGAGAGAGAGTGGACTCTCCCCACTCTCGGCCGTATCAGGACATTTGGGGGCAAAATTATTTTCCAAAATGTATACTATGTGAAATAGCCTTTTTTGGATTAGGCAGGTGTTAGTAAATAAATAATTTGCCAATTAGTTCGTTTACAAGTTAATTCGATATTCAAATGTAGAAAGTTGTACATTAGAATGAAGCAATCACTTTAAAAAAAAGAATTATATTATTCATTTACTTTTAAACAATACAATTTATAAGCAAAGATGGATAGTGGCTAGCAGTGGAATC
This sequence comes from Schistosoma spindalis, assembly GCA_946903255.1. Taxonomy (NCBI): domain Eukaryota; kingdom Metazoa; phylum Platyhelminthes; class Trematoda; order Strigeidida; family Schistosomatidae; genus Schistosoma; species Schistosoma spindalis. Next base: position 47,084,495 of record OX336418.1, read on the forward strand.
CAGGACGCGCGTTTCGTCCTATTTGGGACTGACCAATTGCAGTCCTAAACATCAATGGGAAGATTCAAGTAAAACAATATCAAGTGAATTAAACTTCACCCCATTGCACAAGCAAGTGGCTGTCAGGACTCAGTAGCTAATGGATAACGCGATGGCGTTTGAAGCGGACGGTACTGAGTGAACATCAACTCTGAGATGCAGGTACATCCAGCTGACGAATCCCAAATAGGACAAAACGCGCGTCCTGGATTCCACTGCTATCCACTATCCATCTTTGCTTATAATGCTTGTAAATTAAGGCAATATCGAGGCAATACACACACTATGCACATATGCCAATATGAGAGACTGATCCATTGCAGTCCTAAACACCAATGGGAAGATTCAAGTAAAACAATATCAAGTGAATTAATACAATTTATAGTTGTTGGAACTTCTTATTTTGTTTAAATCTATGAATGAAGCCAATGTCATTATGACTTGTTTTATCTTTAAAAATGAGTTCTTTTTTTCATGATTACATATGGGTTAATCAAGCATAGTAATGTGATGAATCGAAACTTACTTCATATTAAAATACTAATTGGTTTATTGTAAACTCGTGGCACTTACTATACTCGTGTACTTGTAACAAGATGGAAAAGAGGAAAGTTGTAAGGCGGTAAAATAAAATTGACTTAACCGATTGAACATGTAATAGTTTATATTTCGGATTGAATGTTATAGCTAAAAAATGTTTACTCAAACTAATCAACTGGTTATTGACAGAATATCGGTTTACATACATCTTATTTTCAGTAACTGATTCATAAATTCACAAATGATACTCCTAACAAAGTTGAAAAGGGCGAGTGATATTACAAATAATATTGGTACAATAAATACATTTCACTACTTAACACAGGAATTCTCACACAATCATGCTATTTTAACATAGCAAAAATTAACGCTCAAATCATAAGTTGAAACCCTCAGCTAGTAATTCATAAAAGTATATTAGATAAAACAATATAACTTGTATGAATTCTATCGATAACTACTGGTTTTGATCATCTCGCCAATGCTACCCCGAACTTTCTTAAGCTTTTCAGATTGCTGAAAAGAACCAAGAACAGTGGTTTGAAAAAATAATGTGAATTTATTATGATCACAAAAGATTCCAAATAAATTCATTTATGTGGCTTCAATCTATTTTGTAAGCTTGATCTTTAAATATTTCAGGTTGTTAACAGTTGATTAGAACCTGACCAATATAACACGAATTCATATTATTCTGCTCAAATCTTTGTTCTTGCTCTTTTCATGATAATAAAGACAATTGTGAATCTAGTTTTCATTTTGTTTTTGACCAACAAACAATAAATTTAACAAAACCCAACTGTTACTTGATCTAATCCGTCCAAATCTTATTTCATCCTAAAAATGATACGTCATAGTGAATAGCAGTTTGTTACCCTTGTAACACACTGTCTAATTTGATATGCTTTAATAACTTGTATGAGAGTAAATTGGAGAAAAGCTAAGGACGATCAAACCACGATAAGACTGTCGGATTGATGTTTGTAATACTTCAAATGCTTTAGTGTTTGCCTTGATAATTTCATACTACTCACTGCCTTCTCGTGGGGGGTGTTGTTTACGAAACTGGGAGGATGAAAGTGAATGTTCGGCGCATTAATCGGGTTGGCGGATATGAAGGACCCGCCCTGATCTCAAACCAACGGTGCACATGGGCTCCAGCATCCTGAAGGAACCAATGGCGTATGAACCTATTATTGGTCAGCGGCTACCATGTGACTACATCTCCTGACGTTGCTCCACTGCCTTATGGATTAAACCTTCTGGTCAAAGGCTTCGGGTGTGGCTCCCACAGAAAACCACCTGCATAGGTTTCGGCACCCAGGCAGTATTACAGCCCTCACACTTATCAAATGATTTACTTGGCTCATACGTATGTGGTGCCTTTCTGTACCAATGTTTATGTGTTTAAATAAATAAATTCATCGTACTGTGCTGACTTGATGTGACATCTTTAACTTATTCCCATATGTTCCAGGTTTCACTATGTTTATAACTAGCTTAGGGAATATATCGTTTATCTCATTTATTACAAACTAATTTGACCAAATTGCCCATAATTCTTTCAGTTTTATTTGTTTGATTACTTTTCAGTTCCTGGCAGTGAATACCATAAACAGAAGTTAGAAGTAAGTTAGTTTACTTGTTTTTTTTTATTTATTCAATATTTTATTTTAATTTCTAAGCATATAACGCCTCCACTGATCGTTACAAGATCTAAAATGACTAAAATCAATCCTATATATGAGATTATGGATGTATATTACCGAAGAAGAGTCATAAATTGGGATGAAACAATATTCAATCAGTTCTGATTGGTTTTTACTGTGTGTTTTTTTCTTTAATCGATTTAAACTATTACATAAAAATCGACAATCTTTATAATTATGAAAAAGCATAGTGACAATAAAATAATCGAAATTATTTATGAAAGTTACTCAGGGTAACAATTTTTCATTTAACATTTGTAATGTTACATCATTTATTTTGACCGATCATTCTATTTGTTTATCATTAATCATGATTTGTATACATTATTATTATTACTATTATTATTATTATTATTATTATTATTATTATTATTATTATTAGTGGCTTTATTCAATAGTATAGTTTTTGGTACAATATAGAATTCTCAGCAAAAAGTTTTTTCAACAAGTTTTCCTGTCTTATTTGTTGATCAGTTCCTTGCCATCAATATTGAGTGGTCGCCAGTTAGATGTTAGCGGTTCACGAATCGACATCTGATAAATGTATATCCTTTTCAATGCATATTGCCAGTAACCATGATGTCTTAAACTTTTCACAAACGCACTTGAATAGGTTATGAGACTAATAGGCATAATGATGTGTTAAAACAAACAAGAAAACAGGTAGCCCAGATATTCAAGTTGGCCGCCTACGTTCATTACTGTAGTGATGTTATATTCTAATAAGAAAAAAAAACCTAATACATTTTTGTTCAATTCATAGAATGTCCTTTATTAAATGTGAGTATGCTGATATGATACAGATTAATTATAGAAGTTATCTAATCTATCTAATCCTTAAATAATCCAATTTATTACTGACTAAAAGAATCTATTCATATTATTATTATTATTATTATTATTATTATAAGTGATTACCTAATAATAATTTATAAAGGATTTACATAATTTATTACATTCTACAAGTATGTACATGATAATGTATACCCATTTATGGATAGATTATTATTATTATTATTATTATTATTATTCTCTATAACATGAACATTAAATGAATAATTAGTTTTTATATGAATGTGGTTTAAATGGAAGATAAAATTAGAAAATTTCTTTAATTTAGTTTATGAAAATTATAAACTGAATGAATCGAGTTTTTTCTGTTAAAAAAGTTTGGACATTGTTAAATTTTTGTTTATATATAGGGCGTTTGATCAGTATCTTTGTGTTGTCTGTGTTGACGTGGCAACCATAAATATTATTGAACTGGAATAGCGATGTTAAATTCTGAATAATGTGAATGTCCTGAAAAAATCTGAGAATATTAATCTCAAGGGTTAAGATCATGAGTCAGTTGAAGTTAGACCACCATGGAAAACCTGGAAGCAATGGACGGTCGTTTCGTCCTATTATGGGATTCCTCAACAGTGCTCATCCACGACCTCGCCTCCTGCAAGACTCGGGCCCAGAACCTACTGGTTTCGCTCGCGAGCACTTAACCACTAGACCACTGACATGACCGTTATCCAACGGTGTTAATGTCTAACTTCAACTAATCCATGAAATTGGGCGACACATCCACCATTGTCTTCAGTGAGTTACTATCTCACAACAGACCTGGTTGAACTCCACTGGTCACTACTTCTCACTAGAACCATCATTGTACTTAAGTTATGTAAGAATCTCTTTCCTATGAATTTTAATTTCAAAATAAAGGTAGAATGTGAAAAGTTTTACCTCAACTTCACTTGATCATTGTATTCATTACTTCGATTTATCTTATTTAATCTAGTAGCTAGTTCATTATGATAATTAGAACTATTCAAATTAATGTGCTAATTAAGAATTCCCGAAATAGTGTGCAATCTAAGACAGGTAGAACTAGATGAGCACAAATGAATGTATTCTATATTTAATTGGTAGTTACTGGCCAATCAACTACAAAAGAATCATTAGTTCGTACAAATAGTGCATTCATACACTTTCGATTATCAAATCGTAATCATAATATGTCTGTTTGAATGTTAATTACCGAAAATCTATTATGTAATGACATTTTGACAGATTGTTCAAAAAATCACTTTCAGTTGTATTTTTTACTAAAAATTGTAACACTTTAAACATTGAAAATAGAATGTTGTTCAATCTATGACACTACAGTTTTATGTAAACTCATTATATGATATGGTGTCTTGTTAAAAATGTCTATACACTGTATGTGAAAACTGTTTCTAAATTCAATTACAATAATTCTCTTTCGAATACTTTTTTCTAATCTTCGTACATAATTGGGCAAACTTGTATTATTTCATTTCTATTTAGTAAAGATTCCCTATTAAACAAAATATCTGACTGTTATCAGAAGGGATTCTGTGGAGATTTTAGTAATGTTATAGTTGAATTCATAAGTCCATTGAAGCCTGCATACCATGGAAAACCTGAGAGCATTGGACGGAATCTCGCTGGGCGGGATCATGGATGCGTACTGCTGTGGAGTTCCATACTAGGACTAAACAGCCGCCCATTGTTTCCATGTTTTCCTTGGTGATCTAGTCATAATTGATTCATAAATTGAACTATAAAATATCTGACTGTCTTAATCATTTTATATCATCTGCCAGAATTTCTTACTTTTCATATCCCGTTTTGTGATTTTTGTTATTTGTTATTAAAATACAATTCTATGTGCGTTTAGAATGGTTAGACAGATAATAAGATGACTGAAAACATTTGTAATATGAATAGTGTAATACATTATTGTTATTATTATTCAATGTTTGTGTATACTGTCCTAGTTTCTATGTGTATATGCTCATGTTTATTCCTATTTAGTGTGACTAATTGAAAGGTTATACGAATTGTTCACTGATCTGTTTTTTAAACGTCACCAAAAAAAAAATTTTTTTTTTAAGAAAAATCAAAGTATGTGTGTGAGTTGTCTGGTCATGTACACGTAAATAATTTACATGAATGTATCTAAATTTCTCTTAGTAACATAACATATACATCGTTTGTTTTTAAGTGAGAAAAACAAAAGGTAAATATCTTCGAATAGAGGAAGTGAATACTACAATTTAGTTGGATAACAATTACAAAACAATTCATTATTTTCATTGATTCATTCATAATTTCTGTATAAAATTCCATAATACATAGTGGACTGTTGTTGTATTTTTGGATTTGGATTTGATTACACAAATACATGCAAATCATAGTTTTGATCAGATCAAGTTGAGTCAATCTACTTTAATAGTTAGTAGTAAATTGTACAACACACGGACAAGTAAATTCACACTTCTATCAACTAATACATTAAATCTATAGAAATACATGTCTATGTAATAATCGGATTAGTTTGACCCAGCATTAATGACACGTTTTGACAGATTATTATTCACATGTATTGGTATTACAGTACTGTGACCTACTTTATTATTTTTGAATATAAAATATGAATAATCATTTTTTGTATGCCAAAGATAACCAAACCAATGATCATTAGTAATTACTTGGCTGGTTTTAGGTTAAACGTAATAGATTAAAATATAAGGTTTCTAGTGTCCATCTCATTTAATAGGTGATGATAATTCACATCATGAATCAGTGTTTGAATTGCTTTACGTTATTGGTAAGGACAAGAAGGATGGGAGGTAGTCGGAAGACATTCGCCTTTTTTTACATATAAGGATAATGGTAACACTAATCTTCAAAGTTACGGGTCACAAATCGATGTCAGTTAGGCCACCTTCGAAAACTTGAGAGCACGTGACGGTCATTTAGTGCTAGTATGGGACGTCTTAGCAATGAGCATATGCGAATCTAAACCAGGAATTCCGACCTCACGCGTAAACTCATCCTCTAGACCACTAGGCCGACTTCCTACGGTTTTACTGTCTAATGGCGATCAATCTAAGATATTACGCAACCCTCATCCAAGGCTTCCAGGTTCTCAATGATCATATAGCCATGATCAGCTCATGATTCAAAACTATGGAAATACTACAGTCGCCATGAATCCTCTATACTAATAATACTGATCATTACTTAGTTTCTAAGCTTTGGTACTTGTGAGTGAATGAAAATGTTTTAAACTATGGCATCAGATTGTGTGTTAATTTATTCTACCTATCAATCTGCTGTTAAGATACTTTCAAATAAACTTATTATTCTTTCTAAAAGTACTTACAGTAGACTGCATAATAAAATTAAGGAATACTTTAAAGTCTTATTTTATTTATCGTTAAATCTAAGCATTTAAACATTCTATGAACTTAGATTACTTAGATTAATTACGGTTATGCGGTATGGATGGTAAGAAAATAAGGTACGATTCTAATTGAATAAATTTGAGTAAATTTGGATTGTGACTACCACTGGAATCCATAACACACATTTTGTCCTACTTGCGACATGTCATCTAGAATTGTTTGCATCACGATGTTGTGGTTTACATGGACAGTTTAACTTAGTACGGAATCCCTTGATCGCCAACGTATTAACCACTGAGCTACGGAGTCCGCTTAACCATTAACACGTTTAATGACTATGACGTTTGAACTATCCTATTGTTATTATTAGGAATTGAATTTTTTCAGTCTCGTTCAGGATATGTTGAATCGTCCAAATCGTCTCAGCATTGTCATCTAATCATCAATTCTAGTAAAGTTGAACCCTTAGATATGAATATATATCAAATATCAACAATTTATCAGTTAAAAGTTTACCTTGGTGGTTGGTATAAAGGATTGTCTGTTGCTCTTTTGTCATTTACAAGTTCTTTTGTTTGATCGCTTGGATTCACACCTAAACTGTTCCTTAACTAATGGAATTTGGAAGGATTCATATAGGGTAGATTATCTACAGATATCGAAAAATGAAGAGATCATTCAGTGTTATTCATCTAGGAGTGTATCAGTACTACATAGTCCAGATAACCAAAAATTTTTGTGTTTTGAAAGTAAAATAACACTAATGTAATGATGTGTCAATCAAAGTAAACAAGTCCATAGAATCTAGGATATTGCTTGATATGATAACTAAATAATTCATCTGAATAAGATGAAACGTTTTCTATGAATAATGGGGAGTGTAAAATCTTCCTGACAAAATTCAAATATATCAGAAATAATACATCACTAGCGGTATTGATTGATAGCATTAAAAAATCTACCGATTCTTAGCATTAAGATATAGGGATTTCAACATATCGAACCAAGGATACCTCGCTTGGTCTGTACTGATGTCGTGTGTCTCAACGTGTAATTTAGAACGCCGTTTCAGAAGACCATGAATACCACTGCGTCGTGAACTTGGATTGTTCGCGTAGGTGGCATAATGGAACAAAATTGGGACAAGAAAATGGTTGGTAGTAGAGACATAAAAAATATTAGTAGTTGAAAAAGGGAAGTAGTTGTAATTAAGCTACTATCGAGTGTTGTTGGATGTTTGCCTCAGTTTGTGGGACAAGATGAGGTGATTCATTTTTAAGACCGACCCTTTACAACCCCCTCCTAACGTTGTGAGGATCAACAGTGTTGCGTTCTCCAGAAGGAAATACCTTACTGCCGAAGCACCGCAATAAAACTTTGTCATCGGATCTTAAGTGGCTGTTCTTAGTTTTACCGTCCTCTGGTTGACCTGTCATGGTAATAGCTAAAGGAATTAATCTTCCACCCAATACACCTTATTTTAGCTACCACGATAAGAAGGTACCAGCTACAGTTGGATACTGCTACAAGGTCCCAGGTTGTAACAATTCAATTTTTTAGTGCTTCCTAATTTGTAATAATTTTCAATAGTTTAAGCTAATTCTAAATCATTGGAACATCTGAATACAATGAACTGATTTGGTCTCTAATTATAAACAATTACTCTACATTGTAATTAATTTGATAATTTGGAAAATGTATTCAATGTTATGAAACAAAAGCGAAATTACATGACTTAGAATTACTTTCCTGTTCCTTAAAGTAAACAGCTTTACCACTTTTTTTTTGTTGGTAAATTAATGTTCTTTTTTTTCCCCAAAATTTCACATTATGTTTTAGTGTTGTTTTAAACAATAACTGTCTAGTAGTAAAGTATCCCCGTTTTAATTACTTGGACACATTTTATAATAATAATAATTATAATAATAATAATAGTAATTTCAACTATTATTATTACCATTACTAATTTTGATGTTTCATAATCCATTTGACTAATTCATAAAGCAATTTCATGCTAACCGTAGGAAGACTAAATCAAATACAAACCTACTGTAGTTTTGGGTTTTTATTTTCCAAAAGCTTTTTCTGTTTAAAAGAGCAGGTTTTTAGGTTTTCAAGAGTTTGTTTACTAATTACATTTACATAGTTATAACAATTTTGAATAAACATTTGCTTCATATGAGTTGGCTGATTAGAAGTAAATAATAATACGCAAATGCTAATTTACTTCGTTTTGGTAACTAGTCTCTTCATAAATAGTTTTGTAAAGGTTCATGTTTCCACGTTTTCGATGTTAAAGATTGTAATGGATTTCCTTTTTTTGACATGCATACATCGTAAGTGGATTGTCTTAAATTATACTTGCATCCAATTGTTGACGATCACATTGACACTCGAACCTAGAACATTTAATTAGTTAGACACACCTAATAGTAATAATGGTTAATATTAGTATTATAGGGTTTTGTTTAAATCACGAGCTGATGTTTACTAGACCACTCCTCAGTAGTGCGTGTTCACGACCTCATCACGGAGGAGTCCGTCGCTAGAGAGAATCATTGGTTCAGCTAACATCAGTTCTTGATTTGAACTGTGAAAAGTTAACTTTATTATTACATTTAGGGTTTTATAATCCATCTAGCTGATTCATAAACAATATTATCCAGCTGATGAGTTTCACATCAGAAGAAACTCGCGTTCTAGTCTCCATTGTTAGTTACCATCCACAAAATAAGTTGTTTTGAAAAGCAACACATCACCACAGGATCGTTCTCAGAAAAATGTAAATAGACGGTTTTATTATATATGAAAAGGTTTCAGATATTACCTAAACCATTTTGAAACTTTTGAAGTTGATACTAGTGCATCTTATGCAGTCCAATAGATGGGACAGTAAAATGAAAATGAAGCCAACATAGTTTAAAAGGTACACTGTGTCAACTGTGATGAATGCTACATTGTACAAGGTTATATTCTATACTTACACGTTCACAAATGTAGATTAGCAGATAAACAACACAATATAGCATTCACTTTGCCAGCGTCTGTAACCAATTACAAACATAAACTTGACTGAGAAATTAACAAAATTTGAAATGTGGAAATACCACTGAGTTTGTTTAAATGCCAAAATAATAAAATGTAGATCAATCTGTGACCATTCAAGATGATGCCATATATCCAGTTTGTCAGGCCTCGTGGTGAGCGCTGAATATTGAGACCACTAAATTAGCATTCGATGATTTACATTTGTAATCTCTATTGACTCGTACTAGCACGAGTTGACTGAAGTCTAAATTTCAATCATTGTAAACGAACTCAGTTGTCTAAAAGTCAAACATGTCATAAGACTTGAAATTTTTGGATTCATTACCTTATGGAGTGGCAAATAATCATTTATGCCAAAGTTCCATATAAACTTTCTGTTTTTCATTCATGTCTTAACATAGAACGTGCAATTTAAAATCCCTTAAATTTACATGTTGCAAACACTAAAGTATTAAATAAACATGACATTGGTTACTATTCGCCAACGAATTATTTTTTTTTTCTACTGTCATTATTATATAGCAACTCACTTGCAATTGAGTTTGCTCTAATGTAATTCGGTTAATTCCTTTTGTTAACTTATTAAACGGACCAAGTCATCTATACTATAACGACTTATTGTACCTTTATTATTGTTATGCTTGTATGAATAAGTTTGCTTGAACATTGTGGACTGCCCACGCATATATTCTCCCGCTAACCTTATTATTAGCCGCCTAATCGATTCGATAATCCATTCATTTTTCTATATATATGTATACATGTATATTTAACACTCTACACATTCTCGGTCTGCTGACTCATTCGCCTCTCTGCTTTGTGGTTTGAGTTAGCTGCTAATCAAACTGTAGTAGCTGCTTCTCTTTACCATCTGATTTCAAACACCTTTGAGGGATTATACGATAACGGTTACGAGAGTGATTGGTCAACGAAACACAGCCACTACAATTATTTGTCAGCATCAATCACTCTCCAAGTTATACTATAATCTCTTACGCTCATCCTATTATCATTGAAATAAGCTAATTGATTAATTTTATTAATTGAGAAAAAGAGAATCTCCCCACCTTATTTCTTTATTTTAGAAATATTATCGAAAAACTAATAGTTTATCATTTTTATATTTATCACTATGACATTTCATAAATCAATAAAATGAAATCATTATCAATGATTTCACTAATCATTGATTTATCACAATGGTGATAATAGTAATAACAATAATCTTATCGTTGTATATAACGTAAGTAATTTTCTTTACTTGAGGAAGATAACGATAACTTTTGTTGAAAACATGTAATTGATGTTTTGTACATTTTGGCATATATTTGTGTATAAATCAATATAGATTAAAATATATAACGAATTGTATATCATTATATAGTAATATATATATATATATATCTATATAATGAAGTGAATTCATTTATTTTACAGATTCTCTTCAATTGCTTTCAACGATAAAACAATGTCAAGAATTATTTATCATCAATCTACATTACTTACTTACGCCTGTTACTCCTCACGAAGGAGCATGGGCCGTTCACCAGCACTCTCCATCCAACCCTGTCCTGGACACTGCTTACTAGCTCTTTCCGGTTGTTATTCATCTTTTTCATATACGCTTCTATTTTCCGACGTAATATGTTTTTGGGCCTTCCTCTTTTCCGCTTCCCTTCAGGATTCCAAATTAGCGCTTGTCTCGTAATGCAGTTTGATGATTTGCGTAATGTATGTCCTATGCATTTTCATACTTTATATGATATCACTGAAGATTACTAAAATAACAATAATAAGTATGGAAGAAGAATTATAAATTAGTAACATAGATGTTCATCTATGTTACTAATTGTGAAATAACTTGAAAAATTCTTGAAGAAAACACATTATGAAATGATTCGACGACATAAATATTAACGTCAAAATTACTTCTTAAATCAATATTTTACTTCATACTCTTGAGCTTCATTCTATTTTGTGGTTAATAAGTAATTTACAAATCATCATTGTTCCTATAGAAACATTTCACGGATTTTCACAGTTACTAACATAAATATTCATCTACTTTACTAATTATATAATTCTTCCATACTGATTGTCGTTATTCTACTAATCTTCAGTGATATTGTAGTGAACAAGAACATCATTGGGGACAATCGAATGTATTTAGGCACATAATTACAAAGCATCTCAATAAAATCTGCGAACCATATATAGTAAATCGTTAATTTGCTAAATATCACTCGATAATATCAAAGTTGACTGTTTCTGTTGCAAACATCAATCCATTGTCTTAGATTTCATTGTTCATGCGTTTTCATACAAATTGCATTGTGTTTCCACTCTTTCTTTCTTGATCTTCGCCCATCTTCTGCTGCCAAACATTACGTTCCTAACTCGCATCATATACTACTTATGTCTACATAAGTAGGACACACCACAATATCATATAAAGTATGTAGATTGGCGATAAATAATTATTGACATTGATTCTTGATTGAAAGTAACTGAAGAGAATCTATAAAGTAAATCAGTTCATTATTATTATTATTATTATTCTGTGTGGTATTTTGTTTTTGCTTTACTTAAATATATAAAAGAGGAAAATAATGAACATAGACGTTGAATTTTGTTTATTTGTAAATTCTTTTAATCCAATAAGATGATTATGATTTTGTCATTTCATTCACAATAGTCTATTGGAAAGTGAACAACCATTGTAAAGAACATAAAAATTATTTGAAAAAGTACCACTAAATAGTGAACAGCTTTGATGGTGAACATTTCTTGGATCATTTCATTATACAATTGACAAACCAGATATAAGAAATTATTACATAAAACTATGTGAATCTGTATATTAGCGAAATGACAAACCAGTCAGTTACATTGAGGAATGAATAAAAAACTTTCACATATATATCTATCAGCATACTCAACTAATGTGCCCCAACTAGATTCCTATCAAAATCACTATCCAACATTGATCAAAACTATTTCATGCTATCTGTAAAGTTTAAAACAATTAGTGCCTTTGATAAATTTCGATAATGCAATGAGAAGACGAAGTTGATCAGAATTATGTGATTATATATTAGCGAAATACATTTCAAACAATTTGATCACAGATCCATACTTGTTAAGACATTTTTTGTATGAAAATTAAAACATCAACTAGACAGGTTAAAGGTAAGTCATAACAAAGAAAACAAATAATAAGGTACACAAAAACAATATGATAACCACTCTAGATAATAAATCAATATTACCAGGGTTGGTTAAGTGTAAGGACAAATTGTTTTTGAATGCATAAAAGGGATGCATAAAATATCCAGTTAATAGCTAATTTAAGTCTCCGTTTCAACATGAGACTATTTATATCGTCTCTAAATGGTAACGTAATATAAACTTGCTTTTTAGGTGCCAGAAGCATCATAGATCTAATCGTATTGTAACACTTCCAGCGGTTTATGAACTTCAAAGAATATTCATTATTCACTAACGTATCAGTCAAGAGGTTCATCTCGACTTCAATAGTATCACTAGTACAAATACGATTGATTCTATATATGTGATCAGATTGTTCGAAATGTATTGCTCTAATATATCACATAATTTTGATAAACTTCATCTTCTCATTGCATTATCGAAATTTATCTGTAAAGTATTCAATAATTTGGGAAATAGGAATATGTACAAACTGTATAAATATTCATAAACATAAACTGAATGATAGACAACACAACTGTCATTTGGTTTATAACTCAACAGGAAATTCAAGTTGATTTCAGTCATATTTATGTAAAATTTCAAGTAGAGTTAAAAAAGAAAAAAAAAACAACAACTAAGTTATAAAAATAAAATTGTTTAACATTATTTTCTACTAGTAAATAAATTTGTATCATTGATTGACAGATCATTTACCTAATTCACTCATAACCCAATTCAAGTAGTTCTATTATTGAATAGTACGATGAGACAAAATGCTAAACCCAAATGAATTACATATAACAATTAAAGAATAACATTCTACATTAAAGTTACAGTATGTTGATATATGATTAAATTTCTTTCAGTAAGATCTCACTACATGATATCTAGAATAGTCTATACGATCATATCCTCTTAATAACCATTATTTAAACTAATTGATACTTTTATTTAGAATATATATTGTAGGCTCAGGATATCGATCTCCCAATCCCTTTGTTGAGAACATTAGTAATATATATATATATATATATATATATATATATATATATATATATACTACATTGTAAAATCTGTAACCATAATGTGTACGAAAATAGTCCATTGTTACGTAATTAGAGTATTTTGATTATCGTTCAGATTTTTATATTTTCCACCAATTTTACATGAATGATATTCACATTAATTCTACTTAATTTATTGATTAAATATTCCTAGATTTTCCATGATTGTCTAACTTGAATTGATTTATGATCTCAACTATTAAAATGACTATAATAACCACAAAATCCCCCTTCTGATATATCTAATGTTTTTTTTTTATTTTTAAATTTCCCTCTTGTAACTGTTTTGTTGATCAACAATACAATCGATTATTTGTAATTATAACTCATTATAGTACAATGGAACTTTTTGTGTAAATAGTTATATGAACAACAATGAAAAAAAATATATTTTTTTATTATTTTTCAATCAATTATCATCTGATCCAATAAATTGAATGATCAAAAGGAATAATTAAGTTTATAGGAATATCATTTGAAGATTGTTAGTTCGTTAGTTAGTTTATAAATATGATAATGACAAGTTATATAATCTATGCCATTAATCTATTTGTATAGGTCAATCGAAATGATATTGAATTCTAGTTAAAATAAAATATATAGAATATGGAGTGTAAAAGAAATAATGTAATTATTAATAATCAGATCAAATATTTTTGATAAAGGATCATGAATTCAATCGATAAATAATGAATCAATTGTTTTACATTTAATTTACTCTTAATATGTAAACGGACTAAAAACCCACGTGATGATCTTGAGCAGTGATGGGTAGTGAAAAGAGAAGAGATGGAAAAGGCATTAGTGCTGATAGGTAACAGTACATATCTATTCAGACTTGTCAAGGAAACAAGTATTAAAGATCCGACTGTTAGTGAAACATTCTCAGAATAAGATATAACTAGGTGGTTGAACCGACGGGTAGAACACTTTAGGCAATAGTTCAACTGTTCTTCAGTCACACTTCAGTTACCAACTATCTCCAAGCAAGCTAAATAGGAAACTGATAGGAGTCCTCTAACACTTAGTGCATATCTGTTCGGTACCTCCTTGTACTAATGTTTATGTGTTTAAATAGTAATGATCTGTAAAGACAAAATATTCACTCTTTGGCAAATTCTGGGACATAGACGTACTTTTTGACGTCCAGCTGTAGTTATATTCCTTAACTTTAAGGCGGTGTTCGACCCCGATCTTGAGTTCCTGCAGTTGCACCTGTTATTGAAGTACGTTGAATTTTTATTGGCTCTCCACTTGAACACTACCAGTCGAGTCAGAGCTTATGACAAACTGTCATCGTGATTAGTTCAAGTGGTGTTCGTTAGGATTGTCCATTCTTATTGAACTTTGTTATGGATATGCTTCTAGAGATTACACTTTCGTCGTTTGACTTTTCAGGGATTGATCTTCTACCAGGAGATTCACTTGTTGACTTAGAATACTCAGGCGATGTAGTTCTGTTTAGTGAAGTTACTGACAAAATGTAGAAACCTATGACCAACTTAAGCATCAATACCAACAATGTAAAATGTTGCTTGAGCATTGGGTTGCGTGATCGCCTGAATTAATTATACGAAGTGAAGTAGTTGAACACATCGACTGCTTCACTTATCTTGGGAGTCTCATCAGTTCTAATGGTCTGGCGTCTGGCGAAATCTCGGCATGGGTTCAGAAGGTTCGATCGGCTTTTGCCAACTTGCATCACTTGTGGCGTAGGCGAGATATCCGTCTTCTAACTATAGAGCTAGTTTGCTGTTAAACAGTTTGCTGCGTTCTACCTCATGGATGCGAAACATCGCCATTAAGATTAGATGATATTCGTAAGTTACTGGTATCCTATCATAGGTGTCTTCGAAGCAGTGCTCGTGTATTTTGGGAGTGCCTGGGTTAAGAATAGAGTACTAGGTAAAGATGGGGAGTCGATTGATTAGGTAATAAATCTTCATCAACTGAGGTGGTTGGGTTATGTGTTACGTATACTCAACCACCGCCTACCTCAATGGGCAATGTTTTCTGGCCTATGAAGTCACTGACGATTGGACTTAGCCATGTTTTTAGGTGTAGATAACCTGGTTCGGGTCTGTGTGGTTATCATAAGCAACGGTTAGAGACTTTAAATGACATCGTTTTTAATGGCGTAAGCGCATTGATTTTTTGTCTTCCCACAAATTCTGAGCTTGTAAATTCCTCTTAACATTTTTGTTTCACTGATTTGTATTTTGTTTTCGAGTGGTATCTTCCATGCCTAATCTTTCCTACTACCACTGATACTGTTACCACCTCTACTGTTCTGGGATTTCGCCAGACAACTACATCTGTATACTAATGAGGTGTGACAACTTGAAGCGATGTACATACTCACAGGTTTTACGTTGTTATTGACTGATTGATCTCATTTACAGAATAGCACATGTTTTACAGATATGTTTTTATCCACGCTTATGAATATTATTTGGCTTTCATGTTTGGACATTTTGATTAATCCATACTTTATAAATGTTATGGGTATTTTTTATTGCTTTTTCTAGATATACGTTATCTGAGCGAATAGCGATCAATCTGTGAAAGATTTAAAGCGAATATGAGTAACGTCAATTTTAAGAGTAATTTATAAATCACAATACCTGGTAGATTGTATTATATCATATAATTAACAGTCAGTCAGTCAGTAACAACGTGGAACCTCGTACGTACATACATCAGTTCGAGTTGCCATACCACATTAGTACAGAGATTCAGTTATTGATTCAAATCTCATAGTGCTAGAGGTACTAAAAGTATTAGTAGTGATAGGGGACATTAAGGTTTGATGATGTTATTTAAGGAGTATAGTTCAATGGAATAGATTTGGAAAGAAAATAAAAGACATGAAGAATACAGAAGATTAGAGTTTGAGAGAACACAGAGAGTGGATGCACCTGCGCCATTGCAAACGATTTTGAGCCATGTCATTCAAGGTCTCTAACCATCGGTTGCTATCATCTCGTGGTCCTCAACCATGTAGTCTACACCTACTAACATGGCTCACTCAGTCCACTTGTCAGTGACTTCATGGATTTGTGTGATGTTTTGGTTTGGCCGCCCCTAACTTTCTTCCAACCTACTCCTACACCAGAAAACATAGCACCTCGGGGCAGTCGGTGGTCTGGCATGCGCAACACATGTCCCAGCCATCTCAACTGTTTAAGCTTCACTACTTCATCAATTGATTTGCCATCCTTACCTAGTACCCGTTTCCTAACAACTGAGTTGCTTACTCGGTGGTCCCAGGATATACGAGCTATGTTTCGAAGACACCTATGATCAAATACTAGTAATCTACAAATATCCTCTACTCTCATATAATAAACATTCTACTTAGATTGTCTGTGATATCACGATTATCAATAGTTGATCATTTTTACTGAACTGATGGATATTAATTGTATAAAATTATTAATCTAGGTCTTTTACTTTAGACATTTTTTTGATATCACAGGATCGTCATTCATTTCCATAAACCTTTCCAATTTCATTCTCATTCAATAATAATATTAAATAGCTGTTTTAGTTCTGAGATTATTGGATTCATTATGACTATTGAGTAAATTACAGTAGTTATGTATAAGCGTAAAGTAATCATTTATTTTGATAAGCAAGGAAATATTCGAAGGAAATTTATGATTATACTAGTCTCTTAGATACTATTCTAAAGAGTTTTTTTTCCTCACTATGTACTTTTGATTTTGTGAATATATATATGTATGTTTGTGTTTGTGTGCTTGTCTTGTTGAAAACATGTGATCATTCTTTTTTTCTTTTTCTTTTTTTTTTGAACACTAATTTATTCCATTTAGAGAACAGTTGTATATGATGTATTTATGTTCAGTTTTTTTTTGTTGTTGTTGAAACTTTTCACGTTATGTAATCAATCATTTAGTGATTAGTATATTTACTTATTCATTTGATCAATCGACTTGTATCTAAGCATAAAATAATATGACAGTTTATAATTTATAGATTACTTGTGAAAGGTAAATAAAAGTCAGCTGACCATGTGCCTGTGTACATGTAACACACACATATATATATATAATGTAAAAGTACTAGAATTCGTCTTGAAATACATTTATTATCTATTTCAAAACTGTTTTATGTAATAATTCTAGAACATTTAAGGTTGTTTTGTTGTTGTTGTTGTTGTTGTTGAATATTTTAGAATGTAAAACGTTGAAAATGAGAAATGAAAAATGTATTTGTACTTCTTATACATTTTGTTAAGTTTGCATAACTTTTCTCAAAATCTGCATAATAAAACATGTCACCAGTTTGATTTTTCTTTTCGTTTCATTCATTCATTCATTCATTCATTGGAAAAAGTTTCTTTAAAACCGTAATGTGTTGTTATAACTAGGTGAGTTTTAATATTCAGTTTGATCATTGAAATCATCCTTAAACAACTATAAACTATTGCTTTGTAATTGATTTTCAAGCCTCTTACAATTTAAAGAATTAAAGTGTTTAAAAGTGATGAAGAATTCATTTCCCTATAGAAATACTTTAGTTCTATTCATTAACTTCCTTTATGAATACAAAGCTTCAGTTGTATTTATCAAATACGTTTTTTTAGTTCATGTTTAGCGAATTCATGCTTACTGGATAAATGGTTTTACGCTACATGAATACTCTATTTTTCTAACTTGTCGTTGCTTGACATGAGTTGTCTTGATAGACTAGATGAAAACGCTATATGTACGTATTTAACAACATTTTCAAAACATTACTTGAATTAATTATAATGCTGATTATCAGTTGATTGTTTTGATTTTCTATTAGATATATCTATCCCCTCTAACATGTAAAGAATATTATTACTACAAATAATGCATGTTATTTGAAGTATTGAGAAATCAGCTTGTAGGTAATGTATACTAGATTATTATTATTACTATTATTATTATTAGCGGCTTTATTCAATATTATAGTTTTTGGTACAATATTAGAATTTTTAGCAC
This sequence comes from Schistosoma spindalis, assembly GCA_946903255.1. NCBI lineage: Eukaryota > Metazoa > Platyhelminthes > Trematoda > Strigeidida > Schistosomatidae > Schistosoma > Schistosoma spindalis. Next base: position 47,103,304 of record OX336418.1, read on the forward strand.
AAAGTTTTTTCAACAAGTTTTCCTTTCTTATTTCTTGATCAGTTCCTTGCGATAAATATTGAGTGGTCGCCAGTTAGATGTTAGCGGTTCACGAATCGACATCTGATAAATGTATATCGATTTCGATGCATATTGCCAGTAACCATGATGTCTCTGATTGAACTCATTTGTAACTGAATAAGTTATGAGAGTAAAACAAACAAGAAAAGGGATAACTTGTTGAAATATCCAGATGGCAGGGACAGGTAGTCCAGATATTCAAGCAGACTGTCTTATTGATTATTTGCTTTTTGTAATGTAATCATATCTGTACTGTCCAATCAATTGTTTCTCAAACACAACGTAATAATAATAATAATTATTATTATATAACTGTAAAGATTTTTATACAAATATCATGGTTACTTTTCATATATCCAAAAAAAGAAAACTTGATGATGATTGATTTTCTTCACAAATAAAACGAGTTCATGACAGATTAGCCTTCAAAATTTACTACGGTTTTTTTTTCTTTTTTCAAAATGGTTAGCAACTAACTAACTTGTATTATGATTTGTTTTCATATTCTAGTGTATGTTTTTATGTATATAGGTAATTGTTTGTTGACATATTTATTTGACATGTGTCATATATATATTTAATACTATCAAAGTACAACTAAGGTTATTCAATTTTCAAAAATGTACTATGGTTAAATTCTTTTGTGTATATCATATATATCAAAACAAGTGGTGAAACAGTTGTATATATTTATCTCTATCTATAACCCTATACTGATATATTGAATATGTCTATTGATCACTTAGTGCATTTTCTTTCAACACTGCTGTTTAGAGCATTCAATTTAATGTAGCTCGGTTATCTATCTTTCCCTCGGATACTATTTATTGAATAACGAAAAAATCAATCCCTTGATCAACCAGCAATCACACGGTCACATTGTATAATTACAATATGATCATAGTTGATTAGCATTCTTTCACATAACAAATTGGAAATTCGTTTATTAAATTATAAAATTCTAATTCAATGACAAAAAATTATTTTTTATGAAGATCTATATCCATACTGTTTGTTTGGGAACGATTTAAACTTTTAGTCAAGGCTCTAGAACTTACTGGAAGCATTTTTATATTTCATCCAAGAATTTATAACTTTTCTAGTTTAATTCCCGTTTATTATCTTTTAATCAAATAGTGTTCGGGTGAAGTACACAATCCAGCATTCTGCTATATGTTGTGTATTCGACAGAAACATTGTACACCTGAAGTAAAGTCACTTAGACCAGTTTGTGGATCATTTTCAATTCTAAGCAAAGTTACATCCTATGTGCGGATGTAAAGTGATAGGAAGGCATTGAATTGATATTTTCTAAAAATTGATAGAGGTAGTTCCATTTAGAATTATACCTCATAAGTCTTAGTCTAAAACTGTCCACAATTCGTAGTTGGGAACGAGTTAGTATCAACATTTTTTAAACTTTCATTTACGTTCCTATCTTTATGTTTTGAACACCATCAGTAAAAATGCATGATTTAGCTTTTAGTTTAGACTAAATTGTTCTGTCTACAGAATGATTATGTAGCTTAATACTTATGGCATTTAACTTACAACTATTGAGTCACAAGTTTAAGCCATGCTTCTCTTCGCTTTAGGCAACCTTGTACTAATATCAGTAGCCCTCGGTTTGAGAGCGTGACTCGAAAATAATTTTGCGAAGCTGTAACTCATAAACGAATGTATAATTAGTGATTGATTATATTTTCATAAATATTATCTTTTGCTTAAGTTATTGTTTCTTTAAGATAAGTGTGAATAAAAAAACTACCGTTTAAACTAACCAACTCGAAGAACTTGAGATTTTCATATACTTCAATTATGAATGTACATATTTGTACTCCTTTTTATAATATAAAAAAGAAGCTTCCTTTACGACGTTACACAGTTTCTTAACATGCTTCAGTTTACTTCTTATAAGTTCCCAAATGCCTTGGTACGGCCGAGAGTGAGGAGAGTCCGCTCACCCTCTCAAAATGCTCTCACATGACCACGCGTATATAGCCTCTGCTAGGGGAGTCCTACTTACTAACTTCTCGTCTCGCGGGGGTCGTTTACAAAATTAGAGGATGTAAAGTGAATGTCCGGCGCTTTAACCGGATTCGAAATCAATGGTGCACATGGGCTAGCTCCAGTATCCTGAAAGAACAAATGGCGTATGAAGCAATCGTTGGTCACTGGCTACCATGGGACTACATCTCCTTACGATGCTCCACTGCCTTGTGGATCAGACCTTTAGGTCGAAGACTCCGGGTGTGGTCCCCTAAGAAAACCACCTGCTTTGGTCTGGGCACCCGTGCAGTATCACAGCCTACACACAAATTAAATGAGATCTGTGTGGCGCATATGTATTTGTTGCCTCCTTGTACCAATATCTATGTGTTCAAATAATAATAATAATGACTTCTTATCATGTAATTGATTTGATTATCTCCAACTTTTTCCTTATTCACCTTAAAACCTTACTGTTTATATATGTATGTGTGTTAATGTTTCTACCCTGCTCCTTAAAGGGAAATAAGGCTTAAAACTGTGTAGTTAAAATTTGAATGCTTCTAAGTACTAAACCTTTTCTATATTGATGTATATATTTTACATAATAATTATCAAAAGAAATTACTATGTTCACAAAAGGTTTCTATGAATATATATATGTATATGAACTTTATATTTAACTAAGTGTTTTGCCCTGATTATTTGAAAATGAAAGAAAAAAATGGGAAAGAAAATTTTGGTGTTTTTGTAAATTGTTTAGAATTTTCTCATAGTGACTAGTTTTTTTTTATTTTTTTTCTATTTATTTGCAAAGTATTGTAAATATTCAATTGATACTGTTTTATTTGAATCGTCCCATTGATGTTTAGGACTGAAATTGTTCAGTCTCTTATTGGCATATGTGCATACTGTGCGTATACCTTGATACTGCCTTAATTTACAAGCATTATAAGCAAAGATGGATAGTACCGAATTGAACATCGACTCTGAGATGCAGGTAAATCCAGCTGACCAGTCCCAAATAGGGGGAAACGCGCGTCCTGGATTCCACTGCTAGCCACTATCCATCTTTGCTTATTGTAAATATTCCTTGAGATGATTAACCTTTTTTTCTTCTGACCTAACAATACATTAACATATAAATATACGTATATAGGTATAAATGGAAGTTTTTGTTTTATATGTAACTCAGTTGATTTTATCCATTTATACTAATAGTTGAATATAATTATTTACAATTTGTCTCAAAAAAAGTGTGAATTACATTATTTATGTAATAGAGAAAGTGTTACTGATTCATATTACTTCATTAAATGAGGTGTGACTCAAAGGTGTGTGTGTGTGTATGGCCTCTTATTGTGACCACCATAGACAACACTGCTTTGATTATTTTACTTTGGATATTAAGCTAGTCGTGCAAACATATTTGTGTATACACCAAAACCTAGAAAAATAGACGTTTGACTTTTTACAGAGGTATTAAGTTATCAGTTGTAAATATTGGACATTTATTGGTTGTGTTACGAGTTCAATTTCTTCTTTCACCTTATAACGTTTATATAGCTAGATAATTGTGTTGCTTATCATATTATATAGGTCATAGTTTAGTTTATGAACATACATGTAGTTACTATGGTCAATACATCAATACACTAATACTATAAACCATATATAATAAGGTTTTAACTTATCGAATGAATCAAATCCCTGAGATTATGCTTCGATTCATAGATGTTGACATTTCACTTCCAATGTTTTTATGAACAAAACTTTCAACTTCGAACAAGTTGTTGTTGTTGTCAATTCAAATTCACACAAAAATTGTGTATCATTTAAATGAATTTAAATAGAATATCGATTTGTGATTTTATCTACTTATTAGATAAGTTATGTTTTAGATTTTAAAGTTGCTAACAATTGCCTACTATAGATGTTTAAGATTTAATGTACATGAGTGATATTTTAAGAAATATATCACTTACTATTAAAAATTTGTTTTGTTGCCAAGTTATTTAAATGCATACAAATAATTCAGTTCTTTTCTTAAATAACTCCAGTTTATTACCATCATAATTATTACTGCTAATACTTGACTTGTAAGTTGTCAAGGTTTCCCCTTTATTTCATTCGTATAAATGTTTTTTTTTTCTTTTTTACAACTGGTTTCAACTTTTTCATAAATTATCAATCCAGAAATAATCGATCACGAAGAATTTGAAATTTTAGTAAACCTGTTCAATTTTTCTAAAGATCTGTTTCTAAGTGATATAAACTGACAATAGTTATTTCTTTTCATAAAGGATCTAGGTATATTTTCAAATTACTATCTGGGAACATACTTACTGTTGAAATGTAGTACTTTTGCATTCAACTCAGAGAGAGTTTCATCTAGGAATTGAATAACGTCATATGGAATACTATTAAATTTTTTTATAGTATTATATTATTATTTAGTTCTATAACAGTACTAGAAATCGAAGTATATAACGTTTTCCTGAACTTGTTACAATATAGTCGTTTTAAAGAATTAATACAGTTTTATTTGCATCACAATCACTAAGCATGATGCTTCTTTTTGCGAGGCAATGTTATGATGATCATGCTTTCCGAATTACGTAAGACATTCCTTTTACTTTCATTACCCAAGGTAATTCTACTAACAACCAAACGGATGTGTCACATACTACTGAAAGTTATGGATTACATTGAAACTTTACATTTCCCCACTTAGAATTCATCTCGTTTTCTATTATGTTTTACTACTACTGATTTACAGTAATATATCATGACAGGATAATATTTACTACAGTCCACTTGATTTCCATCTAATATTCATTTATATCAATATACTTTACCAAGACAAAACTCGTAAACAATTACAATTTGTAAACCATATATATATATATATATATATATATATATATATATATATGCTGTTGAAGTTGAATGTTACAGTTTGGTCAATTTCTGACAGTTGTCAGTTGGTTTTTTTCCATTGAACAAATTTTGAAAAATCTATTTTTTTTTCTCGTGGTTTCTACTTTCCTAAATATGTAATTACATGAATGAAACCAGTTTGAACATGTGCAATTGTGAGATTAATAAATGCTACAACCTCTACAAATAATTAGATTAATTAACTTTAATTTTGTAGATTCACAACATGGTATTCTGCTTAGTGACTTGATATCATTAACTTATTATTATTATTATCATTATTATTATTATTATTATTATTATTATTATTATTATTATTATTATTATTATTAGTAGTAGTAGTAGTAGTAGTAGTAGTAGTACAATTTTATAACAAAGTATTTCAATAATTGTTAACATGTGTATTTAAGCAACAGAAATATTATAGATGTGTGTGTGTGTATGAAGTTACATTCTTTCCTGGGAATTTTATCGCCTAATCATTAGTTAAACTTCAATAAATAATCAGATGTAAGCAAAAGGAGTCGCCCATTTTTCTCATAATGATTGTAGTTATCGTTGAATCCATAATTTTCTCTAGGAGAGACCCATTGCTTGACAAGTAGTAAGGCTGTCTTAAGAAAATAAAAACAAACGAGATGTCCTGCTGTTAGTCAAAGATGTATTTTATATGTTCCCACCATTGTTTTCTACGCATGGAACGTATTGGCTTTAGGAACGTAAGTTCATAGATGGTTTAGTAACCTTTACATGTCACCGGTTATGTAGATAAAACCTGGTCAAAAGATTGGGTTGGGTTATGCTTTAATAAATACTTTCTCTTTTTTTTCTAGTTCCCCAGCAATCTATATTAGTTCCCATATAATCCTTAATTATTAATTGCTGAGTTAGAGTGCTTTTAAAAAATCTTTTATCAATACTGTCATACAGTTATAAGTGGCGAGAGTCCGCTCTCCCTCTCCAAATGCTCTCATATGACCACGCGTATATACACTCTGCCAGGGAATTCCTACTCACTGCCTTCTCACACCACGGGTGTTGTTTACGAAAATGAGAGGACAAAAAGCGAATGTCCGGCGCTTTAACCGGATCCCAAACCAATGGTGCACATAGGCTAGCTCCAGTATCCTGAAGGAACAAATGGCGTATGAACCTATCGTTGGTCACCGGCTACCATGGGACTGCATCTCCTTACGATGCTCCACTGCCTTGTGGATCAGATATTCAGGTCAAAGGCTCGTGGTGTGGCCTCCTTAGAAAACCACGTGGTTCGGTTTGAGCACCCGAGCAGTATCACAGCCCTAACACATATCAAATGAGATTTGTGTGGCGCATATGTATTTGGTGCCTCCTTTTACCAATACCTATGTGTTAAAATAAATAAATAAATAAATAACAATTATAAGTAAATAAATGAATTCATAACCCTCATACATTACATATTTATTATTTCCTATACTACTAATCTACAAATAATTATTTGGTTATTATTGAAAATTCGTTTGTTCAATTACATCGAATTGTTAGTATCCTAGGGCTAAAAAATTCCTAAATTAATTTTTTTATCCAGAAATCAGAAACGTTATTATATTATAACCTACTTTTAGGACTTGTGTAAATGTAAATTCATTGAATGACCAGAGGGAATTATGGACATTAAAATACAATGCTTATTTTTTCTTTTTCTTTTACAGTTCATCAAATTAGTGCTGATAAGAGTATGCTAATGGTTTTTTATTATGAATTTTACTAGTTTAGATTTCGAAGGAATAGTGAAACAATAACACTTGAATAATGATAATCTGTGATTATTAATGAAGAGAGGCTATGACAAAAAGCTTCAAATTTTATAGTTTGTCATCCTATATATTTGACCATTAAGAAATCAGGGACAGATACATCATTATGTTAAGGGTTATCTGAGATACCTGAAGGCTCTAAGTTCGATTTCCGATAAGATGGTGAATTTTCATTGATAAATGGTATCATACTAAGGAAAAATAACTGGCTGGTACTTTATATTTTTCAATGGTTGTCTAATCAATATTAGTTCATGATGTCAAGTTAAAAAATTAATCAATATTGTTGGATTTTTATTTACTCAACTAAGAACTATCTATCATGTATTATTCACTTTAAATATATACTGATTACTCTCTGGAGGATAGATATATTCATCAAGTACTTAGTGTTTAGTATAAATTTAAAGGAAATAACATCTCACTCAAATCTGTTTTATAATCTTGTCAAACCACTTATATGACTATTCTTATACCATAATGGTGGATTATGTCGATTTTTTTGTTTTGTTTCTATTGGTTACAGTTTTTACAATTGTTAAGTTCAATGGACTGAGTAATTTAAATTTACCCTTTGTATCTTATCAATAAATAATTTCCTATTGTGTAAACTAGAGCAAAACATCAAAATGAGTAGAATATGTTTTTTTTTTTTGATAAAATCCTCGAAAGGTTTCCCTTATCTTATTTTTAAAAATACATTTTTACATATATAAATGGGAAAAGAACTTTGTAATTTGGTAGTGATCAATAATATTGGTGTTCATTATACCACTAGACATGATTACTGTTTTATTTATTGTATAATACAGTCTTGAATGATATTATCACCACTAGCATTACGACTAAATTAATTAATAATCTGTAATATATTATTATTATTATTAATGGTAGCTTGTTTTGATTCCCAACTGTGAAATGATTACCATAAATTTTATTATCTCCCAGTTTGTTTTCATTTACCTAATTATCGAAATCAATCGTACAGAAGTATTTATGCATGTCAATAAAAAAGTTTCGAAAGTGTAAATGGATTTCACTGATTGTAAAAGTCTAGTTAATACATCACATTGACTAGTGGGCATTTTTTTTTCTTATCTATTCTTTAAAAATAACTGAGATTAAGCAAAATACAAATGTTCATCAACATTCTATCCTATGTGAATAAGATTGTCTGAAACCTTTGATGGTTAAGGAATTGTGGCAGACAGCAACCGTCTAATCATATATGCTAATAACTTATAATAATAATAATTATTATTATTATAATTAAGTTTTTGAGTGAGATCATGAACCGATTGATGTTAGACCACCATTGAAAACCTGAAAGCACTGAACGGCCGTTTCGTTCTATTGTGCGCATCTATTTATTATTTATTATTTGAACACATAAATATTGGTACAAAATGGCACCAAATAGAAATGCACCACACATATTTTCATTTTATTTGTGTGTAGGCTGTGATACTGCTCGGGTGCGCAGACTGAAGCAGGTGGTTTACTTAGGGGGCCACATCCCGAGCCTTTGACCTAAAGGTCTGACCCACAAGGCAGTGGAGCATTGTGAGGAAATGCAGTCCCACGGTAGTCGGTGACCAAGAAATTGGTCCATACGCCATTTGTTCCCGCAGAATACTGGAGCCCATGTGCACCATTGATTTAGGATCCGGTTATAGCGCCGGACATGCGCATCTGGGCACTGCTGAGGAGTCTCACAACGGGACGAAACGAATGCATTGTCTGAACAGCATTTTGATGAATTTACAATGTAAAGAAGTATTTTATTATATAACTTAAGTTTATCGATTTGGATAATTGTTTTAATTAAATTTTCGTTGGTGATTTGCCTAATTTGATTTTTTTTCAAGCATATTTTAATTTCATTCATATAAATAAGGAGTTTTTCTTATTTTCAATGCTTATCCACTTGTTGTAAATCGTTTATCAAATAGACTTTTATCTAGTCGATGTTCAGTCACTTTGTAATATGTGTTTGTGAGGTAACTATACTTCTTGTATGTTGGAATGAAAGTAGATAAGAAGAGGTTCGTATTGACAACCTATTTGTTAAATGTCGAATTTTCTAGTGAACGGAGGGTCACTTTCATTTCAATAGTGTTTAAAATGTCATTTTCTACAATCTAATCAATTTATTCTCTGTTCAATTTTCACACTGATTTGTTTACCGTAAAAGAAAAACAAACAAACAAACTTGAACTACTGTTTTTGTCTTTTCAATTGTCAAAAAAATTACTTAAGTAATAGAAACAATAATATCTCTTCTTAATAATGTTTACAACTATGATTATCATCATCATCATCATCATTTAATCATCTCTTTCAAAGTTACTATTAGTAGTATATTTGATTGAAGGGTTAAAGTAAAAGAAGGTTTTGTATTTAAAACATCAAAACTAAAATGAATCATAATATCTCGTAAGGTAATAATAAAAGTTAACTAATATTTCGATTATATCCAGCTGTTCTGTTATTTTCTAGAGATGATATATTTCACTTTTGATTTCACTCATGTCATGTGATTTCATTGATCTATTTGGTTAGTAAATATATATTACCTGCTTAGTGATTAGAGGCAATCGGTAGGCAGCAAATTCTAAGCTTAAGTTTGAAGTTAGTTCTCTCTTTCTCTCTCTCTTTGTAATGCCAACGAATATCACTTACATTCTTAGAGGTTACCACTAATTCACTGCCTGAATAACTCAGTGGTGTAAGGTATCAAATTGTGACATTGAGTGACAGAAAATTGGATAAACCATTTCCTTCAACGTTATAACATCGATTTGCTGACGAATGCTAATCATCATAAAACCTAGATCTAAGGATTTCTGTCAACTACCTAACATCAAAACACAGTGCACGCAATGTAAAGCCACGTAAGATAGTGGCTAAATAACAATCTGGTTGATAGAATTAGACCATCACAAATGTACTAGACAAGCATGACGTGTTTATTAATCATTAATTGGCATATCTATACATTACCAGTATATATATTGTTCATCTATCTCTAGAAGCGGTGATGATTGTTTACTAAATAAAATACTGAAGGAGTTTATGGGATTCTTTTTTCTTTCAAAAGGCTTAAATGTAGCTATCCGCAGCAATAATGTTGCAGAAATGAAAATTAGTGACTGAAGAAGTTTGTTGAAATTAGTGACATTGTATTCAATTCACTCGCTTGTTGAAAAATGGATACAATTTTTTATGTAATTTACATACCCTCAGAGCATACTGGAAATGGAAGAGAATATATGAATGATCAATTACTGTCAATAAATTTGTCTTGTTGTTTTACAATTATAGATTTATGATTATTGTATTATAGTAGCTACTATACAACATACATTTATTACTTATGAACGAACTAATCAGTTTTAGTCATTGCTGATAGACAATAAATGCTACAACCAGGACAAGGTAACTTGTTTCGTTAGATACCAAGTCTTGAGGGACCTATAAAATGCAAGACTAATTTTTACCTATATAACAGGTCAAGTCGATGAAAATAAATTTAGGTTTGCGAAGAAAGAACTTTTAAATGCTTTGTTTGACCTGTTCAGAAGTAGAGTCATCCCATTCCGTTTGTAATCGGTTTTGTCAATTGCATACTATGGAACATTTATTCAAACTTCGTAAGCTTTTACTTGTTGCTTTCTGTGAAACATTCATTCATCCTTGTCATTATATTACTACAGTAATTCCGACAACATTTTTCATAGTTCATTTGCTTTCTCTGGGCTGAATTATGTAATCATAAAGTTTGCCTTATTCCTGTAGACAAACTCATCAGTTCAAACTCCCTATAGTAGTTGGCTATTAGAATGTTTCTACCAAAATCATCCTCCTAATCTACAAATCTTCTTTATTGTTCCAATATCATAATTATAAGGTTTTACTCTACTAATTATAACTTTTTACTTTGCAGTAACTTTCCCTATTCATTTTTGTGTGATGTTTTAACTTTACCAATAACCTGTTTTGTAAATATTTTAGGCATAATCGATGTGTAATTCATTATATTCAATTGCTAACTGAATCATAACGTTTATGTGTATACTGTAGTACGATTCTTCTTAGAATACAGTATGTAATGAATAGAACCTGAAGTTAAAGTTTTTTGAAAATAAGTTTACTCTCAAATATCCCCTTGTTTTTGAATATAATGATTTCATTTGTAAGTATTAATCATGGATTCTTATTGGTATTTATGTCTTATTGCCCTGGTATGGCCGACAGTGGGGAGAGTCCACTCTCCCTCTCCAAATGCTCTCACATAGCTACTCGTATATAGCCTCTGCCAGGGAAGTCCTACTCACTACCTTCTCGTGGAGGGGGTGTTTCTACAAAAATGATAGAACAAAAAGCGAATGTCCGGCGCTTTAACCGGATCCAAAACCAATGGTGCACATGGGCTAGCTCCAGTATCCTGAAGGAACAAATGGCGTATGAAGCAATCGTTGGTCACCGGCTGGCTACCATGGGACTGCATCTCCTTACGATGCTCCACTGCCTTGTGGATCAGACCTTTAGGTCGAAGACTCCGGGTGTGGTCCCCTAAGAAAACCACGTGGTTCGGTTTGGGCACCCGGGTAGTATCACAGTCCTCACACAAACGAAATGAGATCTGTGTTGCGCATATGTATTTGGCGCCTCTTTGTATCAATATCTATGTGTTAAAATAAATATAAATAAATAAGCATTTACGTTAATATGTTATCGGTATTTTACTTCTGATTGCGTTTTTTTTTCTGTGATGCATCAAAGTAGAAAAGTCATTAATCAAAATAAAATGCACATTTTTTTTCACTTTTTACTTCATGAATTTTATTTTCTACTACTTTGGAGGTCTATTCTATACGTGGACATTTACATGTTTATCAATAGAATACTATTGTTTTTTTTTCTCGAATTGTACATGATCAACTATGTTAGGTGTGTGAAATATTCATTTGTTTACTTCGTATTGAATGGAATGGGGCTTTAATATTTGTTTGACAAGGATCTTTTTTTCAATGTTCCTTAAGTGTTATATCTAGCATATTTGAGCGTTTTTTTTTGTTTATTCAGTGTATTTGTGCTAAATCATATGAAGCCATCTACATATGTCTTATGTTGGTACGCTACTGTAGCGTACCGCAACTTTCCGGGGTGCAAAACAGTTTACAAAGTATAAGCTACAGCTTGAAATGAAATCCTTAGTAAAGGTTAAACTTGTAAATACATTATTCACTCACTACACATACAGAAGACACCAGATACTGTATATACACTGAACACTAAGATGTAGATGTGCTACAAATATATGGACACGTATCCTCTTCCTTTTTATTGTGTAAAATACTTTAAATTATGAGTCGTTTTTCTTATGGAAAATATATTTATTATCAATGGTTATTGATTTTGAAACAAAGTAACAAGACTTTAATATGCAAACCACATATTTTATCCTGTTAAGCATCGTGAAGTTGTCTAGTGGTTTGTTTATAATAGCTAATCGTTGTTTCATCATTGTTGATAGTCATGGCTTTAAACAGTTATGTTTGTTGTTTAATACTAAACCATCCACTTTTTGTTTTGCTTAGAGTTTTGGAATTCTAACCCATCGTCGAGTCTCTTCAGTTGTTTTTTTTTTCATTCCACTATAAACAATTGTGTTAAATTAAAAATCCTTATAATTTTTCGACTTTTCTGCATCAGAGGTTCTGAATATTTCACAAATCACGATAACTTTAATAATGGTACCAACTTTTGATTTCATTAGAAAAATGAAAGAAATAATTAGTCATAATTTAATAGATTTTCGTTCCTCATTGACATAAACATCACGATAGTATGGTTTAACGAACTGGGACAAGCCTGATTTGAATAGTCATTATTTATGCAGTTGTTTTCCTTATTGTATATTTTACTTTTTTGCACTATTCTCTATATGACGCATATTTCTGTATATAACTTCTACCTTTTTATAAGGAACATGGGATGGGACCAGTAACAATTGATACTTTACTATCTACTACACCTGGACAAACTATATCACCTAATTCATTTACACCATCAGCATGTGAACGACGTATCTGTCCACCAGGTGTTGATTATGGTCGTCAATATCCTATATCTTATCTTCAATTAGCAGAACAAGGTTTTACAGCTATAATGAGTAGTGAAGAATTAAATCCTAATGTGAATAATGAAAATATTGGTCATCGATCTAGATCATTAGCAAGATCTAGTAATTTCAGTTCATCACATCATACACCAAGTCATCAACATGTATCAAGGCGAGATGTAGTTAGATCAGCGACAAGTAATTCTATGCCGTTCCGACGTTTAAATGATATTGAATTACAAAAGCAAGTAAATGGATGTAGTCCATCTAAATTACCAAGTTATAGTGGTACATCGATATCTGTTGGAGTATCGAATACACCAATTTCACTAACCGGTCGACCTAAACGTGATATGTATGTTCGACAACGTCAACTTTCACCTGGTTCCAGTTCTCTTGGGTCTGGTGTTATGGGTTATCGTCGTTCAGAACGAATGAATTCATCTACATTACCACCAGGCTTAGAAAATATTCGCCAATCAACAGGTTAGTTAGTTATCAACTGAATATCAGTTCTTTCCTTTACTTCAGAGAAACAAATGTGTTAATTATTTCTATTTCGCTGAATTAGTATATTTGTGACTTAGGCACTTACTATTTTTAGGTATGGATTAGAAGCTGCAAATCGTAATCAGTTTTTGTGGAAACTACCCTGGGAATATACAGTTTTTATTTCCCTCTTGATTATCGTACATCAATCATTAGTTGTTTCTTCATATTTGTTTTTTTTTCTTATCTCAATATGTATTCATTTTTGGTTGTTACGGTATATTCTGCACTGTTAATGGATGCGTTTGATTATTCAACAGGAATTCTTCCTTTTTTAAAGTTGTTCAAAACTTAAACATTGATGTAAACGGTTCAAATCAAACTTAGATAAAAATTGTTTGAATAGTTGTGACAAAGACGACTTTTTTTGTACACTGGTTTTGAAACATGTCCTTTTTGCATAACGGACATTCGTCGTTTACAAGTTTTTGGTCGTAAATCCCTTCGAAGCATTGTTCTGGCATATCAGAACTACTGAGTTAGGAGCGTTGGGGCTAAACACAGGGTTCTAGTTAAGTAAGTTGAATTAATAGTGAACCTTCATTGACTTAGTTGATCAGGAAGTTTATTGAGTATGCTTAACCACAACATATCTTGACGCGCGATTGGCTGCTCTAGAGATAGTTTGGACGAAATGTAGGTGTAGGAGAACCGAAAAGTGATGTCAGTTAGTAAGTTTACTAACTTTCATATACATAGTTTCCTATATCACTTTGAAAAGAGAAAGAACAAAGATTCTAGCAGAATATTAAGAATTCACTTTATGTCGTACTTTCTTGTCAGCAGCTCATAACCTATGATATGTAAAATCATAATTACATAATGGGTTTAAATTACTTAACTGAAAGAGTTTGGTTGGAAGTTATATTGAAAATATATTCGTATAGTATAGCAAGAGTGTAAATAAAAATGAATCGACTGAATGTTGTAAATATTTACCTTATGTGAAAGAACATCCTAACACATTGATTGTGACAACTGTTCAAATGGCTAGAAACAAATGATTACACAATGAATAAATATTGATTGGAATATAGTGAGTAGAGCTCAGTTGATAAAATATGATTATTCATTTGATGAAAGATAATTGAAATAAAACTCAATGGTGTAATAAATGCGAGGAAGGATTTAAGGAAAAAGAAAAACATTTATTTACCATGCAGCGAAAGAGTATTTGTCACCAAGATAATGAAAGATGAATAACCGCGTCTCCTTTTGAACACATAGATCAGGTTTTTGACGCCTGATGACAACGGCTTCAGTAAACGTCAGAAGAATGGAGTTCAGCTGCTTACTAATCACCTTAAAGGATTGATATCCTGTATCAAGGAGATGTTTGGTGATTGCACTGTTTAGAGTCTTTCTTCCCCTTGTTCTGTGACTTTTTGAAACATATTAAAAAAATCTAAGATATGCCCTCCTTTCTGTTAGGTCAATGTAACTGCTTTGGCAGGTACACGTAAATTTATAAATACAGTTGGCGGTAACATGAAAGGCGTGCTTGTCGACCATTGATTGAGTTATTCAACATATTGTTTTTGATAAGATGGAAAGTAAAGTCAAAATTCGATTTATTTACTCATTATGAGTTTTGTTCAATATTACTTCCGTTCTGATTCAATGTGATGATTATTCAGTGTAGTAGTTGTTTTCTCGTATGATATTTTATTCTGTATAATATACGAGATTCTTGTATTCAATTGACATAAACTATGCTCAGTATGTGATTTGTTATATATGTGGTTTCATTCTAATTCTTAATCAAAATGGGTGCACAAACAATACATAAATGTGTGTGTTTATCGACTAAGGTCGTCGTCGCCGTCATGTTTTGGGGTTAATAAATATTAACATATACCAGTCTTTGTGTTCTTACTTACGCGTCTTGGGAATTGCGGAGGTCCCTAGTTCCGAGTATAACTGATAAGCGTTTCCGATACAACAATCAGCGACGACCAGATATAACAAGCAGCATTCGACTGACAAGTTATAACAGTTTTATAGAGAATTAAAAGTTTATTAACTAAGCTCTACTCACTATATTCCAATCAATATTTATTCATTGTGTAATCATTTGTTTCTAGCCATTTGAACAGTTGTCACAATCAATGTGTTAGGATGTTCTTTCACATAAGGTAAATATTTACAACATTCAGTCGATTCATTTTTATTTACACTCTTGCTATACTATACGAATATATTTTCAATATAACTTCCAACCAAACTCTTTCAGTTAAGTAATTTCAACCCGTTAAGTAGTTTACTAACTATCATTTTGAGTGGTGTTGGTAAGTGTTAAGTTTATTTGTGGGGTCCATATAATTATATCAATCAATCGTTAGCGACTTTCGGTAATATGACTCGAATGCATCTATTGGTTTTCTTCTCTTATGTCTTGAGTTCTAAAAGAACCTCATATGTTTTTTTTGTATGGTTACAAAATTTACCCTCGTATAATATAATTTTCTCAATCTTTGCTGTTACCGTCAACTTCTACTAATCTAGGATTCGTTTTTATAATTTCATATTACTGTTCTGATATAGTGTGGTCGCTTGAATCAAAGTACATTTTTTCTATGTTCTATGTTGTTCACAACTGACTGACAAATGTAAGTTGTCGAGTTTTTGAAGTTGGAAGTAAATTTATCTCAAAGAATCTACAACAGATTCTGTCGAATTAATCGCTAATTGAATTGTTTTGAACGACAAAAAAAGTCCTCACCATTAAATGAACGTCTATTTTATTGAACTTACTCAAGGTCAAATGATTTAGGTAGCAGTTTACCTTTTGGTTATTTTTTTCATGTAAACCTTTTGAATTGATTAGTTTAGATCCAAGATACGGTGTTTAATTGCAATTTATATGATAGATTTGTATTTCAGTACTATCTGTGTTCAAAAATTCCTGGTGTAATATTGATTCATTACAATAGTAATTTGTTCGAGAATATTTCAGATTGTTAATAAATTCCAAATATTTGTTTATCAAATAAATCGTAGTTTGATTTTAATCAATACGCTTTACGTTTTATTTTGGTTTTTCTAAAACAAAACTTTGAAGGCTTTTCAGACAGATGCCAACTGCTTATCGAATAACAATCGGAAATAGTTTAATTTATCAATCCTTCAATACTGATTGCTCCCAAACGCCGTGGTACGGCCGAGAGTGGGGAGAGTCCGCTCTCCCTCTCGAAATGCTCTCACATGGCCACGCGTATATAGCCTCTGACAGGGAAGTCCTACTCACTGCCTTCTCATGGCGGGGGTGTTGTCTACGAAAATGAGAGGACGAAAAGCGAATGTCCGGCACCGGCTTTAACCGGATCCCAAACCAATGGTGCACATGGGCTGGCTCCAGTATGAACCAATCGTTGGTCACCGGCTACCATGGGACTGCATCTCCTTACGATGCTCCACTGCCTTGTGGATCAGATCTTCAGGTCGAAGGCTTGGGGTGTGGCTCCCTAAGAAGACCACGTGGTTCGGTTCGGGCACCCGTGCAGTATCACAGCCCTCACACATATCAAGTGAGATATGTGTGGCGCATATGTATTTGGTGCCTCCTTGTACCAATATCTATGTGTTAAAATAAAAAAATAAAAAATCAATACTGATTAGGTGGGATCACATTTTGTTGAGTAATATAAATGCCTAGAATTCTCTCATTAATACATGGAATTTTAAGCACTAAATCGTCAACTTAGTTGGTCTAATGTTTGGATAAGTGTCAGTATCTCATTCAAATTGATGGTGGTTAGTCAGTGATGAGTAACCGTGGAGACGTTAGAATTTGTTTGGTGCTTCATTTAACAACCACTTTCTATGAGAGTAGTTTACTGACCCAATTAATATTTACGTATTTTAGTTTACTGCCAACTCTTGATTTTACCCACTGTTTACACACAATGTAATGGCTATGTTTAATTCCATTGTGTGAGAACCATTGTCTCATTATGTTTGCTTTCTGACAATGATCCTCAACATACTATTGATATTCCTACATATGACTATCGATATGTCTTTTAGCATACACATCAAGATGTCCGATAGTCTTCTGTTTATTCAATTGTTAAATGAAACTACGCATAATCTATTTGATGGGTTAGCTTAGTGGAGTAACTGCCTAAAGATTAAATTCCTTAACTTTCATGAGAAAATTCACAGTTTTCAACCTTGTTCCGTCTAATTGGTTCGCGAAGACGGATGGTATTACTGACCCTTATTCTTAAAGTGTGACTATGAGTTGAATATACCAACCTGTATTCGATAAATAAATTTATTGTTATCTCTCCACTTACAATTCTTAAACATCTCTTTGTTGAATTTCTGAATACCTATACGGTGAACATAATTTAGATAACTCATTGCATAAATAGGGTTAATTTATTGATAGCAGTTAAATTTTATATGCAAAATTGTTTTGTTTACAGCATCATACATGAATACAATAAAAGAGATAATGTAATCTCAGATTAGATACAGAATAAATGTCTGATGTTATTAAAACCCTTTCGTCATGAAAGCTGATATGTAGAACTCTAATAGACTAAAAAGAAGTATGATGTTAAGGTGTAGAAAAATGAACTAACAAACTTGAGGCTTATATTAAATCAACGATTAGCAACAAACAAAGTTACAGAATATGAATTGTGTTGATCCATCTTTCTATGAATGATGATCTAATATCTTGGGGAACATCTTATTCACACTTAATTACATCATATACTCGAAAAGTTCTAATGTAATCCATGTTTTGAATATCATCCAATTGTTACAATTCAAGAGTTAACAAAAAATTAAGCTACGTAGTTTAATGAAAAATCTCATCCATTTCTTAAATAATAATAAGATGATCGTGTTTTGTTACGCTTTCCATGTTCGAATTCGCAGCGGGCGTGGTCGTGGATACGCACTGCTGAGGAGTCCCATAATAGGACGAAACGGCCGCCCAGTGCTTCCAGGTTTTCCATAATGGTCTACCTTCAACTGACTCATAATCTTAACCATCGAAATTACTAAAATTTATCATTTTAAATAAAAATGATTACAAACGAACATTTTGGCATAAATTAGAGATCGTGTGATCAAATAAAATGATGAATACAATTTAGAAAGTTGTATTATATATCTTATAGATGATAACAGATTGATTAATCTTTCACTGTACTAATTGATCATATGATTATAATGATATATATGACTTCTCGTTATGATATTATACATTGATGGTATACTGTGTTTTTGTTTTGTAGGTTTGATGAGATTTTTATCCGTAATTTTTTATTTGTTTGTTTGTTTTTATGTTGCCTGTATTGAATAGGTTCAACAGTGATATAATTCTAATCATGTTATCACTTTGAAATACAATTTTTAACCATCATTTGAAAATCCGATTCTCATTACAAGTGTATACACGTTTTTTAGAAAAATATCTTTATTTATTTATTCATTTATTTATTTTAACACATAGATATTGATACAAGAGGGCACCAAATATATATGCGCCACACAAATCTCAATTAATTTGTGTGACGGCTGTGATACTGCCCAGGTGCCTAGACTGAAGCAAGTGGTTTTCTAAGGAGGCCACACCACGAGCCTTTGACCTGAATATCTGATCCACAAGGCAGTGGAGCATCGTAAGGAGATGCAGTCCCATGGTAGCCAGCCGGTGACCAACGATTGGTTCATACACCATTTGTTCCTTCAGGATACTGGAGCTAGCCCATGTACACCATTGGTTTGGGATCCGGTTAAAGCCGGTGCCGGACATTCGCTTTTCGTCCTCTCATTTTCGTAGACAACACCCCCGCCACGAAAAGGCAGTGAGTGTGACTTCCCTGGCAGAGGCTGTATACACGTGGCCATGTGAGGGAATTTCGAGAGGAAGGACATGCCAACCCCACTCTCGGCCATACCAGAGCATTTGGGGGCAGACGAATATCTTAAAAATGATTGAATTTAATTCGTTTCATTAATTGTGATCATATTAGATGATGCGTTTAAAATGACACTATGAGTAAAATGTTTATTTACTGGTGTAACATTATCTGAGCAATAAATCTACTCCGTCTTAAGTTTTTGTACTTGATCATTGGCGGGATACTTTATATTTTGAACTAGTTCTAAGCCTCAGTATGTTGTTTCAAATATCATATGTATTATATTTATTAAGGAGCACACTATTACTCACTTAACTGAAGTAAACCTGGTTGTCTTCCATCTTCTTACTGGTTAATAAACTGAATTCCTTTCACAGTTATTATCTAGATTTCAATTTTCAATTATTGTATTCGTGGAATTTCCTTCATTTTATTCTCTTATTGTACTACAAGTGCGTATTTGAATATGATATTAGAAACATTGTATGACATTCGTTAAATAATAACCATTCTTTATGTAATCAGTGATAGAGATAGATTTTCAGTTTTCTCTGAGAGAAAATTTCTATTTTATTTCTATTTCTTTTAGGTCGTTATTCTTGCCGATCTACTCCGAATGTAACTGGGAAACGTGGTACGTATTATTATTATTATTATTATTATTATTTCATCTTTTCAAATATTAGTGTAAATGTGCATCTTAAATTTTTATACTAGCTTCATTTAATGTTTTTTAGCGTTGCCTTCTCTGTGATCCTTGAACCGAAAATACTCAATATCCTGACTCGGTGACTTGATATACTAACGCTTATCGGTTCACCCAAAATTCCTCTCTGCCTTACGTTTCAATCACACAACAAAAGAAAAGAAACTCAATCTACCTTTCATTATTTTGACTCAAAGAGTTAAATCTTTATATGCCTTTATATATATCTCACCGTATACTTAATCAGGTCATTTACAGTGCTAACTGGAATAACAAGTTTATAATTAATTTACAATAGTTTGGGAACATGGTAGGGTGTAACATTAGTTAGTAGGTCAACTAATACCTTACAATGAAGAGAATATTACAAACCTGTTTGATGATTGTTTAATAGATACACATTAAAAATATAAACACTAATCTTCTAAAAAAAATATCTTCGAACGTTTATCATTCTTCTCCATTCTTCTCTTCATCATAGTTTTACTTATTAAATCATTATAATTTAAATTCATTCACTTTTATGTTGGAATCTGAAGCTGAATGAAACATGTTTCTTATGATGTAAACATCCTTTCAACATGTTGAAAACTTTGTTTTCTTCATGAAAGTCTGGACAGTACTACTATATTTTGTTTTTAGAATATTATTATGTATTAAGAAAGGAAATATAAGATAATATAGAATAGATGGATTATGACTAGCAGCAGAATTTAGGATACATGTTTTATACAATTTAATACTGTTCAGTTGGTTATATAACTTCGACCCATTAAGCAATAAAGAATAGTCGAAATTCAGTTCTGAATATCCACAACAGGATAACTCAACTAATAACGATGTAAACTGATGTTAAAATTGATCTTTTTTTTTCTTCAATGTATTGGATCTCTTTACTTGATATAGAAACATAATAAATCTAACAAATGCACGAGAAAAAAAAAAAATCCACCCCTATCTATATGATGGGAATAACATTTTTATTTCAATGAATTATTTTTACTATACAATGAAATTAGAAAATATTTGTTTATTTGATTTATTAATGTAAGTATAGGTTGATATGCATTTATATAAATTATCACAAGTACATAAACTGTGTGTACATACATATTCCTCTTTGGGTACTGCTGAAGTTACGAACATGTACACTTCTAATAAACAATGAGAATTATATATCTTGAACACACACACACACACACACGGATATATATGACTAGGTTTATGAGATAAATTTACTCATTTTACCAATGACTTTCAAATAGTACAAATATATAAATCTTATATAATTTGAGTGTTTTATGGTCAGATTCTATTATACAAAGTAATGAAATATTTACTATTATCATTATGAACTCATAAATTACCTTTTTAATGAATCTTAATGTCCTATTCTATTTGTTACTATCATCTCTCATTCACTGTCTATCCTCCTCATCCCACTCTACCATCTCTTTTCGATCTTCTTTCTCAATATATATGTATCGAAATATAGTTCATTGCTTTTTCCCTTCCACTTCTTATCCGATTATCTATAGAACAGTGTGTGTATACATAATTACTAATTTCAGTTTATGTATGAACGATGTTGGTTAGATTTATTTATTTATTTATTTATTTACTGTGTATTTGATATTCCATGTATATATATATATATATATATATATATATATATATATATATATATATATATATATATATATATATATATATATGTTTGTATATATGCATATTTGTATTCTGCTGTAGTCTTGCCGACAGGCTATACTTTTCCTTCTCTCTTTACTTCATTTCATTTTACGGTATTTCTTCGTTGTCTACACTTTTCACTTTCATCTTGTATGCATGACTAAACGGGAGTTCACGTTTCTTTGTATTGGTATTAGAGAGATATTTACTTATTTTGCTAAATCCATTTAAGACATTATTATTATTACTAGTAACATTATATAAAATAAAATCAATTATATAATGATTATCAGAAGGGGTTGTGGGGAGATTTTTAGAAATTTCACTGGTTGAAATTATGAGTCAATTGAAGTTAGACACCACCATGAAAAACTAAATATTTAACTATGGTTACATTGATTTCCTTTTTTTTTCGGGATTTAAGTACCCTAGTAATTAATCATGTGCATTGGAGTACTTCATAAGTGGTCAATGAGAATTTGAACTTGATTAAATAAATTTTCAAAAGATTATTGTGTGATATTAACACATCGATGAAGTGAAATAATTACTGAATATTGGACAATATAAATGACAATAATATCGGGAGAATTTGTCTAAGAACATTAAATATACTTCGATAGCAAAGGTGAAAATGTGATCGAATGATTAAATGGATAGATGTTTGTGTTGTTTATTTTTGGTAGAGATATCTAAATCAAAAGCAAAAAACTAAACGACATAAATAAATTTAATAGCACCAATAAAAATCCAAATTTGTGAAGTATCATGATCTTTAGTACCACTTCAAAATCTGAATGATCTAAAGGTAGTTTTCGCTTAATGCTTAGAGTCCAATAGGCCAATCATTAAGATCTAGAAACTACTAAAACAGCCTTATTATCATATTTGGTGTGTCTCAGCTTGTAAATACACGATTCCATTCAAGATTAAAATCTGGAACTCTCATTACAATTCGTAACATATGGAGTTGACTTACTGGAAGATGAAATACTTGCAAACCAATAGGTGACATTACATAATGTTTACACTATATCATGAGTTTAAAAATGTTCATAAATCGAAGTCATCCGATTACAATTCAGTAAGTGATTAGTAGTATGCTTACTAAAAGACTTTCAGGCACTGTATGTAGTTCTTGTGTGATTGAGAACATGGTACTGTGCAGAATCTCAATTGTCAATTACACCTTGTCTATCAATGACCGTTCATTCAATCTCATCGAAATTAATAAACCCAATGAAGAGCATAAATATGATATAGATTAGATTGTTATTATTTCCATTTGAGTTTGTTTTCATATTAAATAGTCGATCAGGTTTTCTTTTCATCACTTAAAAGCGTTTTTTTTAATACCTCATTATGGGATTTGGTCTATTTTACTCTGTTGATAGTTTCTGACGGTTACCCATTTTAAAGTTTGTTGAATTATCGATTTTCTTAAGATATGATCCGTCACTTTTCACTGGAACCCCGAAAATCCCCTTTTGCATCAAGTTACTAATGAGAAAGTGATTCCTGTGTGCTGTAAAATGCTTCCAGGTTTTCAATGGTGGTTTAAAATTGATCGGTCCATGATTTTAGTGAAAATAACAACAGTTTTGCCTTAATATGAGACTAAAGAAATATGTTCTAATGACGTCGTTCAAGATCAAATCCTTGACTTCTAAACATCGCAATGAAAACAACACTTTAAGACCACTAATCTGACATTGAACAATTTACATTTTCACAATGTAGTGTTTACTGATGTTCAGTGGGTTGTTCAGATAAATCAACAACGCAATTTAAAACTATAAACTACACAGTCTTCACAAGTTGACGCTAATAATATGATTCGTTGCAACTATTCTTATGTCAAAATTTTTTTTTAAATTCAAGAAAACAAAGCTGGACAAATAAGATTTCCTCTCAATTCTTCCTATATACTTGAACTTCTAACACAATCATACCAGTAGTATATATGAGGTTTCGTTGTAGTTTGTTCCTATAGCAACAGCTTTTTCTATAATACACGCTCACATACATCATAGGAATAAAGTTATACAGCACCTAATATGTTGTTTCTAAGAAAGTTCAATTAAGTAAGCATTTCATTTGTTCACTGAAATTCTCTTGTCAGTTAACAAACCGAAAAATATTAATGTTTATTTCAATGTGGAGAATTTATTTGTTTGTTTTTTTTTTTTGTTTTTTGTTTTTTTTTGGTTAACAACAACTGAACTTCTTAGTAGGTATCCAACACATCTACAAATTTTATTTATTTACAAGTGACATGAATAATTTTGTTTATAAATTGGCATGTATAGTAGTATTATTTGTAAACAGTTAAATTTGTATTATTTTCTATAATTTGATTATTCATTGTTTTTTTGTTTAGTTTAGTTTAGTTTAGTTTTCATCTTATACTTTTTTTTTTTAATTTTCATATCACCATGGTTATATTGAATATCTTCAATGGACATAGGAATGACTCAGTTAGGTAAGTTCGATTTTAATTTATCAAAATACATTTTATGGCTTTTTTTGTTTTGTTTTCATTATTTTACTTGATTGAAAATTGTTGTATATCTATATGAATATATTACTATAATATCTCTGTACGAATTGATTTGTCTACTAATTGTGTCCTTTGTCTAACCTTTATTTTTTTCTTTTCGATTGTTTTGATAATTTTCTTCTTTTTTTATTATAATTAACGTTGTCTTTATTGTTTATTGATAATATTGATATAAGAGTGGATTGGTTGAAGTTAGACATTAACACCTTTGGATACCGGCCAGCTCAGTGGTCGAGTAGGTTAACCGTTCGCATGCTAGACTAGACGCTCTGGGTTCGAATCCCACTCGCAGGATCGTGGATGTGCACTGCTGAGGAGTCCCACATTAGGACGAAACAGCCGTCCAGTGCTTCCAGGTTTTGAATGGTGGTCTAACATCAATCGGTTCATGATCTCAATCAAAAACATGATATAAGAGTGTTGGACATTTATTTCGTTGACATACATCGTCTATATATATGTATATACATCCAGTATAGATTGGCATAATGCTAATATTTCTACTTTTCATAGTTTTCATTTGTATTCAATGAATTTACTTTAAATCTGATAACAGATAATGTTAAGTTTAGTTAGTACGTCGTTTATAGATTGCTTCAAAATTGATTGATTTTGATCTCGATTAAATCCAGCATGAGATTGTGTGTGTACGCATCATTAATAATTAGTAAAATGGAACAGTTCATATTGAGAAAATTTCTTTTTTTATAATATGGTTGAAAATAAAATCAATGTTATTCGATTCGAAAGTTATCCCTTATATTTTTTTGATGTGAGTGTATGTAGGCTTAGATACAAATGGATTCAAACATCATTCAGGTTTAACGTAAACTGTACTTTATTGAATATGAAAATGTTGTGTTTCAATAAAGTGTAATCAGAATTTCAACTAGATTTCAGTTAGAATTCATCTCATTCTACTATTTCCAGTTCCAGTTGTCTGTTTCAACACCTTTTTAATGATTAGATTTTACAAGGTTTTTTGAATCACTTACCACCAATGGTCTTCACAAAGTTGATATGTTCCATCTTTTAAAAAATTAGATTAATCTTACAATTTTTAGATTATTACTCTCATTTCTAGTTTAACTACTTGACTCCCTTTTAGATTTCATATAGGTTAAAATAAGTGGTTTCATTGTATCATAGCTTTTTCATTTACAATTCACGAGTATATATGTTTAGTTATTGGTAATCAACTAAGTATTTTTACTTTTCTTTGTTCTTCAACTTGGTCAACAAGAGCGTTAACTTATACTTTGGTACGATAGAAATGTTTCAGAGGTTGTTGAATATCGAGTTTGCTTCGCATCGTATACTGAATTTGGTTGTTAGACAGTTATTAAAATCTTGGAGGTCACTTTGATTTTAGAAATCCGACTTCCGAACACTGACCTTAATGGTTTGATAGTAACATGCCCAGTCGTGAGGTACGGAATTCTTTTCTTCAAACTCTGAATGGAATACGGATGTTCACTTTGTGTTTAGGTACACACTTTATTTTTCTCCTCAAAGTTTGTCCGTAATGTAATCTATTATTTCTCCACAAATATTCCATATTTTTTTATTCATTTATCGAATTTATTCTCATTTGTTAAATTCGCACCGGTCAGTGAACAGTTTTCCGTCCATTTCTAATTAAAGTAATAGTTTTTTTTCTTGGCTTGGTCATTTCTTTAAAATTAATTGAAACATTTGTTTAAGCCTTCAAACCATCTGGAGTTATAAGACTTTTTATTGTTTCTAAATGGAATACACTCTCTCTTTGTTGAAAAATGAATGTCTGTAAACCTTGTATTAAACGTTTCAACCCTGAGAACCCGGAGACTCAAACATAGGACTTTGAGGAGTGGCCTCCACGTTAAGACTACGATATGATGTATTCGAATAAAACGAAACCCAGAAAATGGTAATACGTACGTATATATATATATATATATATATATATATATATATATATATATATATATATATATATATATAATCATGATAACGTCATAGAACTAATTCACTAATTAATCTATAGTTTGAAAACAAATCCATTGAAAAATGCTTGATTTACTTGATTTCTTTTGAACTGAATCCGTCATTCGTTTCGTTGAAAATAATATAAACCTCCGTATTTAGTCGGTATATAGGTATTGTCATAAGAGAACACACTTTTTTTAGTGAAATGGTATATATGATTATTATTTTATTTATTTTATTTTAACACATAAGTATAGGTACAGGGAAGCACCAAGTACATACGCGCCACACGAATCTCAATTGATTTGTGTGAGGGCTGTGATACTGTTCGGGTGCCCAAACCGAAACAGGTGGTTTTCTTAGGGGGCCACACCCCGAGCCTTCGACCTGAACGTCTGACCCACAAGGCAGTGGAGCATCGTGAGGAGATGCAGTCCCATGGTAGCCGGTGACCAACGATTGGTTCATACGCCATTTGTTCCCGCAGGATACTGGAGCCCATGTGCACCGTTGGTTTGGGGTCCGGTTAAAGCGCCGGACATTCCCGGTATATATGATACTTCATATTCAGGAAGTATACGATAACGTGAAAATATATAATATGAAGATGAGTATATAATGTTTTTGATAACAATTTTTTATAACCATGTAAACAATAGTCTTTATTTATTATTTCCGTAATCGATTAGGAGACACATAAAAATTAGTGTTTGTTACTACTAATGTAGTAAAAACGCACCAGTGGGGACAATCGAATGTATTTAGGCACAAAATTACAGAGCATTTCAATAAAATCTGAGAACCGTATATTAAATTGTTAATTTGCAAAATATCAATTGATCATATGAAACTTGACTGTCCCTGTTGCAAACATCAATCCATTGTCTCAGATTTCATTGTTCATGCGTTTTTATACAAATTCCATTGTGTTCCCGCTCTTCCTTTCTTGATTGTCCCCCATCTTCTGCTGCCAAGCATTACGTTCCTAACTCGCGTCATATACTACTTATGTCTACATAAGTAGCACACACCACACTACTACTACTACTACCACTATTATTATTATTATTTTTATTGTCATTGATGTTTCTTTTATGTTCTAATTTTAATAACACTTGTCTGAAATATTTTATGACTCTTTTTCCTGGTGTTACATAATCGTACAATGATAGTTATCATAAGTGTCCAGTTGAAAATCTTTATTGTTACTTTAACATAAATACACTTTTTCCCCCACCTACTTTTGATCATCTCTAGATTTCTCTCCAGTTTTTTCTCTTTTCTTTCTTTCTGTCAATTCAATTTTTTTTTAATAGATTTGAAGTACAGTTATTGTAATTTATTAGTAAATTGTAAAGTGATTAGTATGAATTCGTTTCTGAGTTAGGTGGTGGTGAATATTTATCGTTCAGGAGAATTATGTAATTGGAGGTTTGTTCTTTGAACTAGATGATTTGATCGTGAAGCTTTCATTGTTATTCTTCATGATCAAATCATTCAGATCAAAGGGGAAAACAAACTCCACGTAAAAATTTACTTCGTCTTAAAAAAAGTATAACTCTATCATTAACTAACACTAGCTGGTAAAAATTTGAAAATTAAGGATCCCTAGACAGATGATCCACGAAACGTATATTTCGTGCCTTTTTTTTAAACCAACGTTTATTGTTATGAATAATAAGGGGAATTCATTTCATTCAATACTCATCAGTTGTTTTGCACTTAATTAAATAGTAATATGGATATCTGTATCAGTATGATGTAGCAAAAATCTAAAGAATGTTGAAAGTTATTTAATGAAAAATGATAAATAAATATCTTAATAAAAGAATTAATACTCTGAAACCTTGATTAAACTATTCATAACAAACCAATTGTGTTAAGGTAAAGTAGTTTTACATAAGAATGAATTCAATTAATAATATTTGAAAATTACATAGTTTACAACTAGTTAGATATCAGTAAATGTTTTGAGCGTTTGAAACGAACAGTACTGGGTTCGAGTTCCGAAGTGAACATCAAATCCGAAATACAAGTACATCCAACTAAAAAGTCTCAAATAGAATGAAGCACGCGTCCTGGATTCTACTGCTGATCACCAAAAGCTTTAGGCTGAAATATTTTTAATAAATTTTAAGGTTTTTCCGAGGTGAGGTCAAGTGAATGATGACCACTTTAGGATCTTGTATTCGTGTTTCGGAGACACAGCATACATCAATAGTACGAGATTCTAGGGGTTTGAAAGTGGGACCTAACCGGTATTCATCTCGCTGTGCTAATACAGGTATGGCAACTTGAACCGATGTATATATGTTCCTGGTCCTATGTTGCAGCTGACTGATCTCTTTTTACTGCTTCTTTATTTCCATTGATGTTCAAGGAAAAAGTACATTGTTCAGAAATTTATTCTCTTCTCCTAATTTGTTTTTCAATTATTATCTAATTAAATTGAATTATTAATAGAAACTGTTTTAATTTAATTTAATTAAATTAATTAATTAATCATTTTTGTTTAAATTATCTAGAATTTTTCTATTTTTTTCTCTGTTACTCTTGTTCTTGCAAATTTTTTCCCCACTGTTGGTTCTTTCTGCTCATTTGATTCTTCTTCTTCTTCTACTTCAGAGATTTGTGGTCCTTACATGTCTGTTTATTATTCACTTCTCAATTCAATCTAATGTGTATTTTGTCTGTTTTTTTTCTCTGGTTTAACACTATCTTCAACAGTGTTGTTTATCGTTTATTGTTTATTCTCTCTTGAATCATCATTTGTTTGTGACAAAGGGTATGTTTGTATAAAATACAATTTCATTATGTAATAGACTACTTACAAAGTTAGTAATATATAATATAAAGAATAATTTTTCAATTAGTTAATTAGTTTTTTATTTTTTTAATTTAATCAAACGATAGAATGATCTTTTCATATTAAAACAATTTAAAACGTAGTTTTATTTATGAATATTTTATCGGTATAATGAAATGTGAATTTTTTTTTCCAGTTCTTTTGTATATACTACTTATCATGTAAACGTAGTATGACTAAGGTGTAAATCATTGCTTAAAACAGGTCACAATTTCAATATGAACAAATCACGACTGTTGGTTTCTGAAATTGTTCTGTTGATCGAACCTGGCCAAGTGAATTCAGTGGGGATTAAAATCTCAGCTGCATTATTAAATCAAAAACTGAATGTACCTAATCTATCTGAAGAAGAAATGTATGCTCTAGAACAGCTACATAAAGACAGAAAAATTGTTATTTTAAGCGAAGACAAGGGAAACTCTAATGTTGTTATGATTAATTCTGATTATGAATAAAAAGTTAACGAACATCTCCACAATAAACCTTACGAAAAAATTATGAGTAACACATGTAGAACCACTTTAAATAAGTTGAAACGACTAAACTACTACAGACTTTAAAATCCAAACTAGGACCACCTCTGTGGTTTATCCTATATCCAAAAAGCACCAGCCCTTGAAGGTTTATGGGATACCAAAATCCATAAAACAGACGTCCCACTAAGACCTTTGGTTGATTAAACAAGTTCACCAACCTACAATCTTTCTAGATACCTAGTCAAGATTCTTAATCCGTGTGAAAGTGAAATCAAATACGGAATTAAAAATTTTTAATGAATTCAAAGACATTATCCCTACCATTCGCATCGAAGACGATGAATTAATGGCAAGTTTTGACGTTTTCTCTTTGTTCACTAATGTTCCTATTAGCAAGGTTTTAGATATTGTGTATAATCTCTTCGAGTCTAACACTGAACTTGAACAACGATGCCTATTAGGTCTCTCAGACATTATTAAAACTCTGGATCTATGTTTACATTCAACTTTCTTCTATTTCTGAGAAGATTTGTTCAGGCAAACAGAAGGTGTGGCTATGAGATCACCAGTTTCTTCAATTGTTGCTAACCTATTCATGAATTCATTAGCAACAAGTGCAATCTCAATGTGTCCACTTCCACCCAAAGTCTGGTTAAAATACATAGTTGACACTTTAGTCATTATTAAATGTAATGAATTAGACAAACTTTTTAAACACTTCATTATTTATGACAAAATCAAATTCACTAAGGAGTTGGAATCCGTCGAACAGAAATTACCTCTTCTGGACTGTTTGGTTGAAAGGAAATGTAATGATTGCTCAAAAATTAATATGTTTCGGAAGCCAATATTTCTAGATTATAAGCCAGCACATCACCGCACCTAAGTGACAGTGGCCAAAAATTCGATAACCGGAATTCCAAAATTCGTCAGTGAACCAAATGATATAGAAACTGAAATGAATTTAGTTATATCCACTCTGATGTTGGGTAGTTATTCGAGGGATTTCATAAAAAGAATAATTAAGGACGAAGACAAAAAAGATAAACAAAAAAAATGGGATGACACAGTATTGATCGCATACCGTAAAGGGATTTTAGAAGAGATCAGAAAGATCCTAACTCTTCAAAACGTAAGAGTATTCTTTCGAACAAACAATACTCTAAGATCAAAACTGGAATCAAAAATCCTGTACACAAGGAGGAACAAAAAAATTGTGTTTATGTTGTCAAATATAGTGATCGTAATGCTACATATTTAGGTGAAACATCAAGATATCTGAACGTGAGAGTGAAGGGACACAAGCTGTGCTTAAAGCACGTTCCTGAATCCTCAGATGATGTAAAAAAAACAGGAAAACAAATCAGCGATACCATAACACT
The DNA here is from genome assembly GCA_946903255.1 of Schistosoma spindalis. Classification (NCBI taxonomy): domain Eukaryota; kingdom Metazoa; phylum Platyhelminthes; class Trematoda; order Strigeidida; family Schistosomatidae; genus Schistosoma; species Schistosoma spindalis. The sequence continues at coordinate 47,134,297 of OX336418.1, forward strand.
TGATAGAGTCGGATCATACAATTCCTTTCAATGGCAAAAGAATCCTACAAACAGGTTTTAATTCTTATAAAGAAAGACTAACAACTGAAGCCCTACATATACTGGGAAATCTGAATAGTATTTTTAAGAGAGATGGGATTCAATTAACTGTCATATGACAACTAATAATTAATAAGTAAACCTTAACTCCTTATTCAATTTAATCTATCATTTGTTATCTGGAAGTATTGAACGACCGTTTTGTTCTAGTATGGGAATCCTCAGCAGTGCTTCCAGGTTTTCAATGGTTGTCTAGCTTAAAAAGACTCAGTAATTCAACTATTAAAATTTCCTAAAATCTCCACAAACCATTGTTTTAATAATTACCTGAATATATATTGAACTATTAGCTGGAACAACATAAGTCACACATAAGCCCCCAAATGCCCTGGTACGACCGAGAGTGAGGAGAGTCCGCTCACCCTCTCAAAATGCTCTCACATGACCACGCGTATATAGCATCTACCAGGGAAGTCCTACTTACTACCTTCTCGTCTTGGGGGCGTTGTTTACGAAAATGAGAGGACGTAAAGTGAATATCCGGTGCTTTAACCGGATTCGAAATCAATGGTGCACATGGGCTAGCTCCAGTATCCTGAGAGAACAAATGGCGTATGAACCAATCGTTGATCACTGGCTACCATGGGACTGCATCTCCTTACGATGCTCCACTGCCTTGTGGATCAGACCTTTAGGTCGAAGACTCCGAGTGTGGTCCCCTAAGAAAACCACGTGGTTCGGTTTGGGCACCCGGTCAGTATCACAGCCTACACAGAAATTAAATGAGATTTGTGTGGCGCATATATATTTGGTGCCTCCTTGTACCAATATCTATGTGTTGAAATAAAAATTAAAAAAAAGTCACACAAACATTCACTCCTTCAACGTTTATTTTGTTTATTTATCTTTATTTTATGCATGCTGGGACATATTTCATTCATATCATATATAAAAATTGTATGTTTTCTTTAAGAAGTTCACCAGTTAGAGGTGACAAATTGTCAATGAAATTCTTTCTCACATCTCAGATTTACCTACGAATACACACAATCTGATATCTTAACACACTTTTCGTTTTATACACACTACAGTAAATACTTACTTTAAACATGATTAGATGACCTATTTAGTATATATAATTAGCCAGAGAACCATGTACTTCCTTATATTCGATCATTTTGATGGTTGATTATGTATGATTGAAAAATCTTGGAACAGATTGCCAAACGAAATGTTGGGTTTACTTCAAATTCATTATCTAAGATTTTACAAGTACATTGTTCCTTCTTAATGTTTTACATCAACTTGGCGCCCAAATACTGTGAAACTATTCGATTAAATTTAGACAAAAGTCCTTATATACTAATGTAATATAGTTTATTGATTTATTTAGGACAAGTTTATGTAACCAGTTTTGACCGACACTACTTTTGATTTTGAGAGCAATTGATTCTACTCATTTACAGAAATCTAAGTATGTAGAGCAGAATTTCATTTTTCAATCCACTAAATTAACATGCAAAACATCCAACAACTAATCTACCACATGACGAGATTTGCATTCCATTTGTTTTTCAGTCGTATATCTGAATGACTGATAGATGAGTATGGGTTACAGGTTTCATTTCATTTGTTTTACTTGTTAGCTAAGTTTACTTGGATTCTGGTCTTATTTACTTGAAATTGATCCATTTTAGAACTTTCTAAATCGTTTTAAATGTATTTGCTATTTACTGAAGTTTAACCATACTATGTAAAACTTTTATTTGGGACCTTTAATACTTCAAATGATAATATCTTAATAGCCTTTAACATTCTCGAAAAGTGAATTTATTTTTCATTGAAAAGAATACTTATTTGTTACCGCTTTCAATTTGTTATTTTCTTATTATCACTAACCCTTATCAACTGAGGTGGTTGGGATATATGTGTTCCGTATACTGAATCACCGCCTACCTCAATGGGCGATGTTTTCTGGTGCAGAAGTAGGCCAAAAGAAAGCTATGGAGGCCAAGTCACAATATGACATTGATTTATGAAGTCACGGACGATTGGACTTAGCCATGTTATTAGGTGTAGACTACCTGGTTGTGGTCTGTGTGGTTATCATAACCAATGGTTAGAGACTTTAAATGACATCGTTTTTAATGGCGTAAGCGCATTGATTTTTTGTTTTCCCACAAATTCTGAGCTTGTAAATTCCTCTTAACATTTTCGTTTCACTGATTTGTATTTTGTTTTCGAGTGGTATCTTCCATGCCTAATCTTTCCTACTACCACTGATACTGTTACCACCTCTACTGTTCTGGGATTTCGCCAGACAACTACATCTGTATACTAATGAGATATGGCGACTTGAAGCGATGTACATACGTACATGTCCTATGTTGTAATCGATTGACTTAACTGATTGTAACCCTGGCTTAAATATATAGCGATTGGTACTAAACTTGACTATAATCATCTAATTAATTCATTTTATATTATCTTAATTTTAATCGTAATCTATGTGTTTTATGCAGTAGAATTTCGAAACCAAGGGGTTGGGAACTAACTCATCTACTGTTTTTCATAAATTGGTATATTATTGATTTTTAAATTGATATATATCTCTTGTTGATAGCATTTCAACAAAATTGCCAACTACAAAAACTCAAATGTTAAAAACTGTGCCTGTCATTGCCTATAGATTTGTTTGTGAAAGATAACATTACAGTCTATAACCGAATGTTTTATTGATTAAACAATCATTTTACTTAATATGTTATTAATACTTATTTGAGTTGATAGATTTTTCTTCCCAGTCAACATTGAATGAATCCTTTATTTTGTTTTCTTCTTGTCTTCATTGTTCTTCTCCATCATTTTTATTATTTGTCTCCGCCAAATTTTTTTTTCAATGAAAAAGTTTTGGTTTCATAATCTCCTGTTGTCGTCGTCGTTGTTGTTGTTGTTGTTGTTGTTGTTGTTGCTGTCGCTCGTCTTTCTTTACTGTATTCATTTGTATTAACTTATAACGGTAAACAGAAAGCTACTATAATGATAATTGTTTTGTTTAATTGGGTTTTCTATTCATTGCTAACTTATATTGTTGCTTTATTTCTCTTTCTCTCTGTCTATCTATCTCTCTCTTTCTTTTTTTGTTCCTTGTTATACAATTAACAAAGTTATCCATAGTGAAAATCAAATTTTAAAGTTGAAAAGAATCTTTTGACATTAGATTCGTCATATTCGTCATTATTAAAGTAAAATGATAAATCAAAAATAGATATCTGAATTGTTTGTTTGTTTTTTTTTCCTCCTACTTCTGGTCAGTTTTTTTTCTTTTTCTTCTTCTTCTTCTTCTTCTTCTTCTTCTTCTGCTTCTTCTTCTTCCTCTTCTTCATATTTTCAGTTTTATTTACTTTTTTTTTTCTTAATCTATTTACTTACCGATTTCTCTTTTTTTTTCTTCTTTTTTTTCTCCTGTCTCTGATTATTTTATACGAGATTTCAACTGTCAAATATTATTCACTAATTAATCATGATTTGAATTTTTGTTATTTATTCTTGGGAAAAAAAAATAAACGACAATTCTAGATGGTTTTGTCAAAATGTACATCCATTCATAATTATGAAATGGTTGACATCATTGAATAGATTATAATGAATGTATGTTCTTGAAATACCAGTTTGTGTATTTGCATTTGCATTTACATTTGCATCACAATGAACGTATTCTTGTTTGAATGATCTTATAATAATAATAATAATAATAATAATAATAATAATAATAATAATAATGGAGAGAGAAAGAAAAAAAATATAGGGTAGGATGCTGACGCATATAATAATTATGCGATATATATTGTTGTTTAGAAGTTTTAACTATCACTCCAATGGGAATATATTTTTTGTAAGTATTAATATATTACTGATAAAGATAAATATAGCAAAAACACAGCAACATTGGATGATAGTTTTCAGATTGGAACATACTACTTACACCATAAGTTTGGCATAGTTTCATGACAATAAAATTCCAGATGAGCTAACCAAACAAAGATATTCATGTTATTATTTATTGGTGTTATTGAATGACATTTTGTTCCATTTTTTATTTGTTATGACAGTGTGATATGGCATAGAATTGGTTACAATTTGGGAATATATGTTCACAGGTTATCTTCTCTTAATTTCTCACTGTTACAGATACTACTACTGTTACTGCTTCAAATACTTCTGTTTTCATCTCACTGAGTTGAAATTCTGAGACACTTCAACAGATACACATTTGTGCCAGGCTTTTGGTACTTATGATAAGCTAAATTGTAATCCTTCAATCCGTAAACAGTGCAAACAAATGCTTGATAAACGAGTATTGTTGTAAACGATAGAGTGATTTATCTCATTCTCAGTAACTGGTTTGTGTAGCATCATTGAGAATGGAGAATTTAGGTTCATGTTTTATTGAGGATTATGTGCAATATCTAAACCAACTGATCACCACATGGAATTCCTTAAAAGACAAGTTTTAATCAGTAGAGCAGTAATTCAATAATAAAGACATTCAACCTTTAAGTATTAAGTCACTAGTTTTAACCGTGCTTCAGCTTAGGTTTGTACAACCCTATTGTACCACTAGCTGTCACACTTGAAATGTGACTTAAAGCAGAGTACACGAATCTCTACCTGATAAATGAGTCCTTAATAAATTATGCAATGGTTTGTTGTCATTTTCCTCTTGTGTTTAAAGTTTGTTAATTAAACTACATTAGATTATACTCCCCTTTTTTTTCATAATTCATTCATATCATAAATCCAATTCAATGTGAACTCCTATTGAAATACGCACACACATCCTAAAATAGTGATAATTTGAAGTATTACTATTTATTTATTTACTTTAACACATATATATTGGTACAGAAGGCATCAAATATATATGCGCCACACAAATCTCATTTAATTTGTGTGAGGGCTGTGATACTGCCCGGGTGCCCAAACCGAAACAGTTGGTTTTCTTAGGGGACCACACCCCGAGCCTTCGACTTGAATGTCTGACCCACAAGGCAGTAGAGCATCGTAAGGAGATGCAGTCCCATGGTAGCCGGTGACCAACGATTGGTTCATACACCATTTGTTCCCTCAGGATACTGGATTGGTTTGAGATCCGGTTAAAGCCGGTGCCGAACATTCGCTTTTCGTCCCCTCAATTTCGTAAACAACACCCGTGGTGTGAGAAGGCAATGAGTAGGACTTCCCTGGTAGATGCTATATACGCGTGGCCATGTGAGAGCATTTGGAGAGGGAGAGCGAACTCTCCCCACTCTCGGCCGTACCAGGGCATGTAATTTAATGCATTTCGTTTTGCTAAAATCTAACATCGTTGAATTTATTTAACTGACTATTCAGAACATAATAGTCAAATATATTTCTAGTATATTGTCTACCTTTCACAAATCTTCTATTTAGATTCAAAACTTCTTTTCCATCTCATTCAATATTCAATTTTATATCAACGAATTTTATTTAGTTTACTTTCTCATCATCCAAGTATTTAGTTTAAGTGTTTACTATTTACACTTTTATTTCGTAATATTAGTACCGTTTTTTTGTTTTTTTCTCAATAAATAATTCATTGTCTCTGTTAAATTTTTTTTTTGTGTTTGGCAAAAATGAGTTTATTTTCTCTTTTTTTCTTTTTCTTTCTGTCAACTTTCTTGGCATGTTATTTTGCTTTTACGGACTTACTCAACAAGATAAGTATTACTCGAATGATTTGGTTAATCATTAAATGACACACTTACATTTCACCCCTATCGGATGCTTTCTTAGACATACCTACATCCGAATAAACCTTGATACGTAGAGATGTACATATAGCAATCTACTACATCTGACTTGTGATTTCAGTCACACATAAAAATGCGAGTTAACACATACACAGAGAAAATATGCATACTCATATTAAATATGCAGTAATACTATTTTTGACGATTACTTTAAGTAATGACTGATTTAAATTATTTAGCTCATCAAAATTTTTAACAAACTCAGTTAGTTTCTCTAACCTTATCTCAATTCAGTCATCTTTCTCTGTACTATAATAATCTGATTGATATTAGCTGATCAATGGTATGAATTTGTGGAGATTGACGAGTTTTATTGAAATCTTGAACCAATTCAAATTAAACTATGACTGAAAACCTGGAAGCACTGAACGGCCGTTTTGTCCTATTATAAAACTCCTCGTCTGTGCTCATCCGCGATATCGCACTCGGGTCAAGAGCGAACGCTTTACCTATAGACCACTGAGACACCATATAACGGTATTCATGTCTAACTTCAAGCACTCCATGATATGCTAATACAGAGTTCACTTCTATCCTTGTTATCACGAAATTTATTTATTCGAGTAGTTTTTTTTATCTTGTAAATATTTATACCATTAATCTAGAAAATTATAGATCCAGTATTAGGATCCATCTTCAGAACTAGGTTAATTCATTTGATTCACATTGAATATACACATGAAAATATTACAGTTATTCCTATATGATCCATCTTTTAAAAGGATTATTTTTGAGAAAACATTTCTTGTACTCCTATCTAATCAATAGACTAAAAAATGTTTTCTTTTAGTTTACCTTGAAAAATTATCTTTTTGTCCGTCATTAAATGTTTCTTCTACTACTATTAAAGAACCAGAAATTTACCATTCTTATTGTGCATATTTCTGTTTTATATTTCTCTGCCTTATATAGATTATAAACCTGGCAACACCTCTTTCCATATTCTAACGTATATTGGTTGTGTGTGCATTGACTAATTTCTTCACTTGCCAAATTTTTTAGTAATTAATTCCTCCTACTTACTCTTCTCTTTCCTATTCTATTTCTTTGTGTTCCTTAGTTAAATGTATTATTTTAAACAGAAGTCGTATTGTTTTTTCTCTTCTATCTCTCTAACTCCTGCATAATAATGCTAACTATTAAAGAGAGTAAGGTTTATTTTCTAGAATATAAGTAGCGATTTTAGTTTAATGGGTTTGCATGTTCTGCATTTTACTCGTATGGTATTTTACTACTCATGGCATAATGAATTTATCAGACAGAAAAAGGCATACATTGAGTTGTGTCCATATTCCCATATATATATGTTTATGTGTATATCTATTGATAAGACGTATTTTTCAGATTATGACACAACGCATGTTTAAGGAACAGTTTCTTACAAGACTATACATTTAATGATGATTTTTGTAAGAATGTTTCCACATGTTGTATACACTGTCTGTTATTCATTTGTATTGAATATTTTCTAAATTACACAACAACCATATCTATTATTATCGTAAGAATAAGAATAAGAAGTTTAGAATGTTTTGGGTTCGAATCTCGCAAGGCGGAATGGTGGATGTGCACCGTTGAGGAGTTCCACAATAGGACGAAACGGCTGTCCAGTGCTTCTAAGTTTTCCTTGGTGTTGGTCTGGCTTCAATTGATTCATGATTTCAACCAGTGAAATTATAAATAAATTAGACGATGTAACACGTGAAATTTGTGAATTTTTTTTTCTTATAAATTACGATTTAACTATGTTCAATATTATATGTCATCTTTGAATCGAAAAGGTCATTTATTATTGGTATAGGAAAATGTTTATGTAATATGTCGTGTTGTAATCAATGGGATAAAATAGCATAAATCATGTGGGTATAAAAGATAATAGAAATGTTTTTTTTCTTTCTGGTTAATCGAGACAAAACTAATGATATTACTATTATTATTATTATTATTATTATTATTATTATTACCAATAATGGTAATGATAATAATAACGAATTTATATGAATATAGAATGTTGTAGATCAAGGTAATTGTGAGAGTAAAGCTATAAATCTAATATGAAACGAGAATGATAAGTGTTCTTCTCAGAATACGGCAGCTATAATATCTACCTTATGTATGAGATGACCAAGTACTTTACGAGTATTTTTAAGTTACATTCAGTAATTGTAGGAAAGTTTAGATAGAGAATAACATTGGAATCCAGGATCCCCCCTTAGTCTCATTTATGACTCGTCTGCTGGATGCATCTGAGTCATGTGGCATATAACTATACTAGGATGCGTACCATGTACCTTTCGTTTCAATTGCCTAATATGTTATCCACTGAGCTACTAGGTTCACACAGTCACTGGCTTGTGCAATGCTGATGAATTTAATTTGTAAGTGTTTGTATCTTTCCGCTTATATATGAAGGACCCAACTACACCAGTCACTTTTAGCATATGTGCATTCTGAATAGCTACATCCGGCATATGAGTCCCGAATGAGACGAGATTCGTTTCTGAAATTTTACTCCTAGCTATTACCTAGTTTTACTAAAATACTTGTGAATATCTGAAAACATCAAGACAATTCGCCCAAGATGGTCATATACCAAAAGTGACTAATCCATTTTTAGTGCTTAACACCAACAACAAAAAGACATATACTTTATATATTTTGTTCTCTCATTCATAATAAGAATTTTTTGTATTTGAAATTAAATAATAGATGATCTTTATATATGTGACTCTTTTATCATTAACCATTCTGTACGAAACAGTTGTTTAATATTCTTTTCCATTCAAATCAGTTCATGATGATGAAGATGAAAAGTTCTTTTTGTTATTTTTTCCGATCTGAACCATTCCCATAAAACACTTATTTCAATAATTGGTAATACCTTCAACAATCACAACAACATTAACAACAACAACAACAATAATACTATCTTATCTAATTCTATTTGTTCATTGTTTACTTCAATGTTTTTTTGTTAAATTAAAAATTGTGATTGTTTTCTTTTTTTTTTTTCTAATTTTTATCTTGAAATATATCTAATTAATTTTCTTTTTTTATTTTTTTTTTGAAGTTTTTCTTTTCTCTTTACAGTTAATGACATAAATTAATTGTAAACTTTTCACACCCCCACACTCACACACACACTCCCACCCTTTCAAAACAATATTAATAAAGATCTATTTTAGTCATTATGGAGGTTGATTATTAATTTACATTTTGTCAAATATTTAATTTCACAGTGTGAATTGTTTATTCTGAAAAGTTTTTTTCTTTTACTACAAAAAAAAAATCGATTATGTCATTGTCCATTCTGATTGTGTAACTGTTTTTTTATTCACTGTATACAATCCATTCTATTTAAGTAGTCTATTCTCATACTGCTTATATTTTAAAGATTATTCAAATAACCATTGATCATAATTAATATGTAATGTTAAATAGGCTGTTAGTAATTTCTTTTTATGTATCATTCTTTCATGAGTATAAAAAGTGTTTATTTACATTGAAGATTTTATTTAGATGAAAACATTGTTTTGTTACTATAATTTGATTGTTTAGAATTAATTGTCATGATTAAATTCAATAATGATATGATTTTCAATAGTTGAATTTATGAGTCAATTAAAGATAGATCACCACCTGGAAGCACTGCATGGCCATCTTATCCTATTTTGGGACTCCTCAGCAGTGTGCATCCACGACCTTGCCTCGCAAGATTCGAATTCAGGGCATATCAGTCTTGCGCGCGAGCGCTTAACCACTAGACTACTAAGCCGGTTGTCATCCAACGGTGTTAATGTTTAACTTCAACCAATTCACGAAGTTGTGCCACCGTCTATTGTTGTCACCAGTAAGTTACTCCTATTGAAGAGTCCCACAGTGGAACGAAACGGCCGTTCAGTGCTTCTACATTTTCCATGACGAACTAACTTCAATTAACTCATGAGAACAACTATTAAATTACTATAATATACACAAAAACTCTTCTCTGATATGATTTTCGTCATTGATTGATTTCATTAAGGGAATAGTTGACAGTTAAAATGTATTTTACAGTTATTTTGTAATCATATAAAATTTTGAGATAAATTTTTTCGTTTACTTTTAGTTATCTATCAATTTTGTGTGTATTTTCAATATTCCATATGAAAATGATCTAACATGTAACTATAATATGCTGTAATTAACCATACCACAAGTTTTGGCATTAGTGCTGTATGCATAAGATATTATTTGTATGTTTTATAATCATTCAGCAAATACCTTTGCTAAAATATCAAGAAACTAATTCACTTGATATTGTTTTTACTTGAATCTTCCCATTTGATGTTTAGGACTGCAATTGATCAGTCTCTCATATTGACATATGTGCATACTGTGTGTATTGCCTCGATATTGCCTTAATTTTTACAAGCAGTCCTAAACATCAATGGGAAGATTGAAGTAAAACAATATTAAGTGAATTAAACTCCACCCCATTGCAAAAGCAAGTGACTATCAGGACTCAGTAGCTAAGTGGATAACGCGATGGCGTTTGAAGCGGACGGTACTGGTTTCGAGTCCCAGAGTGAACATCAACTCTGAGATGCAGGTACATCCAGCTGACGAGTCCCAAATAGGACGAAACGCGCGTCAAATTGGATTCCACTGCTAGCCACTATCCATCTTTGCTTATCAAGAAACTAGTTCTGTTTTTATTTTATTTTTAAATACAAATATATATATATATATATATATATATATATATATATATATGATGTACTTGGAAATAATAAACCGAGCAATGTTGACAACAATAAATTTGACCATACCTGTTATTTCTACCTTATTCCCGAAGAATGATTTGATACAATGTAAATTAGTATACAATTTTAATGTTTTATCTTGTCAACTCTTCTGACTTAATACATAAGCGTCCCCCTGAATAACTTCACATACTATTTTCCACGTATAATTTAATTTTATTTCCACTCGAAAGACTAAAGAACCAAACACGAATTAGATTATTACGATTGATTTGTTTAGCCAACGTTTAGCAGTCGAATTAGTTGAGAGAATGTAGTGCTAAATGTTTGCATAGGAATGAATATGAATGAACGTATGAGTCACTAGTTATACACTAACACTGCACTCGTAACCTATAAAAGAATAATTAATGGACAAGAACACATCAGACAATCATTGGAATACTCATAGTATATTAAATGTCTGACTATAGAGTGGAGTAATTCATGAAAGTACAATGAAATATTTATTTGACATACTTTTTGTCTGTCCTAGAAAGATACGTTGTATATGTGCATGATTGAAAGGGGTTTAGCTAAGTCTATGCACTGACTCATTCATTAAGGTAATTTTTTCAAGGTAAATGATGATAAATCAGTTGATGAGGTTATGAATCTTCATCGACTGAAATGGTTGGGTCACGTTTTGTGTATGCCTGAAAAGCGATTACCACGACGCGCAAAGCTAACCGGTGTTAGGGATGATTGGAAGAAAGTTAGGGGCGGCCAAACCAAAACGTGGCATCAGTGCTTGAAGTCACTAACTTCTTGTCTGAACCATGTTGGTAGATGCAGACTGCCTGGTTGGGGTCCGCGTGACTATCGTAACCAATGGTTGGACACTCTTGGTGACATGTCTCAGAATCGAACACAATAACGTCTATGTATATACTCTTTATCTTCCCTTAAACTAAGAGATTAAAATCACTTCATATCTTTCTAGGAACTAATTCTTTCTTCCTGTACTATCTCCTTATAAACAATCTTTCTTTTATATATATTACCACCACTGAATTAACTACTTCTATGAATCCGGTGTTCATTTTGTTGTGCTAATGTGGTATGTCAACTTGAACCGTTGCGTATATGTGCTTGGTCCTACATTGCAGCTGACTGACTGACTTGTCAAGGTAAAATAACAATATTGGATTAACTGTAATTCATTACATTTTGTGCTCTCTCTTTCTCTCATAGTATTAAAACCCAGACAGATATGATGTGAACGAAGAATATGCTTTTCAATAACATAAGATTAGAATTTAGGATTGTTTTCTTTTTAAAATATAGAATAAGATTGTTCATGTTGGCATGATTTGGTTTTAATAAGTTTCGATAGTGTCATTAGAAGATGAAGATTATCAGAACTACACTATTGAAATTTATCAAAGGGATTAATTGCTTTGAATAAGTTTACATAAAAAAAAATGAAATTATGAAATGAATGATCAGGATAAATAATAAACTGAATAACATAAAAAAGGTTATAATATATTACAAGTGAAATATTTAGTCAAGAATAACTTAGAGTAATATGATATAGGTATGAATTATAAAACAGGGATATGAGCTTACTTACTTACTTACACCTGTTACTCCTCGCGAAGGAGCATAGGCCGCTCACCAGCATTCTCCATCCAACACTGTCCTGGGCAATCCTTTCCAGCTCTCTCCAGTTCTTATTCATTTTTTTCATGTGCGCTTCTATTTCCCGATGTAATGTGTTCTTTGGCCTTCCTCTTTTCCGCTTTCCTTCAGCTAAATAAATTACTCAAAACCTTGGCAAGCATAATAATAAAAATAATAATCATCTTATATAAGATCATCTTAAGCCATGAAAAATAGGAAGAAAGATTGTACGTACATGAATCGGATCATGTCATCATATCATCAAAATAACGGTTAACTGATTAGGCTCGAAGTTGCCCATGATTATAGAAGCTGTTGAATAGATTTCTTGTGGACTCAAATCTCCGGCTTTTTTTCAAGTAGATACTGTTCCAGCCGTTAGAAAGATTCCTAGTCTAATGGATTTAAGCAGATATCTATTAGTATGACATCATTACGTAAATGATTGTTCCATGTTATCTATATGACTTGAGCCGCTAACAGTTTAATCCATATATTTGATTCTTCACCCTGGAAGTTACCTGTGAGCACCAAAATACATATTGCTAAAACCTCTGCCAATATAATTTTCTCCACAATAGCAACTGAATCGATAAACACAGAAAGAGATGGCTAGTCTAGGTACGTTACCTTTCATTGAACATTAGTCATTTCAACATTAACAATTTCATTCTATTTTACAAATAATTCTAAGTTCACATGCGATAATTTTAAACGAATCATTTGCTTTAACCTGGTCAATTTTTTAGATTATAAATGTGGATATATAAATTGTAGAACTTGATGTTAGTCTGGCTGTAAAAGGTCGGATCTACAACGCGACGGTGAGAGCAGTTTTGCTCTATGCTTGTGAAACCTGGCCTCTCCGAGTTGAGGATGTTAGACGACTCTCTGTGTTCGATCATCGTTGTCTCCGAAGGATTGCTGGCATCCAGTGGCAACACCATGTCAGTAATGCAGAGGTTCGGCATCGAGTGTTCGGTCACAGAGACGATAATGAAATTGGTGTCACCATCTTGAAACACCGACTTCGGTGGCTTGGACATATTCTACGAATGTCGTCCCAGAGAATTCCACGTCGTGCATTATTTGCCGACTCTGGGACTGGTTGGAAAAAGCGGAGAGGTGGTCAGTATATGACATGGTGTCGTGGTATGAAAGAAAGCTGAAAAGGGCTAGCTTCTGTTGGTCCTTCACGACTCCCTGGTTGGGGTCCGAGAGACGGTGTAACGCAGTGGCTAGAGACGTTATCAGATATGGCTCAGAATAGAAGCCAGTGGCGATCATGCTGTAACCTTCTTTTACTTTCTTCATAAAAAGTGGTTGTATCTTCCTTAACTGAAAGATCTCTTCTGAGTGTACCTTTCCGTTTCCCCCACCATTGTTCTCTCTCTCTTTTTTTTTATAATTCCCCACGTTCATTACTTTTTTTTCCTTTCTGCTTCTCTTCAAATTCTCATTGTTTTGTGTGGCGCATATATATTTGGTGCCCCTCTGTACCAATATTTATGTGTTCAAATAAAATAAATAAATAAATAGAACTTGATAAGAATTTACTCAATAAAGTATTCCATGTCCATATATCTGTGTTTTCTAAATTTTTGAAATATTTACCAGCTTACTGATAGAACTAATATTATGTACAAACGTATCTAGCTATGTAATTCACCAATGAACTTCAATTAGAAAATTGAACTAAATAACTTACTTCAAAATGTTTTTGAAGTTTTAACAGATTTTATAACTGATAGAGCTCACATATATATATTGATTTTTATCATTTCTTCTTATCTTATCTTCTTATATAATTTTTGCAAGTCGTTAAGTAATAGACAAGATGAAATCCACTATTTGTTTCTATGCATAACATGGACAAATTCAATTTTAGCTTATATATATATATATATACAATTTATATTGTTAATCATAGTACAAAAGTTAAATATCTTTAATTATAAAACCCATAGAGACATTATGAATGGTGTGTCATTGGTCAAAGCATTTGACTTTCAGTCAATATCCTGTAAATTCTAAGTTCATTTTCCATTTACAGCAGTTTGGACAATCGGTTAGTGTCATTAAGTCTCCCAATTAAAATATGATTTGAAATAAAGTACAAAAATTCATACAGGTTATGTGACTTGAGATTACTGGAACGAAAACATTTAAATGTTCTATTTTTAAATAATTAATAAAGGGTTTTTTTTAAACAAAATATTTGATTCAATATATGATCTAGTTTTTTTTTGTTGTTGTTGTTGAGTTATTATTCGAAATACAATTATGTAATTGATGATTCTCATTTTTATCAGAAGGGGTTTTGTGGAGATCTTTGTAATTTCAATAGTTGAAATCATGAGTCAATTGAAGTTAGACTACCATGGAAAACTTGAAAGCATTGGACGGTCGTTTCATTCTATTGTGGGACTCCTCAACAATGTGCTTCCATGACCCCGCCTCACAGGATTCGAACCCATAACTTATCAATCTCGCATGCGAGCGGGATCGTGGATTTGCACTGTTGAGGAATCCCATACTAGGACGAGACGGCCGTCCAGTGCTTCCAGGTTTTTCATGGTGATCTAGCTTCAATTGACTCATGATATCAATTATTGAGATTCTCATTTTTATTTTCACTTTTATTTTTCCTTCATATGAAAACATATTAATACCGAATTTCATTCATTAATAACTCAATCTTACACATATAGACAATTTGTTTTCAGTCATTTATTTTCACTTCATGAACTTTTCACATGATTGCCATTTACTAAAATCAGCATCCTAATATGATTGGATTAAGCACAGTATAGATTTGATTGGAATGGATTGGATTGTTAAAACGCTATATCATCTTACTTTGATGATTTTAATTTTGATTATTCTAATCTGAAGAAGTTCAGACAAGTTCACTGGATGAAATGTTGGAATTGTTATTTTAAATTTGAATCGCTGAGATTATTTCAAATATACTTTTCATTCATATAATAAGTTCTCTATACTCAGCACTCGATTTCTATGATAATATACTGTAATATCTAGAAGGTTGTTTACTTGATATATCGCGTATAACTGAGCACTAGAATGCAAAAACCCTTCCAAGTCGCAAGGAGAAAATAGAAGACTAATGAAAGGAATATTATTCGAAACAGTCTCAATTATAGTACAAAATTGTCAGGTATTTATAGTTTTTTATCAAGAACGAAATCATCATTACAGTCCTCCAATCCGCATACAGGGGGTTATTAGCTTTGTTCAATCGAGAAGCTACGCGTAGGAATTCTAGAATATTCTTCCGAAAAGTGATTGGATGCAATATCTACGGCTTCTTCTGAACCTGTTGCAGCTTCCTCGAGTTCACTCGTGCTCCGTCGTCACACCTCCCCCCTAGAGTCCGTTGTATAAGACTTCTTTCTCGGATCCAACTGAAACTTGGTCGCCGCATTCCTTCTGCGGTCCATCACTCTCAAGGGTTGTACAACTTTTCCTTTGCATCGTTTGTCTCTTCTTTCAAAAGCTGATTGGATGGAATATCTTTGGCTCCTTCTGAGCCTGTTACAGCTTCCTTAAGTTCACCCGTGGGTTCGTCGTCACATATACGTTCTAATCTTAAAAGTTCAAGTCTTATTATTATTATTATACTAGTGATAATTCAACAGTAATGGTGTGTCTTTTTTTCTTTAAAAAAGAAACATAATAAAATCCATAAAATAATAAATTGAACATTGATTTCCTAAACACTATTTAATCAATTGATGGTGACGTTTCATTTTTCTTCAGTTTTTTAATCAATGTTTTTTCTCAACATTTATAAACATTAAAAATTGATTGTAGTTTTTATTATATAATAAATGATTAAAATAGTGAAAACAGAATAAAACAAATTAAAAATAAAAAAAAATTAACTTGACTTCAACTATGTCCATTTAAATGTTTAATAAAGAAAACAAAAAAGAAAGAAAAAGAAAAAGAAAAAAAAAGAAGAAATAACTCAAAACAAAACTCGCAAATTATTTATATTTTGTGTGTGTTGCATTTCTTTTTTTTGTTTTTGTTTTGTTCTTTATTTGTTTATTGAATTTTGAAATTATCTGAGTGAATGAAAGAAAAGAAAAGAAAAAAGAAACTGGTTTTTCTAAATGCGTTTAATGAAATAAAAAATAGTTTTCAAGTTTTTTTTTAATTTTTTTTATTCTGTTGAAGTGGAATAAATTTCTCTTTATTTTAAGATTGGGTAGTTCTATCTATCTATCCTTCCATCCACTCATTTATCTATCTAATCTATCCACTCATTTATCTATCTAATCTATCCACACATCTATCTATCTATTCACTCATTTATCTATCTAATCTATCCACACATCTATCTATCTATTCACCCATTTATCTATCTAATCTATCCACACATCTATCTATCCACTCATCTATGTATCTACCTATCCACACATCTATCCACTCATCTATCCATCTATCTATCTATCATTTTATACTCATAAATTTTCTTGTAGTTTATATTAAATTTCATTGTGTTAAATATTATTATATTCTTGATGAATAAGAATTGGAATTGACTGGGATACCTGCTGAGTGTTTTTATTCATTCATTCATTCATTCAAACATCTTATTTCAATATATTTGTTGATTAGTGTTAAGTAGAAAGATACATTATTAACAGTTCAATTGTTTTATTATCAAGGAATAGTTTGAACTATTATGGATTTTTCTTCTTTTTTTTTACATTTTGAGATTAATAAATAATTACTGATTTACTCTTAATAAGAGTTGATTACTTTTTTTTTTGGTGGTGGTGGTGGGGTAATGGAATAATCAGATTATAATGGTGTGTTTATTTGATGTTCAGTAGTTGAAGATAATGGGCATGAATTCATGCTTAATCTAAATTTCATGCGAGTTGTTGATATTCAATAAGAAATAAAATGACACGGATCATTATTTTAAAGTTAAATTATTCATTTGATTGATATTCTATAAACTATCTTATATTTACATTTAAATGATATAGCAAGCCGAAATACTTTCTTGTTTCAATGGTTAAGATCATAAGTCAGTTGAAGCTAGACCACTACCATGGAAAACCTGGAAGCACTGGAAGGCCGTTTCGTCTTATCGTGGGACTCCTCAACAGTGCGCATCCACGACCTCTTCCCACGCGTGATTCGAACCCAGGACCTACTGGTTTCGCGCACCAGCACTTAATCACCAAACCACTGAGCCGGCATTCAACGGTGTAAATGTCTAACTTCAACTAATCTACGAAATCCACTCGACACATCCACCATTGTCTTCAGTGAGTTACTATCTCACAACAGATTCGGTTGAACTCCACTAGTCATTACTTCTCACTAGAACTCCAGGATATACCTCTTGAAGGCAGTCACTAGTGAGCATGTGTTGATTAATATCAGAAGGGTGTTTTGTGGAGATTGTAGTAATTTCAATGGTTAAATTTACCTGAACTTTCAGCAAGTTGGTTATTTATTTTTTGATAATTGTTTTTTTTTTGGTTTCATATTTTTTTGTTAAGCTGAATCACTTGTTCGACCTCGAGTTGATCGTACTGCTAGTCCACCATCTGCTACACTTTATTGGTCTGAAGCTCGAAGACTTGCTTCTTTTCCAAATGCTCGTTTACCAGACTCTAATAGTTTACCGGCTATAGACAGATATGATTTTCCTGCTCCACCTTCACCGGCTGTTGTTATGATTGATAAACGTAAGTAAATTGTACCATGTGAATAAAACATTGTCAACTAATGAGTCAATATTATAATGTATGAAATTGTAGTACGCTATCACTGTTATACTATTTCTAATCACTTTATCAAAAACTAGAAATATGAAGTATTCTGTTCATTTCATTAACTTTCAGGTCGTGAGAAACGTATGACTGGTGTACAGTCAGTTGGTGTAGATAGTAGAAATGGTACTTTAAGAAATGGAACAATGACATCAGTTGATACAGATTGGACTGATCGGGATCCTTTATTAAATGCTAAACTAGATCGAATTGATGCTGAGATTGAGACATTGAAACGATTAGGTGAAAGTTCCGGTATTACAGCGGTGAGTATATATTTCTGTTTTGAAATATTAATTCACTTTTTTTTAAAAAAAATTACTTTTACATCGATGATGAATTAGATTGTGCCTAAATGTATTTCCCTTGAAACTTATTACTGAATATTCAATTAATATATCAATTAATTAATGTTGTGACAGTAAAAGTGCTACGGAAAATAAATCTATGAGTTAAATGTTTGATCTGATCACCAAATAAACTTTTCGTTTTAAGTAATAGTTAGAAGCCTTATAAATGTTGAAGGGAAGTGAGTTAAACAACAATAATAAAGATTGTACAGTGAAATGAATTGATTTCACTTCATGTACTCAAAGTCATTCATATACCCATTGATTTATACAAATCAATGAAATACTGTAATTTTATATGCAACATGTAAAAATTTTATTTCATCACTTACATTTTGGATCAAATTAAATCTTACTCAATAGATCAAGTTCCCGATTATGTACTTAACTTTGAGCTAATGTTTTTGTATGGAGAATATGTTACACTAATCAGTTGCTGGAATTACTAAAAGTGAATATAGATTGATAGTTGAAACCCTCGTGATGGAATAGTGAAGGCTCTATCCAATCGGTCACCTCTTCACTCTTTCATTTATGTGTTCAAATAATTACATTATATTATTGAATATATCCTAAATATTGATCTTATTTATAAAATTCACTCGTGGTTCAATATTTATTATCTATATGGTTTGAAACGTTACGTACTGTTTTTTTTTTAATCAGTTATTTAACTGAATATGTGATACCAACTATCATGGTATAATTCTGCTCAATCAAAATAAATAATAGTGAAACTCCACACTCTCTTTCTTCATAACATATTAGTTGTATTGTGTTGATGTTACAAATTAAATGTTTCAGTCAGTTAGTCAGTCAGCTGTAACGTAGGACCAGGCACATATATGCATCGGTCCAAGTTGCCATACCGTATTAGCACAACAAGATGAACATCGGATTCACAGAAGTAGTGAACTCGTTAACTTTTAAATCAGTTTAGTTTACGTAATGTACTTGTTTATCATTTTGATGATGCAGAAGAAAAAACGATACATTTCAAATCATTTTTTATATTGATGTTGTTCATGTAGTCAACTGTTTTCATTATGTAATCCATTTTAAGTATTTTACAAGTAATAACTTATTTCTTTTAAACTTAATTTAAATGAGAATGAAGAAAATGATGGTTAATGTTAAATTATAGTTTAATTTGTGATGAAATTACACGATAACAATAACATTGTTTTGTTACGTCTATGTTTTCACTCCTTTCCGTTATTGAAGTACAGTATGTCGATGTATTTGCAATTTACAAACCGAAATTAACAATAGAACCAAACTCCAAATTAGGTACCAAAGTTTATTCGCACTTTACAAATAGTCGACTCAAATGTCGTTCTAACAACAATAATTATAACCATTGCATAACAAATCTTCAATTTTTGTAGGTTCCCAAATATCAAACTAAAGACAGGAAGAAACCGAAATGTTCAAAAATAATGATATAAACAAACAAGTTCAGTAGTTGAGTAAAACAAATACATCCAAAAAAAACACAGTAAAATTAACAATATTTAATATAAAGGTTTTGATGGAGTTTTGTTCTCTGAGCTGGATGGTCTGGACCAAAGCATCCAGCTCAGAGAACAAAACTCCATCAAAATCATCCACCTGAGCTACAAATCTTCTCCACCAATATAAAAGTTTTAATCAGTTAAATGTCTTCAGTTCTCCCGTAACAGTTTACCTGTCTGAAAAGTTATTTGTATATTGAATAGATATGTGTATATATGCATTACTCATTTTAATCAACACATTTCTCTCCCTTTACTGAAATAATGTGGTTTACTTATTATTTTATTTTTTATTATCGTCTCTTAAAAGGCTCTTATTCAAGAATTGGAAGCCAGTAAATTACAAGTTCATGAAACAGATTTAGATCCGATATCTGCATCACGATCACCGAATGCAAATGTAGAACCTGGTTACAAAACACGATATAGACGGCATGGATATACATGTATGTTTATTTTCTTTATATATTGATCTGACGTGATTGTTTTGTAATGCAATCTAAGCATTTTTAAAGAAAAACTTTGTATTAAATGTGTTTCTTGTTCAGTCAGATTCTATTCTTTGTTCTGACGACAAAGTAACTGATGTCATTCTAATTCATTATTATTTTAAAATTATCTGTTGAAATGATTTGTTAATTCAGCTTTTAGTCGTAACTTGATTGATCATTTAACATTTTAATCATTCTTATTGAGTTGGAAATTGATGCAGATCATCATTTTTAATTTTTATTTTACAATATACCTCTGAGTAGTAGTAGTAGTAGTAGTAGTATATTACGTCATGTTGTTTACTAATACTGTGGTGTGTGCTACTTATGTAGACCATAAGTAGTATATGACGTTAGTCGTGAACAGAATTTCGGCAGTAGAGAGAGACGAGAAGATCAAACAATAAAGTATGAAGAAACAATGCAATTTGTATGAAAATACAAGAACAAAGGAAGTCTGCAAATTGAGCATTTACTATATATGGTTGTTCGAGTTTACTAACTAATTCTGTAATTTGTTGTTAAATCCATTCGGGCTGTCCCCATTTGTGTTCATGTTCACTAGAATACTTAGTCTTTGTTCACTAGAAACTGTTTTCATAACTGGACTTTTTTTTTTCAAAAGTATTCTTTGTTATTATAAAGAGTAAATTTATGAAAATTTTGCAAATCTTTCTGCTTAACCCCCTTATAAATGTATCCTTTTAAAATTATATTAATATTGTTCTAATGTACCTGTTCATTGTTTTGTTTCTAATATTTAACTTTATATTTAATTGGAACTATTTTGAGATGGTGGAATTGATCCATGTGATTGTTGTGTTACCTTGATATTCAACCACTAGACTACTGAGTCGGTCGTCAACCAACGGTGTTAATGTCTAACAAAATTGTGATAACAAATGACATATTACACTAAACGTGTATTTGATATCAGATTGGATAGATTTATAACAAATGCAGACAAAATTGTTTAATCCCAGTGTATTTCTTTATCGATCGACTGTTTTCAATGAATATCAACTCCTAAGTTACAAACAAACATCATATTATATATAGACTTTTTTCATCAGTAATTTGGTTTATAAACTTCTCTGATCCACTTCTTTACTTAAGTTAATATTATACAGTTAAGTAAATTATTTTATATAGTTAGACAAATTCAATGACCTGAAAGTTTAACATAAATAGGTTAATCAGTTACTAAGCTATGTGTTTGTTAACTGTTTTCACAACGAACGGCTACGATACAACCTTGCAAATTCCTTTTATCCCATATATAATTTCTTTTTAAATATAGGTCATTTTCGAAACAAAGATTGACTTATCATATATAAAAACCTTATAAAACTGTTTTATGAAAATAAGCAACAGCGGAATCCAGAACGAGCTTCTTATCATGTTAGAGACTTGTCAGTCGAATGAACTTGCGTTTCAGTGCTGATGTTTACACTGTGATTTAAAACCAGTTCACTTTTCTTCAAATACGAACGTGTTATTCACCGAACTACTGAGTTTTGATAACCATTGACTTATGCAAAGGGCATGAAATATATTTGTAAAGGTTTGTATATTAATGTAGAACGAAATATGCATTCTGAACTTCACTAGTAGCCGCAAACCAAATATACTAAAAAAAGACTTGTAACCAATGGTTTTATCGAACCAATCAGTTCAGGATGAAAGTATGCCAACCCGAAATTGATCAATTGTAATAATTATTATTAACCATTAAAAAAAAAAAAAAAACAATAACTTACAAATAAACAATCTTCAAATTATCCCCTAAATATACGGAATTTTTTTTCTTCTAGAGTTACTTCTTTGTATGCCTTGTACTTTGTTTCTACAATAAAATCAATTTATTGAAATTTATATCTTATAATGTTCTTATGGTTTTCTATGTTTTCTTATACAGCTCCATCACGTGATACTAGAAGAGATCGTCGAAGTGGTCATAATTTATCCTATCGATTAGAATATTCCAGCACTGGTGGACGTTCAGGAACTATACCGAGCTTCCCATCAAGTAAAACGATAAAATTTTTTTTTATTTTTTAACATTGTTTACCTTGATTATATTACTTTAAGTATTATTATCTATTAAGTGAACTATGAATTCACGTACTTTTTTTTTGTAGGGGCTTATTATTCTAGGATTCAATAAGAATGTTTTATCACTGATGTGTCTAAATGATTTGCTTCCATTAAAATCAAAATGTATTTTTGTTTCCTGTTTACTTCCAAAAAAAAAAAAGTATTAAATTACTTTACATTTTAATTACTGTTATCTATAAAAGGTCTTTCTGTATCTCATAAATCTCTACAAACTAACATAATGTTTCATCTAAATAGTCATTACATTAAAAAAATCGGATGAGTTTACATTAATGATGTAAAATGATTACAACTTAGGGAATATGTGAAATGTACACCCATTCACATACATTTCAATGTAGTTCCCTTTATTATGAGAAGTTTATAAAAGTAAACAGTAATAAAACTTAGAATATAGATTAGATTCTGTAAATCATTTGTTAGTTTAGTGTATTCATAATATAAAATGATTATTCTTTAAATTGTTGAATTAATGTGACCATTAAAACATAGATATTGGTACAAAGAGGCACCAAAATACATATGCGTCACACAGATCTCATTTGATATATGTGAGGGCTGTGATACTGCCCAGGTGCCCAAACCGAAACAGGTGGTTTTCTTAGGAGGCCACATCCCGAGCCTTTGACCTAAAGGTCTGATCCACTAGGTGGTGGAACATCGTAAGGAGATGCAGTCCCATGGTAACTGGTGACCATTTGTTCCTTCAAAATACATTGAAACAGAAGTTAATACAGATTGAAATAAGTTAAATGATCATGCGAGAATTGATCAGTTTTTAAATAATCTGTAAATAAATTAATTTGGATCAATTGTAATAATAATAATAATAATAATATGTAATGGAAGGTGTATACAATGTATTGCGTCATAGTAAATCCGAAATTTGTTACATTTATTCATAGTGTTACGTATTACAAACTTACTAATGAATCGTCACCTGTTTGATTAAATGGGTACATTTTCAAGAATTTTTTTTTGTTTTTTTCGGATAGTTTGAATAACAATAGAATCGTTGCAAAACATTAAATAAAATGTAATGCCGAAAATGTATTATGAATAGTTTTTAGTGTTTCTTTATGACGTAATTTTTGTAACCACTGACTTTCGAGCGTAGACTTACAATCAGTTAAATCCCCATACTGAATTTAAACTGTTCTATATCTTTACGATGACTTAGTGTCATAATTTAGCGATGGGTTTATGTATGTTTAATTCAGATCTGCCCATTTGAATTCTTAATTATACATTCCCTATTTAACTAAGCATTTACGATTAGTAGTTTTATGTAAGCGATCTCACATAGATTGTATTCACGGACAAATAAACTTTCTTTGTATTTTCAAAAAATGCTTATCAATTTAGCATGGAATTTTTCATTCCATTCTATTAAGAATTGTCTCTATCTATTTATATATATATATATATATATATATATATATATATATATATTTATGTTTTGTCCACATCATCATCACCCTCCTCATGTTGTAGGATACGATCATGAGTATGCAGTCAGACAACATGGTCAGTATATGAGATCAACTTATTCAGGTAGTCTGGTTCATTATAATTTTCAAATTATTACTCATTGTATACTGTAATCAATAGCATGTGGTTCTGTCAACACAAATTTGCATTTCATTTAATTTTCTTTTTTTTTGTTGGCATTATTACAAATCAATATTTCTGTTCATTTTTAACATGAATATAAGTTGTATTTGATTGAGATCATGAACCGATTGATGTTAGACCACCATTGAAAACCTGGAAGCACTAGACGACCGTTTCGTCCTATTGTGGGACTACTCGGCAGTGCGCATCCACGATCCCACAAGTGGGATTCGAACCCAGGGCCTTCAGTCTAGCGCACGAACGCTTAACCTATTGGACCACTGAGCCGGCATCCAACGGTGTTAATGTGATGGTCTAACATCAATCGGTTCATGATCTCAATCAAAAACTTGACAATCTCCACAATACCTAAGTTGATAATAAGTTGTATTATTGAATTCCTTTAACAGATTTCAATCTAGTTTAAGAAATGAGTAAATTTTGAACAGTTGTTACTGTAGGGATGTTATTAATGGTTAAAGAAAAACAATAACACTACTAATCATTGGGATTTATCGATATTGAATGTTTCCTCCATTCTACTTCAACTTCATTTTTTTGTTCACAGCGGTTGTTCCAGTTTCGTAACTAAGATAAAATTACAATACTAGAAAGATTTTAACTTTGTTCAGGAAACAGTCTGTTGGTAACTTGGAATAATCGTAAAATTGGCTTCTTTTTTATCATACCCTTATATATACACGCTTTCGTCATGGAAAATTTGGTAGCAATCAACGTTGTTTTTTTGCTTATAAACGATTACTTGGTTATTGTGGAAGGTAATAAATACATCATTTTAATGAATAGCAAATTACTTGGTCAATTATTTGAATTTCTGTGGATAAAGCAATTAATCACTTTGTTTTATACAAACGACAATCCTCTAATCAGAGTTGCGTTGCTCACTTCTCGGTCAAATAAACTTACTTACTTACGCCTGTTACTCCTCGCGAAGGAGCATAGGCCGCTCACCAGCATTCTCCATCCAACACTGTCCTGGGCAATCCTTTCCAGCTCTCTCCAGTTCTTATTCATTTTTTTCATGTCCGCTTCTATTTCCCGACGTAATGTGTTCTTTGGCCTTCCTCTTTTCCGCCTCACTTCACGATTCCAAATTAACGCTTGTCTCGTGATGCAGTTTGATGATTTGCGTAATGTATGTCCTATCCATTTCTATCGTCTTTTCCTAATTTCCTCTTCAGCTGGAAGCTGGTTTGTTCTCTGCTACAAAAGGCTGTTGCTGATGGTATCCGGCCAATGGATGTTGAGTATCTTGCATAGACAGGTATTGATAAATACCTGTACATTCTTGATGGTGGTTGTTGTAGTTCTCCAAGTTTCAGCTCCGTACAGTAGAACTGACTGCCTTGACGTTCGTATTTAAGATTCTGACTTTGATATTGGTTGACAGACAGTTGTTATGTGTTCCGTATGTTCTTTAATTGGAGGAATGCCGCCCTTGATTTGCCAATCCTCGATTTAAATAATTGAACTTTTGATTAGCTTCCTCAATATGAACATCTATATGACTTCTACTTAAAACTTGGTTTGACTTCTGATCGTCATTATATACTATTTTAATGTTTATACATATTATAAGCAAATTTTATTCAATTTCATACTGTCTCATTGTCTTTTTCTTACTAAATTTGTTAGTTACTAACGCTTTGCATGAGAACTATATATATTCCATTATTTCTGAATATATCAATGTGAATGGATTTTGGTTAATCTTCATTCTTTTATTCGTTTACATTTGTTAACGTTTCAGTAGTTAAGATCATGAGTCAGTTGAAGCTAGACCACCATGGAAAACCTGGAAGCACTGAACGACTGTTTCGTCCTATTATGTGACTCCTCAGTGGCAGTGCGCATCCACGACCTCTCCCCCTGCGAGACTCGAACCCAGGACCTATTGGTTTCGCGCGTGAGCGCTTAACCCCTAGACTACTGAGCCGGCATACAACTATTTTTTCATTGTAAACATATATACAAACACTTACTAAACTTCAATATTTCTTTCAAAGGTTTATATTGGTAGCAGACAGTTTTTAGTGATGTTAGTAAATTCACTAATCAATGATATATTGTTTATAATAGAATAATAATGGTGTATTGATATTACTTTATAACGTATAACCGTAGAATTCCTATGAGATGAATATACGAAGTTTGTTTAGTGAAGACCATAATTTCATATGAAGAGAATAGAGTTATTATTGAAGTAAAAATGACTTAAAAGTCATATACTCTCGAAGTTATTCAAGTCTACTCTAAATCCAAACAAAAATACTTGATTTTCTTTAGGGGTTACGTTCTGTATCCACAGTTTTATTAAGAGCCAGACATTCATTTTTCTTCCCATGTTCGTAAAAAATGCCTATGTGAAGGTAAAGATGGGTGTTATTGGGTTGTACTTTTCCCCTTGTACAGTCGTTAAGTGTATGATACTTGAATCAGTCAATTAATGTCCTTCTGCTTTCAAAGAATAGGCATATTTTAAGCTCCCTGATTAAAGGCATATTCGATGAAAACAATTAAGCTTATTGATCACGAAATTCGCTTGCAGTGTTTATTATAAATCAGAAAATTACGTTAGATTTTTGAATTTCAGCTGACTGCTGTTGAGGAGGTCACTGCTTGTAGCGAAATGTTTGCATTACATCTATCCTATAAATATTTTATGACGAATTCTGTATGTATGTGATTACTTAAAGAATTACATCTTAACTAAGATCTTCTCATTAAATTCTTATCGGATAATTGATAAATATCTAATTATTAAGTAAACTGACTCATTTCATTTTTACTGATACTGAATGACAAATCAAGATGTTAGAGAACACTATGTTTATCTTCCAAGTATAAAAATATTGCATCGAAACTGTTATATGAAAACTGTTTTGATTAAAAGTAGATGAAGTTATCCAAAGTTTACGATCTTTGCATTTCTCA
Organism: Schistosoma spindalis; assembly: GCA_946903255.1. Taxonomy (NCBI): domain Eukaryota; kingdom Metazoa; phylum Platyhelminthes; class Trematoda; order Strigeidida; family Schistosomatidae; genus Schistosoma; species Schistosoma spindalis. The sequence goes on from OX336418.1 coordinate 47,161,441, forward strand.
CTAGTATCATCCCTAAAATGCCCTGGTAAGGCCGAGAGTGGAGAGATTCCGCTCTCCCTCTCGAAATACTCTCACATGGCCACGCGTATACAGACTCTGTCAAGGAATTCCTACTCACTGCCTTCTCGCGCCACGGGTGTTGTTTACGAAAATCGAGTGTCCAGCGCTTTAACCGGACCCCAAACCAATGGTGCACATGGGCTCCAGTATCCTGCGGGAACGAATGGCGTATGAACCAATCGTTGGTCACCGACTACCATGGGACTACATCTCCTTACGATGCTCCACTGCCTTGTGGATCAGACATTCAGGTCGAAGGCTCCGGGTATGGTCCCCCCTAAAAAAACCACCTGTTTCGGTATGGGCACCCGTGCAGTATCACAGCCCTCACACAAATCAATTGAGATTCGTGTGGCGCATATGTATTTGGTGCCTCCTTGTACCAATACCTATGTGTTAAAGATAAATAAATAAATAATAAATAGTGGTTGAACAGTTGTTAAAATTTCAAATCAGATCTAATTTATTGAAATTTTATCACACAATACACATCATAAATCATAGAGCGATTTATTATCTGAACTTTTCTCGTAATCGTAAAGTCTTCTACACTCATTTCATCTAAGAAATCTACGGTCTAACACTGTTTATCCTAGAAATTATATCATAAAACTAAATACATAAACACTTGTTCAACTAATTAGTTACATTTCTAGTGTAATGAAGGAGAACACAGGTGAGGAAAACCGAATGTATTTAACAACAAATTACAGAATTAGCTAGTAAACTCTAACAGCCATATATAGTAATTGCTCAATTTGCAAAATGTTCATCAGTTGTCTCAAATGACTCAGACTTCCTTTTTTGCATTGTGTCTTCATTCTTTACTGTTCGATCTTCTTGTCTCTCCGCTTCCAGACATTCTGTTCACGACTCACGTCATATACTGCTTATGTCTACATAAATAGCATACACCACACTAGTTGTTTTTATCTTAAACTGGTTGGTATTCCTCATAAGCCTAAGATCTATAACGAAGATTACTAGATAGTAACTATAAATCTGCTAATGTTCTGTCTATGGATTTTAATCAGTTATAATGGTTAGGGACATGTGTTACATATGGTTAATGTTATACTAAAGATTTTTTGGGTGGTTGTTGCTAATTTGTTTCCTAGATGTTTAAAAACTAGTTTGTGTAAACGAAAACAAAACAATTTCAATTTATTTACTTTTATACATCTGTGAATTTTTTTATTTTTTTTTTTGTTCTTGTTGCTTATTTTTGTCAAATTGGTTGCATTCATATTCACCCCTTATCTTTATCATATATTATCAAATTCATTCTCACCTGTCTTATATATTTATCCCATAACTATTATATCATTGGAGTTTGTTTTTTTTCTTTTTTTTCTTGAAACACTATTGCATGTTTGCATAGATTGGATAACTATGAAAGTGTAATGGATTCTATATACATAGATATTGTATTTCTTCTTTATAATATTTCTACAACACAAGAATTTTGTCGGTTCCTTTTCTGAGGAGAGGGGGTAACTACAAAATGAAAATTACAGTACAATGCAAAACAATGTGTAATATTAGAGCATATAAAATAAAAACTCGACTAGATAAATGTTTTTTTCAAGAAAATTTTGCTAACTCCTAGATCGCTTCCTTGTGAGTTATAGAATGGAACCGTGTTTGAAGTGGATCAATTGTGCACCGGTCATATTAGTTAATGATTGCTCTACTTGACAAGTTGATTATAGTTAAAGAAGGAGTTTATTGAATTTAGACTTACATATCTAAAATTATACTTCTCTTTGTGAGACATGGACTCATTTACGTGTATACGGCTGTTAGCGCTCACTTCAATGCTGTTTTAGAATAGAATCAAAAATCTGTCTTCTTATTTCTAGCTCTTAATATTTTGTTGGACGATGTCAATCTGTGGCTTGAATTTTCTTTAGATATCTTCATATGAATATGAATTTCATTATTCCAATGAATTTATCGGCAAAATTTTTGTTTGACTATGTTTCATAAAAAGCCCAGTGTCTACGTTCATCCACTAAACATAGCTACAAACCTCAAAGCAAAGATATAGGCAGTCACTTTTAAGAACCACGAATATCAGCGTTCAGTAATGGTTTACAATCAACTATGCTTTCGTTTACTGTTTATTTATCTAATAGTAATCTTATGCACAATACGATTACTTCCTGAAAAGTAAAGCGTTGTAAGATGGTAGAGAAATTCGAACACTTCACTTCTATCTCAAGTTTGTGCTGATGATGTTGTTCAAAAGAACGATGATAGCTCTACGACTAAACCATCTAGCTCACAGTACAAACCTCCATCACAAGTAAAACGTTTTAAACAAACAAATCAACATTAGAACATATGATTCATATAAAATCACGACTACATTATTGTAAATATATTTATTGAATATGAAATTACCAAACTTTTTATGATGAATTAAGTTTTCATCAATGTAGTCATTGATTCGCTGTATACTTCCTTCTGTTTCCAACTAAGTATTTTATTTATTTATTTATTATTTATTTGAACTCATAGATATTGGTACAAGAAGGCACAAAATATAAATGAGCCACACAGATCTCATTTGATATATGTGAGGGCTGTGATACTGTCCGGGTGCCCAAACCGAAACAGATGGTTTTCTTAGGGGGGCCATACCCGGAGCCTTCGACCTGAAGGTCTGATCCACAAGGCAGTGGAGCATCGTAAGGAGATGCAGTCCCATGATGGACGTTATCCAACGATTGGTTCATACTCCATTTGTTTCTTCAGGATACTGGAGCTAGCCTATGTGCACCATTGGTTTGGGATCCGGTTAAAGCGCCGGACATTCGATTTTCGTCCTCTCATTTTCGTAAACAACACCCGTGGTGAGAGAATACAGTGAGTAGGACTTCCCTGGCAGAGGCTATATACACGTGGCCGTGTGAGAGTATTTCGAAAGGGAGTGCGGGTCCTCCCCACTCCCGGCCATACCAGGGCATTTGGGGGCATTTCACTCTCTTAATTACTTTTATTTACTAGAACAAATAAAGATATTAGTTTTGTTATTGTATAATATCTTATGTGTTAAAAATTTAGTTATGTTTAACATTCATGTGATAGTAAATGTGTAGTTTAGTATGTCATTATGCCTACACATTTGATAAGTCAAATGACAATAAACTACAGAATAGTTTCCTTTATTTATAAACTGTGCATAATCAATTTGAAGAGGTATGGATTGATTATATCATTCTTAAAACATTCTATAGAATAGTTAATATCCGTGTCTAAAGGTTAATTGCTTTAATCACTAAGTGAGTGGTATTAGATAGGAAGTATTTTTTTGTTTTTGTAATTTACACATTCATTAAGGGGGGGGGGTTAAACTGGTCATAAGATTTATGAATTTCCTGTACTTTATATTTTTATTTATAAACATAAATTAGTCATAAAATTTTTTTTGTATTTCGCTGTAATTTTTTTTTAGTATTTTTAAACTACAATTGTGATTTATTGTTGTCAAGGTGAATATCTAATCAACCTTGAGCCTGTGGAGCCAAACTGATTTATTAAATTAAGATTAAAACAATGTAAAGCAGTGCCCCCCCCCGTTTACCACTATTTTTATTAAAAATTAAAATGTATAGTTTATTTTCAGCCTAGTAAAATATACGATGTATAAAAATACATTTGAACTTTATTGTTTAATGAATTTATTCCATTTCTATTCAGTCAGTAGCAGGTATACTCATGTTTATTGTTGTCTTCAGTATTATTTATTGATATCTAATTTGTTTTGTGAATGATAGCTCCACGTCCTGGTTACACTTCTGGAATACTTTATGGTCGAGCAGTTAGCTTACCTCGACCATTTATCGGTGTAGAAAATGGTGATACACTGTTAGATCAAAATACATTGTCTGGACATGTTCCAGTTGCAAATTCAGGTATACGTGGATCTTTATCAACAACTCTAAGAACAATCCCATCACGTCATAGTTATCATCCAGGTGGACATTCCAATCATTCAGGTGAAGCTATTAATGGTCCTGATCGTACAGTCACTGTATCGGAATCACTGAATACTAATTTTATCGAAAATGAATCACGTCCAATTGGTTTTCATGATGGATTAGGTTCATGTGAGTTATACTCTTATGAATTATGTTTTTTCCCTTCTTTTAATGATTATTACTCTTCAATTCCGACTTTATAGTGTACGTCGAAATTCACTCGTTTATTTTGTTTGCCTATATACGTTTTTAGCTCGTAATTTCAGTTCTACTTGATTTTCAATGAGGCTTTACTTGACGTTACTATAAATCATTTGTATATGGAACTAGTACTCTAAAGGTGAGCGGCCTATGCTCCTCCATAAAGGGTAACAGACGTAAGTAAGCAACTCTAGAAGTTAAGCACTAACTCTTAAATCTAAAGGACGTGGTTCTGATCCCCTGTTGTGAGTCCGTGGATCCTCATTGCTATGAAGCCCCATATTAGGACGAAGCTGCTATCCAGTCATTATCGATTATTTACGGTTGTTTTACTAATGTTTGTTCATGGGGTGGAACTATAAACTTTTACAACCTTCACAAACCTCCATGCTAAAATATCACCAATTTGGAGAATCCCTATGAACCTCTGAAGTTAATAGGAAACTATTCTTTGCTCAATGATTTTACAAAATATTGTTTTATATAAAGTATTTGTCGATATACAGATTATCCTTCCTGAAAACCATACATCTAGATATTCTTTAAATTTATTCAATCCAGAGTATTATTGTTTTCTCGATAAAATTCTTGTATTTTGTTGTTTGAGTGCATTAATTTAAGGGATAGTTGTTTGTTTGTGTATATCTACAAATGGAAAGGAACAAACTCTGTTCAATATGGTACTTGTAATTTATTTTATCGATAATGTTACATTTACTTTTTATTCATTTTTATACTTTTCAATTTTGATAAAGGGGTAATAAAGTGGTTCTGTTGGTCTATGAGTTTTTTTTTAGTAAAGACTTCTAAGATGTTTCTTACATATCGTATAAACGGACATATAGTTGTGTATCTATGCTTATAACTTACAAGAATACCCTGGTACGGCCGAGAGTGGGGAGAGTCCGCTCTCCCTCTCTCTCACATGGCCATGCGTATATAGCCTCTACCAGGGAAGTCCTACTCACTGCCTTCTCGTGGCGGGGGTGTTGTTTACAAAAATGACAGGACGAAAGGCGAATGTCCGGCACCGGCTTTAACCGGATCCCAAACCAATGGTGCACATGGGCTCCAGTATCCTGCGGGAACGAATGGCGTATGAATCAATCGTTGGTCACCGGCTAGCATGGGACTGCATCTCCTCACGATGCTCTACTGCCTTGTGGATCAGATCTTCAGGTCAAAGGCTCGAGGTGTGGCCTCCTAAGAAAACCTCCTGCTTCGGTTTGGGCACCCGGGCAGTATCACAGCCCTCACACAAATCAATTGAGATTTGTGTGGCGCATATGTATTTGGTGCCTCCCTGTATCTATACTTATGTGTTAAAATAATAATAATAATAATAATAATAATAATAATAGTGTGTTTTCTTATCCAGTTACAAATGTATAAATATCTTCTCTTAATAATAATTTGTTTATGTACATCTATTAATAATTGACAGTAGTCGTTATTATACAGTTCTTTCTATTTGTAAGTGATCTCATTCATTACAACGTATGTTATCTCAGTCAGTCAGTGACAACGTAGAACTTCGTACGTACGTACATCAGTTCGAGTTGCCATACAACATTAGCACAGAGATTCAGTTATCGATTCAAAACGTATGTCATCTACAGGTAACCAGTAAATAACCATGACCATTATTACTAAGATCGTTTGATTTGAGTACTCATAAAATACTAACACAGTGGCAATTAAATAAATTGGTCGTAATAAACAATAGTTATTTATTGAATAGATGATTTAACTAAGCTTTCTTCAATTCCTCTGCTTTTTAATAAAATGTCCTACATCGTTGTGGTCACTTCCTGGTTCTTGACCGTATATATTTGTTGTATAAATAAACTACTTTATTGCGCATTTTGCATTTTCCTAATTACCGTTTTTCTATTTTTTTGTTCACATTTATTATTACAGTAACAACATCAGGTTTATCAATGGATGGTTTTATGGCAGAATCCGGTGATGATATAACTATTACTAGTCCACATAATGGTTATTTTTTAAAATCCAGGACTGTAGCTGGTCTGCCTAGTTCTGTAACAGGTCTTCGACCAGTTGGTTTACCACCACATCATCCTTATCATCATCATCATTACAAAACTAGTAGTTCAGCGATGAGGCGTGGACGCACTAGTACTCCAGCACCAGCTACAAGTGGTAGTGGTATGGGTTATTTGACCGATCCTGATCTACTAGATATTGATGCTTATCCGTCTGTACAAAGTTGGTTAAGGCCTACTGCATCATCATCATCGAAATATGAAAAGTCTTTCAAAGTAAGCGTTGATTCATATGGATGAGTTTCAAGGAATTTCGAAATATGTTTTCACGAAAATTGTAATTTATTATTTTCAAACATTAGATGATAAAATAGTTTACAATTGATTTGATTCTTTGAGTAAATGATGTAATCCGTATATCTTATGTTTGTATGTTAAACGATAGTGACATTTCGTATTAAATTTATTACAAACACATTAATGATAAATTTAATATAAGTTATTAACCAAAGCACATTTATATTACTTATTTTGAATCACACTATGAGAAGAACTCACAGATAATGGTATAGATGGGCACCAGATACATTTGTGAGGGCTGTGATACTGTCCGGGTGCCCAAACCGAAACAGGTGGTTGTCCTAGGGGGCCACACTCGGAACCTTCAACCTAAAAATCTGATCCACTAGGCAGTAAAGCATCGTGAGGAGATGCAGTCCCATGATAGCTGGTGACCAACAATTGGTTCATACTCCATTTGTTCCTTGAGGATCCTGGAGCCCATGTGCACCATTGATTTGAAATCAGGGTTTTCCAACTTCCCTAGGTGGACTCTCCATGTCCACTAACCCGGTTAAAGCAACGGACATTCGCTTTTCGTCTACTCAGTTTCGTGAACGACAGCAATTCCACGAGAATGCAGTGGCTATATACTCGTGGCTATGTGGGAGCATTTTGAGAGGGAGAGAGAATTCTCCCCACTCTCAGCCGTACCAAGGCATTTAGGGGCAACAAAACAAACACTAACGACGAGTAGTTACTGAATAAATATTAGTTTGGTAAAAGATATATGATAAAGATATGCCTGTCTGACTCAAACATAGTAGATGAGCATGTACTTGAACCTGTGATTTTGACTAGTTGAAATTCAAGTGTACTAATGGCTAAATGACTACCATTCAAATAGTCAACATATCAAATATTGTGTGTACAATACACTTTGTATTGTACAATCAATTTCATTTTTGCTTTATTTAAGTTATTACACTGTTTATTATCTTTAGTAGAATGAACATATAAATCAATAACTTTATGTCTAACTGGTATTTCTTCTCCTATTTTTTTTTCTATAATTTTTGAATTACTTCTCGTTTCTTTTTTTTTTAGTTGTTGTTGTTGTTTCTTCACTTACTTCTTATTATAAACCAGTTACACATCCATTATAGAATGTTCTATTTTGTTTTTTTTCTTTTTTGGTGTTCTATATTTTAGTGATTGTTTTTGTTTCTATAGCTATACATATTTATAACCATTTTATCTGTATTACTTTCCTTTGTTGTTAATTAGGCTAACAAATAAATTGACTATATTTCTTATAAGATGAGATGTGTTTTTCTTTTTCTTCTCTTTTTTTTCTTCTTTTTTTTTTGCACATTATTTTAATGGTAAAATACCGTTAAATGATTGAGCTTTTGAACACTATAATGATATTTGTGAACTGTGAATACATAATATTATTTTTTTTTTCTACTATATAAGCATTTTACAAAACTTCATTTTGTTGTCCATATGTATACATTACAATTATGAAATTTACATAAAATCTCTTCTGATAATAATGATTGTGTGCTCACTAGTGAATGGATTCAAAAGATATTTATTGGAGTTATAATGAGAAACAGTAACCAGTGGAGTTCAGACGGGTCTGTTGTAAGATAGTAATTCATTGAAGACAATGGTGGATGGTGGCTCAATTTCATCAATTGGATGAAGTTACACATTAACACCGTTGAATGCGGGTCAGCTCAATGGTCTAGAGGTTAAACATTTGTGTGTGAGACTGACAGGTCCTGGTTTTGAATCTCGTTAGGCGGGATCGTAGATATGCACTGCTGAAGAGTTCCATACTAGAACGAAACGGTCATCCAATGCTTCCAGGTTTTCTATGGTGATCTAGCTTCAATTAACTCATGGATTCAATTATAAAAATACTAACGTTTATTATATGTGAAAATTTTTTGACAATAATTTGGATTACTAACATTTAGTAGTACTGTTCATATTAGATTGATTTGACGATTGAATAACTATGAATTTAATAAAAATTTGTACATGCATTAAACTAAACCAACGTGTTTGTATATTTTTCATTGCTATTTTTATTTAATACCGGAGGTAATTGTGGATAACAGGTTTACTGATTACATTCTTTGAATATCCATTTTTTCTAGATTTGAACGCTTATGTATATTCATTGCTAATAAAATACACTTTGTCGATGCTTCTAAAAAGTATTTACTTTTAGGTCTAATACTTCGTAACATAAAACTAGGTATTTAACAAATCATTGTATGATAAATTTGTCAAGTTAACGATTATCTGTAGCAGAATTTTGTACATATTTTTATAATATTTTACATAGCGCTTAATTTATGGTACGTGAAACCTGGAACAACGTATCCTTATCTGAGCCATTTTTTCCTTATCGTCTTGATATCGGTCCTGGTTGTAAAACATTGAGGGAATAGACGTATCGGTGAAAAGTGTTCTACCCTATGTTTTCAAAATCTTGGAACTGCTTGGTAACTCATTGTGTTTAGTCATTGTTGCTAAGGTTCGTCTGCATCCAGTGGGAGCACTAAGTTAGTAACTCTGTGGTTCATCAATGTGTTCTGACGCATTAAGCCAACGTGTTTGTTCGTTCAGAAGAAGAATGATGAAAGCTCCACGACCAAACCATCCAGTTCAGAGAACAAAACTTCATCAAAATCATCCACCTGAGCTACAAATCTTCTGCACCATCTCATGTTGACTATTTTCTTAAATCAAACGTATCTTTTACTCTATACTGTTATGGTTTATATGATTTTTCTTCTATTTATAGTAATATGATTATTTCATTTTAATGGTAATACATTCATTTGCCATTGTATTACATTGAAATACATTTTTTGTATTGTCCATAAGAAACTCGTAACTTTGTCGTTAATATGTCATCGTTCAATCAAACACTAAGAAACAAATTGTTTCTACTAAATGTTTGTTTTTTGATTTATCTATTTGAATTGTTGTAGATTTATCCTTATGAAATGTTAAAATCATCATCAAATCAATTGTTGAAAGGGGTGGATCGTACACAATTAGAGGTAAATTGTTTGTTTAAGTTTTAACCTATACAATATAATAATGTATTCTTCCCATTTGTTTTTTTTATACGTTACATAATATTCGTTCATTGTTATTGTTGATGTTATGGAATTAAATCAAATAATTGATTATTAAAAAAATGATTAGTTAATAGAATGTTGAGTCAGTCAGTTGCAACGTAGGACCAGGCACGTATATGCATCGGTCCAAGTTGCCATACCGCATTAGCACAACAAGATGAACACCGGATTCATAGAAGTAGTTAATTCAGTGGTGGTAATATATAGAAGAAAGATTGTGTATAAGGAGATAGTACAGGAAGAAAGAATTAGTTCGTAGAAAGAAAGATATGAAGCAATTTTAATCTCATAGTTCAAGCGAAGATAAAGAGTGTATACACCGACGCCATCGTGATCGATTCTGAGCCATGTCACCAAGAGTCTCCAACCATTGGTTACGATAGTCACGCGGACCCCAACCAGGCAGTCTGCATCTACCAACATGGCTCAGACCAGAAGTCAGTGACTTCAAGCACTGATGCCACGTTTTGGTTTGGCCGCCCCTAACTTTCTTTCAGTCATCCCTAACACCGGTTACCATTGCGCGTCGTGGTAATCGGTGTTCAGGCATACGCAGCACGTGGCCAAACCATCTCCGTCGATGAAGGTTCATAATCTCATCAACTGATTTACCATCATTCCCTAATATCCTGCGTCTAACCTCACTATTACTTACCCGGTGATCCCAGCAGATACCCGCAATATTTCTAAGGCATCTGTGGTCAAATACTAGTAACTTACGAGGATTTTTATTTATAATGCATCAACGTCAGTTTGATTATGAACTAGTAATTCACTAATTAATATCTGTATATTTCGGACTGGAATTCACAGATTGTTATTTATTACAATCGCGAGGATTTAAATTATTCATATGATAAATCGGCGAGACTCTAATTTATGGACGACGTTTAACCGAATGTTAAGTGAACTTGGGGATATTAGCCAGCCAGCGAACAATAAGTATAGAGTAATACTATATTATAGAAAAGCGAGGAAATAAAGTCGATATATTACTTATACGTGGTTGAAAAACTTGTCAAGGTTAGAAAGAGGTTCAGAGGTTCTAAAATCGTAGCGTATACAGTAGAGGAAATCATCCATACGGCTACAGAATAGTCGGCCTCCGGATCCATGATAGTCTCAAAAACTCTTTCAGCTTCGACCACATAGTTTCAATATTGTTTATGTGCACTTCGGTTGTTAACCACCCAAAATGCTACTTGTGGAAAACGACACGATGCACATAACCAAGTCTATATAGGAGTCTGTACGCTCTCCGCCCCAAATGCCCTGGTACGGCCGAGAGTGGGGAGATTCCGCTCACCCTCTCAAAATTCTCTCACATGGCCACGCGTATATAGCCTCTGCCAGGGAAGTCCTACTCACTGCCTCCTCGCGCCACGGGTGTTGTTTACGAAAATGAAAGGACGAAAAGCGAATGTCCGGCACCGGCTTTAACCGGATCCCAAACCTTTAGTGCACATGGGCTAGCTCTAGTATCCTGAAGGAACAAATGGCGTATGAAGCAATCGTTTGTCACCGACTACCATGGGACTACATCTCCTTACGATGCTCCACTGCCTTGTGGGTCAGACATTCAGGTCGAACGCTCGGGGTGTGGCCCCCTAAGAAAACCACGTTGTTGGGTTTGGGCACCCGAGCAGTATCACAGCCCTCACACTTATCAAATGAGATCTGTGTGGCTCATTTATATTTTGTGCCTCCTTGTACCAATATCTATGTGTTGAAATAAAAATAAAAACTGTACGCTCTCCAAACATCCGTATATATTGTAGTTGCTGGCTGCAGCCAGTGTTACTGGTGCTTTTATTATCCATTTCGCGATAATTGTCAAATTTGCACTAGTTAGGAATTATATATGGGATTTTCATCAGCTATAATGCCACAAATCTATTTAGCCAAATGGATGAAATGTTTTCGTGCCCAAATCCGTGATGTTATGTTATACCTGATTGATTCGTCCACAAATTATAGTCTTGCCGTTTTATTTGTTATAGTCGCTCAATTATTACGTTTTGTACAAAATTCCGTGTGAACCCATCGTACGTTTGCATTAAGCACTGTAGTTGGCGCCTTAACCTTGAAATCTTTCAAACGTCTCTGATTGGCTCGTCCATAAATTTAAAGTCTTGCCGATAAATCTAGTAATATATTTCATTAGAGTTTTTATGTTCAAGATAGTCATCGAAACGTTCAAACAAAATGTCTAATTACAATCAATTGTTTTACAATTCACATCACTGACTAACCTTAATAAGACAACCATTCAACAATAGGAAGGATTAAACCATCATTTCGTTCTACTATATAGAATCTGTTAACTTTGTGTATCAATGATCTCATCATGAAACAAATTCAAAAATTTTAGATCAATACAATTATACCATAATCTCCGGTTTCTATTAGTTGTCTAACCAAAATCAATCTGTCATGTAAAGTAGACAATTGAATAATTTTTACACACAACCCCCCTCTATACTAATAAAATTCAATTGTTTTCTTCAATTCTTATTCATCATAAATTTATAATTTTTATATTTTTTTTTATTTTAATAGTGTTATTTATCAAACGATGAATTTGAACGTTTATTCAATATGTGTCCTGAAGTATTTCAACGTTTACCTGAATGGAAAAGAAATGATTTGAAAAAGAAATTAGATTTATTATAATGAATTCATTGAATTATAATTATGAATAATAGTTCCCTTAACAACTATAAATTAAATGATGATAAAGGAGAATAATAAGACTAAATGATTAAACTATTCCAAGATGTAATAAAACTAAATTATTGATTTTATTGATACAATATTTCAAAATCAATAAAATAAAACCACCACCCCTCTTTGTCTGTCAGTTCGTTTCTAATTAGATTCTTCTTATCATCTTTATTGAAATAATGTTTGAATAAAACTGAGGATATATATATATATATATATATATCAACTTCTTCTTGCTTTTTTGTTCATTATGTGCACAACATGTTGATGTTTGTCTTCTGCACTTCATTGTGTATGTATTCTTGAGAATCAATAAGAAATTGTACAATTTCCATCATCATCATCATCATCATCATCACAATCGATATAGAACACTGATCATAGATGCATTAAAATTGTTTAACAAAAAGAAATCAAAATTAAATTGATTCGATTTTTCTTTTTTTCTTTTTTTTTCTTGTCAAATTGTATTGTGTTGTATTTTTTGTTTCTCTTTTTCTTTTCTCTTTTTTCATTTTCTTTTTTTTTGTAAAATAAAATGTTTTTATTTTTACAAAAAAGAATACTGAATCCAATTTTTTTTTCTTCGTGTTGTATTTTGATTTTACTTCTTTATTCTAAGCATTCAAGTTATTTTATGGTCATTGAAAATGATTTCTATATTTCTAATGATCATTATTGACACTGTTAGATATGAATAATTAATGTATGATTGTGTCAAGATTTCTACATTGTTTACTATGAATAGAATAACAGCTTGTAATTCTGTTTGAGTAACTTTATAAAAAATGGAGTGGTTATATGTGTACAGTGCATATTATTATTATTATTATATAATCTTTATTATTATTACCATTACTATTACTATTAGTAATGTGCTTCATCTTAACCCTGGTTTTCATAGGTATTTACTCAATTACTCACATCGTATGTGCCTCTCTTCCTATATATATATAACTGTATTTCGTTTGTGATAACAAGATGTATCAACGTTAGTTTCTGTTCTATGTTGTTTTTTTTTGTTTAGTGTTCTTAAATTTGAACAATTGAACTCATTTCTCCTTTCATTCAAAGATCAATTCTTATTCTCTCTATTCTCAACACTTTTGTTTTTATATTTTCACATGATAACAAACACATATATATATATATATATATATATATATATATATATCGTCATCGTTTTGTTTGCTTTTGTACAGCTATTGTTCAATGTGTTGAGAATACTACTGAATATATATATATATATATAATTTCGGTTGAGTAAACTATAGATCTATTTCTTTTATTTTTAAACAAAATAAACAATTTCATTTCATCTTAAAGGAACTTTGAGAAAGAAAGAAAAAAACTGTAATCAACTAGTTATGCAAATGTATTTTATGTTATCTCTTTCTTTTTTTTTTCTTTTCTTTTTGTTTCTGAAAGAATGAATGTCACTCTTTATGGATATGTCAATTACCGAGATGTTATTGCTCAATCTCTTTAACGGTATACATATTCTACTTCAAAAAACAAAGTGTATACATGTCAAAGAATAATATGAAACTAAGAGGATAACATGAATCTATTCATTTATGCTTGTAATGACGTTGAATGAATTCATATATGCAAGTGTTATAAATATCTATGTTAATATTGGTTATCAATTGTTTACAAAGTCTTTCTCTGATATGATACTTTCTATCTTTGATGACTATTTCTTTTGCTTCCTAATTAAATTAGCTATTTATTTATGGTACACATTGCGCACATAGATCTAGACTATTACAGTGTATGTGAAGAAACACTTTTCAAGAATATACATATATATATATATCTTGAACTAGAAAAGATGATTCCTATACCATGAAGATAATTCTTAACTTTTTGTTTGATTAATTCAACTAACAATTTGTTCATCTATATTGGTATGCTTTATTTTAAACCTTTGAAGAATTTCTTTAGTAGTCTTTCGTTGTCATTAACGCTATTTCTTCAGTTGAACAGAAAACATTCTATGTCTTTTTCTGTTCGTTTCGATGTTGACTACTTATTCATTTTGTATTACTTAAAGTTAAGAAAAAGATCAGCTTTCTTGAATATATGCAAATACTCATTTACACGTAATACAATACCATTGCACATTTAGTAAACTCATATTGAATTCACATTTGATTTGATTTCTGTGTGTGTGTGTGCTTTATTTTTTCCCAACCTCTTAGAAGATTGTGCTAAACCTACTGTGTTCATGATGTTGATGCATTTTCTTTTAGTTGGTTCTTGTTACCACCTCCTTTTTTTGTTCTCAAACAAACAAACAAAAAAAAAAAGAAAGTTGCGTCTTTCTCTTCTTTTGGCTAAATTTTATTTGCTAATCTTACTTTTATCTGTTATTCTTATTGTTATTGTTGTTGTTGTTGTTCTTGTTGTTGTCTATTTTGATTGTTAACTTATATGAATACTGAACAAACAAAAAAAAAGAAAAGAAAATAGAGAAATATAATTATCAAAATAATAAAGAAAAAAATAGTCAGAGAATAATGAAAAAAAAGCGCGTTTTTTTTTCTTTTTGTTTTATACAAAAAAAATTTAAATCGAATGCCAAAATGCGGTTTTTATTTCTTTATCATTTATATTGATCAATTGAAATGTTACTGCAAACCTTTCAACTCATTTATCATTAAAAGACATATTCACTTGGAAATAAGATAATTAAGGGTTCACACGATTCCGTTGAAAGACGAATAGATCATACTAAATAATGTTAAATGATATTCGTAAATAGAAACATTTAAGATTTCACGTAATAATCATTGTTTTTTAACACATAACTGCCTCCAAATGCCCTGGTACAGCCGAGAGTGGGGACAGTCCGCTTTCCCTCTCCAACTGCTCTCACATGGCCACGCGTATATAGCCTCTACCAGGGAAGTCCTGCTCACTGCCTTCTCGTGGCGGGGGTGTTGTTTACGGAAATGAGAGGACGAAAAGCAAATATTCGGCGCTTTAACCGGATCTCAAACCAATAGTGTACATGGGTTTCAGTAACCTGAAGAAATAAATTGTGTATGAACCAATTGTTGGTCACCGGTTACCATGGGACTGCATTTCCCCACGATGCTCCACTGCCTTGTGGGTCAGACCTTTACGTCAAGGGCTCGGGCTGTAGCCCCCTAAGAAAACCACGTAGTTCGGTTTGGGCACCCGTGAAGTATCACAGCTCTCACACATATCCAATAAGGTCTGTGTGGTGTATGTGTATTTAGTGCCTCGTACCAATATCTATGTGTTAAAATAAATAAATAACACATAAGTAATAGTTATATCAATGAAGTTGTCAATTCTGGAAGTAAATTGAAACTAACTTCGAATTTATATTTGATATGTTATTAAATGAACCTGTAATCACTTGATGTTGTTTACTTGAATCTTTCAATTGTACATTCAACTGACGAGTCCCAAATAGGACGAAACGTACGTACTAGATTCCACTGCTGGCCACTATTCCATCTTTGCTTAATTGTGAATAGATATTCTTAGAGACAAGTTTCAATTTTTCATGTGATATAAAAATAGTTTTGATGGTGATTTCTATTAAATTAATTACAGCTAGTAGTTTATTATCGATTGAAATTATTGGGAATTGAGAAGTTGTACAAATGTATACTTAGATTATTATCAGTATGGAGATTGTAGTATTTTCACATTTGAATTCAGTGACTAGTATCAAGATAGAATTCCTACAGTTCTAATATGAAACCATGACCAGCGGAGTCTAATCTGTGTGGGATGTGAGATAGTTATTCACCTCATACAATAGATCATTGATCGATTGAAGTTGAACATTAACACCATTGGATTCCGGCTCAGTGGTCTAGAGGTTAGGCGTTCTCACTCAATACCATAGGTATTAATATCATTGGTTAGAAAGCATTAGAGTTGTATATATGAAAGATAAGTGTTCGTGAATATATATCATAATGCTTAAATATTTCAATAACACAATTGAATATAACTAATGATTGACAAGCAATAAGCTTGTTCTTGTTTTTAATCTTGATATTCTAACATTGTTTTCTTTAACAGGAAATACTGAATAATTTAAAGTTGTCTGATTATGTATTTTAATTTATATAAAAGTCATTCATGTGTAAATACACTGAATGTAACTGACTATATTATCTAAAACAATTGTTTATTCATTGTTTTAAACCATATTTGTCTCAATAATGAACCAGGGGACTTAATAAATTAAAAGAAAGATTCCACTTAAGAAAGAACAAGGATATCGACGTTCTGCTGTGTGATGACAGACCACAAGTGAACTCGAGGAATTTGTAATAGACTCATAAGGAGCCGAAGATATTCCATCCAATCATCTTTTGGAAGAATGTTCTAGAATTTCTACGTGTTGCTTCCCCATTGGATAATGCTAATAACCCATTGTGTGCAGATTTGAGGACTGTAATGACGATTTCGTTCTTGTTAAAAAACTATAAATACCTGACAATTTTGTACTATAATTGACACTGTTTGGAATAATATTCCTTTGATTAGTCTTCTGTTTTCTCCTTATGACTTGGAAGGGGTTTTGGCATTCTAGTGCTCAGTTATACCTTCTAGATATAACACGCTGCCGCAAATGAATTTATCATTCAGCATGTTAATCCAAATCAAAACTACAGTCATCGCAGCAAATATATTATTTATAACAAGCTATTCATAAGTTCCTTCAGTTAGTAACTTAAGTCCAAAATGAGGCAACAAGCTCAAGTTAGCAACTCAACAGCGGGGTTTTTGTAGTGGGTCGATTTTCTCATTTATGGGGTTTTTCAAACTACCTTTTAATCATCTCTGAAATTTGGCAAACAGGTTACCAAAAGCTACTTATACTTTACTCCGGTATTCTGAATAAGAAACATAAATATAAAGCACTGAAATGAAAATACAGAAAGCCAAGACAATAATGCTATTCCTGAAAATTTCTTATAAATGTAACACAAAACCTGGAGTGTTTTAAGACTATTCGAAATAGTGAATGTTTGTCTTCCGTGCTCCATACAAACATAAAGGACTTCATGAAATAAACACAAGTTGCCTATTTTCATTATCTTCGTGTTGGGGACGATAGATCCCCAGAAACCCACATTTTGTAATTTTTATCTTATCGATTGAATATTTGGATGGTAGTCAATTGACGAACGTATTGATGAATGTTTAAAAATTTATATGACAATATCGATTTTATATATTTGTATAAATACGCTTGATTTGTGTGTCTGATTGATCTGGTATCTGCTGGTTGCCTATAGAATACACTTTCTACGTCTTACCAAGACTTCTTGATCTAGTTAACTGAGTCGGGGACAACGGAGCAGAATAGCCTATCGACTATCTGAATCCTTCGTTCCGTTCGAGTAAGACGAATCAGTAGTAGCATTCAAGCTTAACCAAACCTAACACTCAGTATGGGTATTCATTTGTTGAACTGTTCTTCTAGGATTAATTTATAAAAATACTACTAGGTAAGTTCATCAGTGCACTTCTCAACATCATCTTCCATAGTTTGGAAAAAAAAGCCGAGCGATACATTGTTCGACACTTCCACACGTAGTTCATACTGAAATTTTGTAGGTTGCTTCTTTTAGGATTATTACTAGCCTGAACTTCTTTAACCAATAGCTGAGAAAAAGACGCCTCAATCGAAATTCTGATATATTCTTGAGTTCTAGTACGCTAGTCTGCCTGAATAATTACATAACCCATCCAATAAAAAACCCAGGCTAACACGAGTAAACTCTTATCAATATGTTAAAATTAATAAATTACAACTAATATTGTAGACTGTACCCATACATATTGTAGTGCATCCGTTATTCACCTAGAATACACACATAATTGAAGTATGTTTTAAAAAGTCATACAGAAGCACCTAACAGTCTATTGCTTAATTGAAATACTATGGACTACCTTTGGGCAAGGTTATTTACCAATTTTTCAATGTTTAATGTTTATGCAATATCAGGCATCTTCCCTTTCACTTAGTGGATGAATCGTGAATATAGGAGGATGATATATTATGAAGATTTCTATTTCAGGATGCTATCCAATAGTGACACGTTTATAACAGACAAAAGTGAATAACCTGAGATGTTTTAAATGAAATCTCCAGTGAAAAGTATGCTCTTGTATCATTCATAAATGAGTGGGAAATTGCCAGAAAATGCGTGATCACTCACATATTATTAAACATTGAAAAACAAGAGTACAACTTCACTAGCTATTTAATATTTTTATCAAAAGGGATTGTGTGGAGATTTTAGAAATTTCACTGATTGAAATCATGAATCAATTGAAGCTAGACCATCATGGAAAATTTGGAAGCACTGAACGGCCTTTTCGTCCTAGTATGGGACTCCTCAGCAGTGCGCATCCACGATCCCGCTCCCCCCCCCAGCGAGATTCGAACCCAGAACCTATCAGTCTCGCGCCAGGCGCTTAATATTTATTTAACAACATTTTTTAAATATATTTAATGACTCGTTCCATATAATTCATCCCTTCATTTATTTTTTTTATAAAATTCAACTCTCTCCTTTTCCATTTAGTTTTATTTAAGAACTAGTGAGCTTGAAATAAAACTCCGTGTTGAAACTTTTCGATTATTACAGCAATGGCAATCACAAATAGCTTAGTTGTTCAAGTCAATTAGTTATACATAGTTAATTGAGTTAACCTAATTTTTGGATTGAATACTCATAAACCTAACTAATATAAACAGCGTTAATAAAGTGCTGATTAGTAAGAAAACTACCTTCATGATAATAAACCCCCCCTCCCGCCAAAAAAAAAATACTGAACGTTCATTCTCGTTTTTGGAAATAAGCTTATATATAGAATAGAATTTATACACTGATTCAAACATTCAGTAACTTGATATGGTCATAAATGAAAATATAACATGACAGACACTGCTCAATAGGCCTAACATCTTAAATTTAGGCAAATGACATTTACTTTAACAATGAATGGTTGTTGGAATGAACATCTATACAACAGAGATAGTACGCTTTGAAGAGTAAAATAGTGTATCATTTTAGATATGAAGAGTATCACTAGGTACAAACAATTTTGAGTACCTACAATTAAAGAACGAATGATGGAACTTCGTTATCATATGTTCATTTGTATAGGTTGTTTGGATTTTGCTATAGATGTTAAGAATTGAAAATGATCAGTCTCATATTGGTATATGTGCATCCTGTGTGAATGGCCTTGATCATTTCTTCAGTCACAAACATAGTATTCTAAACATAAATAGGAAGATTCAAATAATCAATACGAATGAATTAAACTACACGCCATCTCACAACCTATAGCTATATGAACTCAGTGAATATCGCGGCGGCATTTGAAGAGAAATGTACTAATTTTAAGTCTCAGAGTGAACATCAACTCTGGGATGCAGGCATATCGAGACAAGGAGTCCTAAATAGGAAGAAACGCGCGTCCTGGTTTCCACTACTAGCCATTGTCGATCTCTGCTTTCTAGCTGTCATAGGTTTTTGATATCTGTAAGAAAAGTTAGGGAAGGAAAATACCTTTAAATGCAATCGAAAAAACATGGTGAACCAAAACACCTATAATTTTCAGTCCCTAAATAATACTTGAGCTAAATTTTTTGTCCAAGAATATTTCCCAGTTAGATACTAAAATAGCTAAACCTGAAATAATGGAAATTAAATCAATTTTCATTTTTAATTCACTTGATATTGTTTTACTTGAATCATCCCATTAATGTTTAAGACTGAAATTGATCAGTCTCTTATTGGCATATGTGCATACTGTGTGTATTGCCTCGGTATTGCCTTAATTTACAAGCATTGAAGCAAGGATGGATAGTGACTAGCAGTGGAATCCAGGCAATATCGACGCAATACGCACAGTATGCACATATGCCACTAAGTGACTGAACAATGGCAGTCCTAATCATCAAGCGGAAGATTCAAGTAAAACAATATCAAGTGAATTAAACTTTATCCAATTGCACAAGCAAGTGGTTATAAGGATTCACTAGCTAAGTGGATAATGCGATGTCGTTGAAAGCGGACGGTACTGGGTTCGAGTCCCAGAGCGAACATCAACTCTGAGATGCAGGTACATCCAGCTGACGAGTCCCAACTAGGACGAAACGCGCGTCCTGCATCTCACTGGTAGCCATTATCCATTTTTGCTTATAATTTTCAATTTTCTTTTACATTCAAGCAAAACAAAATGTTAATTAAATTCAATACAATAACTAGTAACCCAATCATAAGGATATATTGTTCAATTACATAAATGTTTAACATTTGCTATCAATACATTAAGTGATCGGTTATGAATACTTCGTCCGCGTTGTAAATCACCAAAGTGTCTAATGATCGGAGGCCTACTCGAGTTAGGCGTGAATAGTGTGACAAACTAGCTAGCGTTGAAGTCACACCTCGCGGTCAGCACCTTACGTGGATTACTACATTAACGTATCAAGGTACTATAAATGCTTTGAAGACTATACAACACAAAGGACGTTATTACAGAAATATATTAGTTAAAGTAGATACAAGCGAAGGTGAGACCATTGCCGTATGGGCCAGTCCATGGTGTACGATTAACTGATGCGCGTTGGTTGTCCTTGACATTGACGAGAATCGATGATTTGTTCGATATTCAATGACCCAACTACCGGATGATTTGGCTAGAGCTTAGTGGAATTTTACTGGCCCTACAGCATCAACACCATCTTAGTTTGTAACCTTATAGAAGGAGCTTCATTTTAGAAGTTGATTACAAATGTGTATGAAAAACTATCAATCTCACAGAATATGTAAGACAGTAAAATATACGAAATTAATTTTTTTTTCTTTAAAATGGTTCGAACAAAAGTGAACAAAAAGTGAATAAATAGAAAGATCTAATTTCATATGAGAAATTCTCTATGACCTTTATGTGTATGATGATGATGATGATGATGATGATGATGATGATGATGATGATGATGATGATTATGGTATAACTAACTGATCAGGCTAGTAATTGATGTATTTTAATCTTAATAATCTACATATCACTGACCTTGTTTTGTTCTAAGATAAAATCATTCCATTTATAAATGATTAGATAATTCTCTTATAATTTTCTTAAACGTTATCGTTAATCAAACAGTTGACAATTATTTATCATCATTATTAGTTTTAAACTAACTGTTCATCTTGTTGTGGTAATGAAGTGTGGCAAGTTGGACTGATACATATAGGTGCCTGGTGCTACGTTGTAGCTGACTAACTGACCGATTGAATGACTGAATGACTGAATGACTGACTGACTGACTGACTGAACTGATATATTGCGTAATGCATTTCATAACAGAACAGTTAAAGTTTACAAATTTCGTCTATTAAATTAATATGATATTTATATTTGGTTTATAAAAAGTCTATCAATATTGTTATTTCATTTAGTTGTGTACTACATGTCAAGTATTTATAATAAAACATATAAAACTGTTTATAATCATGATTTAATCTATTTACTTATGTAATTGAATTTCATTGAAACGTACTTCCAAAGATCACAAATTAAATCAATACCTTTGTCAATAAAAAAAAACGAATTTCAATAATGCTGAAATTTAGAACATTAAACATCTTCAACAACATCACAATCTTCAATATGAACATGGAGATGGTTTTACTATACAGAGCTGAAACTTGGAGAACTACTATAACCATCATCAAGAAGGTACAAGTATTTATCAATAGTTGTCTACTCAAGATACTCAACATCCATTCGTCGGATACCATCAGAAACTGACTACTATGAGAGAGAACAAACCAGATTGCAGGTGGAGAGGAAATTAAGAGAACACGATGGAAATGGATAGGATATACACAATGTAAATCATCAAACTGCATTACGAGACAAGCGCTAATTTGGAATTCTGAAGGGAAGCAGACAATTGGAAGGCCAAAAAACGCATTACAAAGTCGTTCAAAGTAAAGATCGGTATCAGGCAAGGTTGCTTACTCTCACCCTTTCTCTTTCTCCTGGTGATCGACTGCATCATGAAGACGTCAACATCTGGAGGGAAGCACGGGATACAGTGAACAGATAGGATGAAGCTGGATGATCTAGACTTCGCAGATGATCTGGCTCTTCTATCGCACATACAATAACAAATGCAGGAGAAGACGACTAGTGTAGGAGCAGTCTCAGCAGCAATAGGTCTCAATATACACAAACGGAAAAGCAAGATTCTCCGATTTAACACAGCATGCAACAATCCAATTACAATTGACGGTGAAGATTTAAAAGATGTAAAAACCTCTACATATTTGGACAGCATCATCGACGAACACGGTGGATCTGATGCAGATGTGAAGGCACGGATCGGCAATGCAAGAGCAGCATATTTACAACTGAAGAACATCTGGAACTCAAGACAACTATCTATCAACCAACACTAAAGCCAGAATTTTCAATACAAATGCTAAGACAGTTGTACTGTATGGAGGTGCGGAAACCTGGACAACTACAAAAGCCATCATCCAGAAGACACAGGTGCTTAATAATAACAGTTATCTACACAAAATACTTCGAATCCGTTGGCCAGACACTATCAGCAACACCCACTACTGTGGGAGAGAACAAATCAGATTCCAGTGGAGGAAGAAATCAGGAAGAAGCACTGGAAGTGGATAGGACACACATTGAAGAAGGCAACCAACTGCGTCACGAGACAAGCCCTTACATGGAATCCTCAAAGCCAAAGTGGGTGAAGAGGAAGATCAAAGAACACATTAAGTAAGAAAATGGACATAGAGATGAGAAAAATGAACAAGAATTGGATGGAACTAAAAAAGAAGGCTTAGAACAGAATGGGTTGAACAATGCTAATCGGAGACGTATGCTCCTCTACGAGGAGTAATAGGCATAAATAAGTAATATTTCTAGTTTCACAAGTGTATTATCATCTATACATGTTATTTGTAAGCATAATTATGTTATAATTCACAAACATCTGGTCATGTAAAACTATGCAAATTTTCAATTTCTATCTAGAATAAAAACATTAACAATAAATAAATGTAAATATGTATGTACTTTTTTTATTGTAGTTTTATTTTATATCCATGATAATTATCAATGATACAATAACAGCAGATGGTCAATACATGGTGTAATTGTATATAAGCAATACAGTTTTCTTTGAATTGAATTCATTTCACCATCATAATCCAATACTACTTATAAGAAAAAAAACCAAAAAAAAAAAAAAAAAAACAAACAAGAAGCATTTGTTATCATTAATCAAAATATATTGTCAAAATTATACATTAATACATTGTGTATTCTCTATTTTCACTTATAGTAGTTATGATGAATGAAATTAGTTACATAAAACAAACACTTCTCTATATTAGAAGATACAAGCAAAACAATACAAAAGTGAATTTCAACTTCACCCTATTGTATAAGCAAGTGGTTATCAGGATTTAATAGCTGAGTGGATAATACGATGGTGTTTGAAGCGAATGGTATTAGGTTCGAGTCCCAGATTAAAAATCAACTCGGTGGTGCAGGTACATCCAATTGACAAGTCCCAAAATAGGATGAAACGTGCGTCCAGGATTTCACTGTTAGCCATTATCTATCATTGCTTAAATTTTTATCAAGCCTTAATTTGATATATATGAATATATGAATATCTGGAAATATCAAACCAATCATGGTAATTGTGATATAATGATTACAATGAAACAAATTACATAACTAGACGTGATACGTAAAAAGTATAAATTGATAGCAAGAAGGTATATGCTAGCAGTGATAAGAATGATAAGAAAATAAAAGTTCTAGTCAATAGTTCAATATTAGAAACCAGGTGAAACTTGGGCAAACAGACATTAAAAATAGTAACCATTAGAAATCATTATGATCACATAATAAGAACTGTGTAAACAATCTGATACTGAAGTACTGATGAACGTAGGCACCCTCACCTTCACTTAGGTTTGTATAAGTTTAAATTTAGTAAATTAACCTAGTTAACGGACGGACGATTTTATGTTTATCAGTAATCATTTACTTATGGTCTTTACATAAATAGATTTCTATGCTTGTATAAACATGTTTATTTAATCACATGTTATAGTAACGCAGATACTTATCTTGACTAATTGGATGTCATCTGCTTAAATGGCTTGACGACTCATTTTCATCCGTGTATGTATGTATTTATTGACTTAGATTGAATGATGTTGTCTCGTTAATCAAATCATATCATACACAGTATATGTGTCAATCTCTTAATTTGTGTTGTGTTGAAAAAGTAGTAGTATCACTATTTTACTCTGAATACATAAGTCAAGGTTATAAGTTCGAATCTCTACAGATCCTGGTATATGTAGAAGACAAGATGGTACCCCATCGAGAAGTGACAAATGTATGTCAATATAAATATATTTCTCAATTCTTCTGCATATTTAAAGTAAATAAGCTCAGGTATATTGTGCTAAAACTTTACCTCGGTAAATCTACTTATCTGATATAATATCTAGAAGAATAAACACTGTTCAAAGTGTACGAGTTAAAATTAAACTGACAGAGTTTAAAAACATTCTACATGTGCTCACTAGTGACTGGATTCAAGAGGTATATCCTGGAGTTCTAGTGAGAAGTAGTGACCAGTGGAGTTCAACCAGGTCTATTGTGAGATAGTAACTCACTGAAGACAATGGTGGATGTGTCGCTCAATTTCGTGGATTAGTTGAAGTTAGACATTAACACCGTTGGATGCCGACTGGCTCAGTGGTCTAGTGGTTAAGTGCTCGTGCGCGAAACCAGTAGATCCTGGGTTCTAATCTCGCAGGGGGCGAGGTCGTGGATGCGCACTGCCACTGAGGAGCCCCATTATAGGACAAAACGGCCGTCTAGTGTTTCCAGGTTTTTTATGGTGATGGTCTAGCTTCAACTGACTCATGATCTTAACCATTGAAATTACTTATATTAAGTCAAAAATAAAACATACTATTTAGTCTTGGGTTCTTCTTGTGTTAACTTAGCTGCATCTAAAAGTTTTCTATTTCTAAACGACTAAGCGTTATTTGAAAGAAGCCCAAAAAAACAGTCACATATTTAACAGTAAGGAAATTAGTAATTTTTCAAAGTTTCGAAGATTATACTCCAAAAGAAATATTGAAAAGATAGGTTACTGAGAGCGGTGGCCAACTAACTGAGCATTTATTTGTCTACTCCATTTTAATACATCGACAGATAGCATGCTCTTTTAAACTGCATATCTAACCACTATTTCATTTGGTTATCGAAGGAGAAAAGGAAATCAGTCAGTAGCTTGATTTTTGTTGCATGTTTCAAAATTATCTGTAACGTTAAGCGAATCGGTTCTTTGTTCTGGATTGTTGTTCTCTGAACTGAATGGTTTTGTCGTTAATCCTTCATCGTTATTCTGAGCAACATCACCAGCACAAACTTCAGGTAGAAGTAAAACTTTCGAATTTCTCCACATATGGCTCATAGCTTATTCTGTAAACTAAACCATCCAGCTCAGAGAACAAAACTTCACTAAAATCATCCACCTAAACTACAAATCTTCTCCACCCTCTCAGATTTGATTCAAACTAAGTATAGCTCAAAAACCCGTGCTAAGTAGTGCATTGAGGAATACAGTGACTTAAATATGAACAACAGATTTAAAAGCTACAATATGTTACCGTCCAAAACTTAAAAATCTTTTTTTTCCTACACATGATGACTGATCGTATAGCATAAGTAACAGAAGTTTCTTGTATTTCCTAAGATGTCATTTCCACATGTTTTTTTTACATTATGAATGATAAAGTACAACACATAGAGAGTAAACTAAATTCAGGTATTCATTATCAGTATTGTATTAACTAAGCGGTTAGCAACTCAGAATTTGTCAGAAAACATCATAAGACTGTAACCCAGTGTGCGACCCCACCCCAGCTTTAACATGGAACTTAGGCTTGTGGAGTTCCTTACTGAATACCATATCATTTTTATACCGTTCACATATAAGTTAAATTTCAATATTGTCCAACAATTTCAACAAAATATTTTTGCAAAACATGAGATCAGTTCACTTGACTAAGCATAACTCCTTCCTTGATCTTCAAGGATATATTTCAAACCTAATAACTAGTGAGTAAACTATGTAAACAATTTAAATCAGTCTTCAGGATACACCATACTGATATAAAAATTCATGTTAATGAAGATGAATTGATCAGACCATAATTATCAAAGGCGGCCTGCTTGAATATCTGGGCTGCCTGTTCCTACCATCTGGATATTTCAACAAGTTATCTGTTTTCTTGTTTGTTTGTTTTAACACATCATTATGCCTATTAGTCTTATAACGGCATTTCGCTGTACATGTTACAAAAGAGCTCAATCAGAGTTATCATAGTTACTGGCAATATGCATTGAAAAGGATATACATTTATCAGATGTCGATTCGTGAACCGCTAACATCTAACTGGCGACCACTCAATATTGATAGCAAGGAACTGATCAAGAAATAAAAAAGGGAAACTTATTGAAAAAACTTTGTGCTGAGAATTCTATATTGTACCAAAAACTATACTATTGAATAAAGCCACTAATAATAATAATTTATGGACGACCTTTGAGCGACGCTAGACTGATGTTGAGAGTGCTCATCTAATTACTAGGACCAAAGGAGGGTTATCAATTAGTGCGAGGAAGTCGAATTATGATTTATTATTATTATTAATGGCTTTATTCAATATTATAGATTTTGGTACAAGATAGAATGCTCAGCACAAGGTATTACAACAAGTTTCTTTTACCAGAAAAAAACAAAACAAACAAAGTAAAACAACAACAACAACAAAAATGAAAGGAAAAAGTTGAAAAATAATTGAAACTGTACAACTTTCCAAATTAGAGACATGTTTAAGAATACAGGTTATTGTCTAGGTTAGCTCTAACAAGCTGTTCGTCACAGAGTATATTTGCTAGGTAAGGTATTATAGAAGTTTTATACTTCTGCTTGCGTGCATGGATTTTAATGTAATTACGTCTCGTTCTACCAGAAGATATACAAGAAGAAAGATATGAGTGAAGGAGATGGTTAGTATCTGATAAAATAACACCTGCCAGGAGTTTGCATGACTTTAGATGTCTATCCACAATTACATTTTATTTTGACCTCGAAAGATTCACCTCACTCTCCGCAATACAGTAAAGTCTTCTCTCAAAAGAATAATGGAAAACAGTAAATAATAATAGATAATATTCAGGAATTGACAAATTGTAAGAGTAAACGACGAGTAATCTCAAAAGCATGCGGTCTCTTTATGTAGTAAGTCAAACGGAAAACTTTCTTCGATAACAGGAAAACATGAGAATACCAAGAGAGATCAGAGGAAAAGGTAACATCAAGATAATTGACCGTCGACACTGTGTTTATCTAAGAGTCTCCAATGGCACAAACATTATGGGATCCCAAAGTAATGTTTAGATGTCGTTCATGTCTCAGGCTAAAGTTAATAGCTTAGACGGATTAAGTGTGAGACCATCAATAAAAGACCAACATTCAATACGAGACAAAAACTCATTCATTTCTATGGGATGTAAAGAAGTAGAAATCGGTATACATACAGTAAGATCATCCGCATATTTCACCAAAGTATTTTCTGTGGAAGATGGCAGGTCATGCAGAAAAAAAAGAAGAGGTGAAGGAACGGCACCTCATGGTACACCTCCATGAGACAGTAGAGACTTCGAACGCTTTCCTCCAAACACAGTGTACTGTTCTCTTCCAGAGAGGTAGGAACATAGCCAATTAGTTATCCAGCCGTCAATGTTGACGCTAATTAACTTGTTAAGTAAACGTTGTATTGATATAGAATCAAAAGCAAAAGTATAGTCCAGAAAAGCGCATCGAACATATTTTCTACCCATTTCTAAGTTGAACACTATATTATGATGCAGAACAGCAACAGCATCTAGGGTGCTTCTTTTGCATCTGTAAGCAAACTGATACTGGTCAATGTGCTCTTTTATCGCAGGCTGAAGTGAAAGTGTCAATAATTTTTCCATTGCTTTGACGAAGGGTGAAGTTATTGCAATGGGTCTGAATTTCACATTCTTACAATTGATGATTCAAGTGAGAAATTAGATTTAGAGTTTTGATCACGAACTGATATCAGCTATAATGTCAAAACTTTATTTATCCAAATGGATGATTGAATTTGCCACCATAATCCGAGACCTGTTATCTTATACGTGATTTGTTCGTTCATAAATTATAGTGATTATAATGATATTTTTCGAACGTAATATACAAAAGGAAGATAATGATTTACTTTGATTCTATTATTTGACTAAATAATGTTTCATTATACGATATGTATACAGTGTAGAGGCTAGTATCCTCTATATCTAACTCTAATAAATGATATCCCGTTAATTGAGTATTTAATGCAGGCTAAATCTCCTAGTAAAATTATGGATTTACTCGAGATTATTCAAAAGCCCGAACATCAGTTATAGAGATAGTATATTGTTAAAGATTGGTAAAATCCGCAAGCGTACACAAAGCAAGCACACAGGGAAACCAAAAGTGTGTGTGTGAGTGTGTGTTAAAAATCCACATATATTTCTGAGTGTTAATCATGTATAGATAAATTATTGATTGTCTGTGTATGATAACCAATGGGAGAATAAATTAAAAATTTCAATATTTGAAATCATGAATCAATTGAAGCTAGACCACCATGGAAAATCTGGAATCACTGGATGGCCGTTTCTTCCTAGTGTGGAACTCTTCAGCAGTGCGCATCCACGATCCCGCCCCCCGCGGGATTCGAACTCAGAACATGTACTCAATCAAACTCACACAGAAATCTACATGATGGATCAAGTGTCTAAATTACAGTGAGCAGATAAATAATGCAGTAGTGGAATGGGCTTACTACAACAGTTTTCCTCTGAATCATGTTAAATGAATCTTTCACTTCAGAGTTCTAATTTCAAACTAAAACTGTTTACTATTAGACGATCAATAATCATAATGTTTGTATCTATAATATTTGAAGTTCATAAGATGGTTTTGTATTAGTAAAACAATGAAAATTAATCTACCTTTCACATAAGTCTAAGAATTTCACTTTAATTCAAAAACATTTATTTAGAATGATAAGTGATCATTTCTTATTTGCAACAGAATAGTTTAATATTATATATGGTTCCTATCTGACATAGATTAGCTGCACTTGTCACGGCTTCTCACCAGAACTCTGAGAATTCCCCCACGAAGCTAGTCACTAGTGAATACATGGTAATTATCAGTATGGGGTCAAGTAGAGACAGATATCCATCTCAGTACAATGGAAGATGGTTGGGCAATTTCGTGGTGTGGTTAAAGTTAGACATTAATATCGTCGGACGACGGTTCAGTGGTATAGAGGTTAAGCGTTCGCGCGCGAGACCATAGGTCCTGGGTTCAAATCCCGCGAGCGGGATCGTGGATGAGCACTACTGAGGGGTCACATAATAGGACGTAACGGCCGTCTAGTGCTTTCAGGTATTCAATGTTGGTTTAGCATCAATCGATTCATGACCTCAATCAAAAACTTAGCAATCTCTACAACCCCATACTGATATATTTCAGTTATCAAATTTGGTGTGAAAGTATGGATGCTATGGTAGCACTTGAACTAAAGGAGATGGGTTTATTAGCGAACCTACTCTCAAGCCATTGTCCAAACATACAAATAAAGCAACTTCAGGCAATGATAAACTGTGATAGATAGCCGAAATAAACTCATATATTGTACACTTTCATAAAATGTTGAAGCATATCTGTACCACGAATTTGATGTAGTTGCTTTTTTATCTCTTCTTCCGTCTTCGCCTGACCAGTTTAACTTCTAGACGTATACTTGCGCTCTTTGACTTTTATGTGAATACCACTACATAAAGACGGTTATAGATGACGCCTTAAATGCTAGGTGTAAAACTTTCGCTTGGAAGAGAGGTCTTCTTCACACTGGACCATAACAAGGCTTTTGCTAAGTTGCATCAGTTGTGAGGTGAGCGAGATATCCGTCTACCGACAAGTTTACTGCGTAGCAGTTAGTTTCCTACTACTTCATGGGTATGAATATGATTTAACGCACGGTGATTTTTGTGATTTTTGCCAATCCACTTTTAAAATTTTTTCATTCCGTTTCGTCCAATTAGATGACTAGTTTTAAATTGGTAATATTTAGTTATTTATTTCTTAAAATTGATATAAAATGTAAGTACTTGTCGACAAAGCACCTTTTTGTAAAATTAGGGACGTTAATAACGTAGAAAGTACAAGCTCTATTGTTTCGAACATTGTCACGGACACAGATAATGTGTTCTTAAGTACAGTGCATCTGGTGGCGTTCCAATCGTTTGAAGCATTAAAAAACACCATCATAAATTATGAAAGGGCAGCGTATTACCATTATGCAGTGAGTGATTCGCATTTCAATGGAGATCAGAATCTGTATATTAAAATTGTATAGTGGAGAAATGGCAGCGGAACACGTAGCGGATCCTCACAAGAGATAAGACGAAAGAAGTAATTTGAATAGTTTTATTATATTGTTCTTTAAGGGCTAAACTATCCGGCCTTCATCTATTGTAAGTTTACTGAGGGCTACTGGACTGTTGTCCGTGAGAAAGTACAACAAAGTGATAAGTGAAATTCCATGTGAACTCCTTTCCTACGTAAAACAATTCAGTTACTACTGATAAAAAAGTGTTCTCACATTTGAGTGTTTACTGAAAATTTGTACGAATAAATTTAAGTTATCATTAACGTTGATTTATAGTATTTTAAGTTGGAAATTAGATATTAAGATTAAATCACTAATACAACAACATTATTTCTATGGAAAAGAGGTCAACTGAAATAACACTGATGATCACTATGATCAAGCCATAGTGATTAAGTTATATAATCATTTGAGAATAATAGTGATAATGTGATTATAGCTTATATATAAGGAATACATTGAAGAAGCTACAAGTATTCAGAGTTTGATAACGCTTTAAACACTAACACCTTGTAATATGAAGCGTACCCACAAAGTGAAATCAAAAGATAGAAGCGATGAGGTTCGAAGATATATTTGATAGGTTATCAATATATCGAGGATCGACTGATCTAATGTGGCTAGCGATTACAGTAGATGTTGAGCATGGTGTTCCTACACATGATCTGGTGTGAATGCATGACCGATCGCCTTCAGTTAGATGAGTCCATTAAAGGTCATATGGTCATCATCCAATGTCGAAAACTTATAAAGCTATTTATTTTGGGGATTTATTTACCGCCACAACATTTTTACGGTTTATCAAAAGGTCTATATCATCTAATATACACGAATCTGTGTTAACAATAGTTACATGCGAAATTCAATAAGCTTGTTTCATTGTTTGTTTGTTTAGCTAAACAAATGTACAGTTTTATTTATTCCATTGCAATTAAATGTTGATATAGGTAAATATCAATTGATGATACAATTGACCTGATTCGCATTTAGCTGTACAATCGATATAAAAATTTATTATGTCAGACGTAAATTAGTTAATTAGCCCTGAATACATACGACTATTTATTTTATTATTATTTATTATTTGAACACATAATATTGGTACAAGAGGGCACCAAATATATATGCGCCACACAAATCTCATTTAATTTGTGCATAGGCTGTGATACTACCCGGTGCCACACCCGGAGCCTTCGACCTAAAGATCTGATCCACAAGGCAGTGGAGCATCATAAGGAGATGCAGTCCCATGGTAGCCGGTGACCAACGATTGGTTCATACGCCATTTGTTCTCGCAGGATACTGGAGCCAGCCCATGTGCACCATTGGTTTGAGATCCGGTTAAAGCGCTGGACATTCACTTTTCGTCCTCTGATTTTTGTAAACAACACCCGTGGTGAGAGAATACAGTGAGTAGGACTTCCCTGGCAGAGGCTTTATACACGTGGCCATGTGAGAGCATTTCGAGAGGGAGAGCGGCCTCTCCCTACTCTCGGCCGTAATGGGGCATTTGGGGGCATACAACGATTATTTTCATTACTTTTCAAAAAATGATTACTTTTATAAAGTTAAGCTATTTCAGGATCTAAATATTAGAAATATCTACATAGAATTTGTTCATGTTCACTTAATATGTTTAATCAATATAATTGATGTGATC
Source organism: Schistosoma spindalis (assembly GCA_946903255.1). Lineage (NCBI taxonomy): Eukaryota > Metazoa > Platyhelminthes > Trematoda > Strigeidida > Schistosomatidae > Schistosoma > Schistosoma spindalis. The sequence continues at coordinate 47,194,147 of OX336418.1, forward strand.
GGAAAACTGATTCCACATATTATAAATAAATAACGTTTACAATGTCATTTACAAATGATATTCAAAAAGCGAAGTCAAACTGCATAGTTACAAAACATTTTCTATTGACATTATGTGGAAAAAAAACCTTTAATGCTTAGTTGCCAAACATAATAACTAATTTACATTCCTATATACATGGTGTTTTTTTTTTAATCATAATTATATACTACTCAATTAGATAGAATGGATAATGTATAGTTGGTAACAAGTTTACTTTTGATTACACAACAACTATTCATTTGAACTAAAGACTAATGTCATGAAGAATACCAATCTTCTATTTATTATCGATACCCTTTTGAAAGCGAAAGAAAAACAACTCTTTTATACAAAGCATTATTGTTTGCAAAATCCTCCAAGCATAAACGTTATTCCTTCTTTCTGTTAAACTATTATTAATTTAAGAAAGTGTAAATGTTTATTCATTCACCAAATATTGACAACTGGGCATGAATAGTATAATATATACCCTTATTCATTATCTTATCATAATGATTTATTCATATGTCTACACTCATATAACAATTATTACAAAATCAAACAGTGGGTTAAAATAACTCACAGTTTACATACTTATGCATTAAACATTTGATTAACTTTCAAGTTCCGTAATCACTATTACCAACTATGCGCACTGCTGAGGAGTCCCACAATAGGACGAAACGGCCTTCCAGTGCTTCCAGGTTTTCAATGGTGGTCTAGCTTCAACTGACTCATGATCTTAATGATTGATATTAAAAAATAGTTATCAGTTTTTCTTTAGTATACTTTTACTGATATGCATAATCGTTCTTTTGTCACTAAATGTAATGACTTCAATTCCATTTCTACTTCACAAATAGAAGTATAGAGAAAGGCAGTCAAATAGAATTAGCATCATTTTTTTTTCAGAAGTTAAAGCTTTTTTTTATCAAAACGCAGAAGAAACAGTCGCACAGAACTATTTATTCAAAAGATAACTCAAATGTAAAAATGTGAATTCTTACATTCAGTCAAACCAGTTTAAAGAGAGCATGAAGAAACGTTGGTGCAGAATAACAAAATGGATCCATTTTATTCCATTAGGTTCTTATCAGTTGCTTACAACCTAAAATATTTGAAATTCAACGTTATTACAGATATTGACATACTCTTATATATCAGAGGGTGATGAAGGATGAATCTATATGTGTGCATTATGATTTAGCAAAGATTTTTTGTTTCGAATATATATAGAGTTTGAGAGGGAAGGTTCCATAACATAGAAATAGTGATTAGAACTCATGGAATTGAAAAGCAAACACATGAAATGATTATGTAATGAAGTAACTGAAAAAAATAGATTAATGGTAATAAAGAGAGATATGAATTGAAATTGGTCAGTTATGAATGATGTAATTATAATATTCAGAAAGAGTTGGAATGATGTAATAAATAAAGGAGGGGAGGGGTAATGTTACCAGGGCAAAGAAAGATTTATTACTGTTTCTTTTTGTATACAAAGATCTGGTTTTAAACTTTTAATTGCTATCACTTCGTCAAATTTCATAAGGTTTGAATGTGATTGTTTGTTGATCACCTTGAAGGACTTCAGTATATCGACTTCATGTCCTTTGTCAAGGAGATGTCTTGTGATAGCGCTGTTGAATGCTTTTAGTCCGTTTGATCTCAAACCATTCGGAATATGTTCTTTGAATCGGACGTAGGCTCTCCTTTCTGTTCTACCTATGTAACTGCTTTGGCAGATACATGTAAATTTGTATACACATTTGGTGATAACATGAAAGGGATACCTGTCGACCTTTGATTGTGTCAAAGAACATGTTGTTTTGGACAGTTTATGCTACTTAGATTTGAACTAAGTAAATTACAAAAATGCACATTTTACAGCTAATTAATAAATTATTACATGTGCACACACTTTCAAAACAAGGGAACCAATCACTTATTTCTAAATTTTTCCTAATCACACCCAGAAATTTCTCATCAACGGAGGACGAAGAATGTCGGTATTTAATCATTGGTGTCTTCAAACGATTATTCGTGTTTTTTTAGGGTCATCGTGTGAACAATCCTGAGGCTAGAGATAGGCTAATATGTGAAGATAATAAATCGACTGATAAGATAGTAAATCTTCATCAACTGAGATGATCGAAACCTATATTATTTTTCCTCAACCACCTCTTAGTCCGAAGGGTGATGTCGTTTGATGTAGGAATAGTTTGGAATAAACCCATGTGTAGCCAAAGATTGACGTGGCTCCAAACCATGAAGGCATTGAGAATTGGAATGAGATATATTAATAGGTATAGACTACCTGGTTACGGTGCATGTGACTATCGTAATCAATGGTTAAACTCTTTAGATGAAAAGGCCAAAAGATAGTAAATAATCGCGCAGGTGTATTCATTCCTTATCATTCGCTAAAATATGAATCCTGAAATCTTATTGTGCCTTTTTTCTTTTTCTACACCAAATCTTTTCCAGTACTATTCCTACTACTTTAGGTTCTGTTTTGAAATGATTTTACTTCTCTGTGCAAATGTGGTATAGAACTTGAACAGATCCACGTGTGTATCAGGATCAATATTACAGATGACTGACTGACCAAGTCATTTAAAAATAGTAGACTTAGTAACAATAACGAAGCATTTTACTTACATTCTAATTGTTATCATAGCAACAAAAGAAATCGGAAGCAAATTACAAAATGTAAAGTTTTCTTAGTACATGACAAATAATTCCTACTAAATCGATAAGACTACTGATGGTATAAACAAAATAGTATCGCTATAGTAACTTGATGAGTACACTAAATAATGTTATAACATAAAAACCAAATTATATTTAACTATTAAGTTGAATTGAACAATTATAACTGCTTACAAACTAAAGTATAGAGTGCATTTTTATAAGCTGAGAATTTCACCGGTTGAAATCATGAACAAATTGAAGCTAGACCACCATGGAAAACCTGGAAGCACTGGACGGCTGTTTCGTACTAGTATGGGACTCCTCAGTGGCAGTGCGCATCCACGATCCCGCTCCCCCTCAGCGAGATTCGAACCCAGGACCTATCAGTCTCGAGCCAGGCACTTAACCAACCAGACCACTGAGCTGGCCGGCAATCAACAGTGTTAATGTTTAACTTCAACCAATCTACGAAGTTGCGCCACCGTACACCATTGTCTTCAGTGACCTGATATTTCACAACAAACAAGCTGAGAGTTGTCTATATGTTTATTAATAGCAATCTGTAATCAACAAAACTTATGATAATTTTGAAGTACTTTTTCAATCAACACATTCAATCTATAAAACCCTACAAGAGTATTTCTTCCATAAAGGAATAAAACGTTTATATCTATCCTGTTTATTTCAATGTTCATTCATCAATAGTTCTAATATCGATTGTATAATTTATTGATCATTTCTAAATAGGTAAAATCTAGTGCAGACGATTTATCAAAAAAAAAGAAAAAAAGAAAAAAACGGAAAAAATTATTTTCTTTTTATTGTTAAACTGTTTTATTCCTGTCTCTCTGTGCTAATCTATTCAGTCTAACTTTTCTTAATTTGTAACATGCATGGACAATTATAATAATCATATATGCATATATGATATATGTATATAGCCTCTGCCAGGGAAGTCCTACTCACTGTATTCTCTCACCACGGGTGTTGTTTACAAAAATCAGAGGACGAAAAGCGAATGTCCGGCGCTTTAACCGGATCCCAAACCAATGGTGCACATGGGCTAGCTCAAGTATCCTGCGAGGACAAATGGCGTATGAACCAATCGTTGGTCACCGGCTACCATGGGACTGCATCTCCTTATGATGCTCCACTGCCTTGTGGGTCAGACCTTTACGTCAAGGGCTCGGGGTGTAGCCCCCTAAGAAAACCACGTAGTTCGGTTTGGGCACCCGAGCAGTATCACAGCCCTCACACAAATCAATTGAGATTCGTGTGGCGCATATCTATTTGGTGCCTCCTTGTACCTATACCTATGTGTTAAAATAAATAGAAAAAATCATATATGTGTGTTGAGTGAGTAAAATTAATACAACATTTTCAATGTAAGAAAGTAAAATGAAACACTAATAGTAAAACTACAATGTTGAAATGGTGGAGAAGATTTGTAGCTCAGGTTAATCATTTAGATGAATCTTTGTTCTCTGAGCTGAATAGTTTGGTTATGGAGCTTTTAGTGTTCTTCTTAACAGCATCATTAGCATAAACTTTAGGTAAGAGTGAATTATTTGAATTTCTCCACATATAACTCACAGATTGTCCTATCGACCCCAATCTCGATTGTTTTTTGACGATCTTTAACTTGTCATTATCCACTTCTTTATTTTGATTATATCTCCCTTTGAACTGATTCTTAGTCCTATATTAGTCGATCGTTTTCAATAAGGACAACAGATTAGATCAATTTCGATGTGTTTATTGATTGCTGATTGACCTGAGTTCCAAGCGTCTGAAAATTCTCTTGTGTTTTTAGTATTACCTAGATCTCAATATTTTCCCAATCGAATGTGCGTCCACAGTTGTCCACATACATTGATACAAGCGAATATATATCATGTCGTTTGGTCGCTAACTGACGTTCGTGCAGGCGAAGATGAAGGGGGTGTCAATTTTGTCCGATGTAGTGTTTTTTGCAGTCGGAACATTTTATTTTGTAGATGATGTTCGGTCTTTCGTCTTTTGTTATTTCATGCTTTAATCTGTGGAAGATTGATTGCTGTAATTTCTCTGATTTGTGTGCTACACCTATTGTGTGTGCTACTTATGCGCGTAGATATAAGTGGTACGTATCAGAAATCGGGTGTAGTATTCTTAGTGGCAGCATAGGAACATGAAGAGAATAGAAAGGAAAACAAAAACAGTCCAAGTGGAAACAGAAATGAAAGAACGGCGGAGTTTGTAAGGGTCAATTCATGAAACATGTCCGAATGCTTTATTCAATTTCTTGTTTTCATATTTTACTAATGCAGTGTAAGATTTTGGCTGTTGCAATCAATTGGTCAATCGTATCGTGGTGTTTATTTGTTACACACCTGTTTTAAATGACTTCAATAACAAGGTGGTAGTTAGAGGTAGTCGACAGGTTACTTTGCACCTAGGTTTCATGCTATATGCTCTCGTTAGCAAGATGTACCAGTAATCTTGTCGGATCATACGCACTCTGACTGACTCGACCCCGCGACACCGAGCTTCACAGTCAGGAACATTGCCAGTCAGTTAACCAAGCCACGATTGACCCCCTGTAGGACTGAGATGTATTTACAACTGACTGATCACTGGGTAGTGACCAATGTCGTGTGTGTCATGTACTACTTCAATAATCTCGTTGTAATTTCTGATGTCTTAATGTCTGGTAAAGTGATTTGTCTGCTGGTTTCTATATTTGGTTTAGTTTCTGCTGATGAGTTGGGTCGCTATTTTCTGTTGAGATTGAGTGCGCACCTGTACTTTGAATGATAGTTGTGAAATATTTTTCTTGAGTTACAAGTGTGTTGCAGTGTGTTTTGTGAGTACTTGAGTTGGTGCTGCTGTAATCGAGAATCTGATTCGTGTGAGTCTGATATATTTGAGTTCAGTTTTCCTGTAGCAGTTCTGATGATGAATGCATCCAAACGTGATAGTTTGTTGATCGACTCCATTCCCATTGTTAATTTTATGTTATCGAAGACGTTGTTGATTAAATTGTAGGTATTTTCCAGCTCATTCTTTTTGATAAGGATAAATATTGATCAAATGCTTCTACATTGAACCAGTGACTGTTGTCCATTCCCATTTAAAAGACACGCTGTGTTATGTTTTGAGATGTTCTTGGAAATTGGTCGCTTTCTGAGACATGGTTTATAAAAGGGAAATACAAAATTATCGTCAGACCAATATAGGAACATTTGATCAACTCTGCATACTTTGTTCTAAAAGAATGTTCCTTCAAAAGAATATAAACCGTCAAATGAACTGAATCAAAGGAAAATCGAATCAAAAACTACCAAAGGCGCTGGAAACTTACTAGCTCCAAACTCACATCCTTCCTTAGCCCCAGTTCCCTTTTTTAGTAGATATTGGTCTTGTTTTGTTATTATTATTACTTTGGAATTTCAAACCGTAATCAGTAACGATTATCCTTTAAACGTTTTTCATAATTATTATTCAATCATTATTATGACCTTGAAGATGCCACAGGTATTTGGAGTTTGACAACGCTTTAACCAGTAACACCTTGTAATATGAAGCGTATCCACAAAGTGAAATCAAAAGTCAGAAACGAGGAGGTTCGAAGATATATATGAGGATATATATATATATATATATATATATATATATATATATATATATATATATATATATATATATATATCGAGGATCGTCTGATCTAATGTGGCTAGCGATTAGAGTAGATGTTGAGCATGGTGTTCCCACACATGATCTGGTGTGGATGTATGACCGATCGCCTTCAGTTAGATGAGTGCATTAAAGCTAATATGGTCAGCATCCAATGTCGAAAACTTACAGAGCTATTTATTTTGGGGATTTATTTACCGCTATATATCTATCAAGTGGACAATTATCTCTCTCTCTCTTTCATAATTTACTTCATCCACCTATTCTTCATTAATCCTTTAATCATTCATTAATCCATCCCTTTTAAGATTTATAATCTTAAATGATACAATATTTTCTATCTTTTTTCTATAGATTGAAATATTCATTAAACAATGAATCTACAATTAAAGCAAATCGTTTCGTCAAAAAGAAAATCCTCTTCAGTAATTTCATTTTCCCATAGTAATTGTTTATTTTTTTGTTTGTTTATTTTTTTTTAAATTTTAGATACACGATCATTGGAATTTTTCTTTTTAGTAATTAAATTTTATCAAGATCAATTCATTTATTGATGGATCTATGTGGAAAGGGTTTTTTTTCCTTCATATTAATATATAGCAACCAATTCAATAATATAAATAAACAAAGAATAGTAAAGTAAATATTAGGCATTTTAATGAATTAAAAATATTTCAATGGTTAAGATGATGAGTCAATTGAAGCTAGACCAACACCATGGAAAACCTGGAAGTACTGAATGGCCGTCTCGTCCTATTGTGGGACTCCTCAGCACGACCTCTCCACCTGCGAGACTAGAACCCAGGACCTACTGGTTTTCATTGAGTTACTATCTCACAACAGACCTGGTTGAACTCCACGGGTCACTAGTTCTCACTAGAACTCCAGGATATACCTCTTGAAGCCAGTCACTAGTGAGTATATGTTGATTAATATCAGAAGGGTGTTTTGTGGAGATTGTAGTAATATCAATAGTTAAGATGATGAGTCAGTTGAAGCCAGACCAACACCATGGAAAACCTGAAAGCAGTGGACGGCTGTTTCGTCCTATTATGGGACTCCTCAGTGGTATTGCACATCCCCGACCTCGCCCCCCTGTGAGATTCGAATTCATGATGGTCTAGCTTCAACTGACTCATGATCTTAACCATTGAAATTACTACAATCTCCACAAAACCCCTCCTGATATTAAAAATATTTGTTCAATATTATGATGCAACAAAAAATGAGGAAATTATTCATTCTTGAAAAAAGGGTTAAGCAGTAAAGTGTAAACAATTGTTTACAAATGAATTTCTCAAATACACCTTTAATTGATGATATTAAATAATACCTACCTGTAAATAGTACGATAATAGTTGAAAAATCACTTGGAAATACATAACCAAATTGTTAAACAGATAATGATTAGTGAATTCTAACCATCATATGATTGTGCAACCATTATAATAGATAACAGTTGGATGATGTTTCCAACAGATTTATATTACATTTCAACTACCCACATTGTACTGAACAAACAATATTTCTATAATAAATCATATTAGAATTAGTTAATCAGTTGAAATATGAGATTTTATTCTTATCATGAATCATAAGCAACAAAACTATTTATGTTCCTGTGAATTAATCTTTCTTTTTTTTCCCCATCAAATTAGACAAAAATCTCTAGTTAAATCTGTTTATTACAACAGTCTGTGTTCGTTTTTTACGGATAAAATATTCATAAGAACATATTCATCACGTATGTAAGATTTATTCTTCCTTAGACTGATAAGATTACATTAACATAGTAATTATCATGTTGACTTCAGTCTGGTTTACTCTTAGATCCTTCAGTAAGTTAAGTGATTTTTCTCTCTTTGTGGATGTTTCTTTTTACAGACTATTGGTTTCGATGTATGCAAAACGATTAATGTTTGGGTAATTTTCAATGTATTTAAATGTTTAGTGGTCTTTATCTCAACTAGATAAATTACAATTGTTGTGATTAGGTAGTTTAATTATTATTCTTCTTTGACACGGACTATTATTGAAATGTAATTGTGATAGCAATGTTTATGAGAAATCCTCCGAAGCAATGAACCGTGTCCATTTGTTTTAAAACACCTTTTATACATTTTCTATAGAAGAATTTTTGATGATGTACTAATGATAGTTTCTTTGCTAAAACAATGCAATCGTATTTATAGTAACCTAAGAAACAAAGTTATCTTAATGTAAAATAAGGAAAGGATTAAGTCATAAAGTGTTTGAAATTTTTTCAAATTTTAATGGAGGATGGCTTAGTGGCCTAGTGGTTAAGTGCTTACGCGCGAAAGCAGTAGATCCTGTGTTCGAATCTCGCAGGGGGCGAGGTCTTGGATGCGCACTGCCACTGAGGAGTCCCATAATAGGACGAAACGGCCGTCCAGTTCTTTCAGGTTTAGTCCGATGAAACTTATTTACATCACAGTGATGATTGAAATTCCATGTGAACTCCTTTCCTACATAAAACAATTCAGTTACTATTGATAAAAAAGTGTTCTCACCTTTCAGTGTTTACTAAAAATTAGTACTGTGGAGGTAAATAAATCCCCAAAATAAATAGCTCTGTAAGTTTTTGACATTGGATGATGACCACATTAGCTTTAATGGACTCATCTAACTGAAGGCGATCGGTCATGCATCCACACCAGATCATGTGTGGGAACACCATGCTCAACCTCTACTGTAATCGCTAGCCAGATTACATCAGACGATCCTCGATATATTGATAACCTATCATATATATCTTCGAACCTCCTCGTTTCTGACTTTTGATTTCACTTTGTGGGTACGCTTCATATTAGTTGTTATGTTGCGCCCGTTGAGTTTTCTGCCGCGGAGGGATCACCACTTTTTGTGGTGGCCGTGATGTGACTCGACTTTGATCGTATTGATGCTTGTTGTTGAAATACCTATGTCGCTTATCCTCGTATATAATCATTGACTTGAATCGCGTTATTTAATAACTAAATTAAATAAGTCAAATAACGAGAATGGACTTTCGAATACACATATTTGTATACGAAGTGAACGGTACAGAGAGAAGAGAAACGACGCGCAGTGGAGCTTGCTGATAAGCCAACTCCCTGTAATCAAGCGTTAATCAATATTTATATTCACACAAAAGTAAGTTACAGACATGTGATGAGTAATGGAATAAGAAGAGTACACACACCTACACGCTGATATAAAAACAGTGAAGATTGATAAGCGAATAATTAACAAGTTTAGAATGTGACTCAAGTAGAATGAATAGATTGAGCTGTCCGAAAGCTAGAATAAATATGTATTGGCTTAATATAATAACAGACACTACAGTTACTGGTTAAAGCGTTGTCAAACTCCGAATACGTGTGGCATCTTCAGTACGAATAGATTCAATTTATCATTAACGTTGATTTATAGTATTATAAGTTGGAAATTAGATATTAAGATTAAATCAGTAGTACAACAACATTATTTCTATGGAAAAGAGATCAACTGAAATATCACTAATGATCATTATTGATCAAGCCATAGTGATTAAGTTATATAATCATTTGAGAATAATAGTGATAATGTGATTATAGCTTATGTATTAGGAATACATTGAAGATGCCACAAGTATTCAGAGTTTGACAACGCTTTAAACACTAACACATTCTAATATGAAGCGTACCCACAAAGTGAAATCAAAAGACGGAAACAAGAAGGTTCGAAGATATACTTGATAGGTTATCAATATATCGAGGATCGTCTGATGTAATCTGGCTAGCGATTACATCAAATGTTGAGCATGGTGTTCCCACACATGATCTGGTGTGGATGTATGACCGATCGCCTTCAGTTAGATGAGTCCAATAAAACTAATGTGGTCAGCATCCAATGTCGAAATCTTATAAAGCTATTTATTTTGGGGATTTATTTACCGCTACAACATTTTTACGGTTTATCAAAAGGTCTATATCATCTAATAAACACGAATTTGTGTTAACAATAGTTACATGAGAAATTCAATAAGCTTGTTTCGTTGTTTCGTTGTTTGTTTGTTTGTTTAGCTAAACAAATGTACACTTTTATTTATTCCATTGCAATGAAATGTTGATATAGCTAAATATCAATTCAGTCCGATAAAACTTATTTACAATCACTTTTGAATATTTCATTGATGTATTGTGAATTCAATGAAAGTACCTTGACAAATTTAATCTAGATAATTAGTTCATCGACTATCCAGAGTTAAAAATACTAAAATATTTTTAAACATAGTTGTGTTTTCATCAGCTGACTTTTAACAAGGTTTCTATAGAACAATGAGAAGATGGAGTTGATCTGATGAAAATGTGATGTATTTGAGTTTTACATTTCGAACAATCTGATCAGAGCATTTTTATATGGTAACTAATAATGGTCAATTTATAAAAGGGTCTAATTGTTTCAATCAATGTTTCTGTTATACAAAAATGTATGACTTTAAGAATGTAATGTTATCATATAATTACACAAGAAAATCGATTTCCTTCTTTGGTTACCATTTCAACTGATCACTGAATTCATAATACTTTGTAATTAACAGTCATCAAAATGATCTCATTTCCTAGTACATTAACTCAGAACACTCTTGATTAGTCTTATCCATTGTAAATTATTATTCGTATTCATGATAATTTTGATGTTAATAAACAAACAGACAAAATTTTCATTTCGAAATGATAAGGAAACGATAACAACATTAGGATACTAATGAAATGAATGGATTGAATTATTATTACTAGAAGTAAAGTACACAATCATTCACTTAATTAGAGGTGTGATAAAATTAAAGAAAAAAAAAAACGATTATATAAATGTATGGAATACTTCTATGTTATAGCGAAATGGATAACTGTATGGGGAAGAGAATTTTCCATTTACATTATCATAGTTGTTTTTTTTTCCTTCCTCTCTGTACTTCACTGATAGTTTACCTCTCTGTTTCACTGGTTCCATCTCACTATCCACTTAAAAAAAGCACCCATCTGTTTGTTAAAGCATATATACACATACTTACTTACTTACGCCTGTTACTCCTAATGGAGCATAGGCAGCTGACTAGCATTCTCCAACCCACTCTGTCCTGGGCCTTCTTTTCTACTTCCATCCAGTTCTTGTTCATTTTTCTCATGTGTATCTCTATTTCCCGACGTAATATGTTCTTTGGTCTTCCTCTCCTCCTTCGACCTTGAGGATTCCATGTGAGGGCTTGTCTTGTGACACAGTTCGGTATTTTCCTCAATGTGTGTCCTATCCACTTCCAGCGCTTCTTCCTGATTTCTTCCTCCACTGGGATCTGATTTGTTCTCTCCCACAGTAGTAGGTTGTTGTTGATAGTGTCTGGCCAACGGATCCGAAGTATTATATATACATATATAAATAACTGAATACTGAAGATGAACTAAGTTCTGTAGTGAATGAAAACTTCATATTGTAAAGATAAACATGAATAATCATGACTAATATTTTTTATGGTGAAAAAAACTAAACATAAACGCAACATGAAAGAATCTTTTACGATTATGATCTAGTTTGATAGTTCCTAAACACTCAATGATTCTAAATTATTAAAGATTCCCATTTTAATAATCAGAACAATACTACATATATAAGTGAACAACATCGCTTTCAGTTAGACTGTCATCAAGCTTTACTCTATATATTCACTTATGTAAGAGTAAAGTTGATAACAACCTTAATGAAAATAATATTGTTCGCTTATACCAATTATGGAAGAATATATCGAACTCAAAACAGCTGTCAATCAATATCAAAATCAGATTCTCCAATTCGAACGTCATGACAGTCAATTCTATTGTATGGAGCTGAAACTTTGAGAACTACTACAAAGATCATCAAAAGGACACAGATATTTATAAGTAATCGTCTACACAAGATACTCAGCGTTTGTTGGTCGGATACCATCAGCAACAGCCTACTGTGCGAGAAAATAAACCAAATTCCAGCTGGAGAGGAAATCGGGAAAAGATGCAGGTGGTGGATAAGACATACATTGAGGAAATCATCAAACCGCATTACGAGGCAAGTCTTAAATTGGAATCCTGAAGGGAAATGAAAAAGTGGAAGACTAAAGAACGCATTGTGTCGGGAATCGGAGGCAAACATGAAAAAAGTGAATAGCAACTGGGAACAACTAGAAAAGAGATCTCATGTCAGGGTTGGTTGCGGATTTCTAGTGGGTGGTCTATGCTCATGCACGGGGGGTAACAGGCAAAAATAATTAAGTATACCTGTCGCACATAATGATTTCATAACTAATCTGGTTCACTATCATGGAATTGTCAGTTTGGATGTCTGTGAAGATAACTAGTAATTATCATTTCCTCACTAGTAATTTCTGCAGTTCTAGAGACAAGCTTTGATCAGTGGAGTCCAATCAAGTTTAGTGTTAGGCAATTACTCCCTGAAAGCGATCGGCGATGATTGTACAACATCGCCAATTAACTGAAATTAGACGTATGAACCTTCGGATGACGGCTAATTAATTTCAACGTTAAAAACACGTTGAGTACTATAAGTTCCTGTGGTGGCATCGTAGACATGAATTCCTCAAGACTACCATATTAGAACAAATTTGATGTTCAGTGCTTGCTAGTTTTAAATGACTGTCAAACTTAAGTCCATTGGTAATCTCAGTGATACATAATTATCAATGTAAAGTAGTTGAAATCAAAGTCAAAAGAGACGATTTTCAATCTATCATATGTACACACAAGTAGTCTTTTTTGTATATACCAGAGCAGTGATTGATTTTAAAGTAAAGAGTTATTTAAGATCTTTAAATAAAATCGACTTGTAAGCTAAATATCAGAAGTAAAAGTAATCTAATGATATAACAATATGCACTATACACTATTCACATAAACTATTTATAGAGATTTTGTAAGTATTTGATTATGTATATTTTACTTTGTTCTATTAATGATTCCATTTGTTCTCTCCTTAAATACCCTATTATCTATTGATTAAATATGAAAGTATGTTAAAGGAATTGCATGCTAATAAATGAAAATGAAGAGTATATAATTTCCTTATTTGTTAAGTGTCACACGACGCAAAACATTAGTAAGTGACTTCATGAGCTCATGATAAAGTACGATTTGGTTGTAGCTAGGCTTATTGCAACACATACCTGGAGCTAGCACAACCAGCTTGAACAGAATACAACTGGATATCCTTAACACATGTTCAAATCAAAATAATATATTTGTCTAGTATTCCATAGTTGGTTTCAATACTGTCTAATGGAGATGATTGCAGTTTGAGAAATATTATTTATAAACACTCGTGATCGGAAACTAATAAATATGTACTAACTTCGGGAAACAAGTTTCTGTACCTTGACTGTTTTTATATGACCATGTAGGTGTGTACACTTCTTAACCCATTACTCTCACTTGTCTGTAACTTATTTTTGTGTAACTATAAATATTGATTAACGCTTGGTTAAATGGGGAGTTGGCATACCATCCATCTTCACTGCGTGTCAATTTCGCCTCGCTTTCTTCTCTTCGCATTGTTTCCCCGTTCGTTTGTCTGGATCAACGATTATACAAAATATATGCATTCAAAAGTCCATTCTCGTTATTTGACTTATTTAATTCTGTTATCAACTAACGAGATTTAAATCAATAATTATATACGAGGATAGCCGACATGTATATTTGAATAAGAATCATTCTACTTAGAGTCAGATCTCGGGCCACTGAACTGGAGAGCCCTTCGACAACATCGTCCAATCTAAATGACGACAAAATAAACGGCCCCACAAAAAGTGGTGATCCCACCGCTGCAGACGAACTCAACGGGTTCCACAGAGCAAATATCATTGATCGCCATCGTAACTACTTGTTTCATACATGAAATCAATATACTTTATCGATCAAAACTTCTCGAAAGTGTATCTAGTATAATTTATATCATCAATTATTAGCTTATTAATGACTATTATTAATCTTATTTTTTAAAGATCGTTTACATTACAGATTTAATTTAGACCGACAAATATCGATTTTAATTTTAAACGTATTCACTAGTTACCGATTAATCAATTAATTCTAATGATGATATACATTTTATTCCCAATTCAATCAACCATATTTGCATAATCGATAACTTGGCAATCGTACAGAGAAAAATATCATCGACAACAACAACGACAACAACATCAACAACGACAACAACAACAACAACCAAAAATACACACACTACAATTTACATTTTAACCAACTATGTTAAAATATAAAATGGATTTGTCCATTAAAAAAAAAAGTTTTTTTTATTTTTTCCAACTTATGAAACATGATGCATTTTCTCTTTTTTTTAAAAAAAAACAAAAGAGAAAATGTTTCTTTCAGCAAGTCCAGATTCCAGTAAACTCTATTGAAAATAATAATTAATGGATTCGTTGGAAATTGTGAATATAATAATGGTAATTGTTTTTTTTTGTTTTTTTGTTTTTTTTTTGATATTTTATTGATCGTATATACAAGATAGATGTTAGAGGGATATTATAATTCAATATAAGCTGTTGAATAATTGAGAATAAACATCTTACTTTTATATGAATATCACTGAATGAGTACAGAAGTAAACTGTCTATTTTTGAAAGATTAAAAACTACTTACTTACTAACTTACTTACGTCTGTTACTCCTTATAGAACATAGGCCGCCGACCACCATTCTCCAACCCATTCTGTCCTGGGCCTTCTTTTCTAGTTCCATCCAATTTTTGTTCATTTTTCTCATATCTATCTCCATTTCTCGGTGTAATGTGTTCTTTGGTCTCCCTTTCCTCCTTCGGCCTTTAGGATTCCATGTGAGGGCTTGGCTTGTGACGCAGTTGGGTGTTTTCCTCAATGTGTATCCTATCCACTTGCAGTGCTTCTTCCTGATTTTTTCCTCCACTGGAATCTGATTTGTTCTCTCCCACAGTAGGTTGTCAGTGTCTAATAGTGTCTGACCAACGGATTCGAAGTATTTTGCGTAGACAACTGTTATTATTAAACACCTGTGTCTTCTGGATGATGTCTTTCGTAGTTCTCCAGGTTTCCGCACCTCCATACAGTAGAACTGTCTTAACATTTGTATTGAAAATTCTGACTTTGATGTTGGTTGATAGATAGTTGTTTTGAGTTCCAGATATTCTTCAGTTGTAAATATGCTGCTCTTGCTTCGCCGATCCGTGCCTTCACATCTCTATCAGATCCGCCGTGATCATCGATCATGCTGTCCAAATATGTAAAGGTTTGTACATCTTCCAAAGCTTCTCCATCAATTGTAATTGAATTGTTGCATGCTGTGTTGTACCGGAGAATGTTGCTTTTCCCTTTGTGTATATTGAGACCTATTGTTGCTGAGGCTGCAGCTACACTGGTCGTCTTCTGCTGCATTTGTTGTTGCATATGCGATCGAAGAGCCAGATCATTTGCGAAGTCTAGATCATCCAACTGCATCCTAGCTGTCCACTGTATCCCGTGCCCACCTTCAGATGTTGACGTCTTCATGATGCAGTCGATCACCAGGAGAAAGAGAAAGGGTGAGAGTAAGCAACCTTGCCTGACACCGGTCTTTACTTCGAACGACTTTGTCAACTGTCCTCCATGCACGATTTTGCAGTTTAATCCATCATAGGAATTCTGTATGATATTGACTATCTTCTGAGGCACGCCGTAGTGTTGTTCTGTCCACGCTATCAAATGCTTTTTCGTATTCAATGAAGTTGATATAGTATGATGAACTCCATTCAATTGATTGTTCCACAATGATCCGTAGAGTTGCGATTTGGTCTGTGCACGATCTATCCTTACGGAATCCTGCCTGTTGGTCTCGAAGTTTTGCGTCTACGGAGTCCTTCATCCTGCTTAACGATACTCTGTTGAAGAATTTTCCTTGTATTGAGAGAAGAGTGATTCCTCTGTAGTTATCACAGTTGCTGAGATGGCCTTTCTTTGGTATTTTGACCAGAAGTCCTTCTTTTCAGTCCGTTTGTATCTGTTCCTCATCCCAAATCTTTCTGAAGAGAATGTGAAGTATCCTTGTAGTTACCGCTACGTTTGCTTTCAGTGCCTCTGTCGGAATGTTGTCTGGTCCTGCTGCTTTACCTCAATTGATTCGTCAGATGGCCATGCTGATTTCTTCAATTGTTGGTAGGCGAACATCGATTAGGAGGTCCGTGAGTGCTGCTTCGATGTTTGGTGGGTTCAGATTAAAAATTGTAACTCATTAGTTTCCGGAGAAAATGTTTTCGATCAATTCGTAAAAGTGATCAATAGATTAATTAGATCAAAGTGGTTTTTATCTAATCCAACGTGCAATTGGTTTATCATTCAGATGACTGAAATCAAGATGTATATAGGTTTAACCGTCGTTCCTAAGAAAACCTACATTGAATAAGCAATAAACATATCTTACTTACGCCTGTTACTCCTCATGGAGGAGCATAGACTGCCTACCAGAAATCCTCAACCAAATCTTCCATGAGATCTCCTTTCCAGTTGTTTCCAATTATTCATTCCTGCGTTATCTATTTATTTTTGTGAGTTGGTAATGTGAAAAATGTCAAATAATTTGAAACTGTTTAGCTGAATGATATTCTAATACAATAGGAACTCCCAACTAATTGTCATCCCATTGAACTTGAGCAGATTAATGCTTGAGCATACTTATATATCAGGTGTATATTTAGTGAACAATATGATAAAGTGTTTTTGATCTTTCAGTATAGATGCCGTAACGATGACATAAGTCGGTCTATTCTCCGATATTGTTTTTCTTCATATAAATATGTGTCAAATGTAGCTATGTTTAAATCATTCATATCGTCCGTTTTCTCAGTATGATTTTTAGTCCCATCTCCAACATTTATCGAAATGTCACTAACTACATTATGCGTTGTACCGTTGTTTAAAAGTATATTGTTACATTTAATTTTAGGCTATTAACAACTGATTAGAAGCGATCAAGTAGAATGTGTTCACTAAAATAACATGTTTTGCAATGATGATATCAACGGTACAAAACACATGGTAATGTACTATATAATAATAGTACAAATTCACCAGCGTTCAAGAAATTAATCTTGAATGTAAAAGAAATTATCCAGAGAAATATTCAGTAATAATAATTAGGTTTTTGATTGAGATCATGAATCGACTGATGTTAGATCACTGTTGGAAACCTGGAAGCACTGGACGACCGTTTTGTTGTATTGTGGGACTCCTCAGCAGTGCGCATCCACGATCCCGCTCTTTCGCGCTATTCCAACCCAGGGCCCTCAGTCTCGCGCGCCAACGCTTAACCTACTCGAACACTGAGACGGCCAGCATCCACTGGTGTTAGTGTCTAACACCAACCAACCCATGAAGATGCATGACCATCTTCCATTGTACTGAGGTAGATACCTGTCTCTACCCGACACGGATTAGCTCCATTGATCACGGCTTGTCACTAGAACTCTGAGAATTCCCTCACAAAGCTAGTCACTAGTGAGCACACGTTGATTATCAGTATTGGGGTCTAATATCAGTCGATTTATGCTCTCAATCGAAAACTTAATAATCTCCACAACCACAATACTGATAATAATAATTAGTTCATGGATTGATTACGTAGCATTCAACACGAACAATGAACTTTATTTATAATGAGATTAATAGGTTAAATGTAATTATGTTTGGATACAAGACAATAAGTTTTTTACAAATCTTCTTAAAACTTTATCTCTGACAGCCTATAAATACTTATTGAACCAAATTACTACATTTAACATCAGGTCATCAAAAGAGAAGATTTACAAGTGGAAGAACTGAACCAAAAGTAAAGTATAAAAATGATTCTAATCTAAAATAAACAAATATTATGATATATATATATATATATATATATATATATATATATATATATATATATATATATATATATATATATATATATATATATATATGGAAATCTAATGTTAATCATTTACATATCAGATAGCCATGATGATATTTCTTTAGACTAACAGTATAATGTCTGTCAATAAAATAAGTCCCATACTAGTACGAAACAGCCATCCAGTACTTCCAGGTTCTCCATGGTGGACTAGCTTCAATTGATTCATGATTTCAACCAGTGAAATTTCTAAAAATCTCCACACAATCTCTTTTGATAATAATAATAATAATCTGCTCACTAGTGACTGACTGCAAGAGATATTCCTGGAGTTCTAGTGAGAAGCCGTTACCAGTGAAGTTCATCCGGGTGTTTTGTGAGATATCAGCTCACTGAAGACAATGATGCACAGTGGCGCAACTTCGTGGATTGGTTGAAGTTTGACATTAACACCGTTGGATGCCGACTGGCTCAGTGGTCTAGTGGTTAAGTGCTCACCCGCGAAACCAGTAGATCCTGGGTTCGAATCTCCTGAGGGGGGAGCGGGATCGTGGATGCGCACTGCTACTAAGGAGTCCCATACTAGGATGAAACTGCCGTCCAGTGCTTCCAGGTTCTCCATGGTGGTCTAGCTTCAATGGATTCATGATTTCAACCAGTGAAATAAACTAAGTATCCTACAGGTTATATTAGTCTCTTTTTTCTTCCCAATTATGGAAAAGTCTATCCGTATAGATTAATTTTCTACTTTCAGTTTCATGATATTTTGTTTATATTTATTAAGATCACAACGTCATTTCAATCATTCACTACTAATTTTCTTTTTCTGTAGATGTCTTAAGTTTTCTTTTTTTTTTAAAAAAAAGTTCTATTCATTTCTTCATTCCATGAATCAATTGATTTGTATTGTTATTGTCAGTATTACTATTATTGTACTGTATTGTATTGTATTGTAATAGATCCAGTTTAAAACAACATTGAATTGTTTTTATCAAGAAGAAAGAAGAATGATATTTCAGTGAATAGTTAGAGATAAAGATAAAAAAAATCATATTTCGAAATAAAAGTATTGTGTTATCCCATCTCCGCCTGGAGTCCCTTTCGAGGGGCTACTGCCGGTCCCAAGCCCGGATAAAGGAGGAGGGTTGGACATGGGGTTAGCGACCCCATCCTGTAGAAAACTAACTCGCTAAAAAAACGCTAACCAGAAATTGTGTTATCCCACGGTTTCATTTCATTGTGTTACTAACAACGAATTTATGTTCCCTATTATTTAACAGATGAGTTTAATATCATATTTATGTAATCATATAAAGTGATTTATGGATTAGATTTATGATTATTTTTTGTTGTTATTTAAGTTAAATCATTGAAATAGTTACAGTTGAAGTTATTTTAATCACTTGTAAGAATCTGGCCACGAAAATTAAATGATATCTTCAGCAGTGTGCATCCACGATCCCACAATCTGGAATCAAATCCAGGACCCTCAGTTCCACGCGTGAAGACTTAACCTCTAGACTACTGGGTCGGTCACCAATAGTTTTAATATTTAGCTTCAATCCATCCAAAAAATTGTGCGATCATCAACAATCTCCACAGACTCTTGCTGACAATTATCATGTAATCATTCGTGTCTAGCTTGAAGAGGAAATTTCCAAAGTTCTAGTGAGAAGCCGCGACCAGTGATATCTTCAGATTTATGATTATTTTCTTTTTGTTATTCATTATTTTACTATTATACTGATCATAACTTGACACTTTACTACAAATCATTCTTACTTACTTACTTACTTACTTACTTACGCCTGTTACTCCCAATGGAGTATAGACGCCGACCAGCATTCTCCAACCCACTCTGTCCTGGGCCTTCTTTTCTAGTTCCATCCAAACAAATCATTCTAGCCTTTAATAAATAACCTTTCTAACTTACAAATAAGACAATTTGGGAATATTTATATTGTAACAGAAGTAAATGTTCACCGTTTTGAACATACAAACATTATCAAATTCATTGATGCATAACTGATATTGACCTTATGAATTGTAATGTCTGATGATGAAGTGATTGAAAGCGCATTGTTCGCTCAAATATTCTTTATTTTTTAATATTCTATGGAGATTAATAAACTGATGGAAGATTAGTTTCTGTCTAATAGGTTGACCATTAAAGAGTTTGATTCCTTTAATAACTGTTGTCAGCTCAATATCCATCTTTTACAAATATAACTTTCAAGTTTACCAGTAAATGATTTGGTTTTAGGTTTATTTTACTTTTAGTAAAGTTTTATGAAGTTTTTAGTGGATCAGATCTAACTCCAAGTAGATCTTATGAATGATCGCTATCGCCTATCCTCGTATATAATTATTGACTTAAATCGCGTTAGTTAATAACGGAATTAAATAAGTCAAATAACGAGAATGGACTTTTGGATACATATATTTTATATAATCGTTGATTAGACAAACGAACGGGGAAACAATGCGAAGAAAAGGAAGCGAAGCGCGGTGGAGATGGTTGATATGCCAACTCCCCATTTAACCAAGCGTTAATCAATATTTATAGTTACACAAAAGTAAGTTACAGACATATGATGAGTAATGGGATAAGAAGTGTACACACACCTACATGCTTATATAAAGACAGTCAAGATTGATTAGCGAATAATTAACAAGGTTAGAATGTGACTCAAGTAGAATGAATAGTAGACTGAACTGTCCAAAAGTTAGAATAAGGTATTCAGGTTTAATATAATAATAGACACTATTTACATAGTTTGTGTATGTAATTTTTCTTTCATTTGCTGAATAAAATCTTCTCTGTAAACTTCCTTATTAGCCATATACAATTAAAATAAAACCAACATCTTGGAAACTACAGTGTGATACTTTTGTCTGAAGAAATTCAAATGTTAATTATTGTTCAGATTTCTTTTTGACATTCAATTTAATTATCTCCTCTATAAAGAGCATGTTAATTCGTTCGTAGGTTGATTTGATTATATAACTCTAAATAAGGACTTTATTGATTAGCATATCGATGTGTGCTCTGTCGTCAGGTCCTGATATTTTATATTAAGTTTAAGAAATAAACGACCAATTATGATGAAATTAGAACTAGCTATTTGATTGGATGGAATAGAATGGAAATTAGTGGAAGATGGGGATGAAAAATTTTTCGAATGGGATGAAAAAAAATTTCACTCTAAAAAAAAAAATAAAATAAAAATAATCACCGTGTAATTAATGTTAACCCTGTTCGATGAAATAACTAAGTTTGAGATGATTATTTAGCATACCCTCATTGATTACTATATTTTCACAAGTAGTCAGTAGTTCATTTAGATCAATACAAATGGATATTAGTACGTGAATTGTATATTTGTTTATCGATATGCTAAATGAACTACTGATTACTTGAGAAAATATAGTAATCAATGAGGGTTTGCTAAATAATCATCACAAACTTAGTTATTTCATCGAATAGTATTTTTCACTTGAATTTTTTTTTGGTTCATAGAAAATGTAATGTGAATTACTTAAAGACAAGTTAGAGAAATCGTTTCTATAAACTAGTATAATATTTGCAAAAAATATACTACTAATAAGTAGTAGGATCAGTTATATTTTCCAGTACATAATTAGACTGGTAAACAATATGACAGAATCAAGTATTTATGTATTATTTTTTTTATTGACATCATGAAACGATTGATGTTAGACCACCATTGAAAACCTGGACGGCCGTTTCGTTCTACCGTGGGACTCCTCACCAGTGAGCATCCATGATCCCGCTCTAGGGATTCGAACCCAGGTACTCCAGTCTCGCGTGCGAACGCCTAACCTACTGGATCATTGAGACGGCATCCAACGGTGTTAATGTCTAACTTCAACCAATACACGAAATTGCGAAGTTGGTCATATTACTGAGTAGATGATTCACAAGTTTTGTCCTCTAGAAGAATTTAGTCGTTGCATATTGAAGTGAATTGTAAATACATTGTGTGATGTAAATACAAGTGAAACTTTTCAAAAAACTATATAAATAAATAAGATGATTTAAGCATATTTTTTCCATTAAAATTTATTTTAAATAATTGGTACTTTTTTTGAAGTAACTGTTGATAGTAGGAAATATTGGATTTACTGGACGTAGTTATCAATGGACAGAACTCTGCCTGGAATCCCTCCGAGGGCTACTGCCGGTCCCAAGCCCGAATAAAGAAGGAGGGTTAGGCATGGGGTTAGCGACCCCATCCCGTAGAAAACTAATTCGCCAAAAAAAACGCCAACCAGTAAGTAAGTTATCAATAGACAGAGGTTCAGATTAACTGATTTTAACTCCTCATTACTATTCACAATCAACTAAAAGTGAATGGTTATTAAAAACCCTGATAACTCACTTATATATTACTGTTACAGTAATCATGAATTTGAAAATTGATTGTAATCTTATTCCATTTAGTGCATTTTTCAAATCTTAAAACGATTCAAAATGGTTAGAGAACTTATCATTACTTGTTTTTCAACAACTAACTATAAGTATAAACATCATTATCTAGTTAGGAATGAAAGTTTCTTGTTCTCAGCATTTGTAAACCTTATTTAACCTTAAAAGAGATATATAAACTATTGGATTACTCATGATACATATGTTATAGAAGTCCTAGTGATCATTGGATACTAATAACAAAGCATTGTGAATTTATGAACAAAAGATATCAGAGAAATTCGGATGGCATGAACAACTTTTTATATAACAACCAGCTGAACAACTTACAGTTTTAATCGAACATTTTTATCCTTCAGTGGGTTTAAGTTTCATCAGAAAACAATAAGTACTCTAATGTATGGCAAGGTTCGGTAGATTCATTAGATTAGATTTATAGATTATGAAAACTTACCAAACAATACAAAATTGATCAAACACAAACTTGTTAAAACCAATCAAGGTATTCATTGGTACAGATCATGGTATTAGATTTATGAATAATTTTGCTTCTCCAAAAAGTTTGTAAATCAATAGAGATTATTACGATTGAGATCATGAAACGACTGATGTTAGACATGTGCTCACTAGTAACTAGATTCGTGAGGGAATTCTCGGAGTTCTGGTGAGAAGCCGTGATCAATGGAGCTAATCCGTGTCGGGTAGAGACAGCTATCTACCTCAGTACAATGGAAGATGGTCGCGCAACTTCTTGGATTGGTTGATGTTAGACACTAACACTAGTGGATGCTGGCCGTCTCAGTGGTCGAGTAGATTAAGCGTTGGCGCGCGAGACTGAAGGCCCTGGGTTGGAATAGCGCGAAAGAGCGGGATCGTGGATGCGCACTGCTGAGGAGTCGCACAATAGGACGAAACGGTCTTTCAGTGCTTCCAGGTTTCCAACGGTGGTCTAACATCAGTCGATTCATGATCTCAATCGAAAACTTAATAATCTCCACAATCCCAATACTGAGAGATCATTACGTTTGCCAAAAATATAAACAATGAAACACTAATTGGATATATGATCGGATATAAAATTTTGGTCTATAATTCACCCACAGCTACGAACCTATTATATATCTATATATCTAACTATATAGTTATTTATAAAGTTGATTCAGTTAAATGAGTTTGTGGTAGGTTAATGTCCATTATTATGTTATGATTATTAATCTCTTCTTACATATCTATTAAATTCAGCTAAGTTAATAACAGATAACAGTTAAATGGATATTTTACGAATATTATTACTGGAACGATTGAACAAAAAGTGACATAATGACAAATGTAAGATGTCTTGAGATTATTGAAATCTAGATTACAAAAACAAACAAAGCTAATCCGTGTCGGGTAGAGACAGGTATCTACCTCAGTACAATGAAAGACTGTCACGCAATTTCGTGAATTGATTGATGTTAGACACTAACACCAGTGAATGCTGGGCGTCTGAGTAGTCCAGTAGGTTAACCGTTGGCGCGCAAGACTGAAGGCCCTGGGTTGGAATCGCGCTAAAGAGCGGGATCGTGGATGCGCACTGCTGAGAAGTCCGACACTAGGACGAAACGGTCGTCCAGTGCTTCCAGGTTTCCAACGGTGGTCTAACATCAGTCGATTCGTGATCTCAATCAAAAACAGAAGATCTCAAAGATTTGAAGCCTGTCGCTTTCATCAGAAAAGTTTATCACTATGCATCATATACACTTAAAATATCATAGTTACATTTGTATCAAGTATCGAGTATCCTTATTTCATGTATCGTTAGTTGAACAATCACTGAAATGGAAAAGGAAAGAACAAAATTACATTTTCATTATTTAGCGATCATCAGAATGCGTCCCATTATAGTAATGAAACATTCTTACTAATAAATAGATCATTACAGTTTAGCAAGTAAACAGATGTAAGATAACAAGATCAGAATGAAATTTCTTCTTAAAATTCTATGAAAAGAAAAACCTATAAATTATCTTATTCAAAAAAAATCATCTTCCTAAGTAACAAATTACTTGTCAGCTGATTATCATCTTTCCCACCGAATCATCAACAAGTGGAATTCATTACCTCAACACGTGCTTGAAGCTCCATCTGTAGATTTTTTCAAAAGAAAATTAGATCAACTGAGAGGACACCATTACCAAGACTAACACAGGTCATCAAGCTTTCTGTCCTTTCCAAATTGAAACTGAAACTGATATATCTTCATTTCACTTACTACTAATTATATGAGGATTATAAAAATTTCAAGACACTATCTTTTATCATAAATCGATTTATCCATTTATTGTAATCTCTTCTATTACCCAAGTTACTTTTATTCATTAAATTGCTTAGTAACAAACTTGATACTAATCTGTCAATAATTTTTTTTTCTTAAAAGTTAAATAAACCAACTAGAACCTAACTGTATATCTCTTGATCTAATCAATGAAGATTTATTTTATGGATTAATATCTATGATGAAAGTAAATTTTTCTTTTTTCACTTAGAAAATGTAATGTCTATTTTTGCTTGGCAAAAAGATAAAGGATGGGAAAAGTGTTTTTCTTTTCATTCACATATACATTAATAAGATTAATAACTATTTTACATTTAGTCTGTAACTGTTGTGTATTTATTCATATTGGGCAAAAAAATAAACAGTCAAAATTCATTTGATGAAAGTATGCAAGAAAAGAGAGAGAGAGGGGGAGGGAGAGAGAGAGAGAGGGAGGGAGGGAGGGAGGGAGAGAGGGAGTGGGGGAATGATACAGCTGATTTGTATAATATTCAGTCAATGTTTTCAAACTGTTTTATTCTTTGCATCGGCATTCCCTGTTCATTCCATTTGACCAATCCTTACATTCTCTATCTCTCATTCACTCACTCTCTCACTGATATATACATTTTTGTTTATGTGAAAAACATGTATTGTGATAGCCTGAATTCCGACAAATTTCTGAAAATATAATTGATAATTTGTTAGTAATTTTTATTTAAATTAATAAATAGGTTATAGGAACTTCAACCAATCCACGAAGTTGCTCCACCGTACACCATAGTCTTCAATGAGCTGATATCTCATAACAGACCTGGTTGAACTCATTATGTCAGTAGTTATTTTTAATATTCAACATACATTAGTTTTTTTTTCAGTATAGTTATATTACCAGTATGTAAATTTGGGGAAACGATTCATATTAAACAGTTGTTGAAGATCTGGAAGCATTAGATAGCTGTTTCAAAACAGTTGTTCAGTGTTTTGTGGCTTATATATTATATTCAATCAGAATAATTTGATAATATTAAATTGTAACATTTAGACAAATGATAATAATGATTACGTGGATGTGCACTGCTGAAAAGTCCTATACTAGGACGAAACAACCGTCCTAGTTGTTCCATGTTTTCCATGATGATTTAGCCTTAATTAACTTATGAATTAAACTATTAGATTTCTAACCAGAGAGTGGTTTTGTGAAGATTGTAGTAATTTAATAATTGAAATCATCAGTCAATACGAAAATAAATTTACACAAGTGTTTACTGTTAGCTTCATATATTTATATGTATACAATAATGGACCCAGGACAGAGTGGGTTGGAGAGTGCTGGTCGGCGGCCTATGCTCCATTAGGAGTAACAGGCGTAAGTAAGTAAGTAAGTAAGTAACAATAATGGAAGATATTTCATAGAAGAAGCCAAACAAACTCAAGGAACCTGTTTTTACATTTATCAATTAGGATATTATGATTATGAAACAGACTGTAGTTTAGACCACATCACTGCACATATCGTCATTTCACTTGTACAATCATTAAATGTTTGATCGCCTAACACTTACACTGTTTCTGTTAAGTTAAACCAACTAAAATAATATCTATCACAATTAGTAGGCTATAATACATCATAGAACTTGCATCGCCTGAATCTTATCACAGAAATATTTTAATAAGAGGGGGTTTTATAAACATTATAGTAATTTAATAGTTGAATTCATGGGTCAATTGAATCTAGACCACCATTGGATGCCGCCTCAGTGATTTAGAGATCAAGCATTTGCGCGCGAGACCAATAAATCCTGATTTCGAATCTCGTGGGTAGCGGGATCGTAGATGCGCACTGCTGAGGAGTCCCATACTAGGACAAAATGGCCGTCCAGTGCTTCCAGGTTTTCCATGGTGGTCTAGCTTCAACTGACTCATGATTCCAACTAGTGAAATTTCTAAAATCTCCACACAACCCCTTCTGATAAATCTACTTTTGTTGTTATGTAAGTGATCAACCAGTTTCTATTACAAACTGTTGGTGATACCATGAAACAATAATATTCTTTTAATAAAAAGTTATTATACACTAATAGAGTACGAAACAAATGAAAGGTGTGTGATTATATTTTATTTAATGTATATTTTATTATTATTATTATTATTATTATTATTATTATTATCCGGAACTCATACCACGGACTACAGTGCAAAGTAGTGCATGGAGGAGAGCTGATAGACAAGGCTGTCTACTTTCTCCCTTCCTCTTTATTCTGATGGTCGGCTGGAATATTCAAACCTCGACATCTGAGGGAAAACACGGAATACAATGGACAGCTCAGAACCAATTAGACGATTTCGACTTCTCAGATGACCTAGCCCTCCTATCGCAGATAAAGACAGCCAGCATAGCAGCAGTCTCTGCATCACTAGGCCTCAACATACACAAAGGGAAAACCAAGGTCCTCAAACACAACACGGAGAACAGCAATCCAATCACTCTTCATGGCGAAACTCTAGAAGATGTGGAATCCTTCACACACCTGGGAAGCATCATCGATGAACAAGGAGGTTCAGATGCAGACGTAAAAGCGAGGATTGGCAAAGCAAGGGCAGCATTCCTTCAATTGAAGAATATATGGAACTCAAAACAACTGTCTTTCAACCAATATCAAATTCAGAATCTTCAATACGAACGTCAAGGCAGTCAGTTCTACTACATGGAGCTGAAACTTGGAGAACTACAACAACCATCATCAAGAAGGTACAAGTATTTATCAATAGCTGTCTACTCAAGATACTGAACATCCATTGGCCGGATACCATCACCAAAAGCCTTTTGTGGGAGAGAACCAAACAGCTTCCAGCTGAAGAGGAAATTAGGAAAAGACGATGGAAATGGATAGGACATACATTGAGGAAATCATGAAACTGCATCACGAGACAAGCCCTAACTTGGAATCCTGAAGGGAAGAGGAAAAGAGGAAGGCCAAAGAACACATTACATCGGAAATAGAAGCGGATATAAAAGGGATGAATAAGAACTGGAGAGAGCTGGAAAGGATTGGTTGGGACAGGGTTGGATGGAGAATACTGGTGAG
This sequence comes from Schistosoma spindalis, assembly GCA_946903255.1. Lineage (NCBI taxonomy): Eukaryota > Metazoa > Platyhelminthes > Trematoda > Strigeidida > Schistosomatidae > Schistosoma > Schistosoma spindalis. The sequence continues at coordinate 47,222,307 of OX336418.1, forward strand.
CGGCCTATGCTCCTTCACGAGGAGTAAAGGCGTGAGTAAGTAAGTAAGTAAGTAAGTAAGCATGTTTTATTAATATGGTCATAACTATTATTTGGTAGTTCATGAGAGACACTTGGCTTCATTAATTTTGTTTTTGATTTGTTGAAAATTTTATAAATCATCCTTTGTAACGTGAATTTCTCTTTAAATTATTCATAGCTAACATTTGATTTCATTTTCAATTGCACAACACTATGATGAATAAAGACTTTTTACTTTCACTCTAATTTGAATCTCCACGGTTGTGTAAACATTTAACAATATCTTTGATTTCGGTAATTATAGAAAAAAAAAACTGTGCTACCATTATTTAATATTTCAACTTTACTTACAGAAGCCTTGAATAAAACACCTCCGTGTTCAGAGTTGGAGTGAAGATAGCCAAGTTCATATGCATAGGTAGTGAATATGAATTAACAGTGATCTTTCTATGCTGAATAGGAGATCATGTTACAACGTAGATATTAACTGACTGGATAACATCAAAGTTATTTCTTTAAAAAAGTATATACTGGTCAATAGACCCTAAAAAAGAGCCTCCATCTTTATATCCACAAACATTACTTTGATAACTTCCATTACTTTGGAATAAAAAAAAGTAGACACATTATTGTCATCATACTTGGGATTAATCTACGTAAATTTTAAGTGAAGCAGTAGGACTAGAAATATATTTTCTAATTTCTGGACAGATTATTCATTTCACTGTTTTCTGTTGTTCTGTACCCTTATCTCTTTAAGAATTGTTATAATAATATGAGATAAGACGCATTGGACTACAATCTCAGTTGTCATTTTGGCTCACTCTTATTGTTGTGTCTTTATGTTCGGCTAGTTATCACGTGATTTATCCACGAATCAAAATACGACATATACAATCTTAGCACTGTGGCAAACCAGTGACGTTCAGCAGGTATGAGCAGCCTAGCGTCCTTATTTGGTCATATATTCGCCTAGCCCGTCCACTTGAATCCAGAACACCGATATCAGCTTCCACTATGCGAATTGAATCGAATCATATATTTCAGACATACTGGGTTTATATATCAAACAAACAGACCACAACGCACCATAAAATAGGAAATAACATTTGTACACAATAAAGTCAAAAATGTGGCTGTGAACGTGGGAGGCAGCAGTAAATAAACTGAACATAGCTTAAAAACTGTAAATCGTACAACAATAAATTATAGATCAAAATAAAGCTTATAACAAGGGGAATATAGATATACATAATCTAGTTACTGAATATTTATACCATGAGAATATATAAATAATATTAGTTCATTAATAGTCCTCGGGAGTTACCCGTAATTTAATATTCACTAGGATATAACACTTATGCCCCCGAATGCCCTGGTACGGCCGAGAGTGGGGAAAGTCCGCTCTCCCTCTCCAACTGCTCTCACATGACCACGTGTATACAGCCTATGCCAGGGAAGTCCTACTCACTGCCTTCTCACACCACGGGTGTTGTTTACGAAAATGAGAGGACGTAAAGCGAATGTCCGGCGCTTTAACCGGATCCCAAACCGATGGTCCACATGGGCTAGCTCAAGTATCCTGGAGGAACAAATGGCGTATGAACCAATCGTTGGTCACCGGCTACCATGGGACTACATCTCCTTACGATGCTCCACTGCTTTGTGGATCAGACCTTCAGGTCAAAGGCTCCGAGTGTGGCCCCCTAAGAAAACCACCTGCTTTGGTATGGGCACCCGAGCATTAACACAGCCCTCACACAGATCAAATGAGATCTGTGTGGTGCATATCTTTTTGGTGCCTTCTTGTACTAAATATCTATGTGTTCAAATAAATAAATAGGATATGACACTTACGTATAATGATGAATTCCTATGTATTTGTGAGTTATAATATCATATTTATGATAACACTTTATGTCATTAGCTCAAGTGTATTATATACACAACTATATCATTTGATTTCATTTTTTCTTTACTCAAATAAATTTACTTACGAATGCCTTAACAGTTAAGTTGACATTCCAATTCTATTATTGAGTTTGAATTGGATTAGACAAGTGGTTTATGAAAATCACATTAAATAACCTTTATATAAGTTGATCAACTTTAAATGAATTACATTATATCCATATTTTCTTCCATATTATAAGATAATTAGGTCAGAATAAAGAAAAGTAGGTAATTACAAGAAATATTGTTTTCTGTGAGTTCGTGGATGGCGAATGCTGTTGAGCGCCCTATGCTCCTATACGAGGAGAAACAGGCGTACGTAGTTTGTACAGTAGTATATCCAGGGGAATTTCTAGCTAAAATCGTATGCATAAAAGGAATCAGTGTTTAATTCTATTCCATTAAAAAAATGTATTCCATAAAGAAACAAGCAGTATTTTCGATAAGACTACATAAATATGACCATAGCCACTATTTAATTATCAATCAATTACAAATATTTAAGTCCAACAGGAGGTTAGTCGCTATCCGAATAGCTCAGTGCTAAAGTCTGAGGTTAGGAAACACAATAACATGAGTTCAGATCCACTAGGGAGAACTAGTCCATTCGAAATTACAAGTACATCTCGTTGTGGATGAATATCAACCAGTACAAAAACTTAAAGCAAAGGTTTTCTGTTGTATGCTTCAACTATTCCGATTAAACGTGTTGCATAAACCTTAATAACCCAGTATGAAACATTATATTCCATTTTTTGTTTACTTTTGAAATAACGTGATTGTTAATAGACCTATAGATTTTTGGTTGACTCTCAGTAATATTTGTCAGTGTGTACTACTCCGAATTCCTATACTAGAATCAAATAACTATCTAGAGCTCACTATTCCGCGGTCATTTACCAGTTATAAAACTATTTCAAAGTATAGTGTAAATGATTTTCAATGGTGATTGCAGATCTTTCGTAAGAAAAATATCTAATAATAACAAACTAGAAAATTTCGACGAAGATCTTAGTCGAATATTTCATGAAAACAATATCTCAAACCAATTAATTCTATTCTAATGGTTAAGATCATGAGTCAGTTGAAGCTAAACCAACACCATGGAAAACCTGGAAACACTGGACGGCCGTTTCGTCCTATTGTGGGACTCCTCAGTAGTGCGCATCCAAGACCTCGCCCCCTGCGGGATTCGAACCCATGATATACAATTTCTAATGTATAAACAATTTATGCTGAATATAATTTTATCTTGAATTTTAACTAGTAGTCTTCATTCTATACAAAAACATTTTGTGTATTTCATTATAAAACATTTCTTTCTTATCTAAACACATCTAAGATTCATTCAATGAACTGAATTGCTAATATATATGTACTTTTATTATTCTGTCATATTACTCAAAATGAATAAATTAAATATATTACTACTTTATAAGTAATATGTGTTGTATGAGATGATTGTGATTAGAATAAAAGTCTGGTTGATTTCTTGGCTGATGGTTTTCACTCTCTTAGCTGATATGATTATCATTGTTGTTGTTGTTATTGTTGTTGTTATTGTTGATCTATAGACGAACTAATTTAAATAATGATATACTGATTATATTAACAGCTCAAAACTTGTTGTTTATCAGTTCTCATATTCATTTACAAGTCAATTACATTATCCAATCAGAGTGTTCATTGTTGCACATAAACGATTTTACTGACTCGAAATAATATCACTGATCAAAATATATGTCCATTAAATATATGTACATGTTTTATGTATGTATATGCTTAAGTCTACAAGTCTGTATATAATAAGCACATTCTGAGTACACACAGTGCTGGAGATTAGAGGTATATATATATATATATATATATATATATATATATATATATATATATATATATATATATATAAACATGAATTCTGTCATTATGATTAATATTTTCATTAGCCTAGTAACAGTGCCCGGCGATTATCAGCATTAAGTATACTGATAACTTATACTTTCCCTATAGACAAATTTATACTCATTCAATACGTACCTATCTTTTAACAATTGAAATTGTATTCAAACATGACATCCACGGAAACTAAATCAATTTCACCGACAAATTCATTAAATCTTGGACAAAATTTTAAATATCAAGTATTTAGTGATAATACTGAAGGTATTTCTATTGTTAATACACCTCAAACAACCACAGATAAAAAACATTATCTATGGGAACGTGTAAATCATATGAAAACATCATTAGTTGATACAGTACAACGTAAAATACCGGTACAACGTACTAATCAATTAAATGATATATTTAAACGTTTTCAATATATCTTTTCAATTATTGGACCAATTCTATTACTTATTATGTTTATACTAGTAATAGTTTATTGGAAACGTGAACAGAATGAATTATGGAAAAGTCAAAATCAGTGCTACACAAAAGAATGTTTGATATCTTCTAGTTCAATTATTTCACATATGAATAAAACAATTTCACCATGTGAAAATTTTTTTCAATTTGCATGTGGTTCTTATTATTCACCATTTCATCCAGATCAAAATGCTGAACAACCAGCTGTACAAGCTCATCGTGTTGTTGCAAGCGCTTTTGGTAAAGATACTATACAAGATTATTTTAAAAATGGTCGAAGTCGACGAATGTTAAGATTTGATAGGCCAATGATTGAACATTTAACTGAAATTAATGTACATGCAATAATTAATTCATTACGTAATATTTATACAAATTCATATGGACAATATAATTCAGCTAAATATAAAGTTGCACAATTTTATGATTCATGTTCTTCAACTTCATTAAGAAATTGGCTTGGTGCACATCCATTAATGAGAAAAGTAGCACCACTTTTAAATGGAATATGGTTATTAGATAGAAATGCATCAAATGTAACTGGTGCTAATATAGTTAATCAAACATCAATATGGCCAAAACGTTTATTTTGGGATTCATATTTAACTCAACAATTTTATATGGCAAAAAATTGGTCATGGATGGATTCAATCAAACATTTACAAGTTCAACTGAATGTACCTACATTTGCTGATTTTTACATCTACACAAGTCCAATTAATAAACCAAGATTATATGTAAGTTTAAAGAGTACAGTTTTATAATTAAAATAATATAATATAAATATATAATTTAAAAAGACATGCCTATTATCCTGGCCCTATCAAATCAACAGCTGGTATGTTTTAAAGAATGTTTAATGGAAAAAGCGTTGATTCGTAGAGAATATATTGATTTCCTCTTTTCAATCATATCTTACCCTAGAGATTTTTATCATTGACATAATCATATTATGAAACTGATAACTGATGGAATCACAAATTAGTTTTATTATTGATAATTCTATCACACATTAGTTTCATTGTACAGTTCTGTATTCCAGCTTCTATTTCTAACTTTATTTGTATGGAAGAAATTTCCCCTCAAATTACTACTTTTATGATTTATCGCATTTTAAATGGAACCTATTTTTTTGTATGTATAATCCTTCAGATGATGGAGAAGATTTGTAGCTCAGGTGAATGATTTTGATGGAGTTTTGTTCATTGAGCTGGATGGTTTGTTGATAGAGCTTTCATCGTTCTTCTGAACGATATCATCTTCAATCTGAAGTTTGTGCTGATGATGATGTCATTCAGAAGAACGATAAAAGCTCCACGATCAAACCATCCAGATCAGAGAACAAAACTCCATCAAACATGTATAATCCTCATTTGCTTCTGAATATAAATCCTTAAACGTTTTTTAGAAATAACAGTAGTAGACTTTTTTGTTTTTACCGGAATCACAAATATTATTTTCTAGACAAACATTGAAAAAACTAATTTATATCAGTTAACTAATTAATAATCATTTAACTCAATTACAAGCAAACCAAATCATATTAACATCTACCCTCGGGAAATACAATCCAAATTCTTTACAATAATTAATTTGAATTAAGAAATTAGTGATGAAACATTAGTGGGGGAGGGGTGTGTGTGTGGGGGTGAGGGTGGAGGTGACATTAAACTATAGACATTGAAATTATCATTTTTTTTTCTGTAATTGTCAAGACAATGTTATATAATCTGTTTCAATATTTTTATAGTAAAATTTCATTGATATGAATCGATCATATGGTATTGTATAGTGTGATAACAACATTGATCATTGTTGATTATAGATCAGATCATGAATGATACAGTTCATAAGGAGTAAAATCTCATATAAACTTGTTTTCACTTACATAGATAATCTTAGATTAAATGATAAATATGATAATGAAATGCTTTATTATTATCTAAAAGATAAACAATCTAAATGAGTAGATGGTAACTAAAGAGTAGTTATACATTTTATTGTTCATTTGGCATATATGTATACACATAAACTTTAAATCAATAAATAGATTCCAAATTCACATGTTAAAAATGAAATATAAATGTGTATCAGTATAAAATATACATGGAAATACATTCAGTTACATTAGAAATTATATTAGATAAAAGAAGATATGTAATTAAGTTAAAACTGATAAAAATAATTTCGATAGTTCGTTTTGAGTAGATGATGAATGTCCACTCAAACGTCATCAGAACGGTGACATATATAGAGTTGAATACACAAGTTGATCTAAGCTAGATCATCATTGAAAACTAGGAAGCATTGAATGATCGTTTTGTCCTAGCATGGACTGATCAACACTTTGTGAAGTAAATGAGTTCTACTCACTAACTCGATTGTATCCTATCTTACTAATTTGTGCTAGATATTCATAAATTTGTCAAAAAGGATACATAAAAAGTTATAGGCTATTGGAATTGTTAATTATAGAATTTTAGTTATGATTCATTAGTAAATTATCTATACTCATTCGAATCTAGCTTATATACAATCTATTATCTGGATAACAAAAATGACCCTAACCATAAAAATATTAGAACCCAAGCTATAGTGGACGAATCTTTTGTTCTAGTATGGTAATTCCCATCAGTGCTGACATTCAATGTCTTATACTTCAAATTTAAGTCATGATTTCTTATCAAAAACTTGAGAATTCTTCTTAGAAGTTCTTTACATAATTATTGTTCAACATCACCTTAACTTTGTGTATAAGCTTTACATTAGTGTTTACTTCTTGAATGGAAACAAGCTAAACATCCATTTAAAATTGAATTTATCCAAAACGATATTCATTAACTTATTTTTATCTATTTTTTTTTCTAATATAATTTGAAACAACATCCTAATATATGAAATTCACTCACACCATGACAACTACTGAACCGATCAATTAAACACAGGTTGTTGATGACATTTGAGAAACGATAACTAAAATACAATAATTCACTGGGTAATATCATCTAGACATAATAATCATAATATATTTATGGTAAATTTTCCTTATTCATTTAACTAATAGTACATTATACAATCATCTAACAAAGAGTATGTTTCAATGATTAAGATCATGAGTCAGTTGAAGCTAGACCACTATAGAAAACCTAGAAGCAGTAGACGGCCGTTTCGTCCTATTATGGGACTCTTCAGAGTATGTCATTTTAATTGATTAAATTCAGAAAACTCTTTTTCATATGTTTACTTACTTACACCTGTTACTCCTAACGGAGAATAGGCCACCGACCAGTATTGTCCAATTCTTTTGATGTAAAATTATTTTAAGTAACAATACCAAGGTTCGACTTGATAGTTTCAAATAAATTTAGCCTTGATTAGAAAGTTAATAATAGTCGTTGGGATATCATAAACATATATATTAGTAATATGATAAATTGATTGATGTAGTCATATCAAGAGTTGAAAAACATATCCTATTCAAATAGATATACTGTATTCAAGTCTCTGTAGGTAGTTTAATTAAGGAATTGTATAATAATATAATTGACATGTTCTATGATCATATTAATTCAGATATCTCTGAGGCTTATTTCAATGAAATGAATTGAACAAGTTTCAAAGGGTAAAATCCAAATAGAGACATTTGTAGCAAAATCTAAGGTAATGTCGTTAAATACACCATTTGATTAACACTATGAAGTGATTACCATACTATGATTTATCTTATTCAATTCTTCTTTTCATTATTCCAATGTGAAGTTCCTTTTAATTGTGTACAGTTAAAGTAGAAGAGGTTAGGATGAATATAACATTGAACTACTTACTCTGTCTGACAGAGTAATGAACATTAAGCCTTATGGATTTCGACAAATCTCTTCAGTTCATGAATTAAATTTCAAAGAGGCATCTATACACAAGTCAAAATGAAATATCTTTGTAAAACTTAATTATTAATTTTCTATTTTTGATCATAAAAGTTTATGTTTAATCATGCTCCTATAGTCTTTTTATAACATAATGTGTTCTAAATTAGGGACTATGAAACAATTTATATCAAAATACAAATATCAGGATCATAATCATATAAGATAAATGCCCGAGTAATTCCTATAAGTATTAAGAATATTTTTATGACCTCAAACAAGATGAAGAACCTATTCACCACTAACCAATAGAAAAGCTTGACATTGATTCCTTTCAAAGTGGAACTAAGTGATGTGAGTTCGAATCTGTGAATAATTATACGTTGGAGTAAAGAACATCAGATCGGTCCTTACAAAAAAATGAACTGTTGGTTCAAGAAGTTGGTACTAAATGAAATTCTGTCTAAAAGTCAATTGTTAAGTACATTTTTAATGTAGTGTTTGATTACAGTACTCATAGTTTTATCCCAGTCATGTTTTCTATGTAGCGGTTAGTTAAAAAAACACAACTTGTTGCCATATTCACATAAACTGGCGTAAAAGTGGCTTCAATGTCGGATTTGTATCTTTAAATGTAAATGTTCGGAATGTGAAATCCCCAAATACAACTTAGGAGAAATAAAGTCAGATTTATTGTAGATTCTATTCTTGAAATTTTAATGTATTTTTTAATATGATTTATGTTAATTGAGAGCTGACCAGTTCCTTAACTGTGAATGTTGCAATCTATATATAAGTAACTGATTATTTTAAAAGTATTTTGATTCTGTTAATAAAGCTTCTATACAACAACTAAATTTATTACTCTGGTTAGCTGGATAACAAAGATAACGATAGCAGTAGTCTCTTAAATCATATTGAAGATGAAGCCGAGCAATAGTAGAGTACCTAATGACCATATCAATAAATGACAATAATGGAGCCCATAGCAAAATAATTTCCTAACTCAATAGTTGTAACATTTTAACAGGCATAAAATTAAATGTCTTAATATGTGGTGTGTGCTACTTATGTAGACATAAGTACTATATGACGTGAGTAGTGAACAGAATGTCTGGTAGCAGAGAGACAAGAAGATCAAACAGTAAACAATGAAGACAGAATGCAATTTGTATGAAAATACAAGAACAAAGGAAGTTTGAGTCATTTGAGACAATGGATGAACATTTTGCAAATTGACTATTTACTATATATGCTTGTTAGATTTTCCTAATTACTTCTGTAATTTGTTGTCTAGTATATTCAATTGTCACCACTGGTGTTCTGTTCACTACAAATGTAATTCATTTACTCATTGCCCTTTTAATTTTATAAAACTGTGTTCAGTCTAACATGATTAGATTTATATATGTTCACCCAATTACTTTGTTAGCTCACAATGATGAAGTGATCTGTGGCATCGTCCATTAATATTGATTGCCATGAAATCTTACATGTGTAACTTACAACTAATTAATAGACATGGTATAATAAAGTTAAACAGTAAAAACTCGTTAAAAGTAATTTACTATACATTGCTTTATACAATTACAAGTTATAAATACTGAATAGTATTTAACTTTACTGTCTCAACAAATCATGTAATGTAGTATGTTTACCGAAGGCGATAGCACCGAAGGCACCAGTTCGAATAATTAAGCATACGCACACACACACACATATACATACATACATACATACATATATACGTGTTAATATAATGAGATAAATGTGTAAATAAGTAAATTTGCATATTTTTACTATCAAACAAACATTGCTCATACTGATGAATAACATTATCATAATCGTTATCGTCATCAACATCATCATCATCATCATCCAAAAAACTTAATTAATAATTGCCAAGTAATTCATTATGTTACAGTATAATTCCTTACTTCTCTTTATTCTCTCTCTCTCTCTGTCTGTCTTTCTTTCTTTCTCTCTCTCTCTCTTTCTTTCTTTCTCTCACTCTTATTCTCACTAATTTTACATTTTTCATTCAAGTATGTTCACATGTAGTGTTAATCTATTTTGAATGGTAAAATATACTAATCATTATAGACAAACAAAATACTAATTATATATTCAGAAGAATTTGTATATGGTGTATCTATTGTCCATTTGTTTATAGTTTTTTTTTTTGGTTTTCATTTGTTTTGTTCTGTTTTTGTTTTTTTGTTTTTTTTCGTTTCTTCTGTTTATTTGCTCGTAAAAAAAACTTCAGTATCTGGAGTGAATTAGATTTACTGTGAAATAAATGTTCATTATGAAAAAATAAACACAAACATATTCAATAGCAGATGTTCTACATGTATACAGGGTTGTTTTTATGGGGCATATTTGTACATTTGTACACAGGCATACATGTACATGTGTATAGGTATCTATGCTTAACATTAAGGAATCATTACAGCACCGATATGTATTTGATATATAATATTTAGCATAAATTTACAAATTCATGAATTATTTCATTGTATTGTTATTGAGTTCTACTTATGTTCAGATATGTATGCGTCTGTTTGTGATAAAATGGTAGTATACGTATAGTATGGATGTTTGTCAACAATGACTGGAAATTCAGTCCTGAATATCAGCAATCAGACACTTCAAGTTCAAACTAATAGACATATAAAACATCATATCCGTTGAATAAGTCAAAGGCTGTCTGCATTCAAAACATCGCTAAATAGAGCGTTCGATGTCTCAAACAGAAGGTACTAATGTGAACATAAACACGAATCCAGGTACATCCACCTGACCAGTTCGATGTAGGGTAAAACGTGAGTCCTAGATTCCACTGCTAACCGCAACTCATCTATTCAGTAAAACTCCTTACAATATAGCTATATTAAACCCATCCACACAGTATATACAGGCCAACAAAGACCGACCAAAATTTAATATCATATATCCGCAACATGCTAATTTAAACACTTACTATAAAACTATAATAGTTAGGTTCTTATTTTCACCTTGAGAACTTTCCAGTGGAAAATCAATGGGCGTATTAACCATGACGCTATTCATTTGTCCTACACCAATTCACCTATTATTTCTTCAGCTAATTTTATCATTCACCATGCTTGACTTTTTATACAGAAACCTTGAATACTAGATCATAGCTTGTATTCAGTAGACTAAAATTCACATCTAATTGCTGAGCATATAATAAGGAATATTTTATTAAGATGATTATAATGAGAGTAGTCGATTTCTCCCCTTGATACTATTTGTTATTTTAAATTAGGTTCTCTGGACTTATAATTAATGAATATCGTTTACCTACAGAGCATATTTTTAGAAAACATGATAAGTGAGCACATTATCGCTATTTCTACTTGGATTCCTTTTAGTTACTACTGTTATAAACATATTTTTACATCAGACTTTTGAACTAAAATTCAAACTACTATCGTAGTGAATAAGAACACGGGTGGGGACAATCGAATATATGACAGCAAATTACAGAACATGTTAATAAAACTTGACAACCATATAGTGAATTGTTAATTTGCAAAATATTAATCCATCATATCAAACTGGACTGTTACTGTTGCAAACATCAATCGATTGTCTGACATTTCATTGTTCATGCGTTTTCATACAAATTTCATTGTGGTTCCTCTCTTTCTTTCTTGATCTTCTCCCATCTTCTGCTGCCAGACATTACGTTTTTAACTCGCGTTATATACTACTTATATCAATATAAGTAACGCACACCACACTATATATATATATATAAGTGAATTAGCTATTCATATCATGTTGTATGTGACTGATAAGCATACAATAAAATACAATTTATTCATTGTATTCTATAAACACTGTTATTGTTTACTTAAACCTGTGAAGGAAAACAGTTGTAGGAAAAAAAATGAATTCATTTATTTCAATGGTGAAGATCATGAATCAGTTGAAGCTAGACGAACACCATGGAAAACCTGGAAGTACTGGACGGCCGTTTCCTCCTATTATGAGACTTCTCAGTAGTGCACATCCACAACCTCACCCCCTGTGAGATTCGAACCCATGATTGTCTAGCTTCAATTGATTCATGATCTTAATCATTGAAATTACTATAATCTTCACAAAACCCCTTCTGATATTAATTCATTTAATGATTTAGGTTTTTATCACTTTTCAAAATATAATTATAATTTTGACCTACTAATAAGTAGCTTTAACGATTATTTCCATTTCCTGTTACTTTTGAATTCATTCATTTTCTTTTCATCTCTACTTATGGAATTTGTGTTAAATAAAATCTTAAAAGTCCATTTACCAGTTTATATAAATGAAATATGAAATAAATTATAGTCAATATTCTATTGTGTTTAATTGTGAAAGTTATTAAGTCAAGAGAAAAACAACAAAAAGAAAAGAAAAGCGAATCAGTCAAAACAATTAATCATAATTAATTGACCATTAAAACACCAAAAAAAAAAGAAAGAAAAATAGAAATGAGGTTTTACCAGGTCATTAACATTTTTCATGGTGTTTAGTTTTTATTTCTCTTGTTGTGTTGTGTTGTGTTGTGTTTGTTTGTTTGTTTATATTAAGAAAGGAAAAAAGAAAAAAAAATAAGACCGAAACATAACTTAATTCAATATTGACCTTAAGTAAATCTAGTTTCCTTTTTTTTACTCAATTAGAATTTTTGAATTTTAGTTTTATTTTCCTTTCCCCCTAGCTACTATTGCTGAAATATTTAGATTTAATCACAACTATGAGAATATAAATACAATACATGTATCAGTAAATAAACGAAAAGCATCAAATAAAAGAGAATAATTCAATTAACGATTAGTTCAAAAGTAATGAACAAGAACACCAATGGGGACAAATCGAATGTATTTAACAACAAATTACAGAACTGATTAGGAAAATCTAACAACCATATATAGTAAATACTCAATTTGCAAAATGTTCATCAATTCTCTTAAAATGACTCAGACTTCCTTTGTTCTTGTATTTTCATACAAATTGCATTCTTTCTTCATTCGTTATTGTTTGATCTTCTTGTCTCTCTGCTGCCAGACATTCTGTTCACGACTAACATCATATACTACTTATGTCTACATAAATAGCACACACCACAGTATGGTATCATCAATAATCCCACAGTTTCATTCATAAAATATCACTACTTATTTCTACATACTTATTATGAAATGGATATTTAATTATCTGTGAATAATAAGGCAACAAACTTAGAACTATTTAAAGTAAATTTACAAGTATACCATCAATTCAATAATGAATGATTTTAAGTTAACATTTTTTAAAAGAATCTTTAAAAAAACAAACTCGAGAATTAACAAACCAGTAAGTAAATAAAAATTGTCTATCAAATCTCGGATTAGATTTGAGTGCTGATAGAGTGTAGGGGAAGGTTGGAAGAAAGTTAGGAGCGGCCAAATTAAAATGTGCCATCAGTGCTTGAAGTCATTAACTTCTGGTTTGAGCCATGTTGGTGGATGCAGACTACCTGGTTTTGGTTCGTGTGATTATCGTAACCAATGCTTGGAGACTCGGTGACATGACTCAGAATCAATCACAATGGCGTAGGTGTATACACTCTCTGTTTTCCCTTAAACTGTGAGACTAAAATTGCTTTATACCTTTCTTTCTATGAACTAATTCTTTTTTCCTGTACTATATCCTTATATGCAACCCTTTAATGTATTACAACCATTGAAGGAACTACTGTGTATTTGGTGTTCATCTTGTTGTGCTAATGAGGTGTGGCAAGTTGGACCGATGCATATATGTGCCTGGTCCTACGTTGCAGCTGACTGACTGACAGATTAGATTTCATCATAAACAGACGCCAGAAATAATAAAAAACACATTCGAAACCAGTCACTGCTAGTTAATTGTTCCAAAGTAGTTTGTAAATGTACAGCAATGATTACTTTCTGTCTAGATAAAATCAAAGCTAGGGCATTCATATCTGTACAAATAGTTTTAGGCTAGTTAATAAAGTTCAAGAGGAATCAGCTTTCAACGTCAGTTAACTTAAAATATAATTCTATCATCATCTAAAGTTACTGGTGCTATCTGTCGCCATCCGATCATGGTTGAATTTCGTCAATCATGATTTATCTATAAAATTTTGGAGATTCCTCTTGAAGCTAATTATTAATAGACACATTATTATGATTCGGACTAAAATCTATGAAGATTGTTCAGTATGACTGGTGTTTAAGCTTTGTAACCAAAGTAACAAGTCTGTTTTATAACTTCATTATACATTCTCCTCGGAATGCGTAAGGAGGCATACTTAAATCCATTCTAAATCTTCAAGATCCTAGTTAAATAATAAATAAATACTCTTTAATTAACTGAACACTGATTTTACTTCAGCTTTGTAATGACTCAGTCTTATTCTATTCATTTTAAAATGTGATACAATTCTAATGGTCATATATGAAGTTTACTTGCCTAAGCATTAAGGTGAACTATTTCACTTGCTATGTCTCTATTCCATGCTTACTCGAATATTCTCCCTACCACAAGCAATTAATTATTCAGAGATGCCTTCTATGAGTTGAGCAATGTCAAAATATTCATTGCAGGTCCTTCTTTGATGATAGATTAGTGTATAATGACATATATTCCTAGAATTTCAGTCTAGTTTTATCTATCGCCAGTATGTTTCACAACTGTTCCTTACAATTGTAAATTTCACATTGTCTATTAAACGGTAAATCAACACTGTACAGTTTAATAAGTGGTCTGAAGAACTAAAGAATTCATTAGGTAAATTATTCTCATAAACTAAGAGATTTCATTCATCAATAACCTTTCACAACTATAGAACGCCTAGTGTAATAATTAATCCATAAAATATTTAATAATTTGATAAGATCATATGAACATTTATGATTCACTGATTTTGAAATTATTAGTTCTAATGATACTTTCTTTTAGTTCAGATATAATACTTACTTAATTACGCCTGTTACTCCTAATGGAGCATAGGCCGCCGACCAGCACTCTCTAACCCATTCTGTCCTGGGTCTTCTTTTCTAGTTCCATCCAGTTCTTGTTCATTTTTCTCATATCTATCTCCATTTCACGGCGTAATGTAATCTTTGGTCTTCCTCTCCTCCTTCCACCTTGAGGATTCCATGTGAAGGCTTGTCTTGTGACACAGTTCAGTGCTTTCCTCAATGTGTGTCCTATCCACTTCCAGTGCTTCTTCCTCATCTCTTCCTTCACTGGGATCTGATTTGTTCTCTCCCACAGTAGGTTGTCAGTGTCTAATAGTGTCTGGCCAACGGATTCGAAGTATTTTGCGTAGACAACTGTTATTATTAAACACCTGTATCTTTTGGATGATGTGTTTCGTAGTTTTCCAGGTTTCCGCACCCCCATACAGTAAAACTGTCTAGATATTTGTATTGAAAATTCTGACCTTGGTATTGGTTGCCAATTGTTTTGAGTTCCAGATGTTCTTCAGTTGTAAATATGCTGTTCTTGCTTTGCCGATCCGTGCCTTCACATCTGCATCAGATCCACCGTGTTCGTCGGTGATACTGCCCAAAGATGTAAAGGATTTTACATCTTCCAAATCTTCTCTGTGAATTGTGATTGGATTGTTGCATGCTGTGTTGTACTGGAGAATCTTGCTTTTCCGTTTGTGTATATTGAGACCTATTGCTGCTGAGGCTGCAGCTACACTGGTCGTCTTCTCCTGCATTTGTTGTTGCGTATGCGATAGAAAAGCCAGATCATCTGCGAAGTCAAATATAATAAGACAACATACTAATTAGTTGGTATCATTATATCATTATCAATAAAGTTTCGATATTTGAGTTAGAGAGCGAATTCGAAAGAAAAAATGCATTCAATCTTTATGTATTCTGGAAAGAATTATAGATCTAACTACTTGATTACTACAAATCCATTCATATAAAGAACACTAGATGAAAGTATATCTGTTGAAATTTTGTAATTATAATTTACCGTAAAGGAATCTATGATATAATTCAATTCTTTTTACGAAATCTAATTTTATTTGGTTTATCGTCAGTCCACAAGTATCCAATTTCTATCATAATTTCAAACAATGTGCAACTTCATCTAGTGAACAATCAAATAATTTTTGATTGAGATCATGAACCGATTGATGTTAGACCACCATTGAATACATGAAAGCACTAGACGTCCGTTTCGTCCTATTGTGGGACTCCTCAGCAGTGCGCATCCATGATTCCGCTCGCGAGGTTCAAACCCAGAGCCTTCAGTCTCACACGCGAACGCTTAACCTACTCGACCACTAAGCCGGCCGGCATCCAACGGTGTTAATGTAGTGGTCTAACATCAGTCGGTTTCTGATCTCAATCAAAGACTTGACAATCTCCAAAACACCTAAATAGATAAACAAATAATTAAGCTACATATGCTCACTAGTGACTGGCTTCAAGAGGTATATCCTTGAGTTCTAGTGAGAAGTAGTGACCAGTGAAGTTCAACCAGGTCTGTTGTGAGATAGTAACTCACTGATGACAATAGTGGATGTGTCGCTCAATTTCGTGGATTAGATGAAGTTAGATATTAACACCGTTGGATGCCGACTGGCTCACTGGTCTAGTGGTTAAGTGCTCGCGCGCGAAACTAGTATGTCCTGGATTGGAACCTCGCAGAGGGGCGAGGTCGTGGATGCGCACTGTTGAAGAGTCCCATTATAGGACGAAACGGCCGTCCAGTGTTTCCAGGTTTTCCAATGGTGTTGGTCTAGCTTCCACTGACTCATGATCTTAACTATTGAAATTACTAAAATCTCCACAAAACCCCTTCTGAGAATAATCAAATAATTCATAATAAAATACCTACATCAATTTAATAGAATTTTTAACTTATTACAACCTAAACATTTGAATAACTGTCAATTAGTAGACCAGTTGCATGTGTTCAATTTTAACATTGACCAGATAACTAACAGCCTATAAACATTTATACTCAATATTTGACTGAAAAATAAATCATCTAGTTTATTTACATAGAAATCTTTGAATTTATCCACCTCTTTTAACTATATATCTATTGTTTAGAATCAACAAAACATTCCTATCTGACAGTTGACAGTTATGCAAAACAAAACAGGAAAAAAAATAATAATAATAATTTTTTAAGTTTCATAAACAATTACTAACTAATAGACTAATACAATCTATTCTATATAGGACTGGATACAAATATCATAATCGATAAATGGGAATGTTGGATGAAATTGAATTTATTTCAACGACGATAAATCATTAAAAAAAAAAGAAAAAAAGAAAAAGAATGAAAAAGAGAAAGAAAGAAAGAAGTTGAAATCGAAAACTGAAAATGACTAAATAACCATTTATTAAATTGTTGTTCATATTCTATGGTATTTCAATGTAGTTTATAAATATCTAAATCAAACGAAAGAATAAACACAAATGAAGAATAATATAAATTCATTATATTTCCTGGTTTCTCATTACCTGGTTACAACCAAATCTGTATTAAAAGTTTAAATCGAGGTAAAATATCGTGTAAAACAATTGATATAGGTGAATGTCAGCAATTGGAATGACAAAGCTTATCAATATATATATATATATATATATATATATATATATATATATATATATATGGGGTGGATGATGCAGATAAGAGACTGATCAATTGAAGTGCTAAATAACGATGGGAGGATACAAGTAAACAACACCAAGTGAATTTGAAAATTCAGCCCATGGCACAAGCAGGCGGCTATCAGGACCTAGTAGCTAAGCGGATAGCACAATGACGTTTGAAGCGAACGGTACTGGGTTCGAATCTTGTAGTGAACATCAACTTTGGGATACATGTACATTCAGCTGACGAGTCTCAGGTAGGACGAAACGTGAGTCCAGGATTCCACTGCTAGCCACTATCTATCTTTGCTTAAAAAGTTTATGAAATAAGGCTATATCGAGGTAATCCGCACAGGATGCACATATGCCAACAAGAGATTGATCATTTGCAGTCTGTAATTAAACAACACCAAGTGAATTTAGGATAAATCGTATGGTAGTTTTAGAGGTAATAAATGGCTTACATGTGATTCCTGTAAGCAAAAAAATGACAAGATGGGTTGCGTAATAATTGAACTAAATCTGAAGATTTTAAATAAGTGAAGAGAATTGAATGAATGGAAATGTATGAATGAAGGAATGGTTTTAATGTGGAGAAAGTAGGAGTTCAGTAGGGGAAGAACACACAACGAAATGAACACTAACACAATATAAAGACAAAAATGATCTTCCAGCGTATTGATAAGTTTATGACTGTCTTTTTTAGAATACATAAATCAGATTTAAGTTTTTTTTATCGCTTCTGCTTCAGCTAACGATTACTGGTTTAATTCATCCAGTCATCTCAGTTCACTTTTATTTCGGAGTAAAAACAAATATTGAGACTTGGGGTTTGTGTTGATTACTACCAACCAATTGTCTTACCTACTTGCCTCAAGCATTTTTTTAAAAATTAAATAAAGTACTCATTGTTGTCAAGCGGCTTATAGTAGGAGTTACATTAAAGATGATTCATTCATTACATTTCATAACTGAACACCTTATATTCCCATCTACATTTCAATAATTTAATTCGAAAAATCTTTCAGGTACAAAAATTTGTGTACTGTACACATGAAATGTCCTAAACCCAAATTTTCTGGTCAAATTCACCAAAATATAATTTAGTTTTCTCATTCTACTCTATTTAATTATTGATTCACTAAAATTAGCATTAGTTGTCAAATTTAACCTAACTTCGTTAGGTATCAATCCATTACAATAATCAATGATGCATACTTATTAACTGAGTATTGTGGTTTCTGTTTGATGTATATCACCGGGACATTTGGTTTGAAATTTAAGCCACTTTTAGTCTCATCAAATTTGTTACTATGGTTTGTAGTGGAATTTAGTGAACATATTTCGGCCTGTTTGAGATCCTACAGTTGTATATACTTGGATCACAGTTATGATATTTACAGTGAGACTCGAACTATGCACCTTTTACTTCAAATGCCAACATAATATCCATTGAGCTTGTTGATGTTCAACTCTGACATGCAGGTACATCCAGCTGACGAGTCCCAAATAGGATGAAACGCGCGTTCTGGATTCCACTGCTAGCCACTATCCATCATTGCTTACACTACAAAAATCTAACATATCAGTTTAAATAATCCGATATTCTATCGGGATAAGTTTTTTATGTGACGAATATTTTCAGCTTGTGACAAGGATTTTATTGATATTGTTATTATTCAGGGAGAATCTCTTTCATAAAGGCAGCTACACTCTGGTTATTTATCGCTAAAATAGAAAGTAAATAAATATGATTCACTAAAGTTTATAAAGCAAATATCGTTGCATTCCACTGGATGCTCATCCAGTGGAATTGTGTTGGATTTTAACGTATGTCATCTTAGGAATAAACTACTGGCTTTATGGTTTTTTAAGAGGTGTTCAACTGTCTGTACTATGTTAAACAACTATCGGTGAATCCCGTCGCAGATTTTTTGTCATCTCTTAACTTTCATCGTGAAGCATAACTCGTGATTTAATCATTTCAGTCATAACATGCTCAAGAATACACAAAGTGACCTGTTTTATTCTTGATTTTACTTTTGAACTCAGCATTTGCACTGTTATTCTGATGTTATCTACAGAAACTATACAAACATCCATAAACTAATTATGTCCCCAAGTTTCAAAAACTTAAGTGAACAGCTGTGGACTACTGGTTTGTATGATTTCAACAATGTGCTATAGTAAATCTTACTATTATCTTAGATACTATACATTAGCGTAATCCACACTAATCATTAACAAAAAAGATTTATGGAATTACTGAAATCAATCAAATAACATACTAGCTTAATCGACTCAATCAATATAAAAACGATAGTTTGTTCGAAAGAAGCTTCATTTTTTGTCAGAAAATTTTTTTTTTTCATTAACAAAACTACTTTGTCTATGTACACATGGTCAATCACAAGAAATTTAATCAAGAGAACGAACTAAGGAAATTAGAGGTTAAACAGTATCATAGTTATCATTTTGCATATGATCACATCAGATATCATTATCAGAGGTCATTAAATGTGATCATAATTTCTATGAAAATATTTTTAATCATATTGGAATTGAATGAACTTTCAAAAAAGGGAGTTTAGTTTGAAACATGTGATATCTGATGAAATGTAATACATGGTAATAAAGCATTCTATAGAACGATATGGTTGAATTGTAAACCAATCAAGATTATTGAGAATAATAATAATAATAAACATAAATAAATCAATAAACAGAGCAAAGATAATATCCTCATTGATGAACATAGTCATGATAAACTGATTAATAAGATAAATACCATGGCACATGTTTCATTTGAGATTTTTAGTTTTTTTTTTAATTGTATTCTAAACAATGTCAAATTTATTGATTTATTTCAATAATAATATGATTGGTTTATGTCATTCATACTAGAAGGGGTTTTATGGAGAATTGGTAATTTCAATAGTTGAAATCATAAATTAATTGAAGCTCATTAGTGACTGACTTCAAGAGATACTCATGGAGTTCTAGTGAGAAGCCGTTACCAGTGGAGTTTAACCAGGTCTGTTGTGAGATATCAGCTCACTGAAGACAATGCTGTACGGTGGCGCAACTTCTTGGATTGGTTGAAATTAGACATTAACACCGTTGGACGTTAGCCAGCTCAGTGGTCTAGTTGGTTAAGTGCCTGGTGCGAGACTGATAGGTCCTGGGTTCGAATCTCTCTGAGGGGGGAGCGGGATCGTGGATGCACACTGCCACTGAGGAGTCCCATACTATGACGAAACAGCCGTCCAGTGCTTCCAGGTTTTCCATGATGGTGGTCTAGCTTCAATTGATTCATGATTTCAACTATTGAAATTATGTCATTAAATCCATATTTTTTAAAATAAATATTTGAATAGAAAGAATTTCTATGAGAGGATAATTGTTTTTAGTTACTTGTTCTTTAAGTCCCATCGTTAAGAAGTCATAAATATTGTACTTTGAACCAGTTAGTGTTACTCAAACACAATGGAAAATTTCCCATTGGTTCTGACTTGATTATTTTTAAAGTATGTGAATGACAATAATTAAAAGTAAATTAAAGAATGAATATGTGAAGAGATTATAAAAATAAGGATTTATTTAACTAACTAAGTGTTTCAAAACTTTGACAAATCTTTACGTAACTGTATCACAAAAGAATAAGATAATTCATCATTCAGTCAGAAATTAACATTATGATGATAATAGCTAGATACTAATAATGAGTTCAATAAAGTTGTGAACTGTGGGTACATTTAATTACCTTAAAACTATCCAAAACGAAATGATCTATTCATCATGAATTTTATATCTGAACTAGTTTGATGAATGTTCTTATAGTTTCTGATTTAAATGTGTGGCGACTGACTCGGTAACCACTACAATTTATAAAACTTGAGTTTTATTTTTTTTTTTTAAAAATTAAGGATATGTAATTACACTTAAATGATTTTGCTTATTCTCTTTTTGATATTTTGTTTTTCAGTTGTTCCCTGACTCAGGAGCTATGGGATATTTATCTGATTATAAGGTAAGTTTGTTGTTAAACAATGAAACAAAATAAAACTATCTTCTACTTCTCATGTATACTACATATTCGCTAATACTAATCAACTATAGAATACGAAGAACAATGATGAGTGGTATTTGTTTAAATCCAATGTAAATCGGATACAACCTGTATCACATTTTAAGAATAAGAGATATTACCACTGAGTTATTTGGAATATGGTTAACCTCACGTAGGGTATTTTAAGTTGTAAACTTAAATAAGAGAAGGATAATAGAATGTACACGACACAATAAATTCATCATACCATATTGTTTTCTGATTAATTGTTTACAAGATAACTACAACGTAAATAGATTTCAGCAGAATGATAAGGTTTATTTAACATTATGAATGTACTTATTTTATCCTGCTCATATTTAGTAAGGAGAGTATAGTTGCCATACTACCTTGTTCACTGAGAAAGTATATTACGTCATATGTATGTACTTTAAAATATATCTATTAAAATATCTTTAGGGCTGGTGGAGAGGACTTGTAGAACAGAAACTGTTAACATTTGAGCATAGTGACAATTAAAAATCTAGAACTACATTTCACAGTGCATAGAACATAACACTTTCAAAAACTGATTCGCTCAATTGAAGTTCTTTATAGATATCTTAACAGTTTTTAAGCACCATAATTCTCGAACTGTTTGATGATGATATGTCATTTGAGCTAGATGGGTTAATTAAAGAGCTCTCATTCTGTAAAACATCTTTGCAGTCCCATTCATGCAGAAGTAGGCTTGCCAGATTTTAAAGAAATGTTATGTTAGTTGGTTTGGACGGCCTTTGTCTGGATGTCTTTGTATATTTTGTGGTTTTCCTCAGCCTTTTTCTTCAAATATATGCTGCACTGTCCTTATATTCACGATGAATGTCTTTTTCGGGTGACCTCTGGCCATATGATTGATTTGCTGCTTCCAAATTGGTTTATAGACTGGTTCTTCGTTGATGTTCTTGTTAATTTCTCATTGGTCTGAGTACCGTCCTCCTATCCCGACCGTAGCTGCTACCTTGACGTGGTGGTCGGGCTTGCCTATCGTGATGACCCAACCGAGCTATATTGGCTGGAACTTATGTTCCTGCAGATTCTACCATGCCAGGCAGGTCGATTGGAGAATGGTAAGACTAAAAGCAGCAACTCAAAGTCTGAGGGCGAAGTCGTACTGCTGACTGTACAGAGGTGTGACAGCAGTAAGATGTTTCTCTCGAAAAACCAGCATCTTCAGCGATACTGCCTTCTCACAAGGAAAGAAGGGGTTAGAAAAAGTCAACCCTAAAAATGTCACACCTCACCTTACCTCACGGATTTCCGTCTCCGGCGGTAAGGCTGTTTGAAGAATGGAGCTAACACATTAAAAACCTCCCACAAAAAGTCCGTGCGCAACCGGCCTCAAGCAGTTGTCCCTTGGGCTCTGCGGTCACGCTCCCAGGTCGTTAAGGCCAACATTAATCCAATTTCCTTTTCAGGTTCCTCAAGAAATACCCTTCCACGATATGGGCAGCCGGGAAGTGACATCAGCCCTCATACCCGTAACAGCACACGAAACCAAGTTGGTCACATTCAAATCCTTCATACACCTTCTAATAACTCTCTTATCTCCACGACTAACCCTTCTCACGTCCCTTTATCACCTTGCCCCGCTAGTGTAAACGATTCCAGTACGCGGGACGTTATTCCTGGTCTCCTGAAACCAAGCTCCAAACTACACGTAGGAGCTTTCAACGTCCGAACATTGTGCCGAATAGGACAACAGACTTCCTTAGCTAAGACTTTAGAATCTCGCTCCATCGATGTGTGCTGCGTCTCCGAATCGCGCACACAGGATCCTAGTAGTGTCATTTATTTGACCTCACCATGTCAAAGTAACGAACCAACTCGATTTACGCTTCGTGTATCTGGAAGCCCTGATGCTGCTTCCCGTGGCCTCGCTGGCGTGGGTATAGGATTGAGTCCTAGGGCGGAACTAGCTCTCTTAGACTGGATCTCAGTAGACAGTCGTTTGTGTGCTGTCCGACTAAACGGAACAGTAAGGACTCGAAAAGATAGGGACACTCGTCGTTGCCCCTTCGTCGTCTCCGCCTACTCACCCACTGACTGCAGCTTAGATGATGTAAAAGATGAGTTTTACAGAAAGCTTTCCGACCTTCTCCGAAAAGCTAGGCGTTCTGATGTAGTAATAGTCGCTGGTGACTTTGAGCATAAGGAAAAACATCTTTTGACATGGCGACTCCCTAATTCGTCCCAACGTTGGACCTGAATAGATCACATCGCTCTCAGCCACCGATGGAGGGGCTCGATGGAAGATTGTCGCTCATTCTGGAGCACATGCTTAGACTCAGATCATGCTCTAGTGCGAGCGCGTATTTGTCTACGTTTTACTGGACGTTCCTGAAATATACTCTTAGCTTGACTATCATTAAGTAGGACCCTAAAGGGTTTCCTTGCACCATGTAACATTCCTCGAAGCTGGTGCAATTTATTGTGTAAATGATATCAGATCTGTCTTCGTTTTCTGTTGCAATGGAGTGATTGTATTGGCTTATAATAGACGCCGATTCCAAACAGCATCAAAATTCTTGTATTCTGCTATCTCAGGTATTTTCACGTGGGATAGAATGATCTGTTCCTTAGTTTCTGGGGTTACCTTTTTAATGGTATGTTTATTCACTGCACATCTCTTGATGAATTTGTTAGGATATCTGTTCTTACGTGAGACAGACTGACAATCGATTTCTTCAATTTTCCGTGTGAAGAGGGTACTACAGTGACTTTTGGCTATTGTGATTAGTGTCTGACGACAAGTATTTTTATGATTTAGGGTTGTTACTACTGCAGTTAAATATGTTATTCATGTGATTCGGTTTCTTGTTTACTTATAAAGTCGTCAATCAACTTTTGAGTATTTTTCAGTTCATCTCATTTCAAGATAACGGATGTGTCATTTACATAACGTATCCAAATCTTTAACTATTGGTAGAGCCATAGTCTTTAGTCTTCGCATTACAGCTTTTTTGACTAATCCTGATATAAAGGATCACATTGAGGTTCTGTCAATCTGTTTATAAATCTAACTGTTGAGTTATATATATATATATATATATATATATATATATATATATATATATATATATATATATATATATATATATAGTGTTTTGACCACGAACTAACATCAGCTATAACCCTAACCGTAACTCTATTTAGCCAAATGGGTGAATAAGTTCCTCTCCAAAATCTAAGATCTGTTATCTTAAATCTGATTGGCTCATCCATAAATTATAGTCTCGACAATCTCAAAATACGTAGATTTAAAAATGGATATAGGAGAAACCAACTATGCTGTGAATCTTTTAAACTATACTTCTATGTTGGGTTATTTTTTGAAATACTGTTTTTAAATGGATCTATTTGTGTGGGTACAGTTACTATGGCTTTATTATATAGTGATGTATAAACTTATCATTCATTCATCCATACAAAGATATACACTAATTATCATATTTTACAAACATTTCATCAATTCACCATTTGATTTGACATTGAAAAATTTTTTTAAAAAAAAAAACAAAAAAAAAGAAACAATTAAATTTAATTTATTGTAACGTACAAAGTTCAAACTAAGGACATTTTATTTACACAGATTTGTTTTAATAATATAACTAACATGCATTTCTCAGCTGATCTATTACATGATAACATCATTTCAATATTTTACTCCCATAATAATCATATTCATTCATTGTTATAATTCTCTCTCTTACGATTATAATCCAGCTATTCCTATTGCTTAGTATTCACGGACACTAATTCACTCGACAAGTCCCCAAATCAGAATACGGTTGAAAAGGAAAGTGATTGTATTCCAAATAACAAGGTTAGATGGAAGTAAGCAGAAGCACAATAGGAAAAACGTTAGTATATTTATAGTTTTTACATATGAAGATTCGACAGTCTTCTCCAAGTATCGACTAGCACTGATTGGGCAAGAATTAACCAATCAGTGTGCACCAAAGCAATCGCGCATTGAGCATGCTTTAATCTAATCTATGTCCCGCTAACATTCATTCATTCATTCAATATAGTCATGGATATAGTTTACGTACTAACTTTATCCCCATATAAACTAATGAATGATATTTTTAGAAAACAGTTATGCAAGTCAACATTAATTACTGAATTCGTTAATTCAATTATTACAATTATAATTTAATTAAATTAATTAATGAATTTCTATCATTCAATAGCATATACTAGTTCAATGTGATTTTTTTCTTCACACAATTTGTTTATTTCACTGAATTTCCACATTAGGAAAAACAATCTGATTTAAATTATGTAAAACAAAACAAACCAAAAAAAAAAGAAGAAGAAGAAGAAGAAGTTGAATGTCATTTTCATCTATTGTTAATCTAACTGTTTTGTTTAAATTTATATTATCAGAAAATTTTATTGAATTTAGAAGATGTTGCCAAGTTAAACTTTTGTTTATCCATATTATTTTTAACCAACTTCGTGGATTAGTTGAAGTCAGACATTAACATCGTTGGATACCGGCCAGCTCATTGGTCTAGTTGATTAAGTGCCTGGTGCGAGACTGATAGGTCCTGGGTTCGAATCTCGCTGAGGAGGGAGCGGGATCGTGGATGCACACTGCCACTGAGGAGTCTCATACTAGGACGAAACGGCCGTCTAGTGCTTCCAGGTTTTCCATGGTGGTGGTCTAGCTTCAATTGACTTATGATTTCAACCAGTGAAACTTCTGAAATCTCCACACAAACCCCTTTTGATAAAAATAATATAAGTTAATTTTATTTCATTAGGTTATCATTAGCCGCTTACAGTTTGTGATATTTAATAGTCAAAACTACAAAGCGAGTAACATAGACTGTAATTAATAACATTTTATAATTCTATTTAAATCTTTTCATTAATTGATTGTCAAGTTACCTTTTATTGATGCTGTTCTGAATCAATAATGTTAGTTTCTAACTTAACGTTACATATTTTATTTTTATTTATCATTCTTCTCTACTCATTGACTAATTAAATTTCTATAATCCTTTGATCTTTTTATATTACTGAAATTGTAAAATGTTCTCCTCTGTATTTCATATATTTTAAACTTTTTATTTACTTACGTACTTACTTACACCTGTTACTCCCAATGGAGCATAGGCCGCCGACCAGCACTCTCTAACCCATTCTGTCCTGGGTCTTCTTTTCTAGTTCCATCCAGTTCTTGTTCATTTTCCTCATGTCTATCTCCATTTTCCGACGTAATGTATTCTTTGGTCTTCCTCTCCTCCTTCCACCTTGAGGATTCCATGTGAAGGCTTGTCTTGTGACACAGTTCAGTGCTTTCCTCAATGTGTGTCCTATCCACTTCCATTGCTTCTTCCTCATCTCTTTTTTCACTGGGATCTAATTTGTTCTCTCCCACAGTAGGTTGTCAGTGTCTAATAGTGTCCTTACAACGGATCTGAAGTATATTGCGTAGACAACTGTCATTAATAAAACACCTGTGTCTTCTGGATGATGTCTTTCGTAGTTCTCCAGGTTTCCGCACGCCCATACAGTAAAACTGTCTCGATATTTGTGTTGAGAATTCTGACCTTGGTATTGGTTTACAATTGTTTTGAGTTCCAGATGTTCTTCAGTTGTAAATATGTTGCTCTTGCTTTTGCGATCCGCGCTTTCACATCTGCATCAGATCCACCGTGTTCACCAATGATGCTGCCCAAAGATGTAAAGGTTTGTACATCTTCCAAATCTTCTCTGTCAATTGTGATTGCATTGGTGCATGTCCTGTTTTACCGGAGAATTTTGCTTTTCTCTTTGTGTATATTGAGACGTATTGCTGCTGAGGCTGCAGCTACACTGGTCGTCTTCTCCTGCATTTGTTTTTGTGTTTGCGATAGAAGAGCCAGATCATCTGCGAGGTCTAGATCATTCAAATGCATCCTAGCTGTCCACTACATCGCGTGCTTCCCTTCAGATGTTGACGTCTTCATGATCCAGTCAATCACCAGGAGAGAAAGGGAAAGGGTGAGAGTAAGCAACCTTACCTGACACCGGTCTTTGCTTTGAAGGAGTTTGTCAACTGTCCTCCATGAACAATTTTGCAGTTTAATCCATCGTAGGAATTCCGTATGATATCGACTATCTTCTGACGTGAGGCACGCCGTAGTGTCGAAGAGGCTTCCGTAGTGTTGTTCTGTACACGCTGTCAAATGCTTTTTCGTAATTAATGAAGTTGATATAGAGTGATGAACTCCATTCAATTGATTGTTCCACAATGATCCGTAGAGTTGCGATTTGGTCTATACACGATCTATCCTTACGGAATCCTGCCTGTTGGTGTCGAAGTTGAGCGTCTACGGAGTCATTCATCCAGTTTAACAATACCCTGTTGAAGACTTTTCCTGGTATTGAGAGAAGAGTGATTCCCCTGTAGTTGTCACAGTTGCTGAGATCGCCTTTCTTTGGTATTTTGACCAGAACTCCTTCTTTCCAATCTTTTGGTACCTGTTCCTCATCCCAAATCCTTATGAAGAGAATGTGGAGTAAACTTTTTATTTATTAACATTAATTTATAAAAATTTCACTCCACAATGCTGAAATATGGTCCCAACAAATTCCAACTTTAATCATTTGTGTGGATGTTTCAACCTACTTTGTAATTTTGACTTCAAAATATTAAAAGCTGTAAGGAGCTAATTCAAACCGAACGTGCTAAAATAAATCACCATGTTATTTTGTTTAATTCTTTGCTCTTGATCTCTCCAAGATGATAAAGGGATCTATTTGTATCAAAAGGTTGATTTGTAAAAATCCATGTCTAACAATTACAGTTTAATAATTTTAGAAGTCGGAAGAAAAAACCATCGTCTATACATATGTATAATGTCAGCACTTCTCACGTTTTTATGAGGTCACGGACAAATAGACTGTTATCTGTGGTAATGTAATATCCAAATTCAAATATTAAACCCTTAGGAACATCAAACGAAATTCATCCTCATTCACTGCTACAAATCTTCGTTATCGTAGGTTTCTTGACATTTCCGCTAAATAAACAAAAGACGTTTTATTTCATATAGTGAAAACGTATTCTGAAGGGTTTGAGATCAAACGGACTAAAAGCATTCAACAGCGCTATCACAAGACATCTCCTTGACACAGGATATGAAGTCGATATACTGATGTCCTTCAAGGTTATCAACAAACAATAAAATTCAAACATTATGAAATTCGACGAAGTGATAGCAATTAAACGTTTAAAACCAGATCTTTGTATACAAAAAGAAACAGTAATAAATCTTTCTTTGCCCTGGTAACATTACCCCTCCCCCACTTTATTTATTACGTCATTCCAACTCTTTCTGAATTTCATAATTACATCATTCATAACTGACCAATTTCAATTCATATCTCTCTTTATTACCATTAATCTATTTTTTTCAGTTACTTCATTACATAATCATTTCATGTGTTTGCATTTCAATTCCATGAGTTCTAATCACTATTTCTATGTTATGGAACCTTCCCTCTCAAACTCTATATATTCGAAACAAAAAAAAATTTTATGACCTCGTTAACTCTAACGGAATCTTCGCAAAATCATGTTACTTATATTCATCCTTCATCACCCTCTGATATATAAGAGTATGTCAATATCTGTAATAACGTTGAATTTCAAATATTTTAGGTTGTAAGCAACTGATAAGAACCTAACGAAATAAAAAGAGAATCACATGATGTTCAATACATTCTAATTCTTACTGGGATTAGAAGAGAAGAAATTCTACGTGACATTTTATCAATATAAGCATAGTTTATTTAATGTCGACTGTACTTAAACTTCTATTCTCAAGATGATTGAACAATTGTTTATCCTTAAAAATCTACTTCAATATAATAAATCTAAATGAAGACAACATTCAAAGAATTTTACTATTGTTCTAATCATAATTTTATTTTACATAATGATATTCAATAATGGTCACAGAAATAATCGGGATTAAGTTATAATATGTCAGTCCCGTATAGTTGTTATCCAAATTATATTTGTGAATCACTCAATAAATTTTTTTTCGATAATGAGTCATCTTTATTACAATGTAATATATATTCACCCAAATGCCCTGGTACGACCGAGAGTGGAGAGAGTCCGCTCACCCTCTTCAAATGCTCTCACATGGTCATGTGTATATAGCCTCTGCCAGGGAAGTCCTACTCACTGCCTTCTCGCCAACCGGGTGTTGTTTACGAAAATCAGAGGACGAAAATCGAATGTCCAGCGCTTTAACCTGATTCCAAACCAATCGTTCACATGGGCTGGCTCCAGTATCCTGAAGGAACAAATGGAGTATGAACCAATCGTTGGATAACGTCCATCATGGGACTGCATCTCCTTACGATGCTCCACTGCCTTGTGGATCAGACCTTCAGTTCGAAGGCTTCGGGTGTGGCCCCCTAAGAAAACCACCTGTTTCGGTTTGGGCACCCGTGCAGTATCACAGCCCTCACACAAACCAAATGAGATTTGTGTGGCGTATATATATTTGGTGCCTCCTTGTACCAATATCTATTTGTTAAAATAAATACATAAATAAAATCTTCGATCGATAAAATCAATATAATATTTTCTTTTTACTGATCATTTTACAAAATTTTGTTTATTATCATCTTTTTATTACTTTAGCTGTAATTCTGTACTATTTTTCAGTCAATAGAAAGATTTTTAGCTGACTGTGAATAATCGACATTTGATTAAATGATCTCAAGTATGGTGTACACTGTATTTAAATACTTACAAGCTCATAGTATTTAGATAACTACGTCTATTCTGGATATAACCTTCCGTTACTGACCTTACTACTTTTATCTTCATAGTTAAGCCCCTTCTAAATTTACAAAGTAAGCATATTTTCAGGGTATGAATGTTGGCAATGTACATCGAAATTTGAGGAGAACATTTTTTACGAGGAATTTATAAGCATTCCTTAGGAAATCTAACCGCTTCTAAAAGCTAGTCGGATAGATTTTATTGTCTTAAAAAGAAATTCCGATTAGCAGGGTTACTAATAAGTATGCAAATTAAAGACTCATAACAAAAAAAAATTCTTCGATCTAAACTTTACAATCGTTTCTCATCAAATCAATAAAGAATAATCAATGAAATTAAGTGTAACATTTCCAGTTTGACGTCATTTCCTAAAATACTAATCATAAAGTATAGAATTTTGTCCTATAAACAAAACAGAAACTGTAACAACAAATTCGGAGAATGTTGTCTCATACATTTAGAAATGAACATTGAGTTATTTTAATACGGTTAATACATATATATATTCTTATTAGCAATCAGTTTATAACCAATCCGGTCACATTGACTTCATAAACCGATCACTGAAAAACAACCTACAACTTATTTTAAATGATTTGTTGTACTAATTACAACTTCCGACCTTAAAAAAGCTTTAGTTCGAGCTCAAAAACGAATATACGCACACACACACACACAGAAATATGATCATTTTTATCTTGTACTAATGTGACACTGTAGCAATATTGACAGCTCATTTTTAGTAGCTTTAAATCAGAAGAATAAAAAGCATTGATTTAGTTTAATCCTATTAAACTATTCATTTATTAAAATCTTCACAATATCCTCGTCTGATAAATATGTTAATGTTTTAGCTATTAGAACTAATTATTAAGAGAATTGTTTCAAATAACTAGTCATTCACAAAGTAACCAGGGTAATACATTACATCATTGATCTTGATTCTTTGTAATACTTTATTTGAGACAAACAACAACACATTACTACAGATAAACTTACAACTGTCCTGCATGTTCTTACTTAAGATTGTCAACGGTGAAATAGATTAAGTATCTTTTGTCTATATATGACTTGTTAAATAGACATTCTCATATTCTAATGAATGCTGATATTCTTCTATATTTTTATCCATGTAATGGGCGTAAATCAATATTACAATATATATATAACACATTAATGCTGTGTATGAGAGAGTTAACATTAAAACTTACCATGGCATAAATAAGTGCAATTAACAAGAATCGATTTAAAAAGCAGAAATTCAATATTCCACTATCAATCACTTCCTAGTAAAACAATAAAGATATAATCAATGTGGATATTCAATAATATCTTTAAATGAAGCAAAACCAAAATCATTTACTACTTTACACTACAAACCTCATTGAAAACTAACTACTTCTTGTAGCATCATTTACTGGTGTACGGTATTTCATACTATTTATAGAAGGGATTGTGTGGAGACTTTAGAAATTTCACTGATTGAAATCATGAATCAGTTGAAGCTAGACCACCACCATGGAAAACCTGGAAGCACTAGACGGCCGTTTCATCCTAGTATGGGACTCCTCAGTGGCAGTGAGCATCCACGATCCCGCTCCCACCTCAGCGAGATTCGAACCTAGGACCTATCAGTCTCGCGCCAGGCACTTAACCAACTAGACCACTGTGCTGGCCGGTATCCAACGATGTTAATGTCTAACTTCAACCAATCCAATACAAGGTTCAAAAAAAGTTTTTCATTTTAAAGCCTGTAACAGAACAGATGACTGATCTATCCAAATAATCAAAATTTGAAAACGATTTCTTTCTTTCTTTCTATTTTTGTTTCATAAAATGTTTTTTTTTTCATAAAAACTAGTAAAGATACAGAAATTCAAAAGAAAAAGTATGTTAACCATTGAAGTAACTTCCGTTTTATTTTGCAAAAAAGAAAAAAAAATATCTTCAAATAATATTGAATGTTTAATACAAAAAAAAATGTTTGTTATTACCAATCAATATCGATCAAGTCAAATCTATATTATAAGGATAAACTATCCATCTATAGCCTATATACATAAAGCTCCGCCCCCCTTCCATAAAAGTTAATGGTACAGTTTTAGTGTGAACCCTGATAGTTTATAGTGATTAGAGTATCTAGTTATTATTATTATATATTTTTATGTATCTATGACGCTGTTTAAAAAAAAAATTACACAATACTAAACTACTCATAATTAATTATAATCACTGAATTTAGTATATTTTATTGTCAGTTTTTACAGACAAATGAAATAGATAGAATAGTAAATTTTCTATTTGGATAAAAGAGGTTATTTGAGCCTATGTTCTAATGGTGTTTTATAGATTTTCTTTATTGAAAAGATCAAACAAATTTGAGGTAAACTAATCCACATTCATTCTAAAATGACTTATTGATGATTAACAGAAAAAATGAGAATAAATATTATAGAAACAACTATACCCTAGAGACAAATAAATAAGAAAAGAGTGATATAAGTCAAGATCTTTCATCAATAGTAAAGTAGATAGATGGATAGCAACATACTAAAAATGTATTAATAAATATTGACTTTAAGGGACAATACACTTTGTACAGTTTCATGGAACACTACCTGATGAACAAGTAAAACTGTTTAAATACACTTAAATCATTAGTAAACAATATAATCTTGCCTAATGAAAATCTACAAAGCAGAATTCACACACTTAACTCTGTATTCAAAAAGAGCTATCATTTAATTACCAAGGTAATTGAAATGAATCCAATTTATATTCTTGTCAAAATAAATGTTTGCTTTCTAAATTATCTTTCCAAATTGATCATAAATCTTTTTCTTATTCTTGTTATAAGATTATTATTTGTTAATATTCTAGAAATATTGTAGTGAACAAGAACACCAATGGGGACATGTGCTCACTAGTAACTAGCTTCGTGAGGGAATTCTCGGAGTTCTAGTGACAAGCCATGACCAGTGGAGCTAATCCGTATTGGGTAGAGATAGGTATCTACCTCAGTATAATGGAAGATGGTCACGCGATTTCGTGGATTGGTTGACGTTAGACACTAAAACCATTGAATGCGGGCCGGCTCACTGGTCCAGTAGGTTAAGCGTTAGCGCGCAAGAGGGGATGATCTGGGTTGGAATCCCGCGAAAGAGCGGGATCGTGGATGCGCACTGCTGTGGAGTCCCATACTAGGACGAAACGGCCGTCCAGTATTTTTAGGTTACAGAGTTAATTGATAAAATAAAAAAACCATATAGTAAATCGTTAATTTGCAAAATATTAATCCATCATAACAAACTGGCCTGTTACTGTTGCAGACATCAATCGATTGTCTGACATTTCATTGTTCATGCGTTTTCATACAAACTGCATTGTGTTCCCCCTCTCCTGCTTTCTTGATCTTCTCCCATCTTCTGCTGCCCGACATTATGTTTTTAACTCGCTTCATATTCTACTTACATCAATATAAGTAGCGCGTACCACAATATCTCTGTGATGATCTATAGAAAAGTCATTAAAGCTTTAGTTCATTACAATTTTATCTATCATAGAGATTACTGGTTTTTTTCATTGACAGTTCACTTAATAATATAAACTATGCTAATACTTTGAATAAAGTATTGCTTTGTTTTTAACTAAAGAGAAAATCATAAAATCACAGTGAATTCATTACATTTCACAGGTAATGACGTTTATACTCAATTTTAATAGTATAGTATTGTTAAATATACTTTACATATATATATTTTATATATTGTTTATTCAAGATCAAAACATATGTGAGTGGTGTACTAGAAGTATTAGCTAGAGACGCTGGTATCCCTTATGGAAATGAAGAGTACAAAGAACGAATAAGAATATTTACAGAAGATTTAAAACTAATAACTAGAGAGTTACAAAAGGTATGTTACATGTTAGTCAATAATTTATTTCTAATTTTGTAAAGGTATTTTTTTTTATATTGAAATTTTCATATTTTTTTTTAATATAAGATACAATTAGCCCCGTTCCTAACAATTTTCAAAAACTCAATAACAATAAACTGTATGGAATGGAATTACTTCCTTAATTTAACATCATAGACCAAAAAACAATCGATAGCTGTTTCAATTTACTATAGGAATGTTCAAAAGTATGTATTCACACCCTTGGCAGATATTGAACCTAAGTGAATAGTTAACCTTAAGACCTTACATCTAGTGGTTTACATTTCTAACAAGAGTCATTTAGTGATATTGTACTAGGCGACCTGCTTGAATATCTGGGCTACCTGTTCCTGCCATCTGGATATTTCAACATGTTATCTGTTTTCTTGTTTGTTTGTTTTAACACATCATTATGCCTATTAGTCTTATAACCTATTATTCAGTTACAAAAGAGCTCAATCAGAAACATCATGGTTACTGGCAATATGCATCGAAAACGATATACCTTTATCAGATGTCGATTCCTGAACCGCTAACATCTAACTGGCGACCACTCAATATTGATGGCAAGGAACTGATCAAGAAATAAAAAAGGGAAACTTGTTGAAAAAGCTTTCTGATGAGAATTCTATATCGTATCAAAAACTATAATATTGAATAAAGCCACTAATAATAATAATAATAATAATAATAATAATAATAATAATAATAATCGTTCAGTGTAGTATAAATGTTTTAGGAAAACATCAGTATATGTATGGCTAAATCGATAAAACCTCAACAACAAAAATTATTTTCCATAATGTTAAGTAATAATAACCCCAATTCCGACAATAAAAATAAAGTGGAAATTGAAACTTGACAAAGTTGAACGATGTGAACCCTAATACAATTAAATTAAAAATGATAAGGAATATGAAGAATCTTTAGAATAATTATAGATCAGAAAATGTAATGAAAACAGAATAGAATGTAAAAGTAAACCATTGAAAGTGAAAGTCATGGTTAACAACGAGTCACTTCTTTTTTTAATTGAAATAATTAATTTATTGTTCCTTTTATGTAGTTATTACTCAAAGTGTAAATGGATCTACTAAATTATCTACTTACTTACTTACTTACTTACGTTTGATACTCCTAATGGAGCATAGGCCACCGACCAGCATTCTCCAACCCACTCTGTCCTTGGTCTTCCTTTCTAGTTTCATCCAGTTCTTGTTCATTTTTCTCATATCTATCTCCATTTCCAGGCATAATGTGTTCTTTGGTCTGGTGATCTGGTAAAGTCCATGTGGTTTTGTGGATGCGTTTATGTGGGTATATAGTGCCGCCTATGACCAGTTTATTAAAGGCACATAGATTTGCAAATCTCTCACCATTTTCGTTCCTTTCTCCCAGTCCGTGTCGTCCCATGATCTCTTCATATCCGGTGTTGTCAATTCCAACCTTAGCATTTAAATCTCTCATCAGAATGGTCAGGTCTTTTGTTGGGCACTTCTCGACGATTGACTGCAGCCTATCGTAGAATTGATCTTTAGCGCCTTCATTGTAGCCGTTGGTTAGCGCGTAGCATTGGATGACGTTCATTGTAATGCCCTCTTTCTTTGTTTTGAAGGAGGCTTTGATGATCCTCGGTCCATGAGATTCCCATCCTATAAGTGCATTTTGTGCTTGTTTGGACAGCATCAATGCAACTCCTTGTGTATGTGGGGCATTTTCTTCATCATGGCCAGAGTATAACAGAAGCTCCCCTGAAGCTAGTCGTTGTTGTCCAACTTGCTTCAAATGTGTTTCGCCGATCCCAAGCACCTCTAGGTTGTATCTCCTCATTTCTGCAGCAATTTGGAAAACTCTAACAGTCTCCCACATTGTACGAGCATTTCATGTACCTAAATAAATGGTAGCTCTGATTGTCAGAAGGGGCATCGGCCTCGTGACTTCCGAAGAAACTCGGCTTTCATCATGAGGCGTCATAACTCTTCTAAAGGAAGACCTTCTGACTCTGAGTTTAAATGGTTTGAATAATTTTTTCTGGTTAGCTTTTTTTCAGCGAGTTAGTCTTCTATGGGATGGGGTCGCTAACCCCATGCTCAACTCTTCCCCTTTATCCAGGCTTGGGATCGGCAGTAGCCTCCGGAGGGACTTTAGGCGGAGTTACTAAATTATCTAGGCTCATAATATATTTGCATGTGAAACTGTCGGATAATCTAGCCTTATTAACTTACATATTCCTTTCGTACGCACTCATTAATTCTTTTAGATATATACCTGTGAGTGTTAGTTATCAAATGGATTTTCATAGTATTACATCACAAACTACATAATAAACTCTAAACAATCCACTAAAATTATGTGTATTTGAAAAGATTAAAAAACAAACAAACAAACAAACAAACGATATTCAACTAAGAATGTAGGTGTATATATACATCGATAAGGAAAATTGTTCGTCTGAATTTATGATCTCTGATCGTTCTTTTTTTCGTTCTAAATAATGACAAGTTACATGATACCTGTCCAAATATGATCTAATCTACAAAATTACATCTAATTGAATGAAGTAATTTAAGAATAACTTATATATATATATATATATATATATATATATATATATATATATATATATATATATATATATATAATATTTTCATAGAATGATACATAGTTAAATTATGATTATTTTTTATACAACCAATTTTATGATAGATTTATCATGAGCTAATATTGAAATTCTGCCTGTATAGCTCTTCTAGGACTATAACCGGTCCCAAGTTCGGGTAAAGGAGGAGAGGTGTGTATGGGTTCGATAATTGCATCCTGTTGAATAAAATCTTGCTAGAAAAAATCGCCCACCAGAATAAACAAATTAAATTATTTAAACTTTGTCCTCCAAATTGAAGAGATAATTATAATGCCTCAGGATAAAAGTCGAGATTCTTTATGAGTCATGAGGCTGACGCCCCTTTCAACAAAGAGAGCAATGATTTTTTATCAGTAAATGGGACGTCCAGACAATGTGGGAGACCGGAAGAACTAGTCAAATAGCTAACAAAATGAGGAGATAAAGCTTGGCAGCACTCGTAATCAGCAAAACTCATTCAACCCATGCTGGACAGAAAGCGTTAGGTACGGCAAAGATGATGCTTCACACTGGTCACAAAGAGGAAAATGCTCCACAGACTCAAGGAGTTTCTCTGATACTGTCCAATGAAGCACGAAATGTACTTATAGGATGGGAATTTCATGGATCCAGGATCATCAAAGCACCACTCAAAATAAAAACAAGAGGCAATTACAATGAGTTTTATGCAATGTAATGCACCCACCAATGATAGCATTGACGATAGTCAGGATCAGTTCTACTCGTGGTTACAAACAATCATAGGGAAATGCTCAGGAATGCACCTGTCAAGGAAAAAGAAAGGCAAGAAATCAATGACATTCAAGAACAGAGCAACAGATGGGTGGAACAGTTCGAAGAACTCTTGAATAGGCCATATCGATCGAATCAACTTCCCATGAATACAACTCCACCAACGACGGAAGAAATCAGGATGGTCATCAGACAAATCAAGAGTGAAAAACGAACTGACAGCATACCAACTGAAGCATTCAAATCAGACTCAGAAGCAACTGAAAACATGCTCCACGTTCTATTCAAGAAGATTTAGGAGGAAAAACATATGTCGATGAAACGGTAAGAAACACACCTCATCAACATACCAAACAAAGGAGATCTGAGCAAATGTGAGAACTACAGAAGCCAGAAGCATCACACTAATGTCAGTATCTGGAAAGGTTTTCAACAGAGTGTTTCTGAACCGGATGAAAGACCCAATGGACGCCCAACCTCCAGAACAACAGACCTGAGTCCGTAAAGATCAATCGTGTACAGACCAAATCACGACATTACGAATCATTGTTGAACAATCAATTGAATGGAACTCATCACTACACATCAACTTCCTTGACTATGAGAAGCATTCGACAGTGCGGATAGTGAGGACTTTATGCAGCCTTATTCGACACTATCACATACATGGGAAGATAATCAAAATCATCCGGAATTCATACGACGGATAACAGTGCGAAGTGGTGCATGGAGATTATCTCACAGATGAATTGCAAGTGAGGACCGGAGTCAGAAGAGTCGCTTACTCTCTTCCTTCCTCGTCTGGTGGTCGACTGGATTATGAAGACCTCAACATCTGAGAGAAAGCACAGAATACAATACACATCTCGGAAACAATTGGAAGATTTGGAATTCACAGATGACCAGGCCGTTCTATCCCACACACATCAAGAAATTCAGGTCAAAACAACCAGTGTAGCAGAAAACTCTGCAGCAGTGGGCCTCAACATATAGAAGGAAAAAGGCAAGATCCTCAAATACAACATAGAGAAAACATTTGATGGATAAATTCTGAAAGAGATGGAAGCATTCACGTTCCCCAACAGTATCTTTGATGAACATGGAGAATCTGATGCAAATGTGAAGGCGAGGATTGACAAAGCGATGGCCACATTCCTACAGTTGAAGAATATATGGATCTCAAAACAACTATAAATCAATACTACAGTCAGAATCTTCAATACGAACTTCATGACAGTTAATTCTATTGGATTTAGATGAAACTTGGAGAACTATCACAACCATAATCGAAAATGTACAGATATTTCTAAACAATTGTCTACGAAAGATACCCAATTTCCGTTGACCGGATACCATCAACAACAGTCTACTGTGGGAGAGAACAAACGAGCTTCTAGTTGAAGAGGAAATCGGGAAAAGATGCTGGGGTGGATAAGACATACATTGAGGAAATAATTAAACTGCATCACGAAGCAAGTGCTAACTTGGAATCCTGAAGGGAAACGAAAGAGAGGAAGATTAAAGAACACACCTTATCGGGAATCGAAAGCATATATCAAAAGAATGAATAGAATTTGGAAACAACTGGAAAGGATTGCTCAGGACAGAATTGGATAGAGAATGCTAGTGGGTTGCCTGTGCTCTTGCATGAGTAGTAACCGGTGTAAGTAAGTCAGTAAGTTCTACATCCATGACGAATATCATTCAGGTTCATATAGGCGATGGATGACTTGGGACGAATAAGTATCACACAAGTTGGCGTATTCTACATCACCATACTGAGAAAAACACTTGACAATACAAGAAGCAAAACAGAAAAATCTAATACCGTTTAAAGTATGAAAATTGAAAAAATCTCAAATAGATCTCTAGAAGAATGGGTTAAATTAGACAATGAAAAGTATAAGAAGCCCTACAATAGACAAAACAACAGAAATTTTACTAATATCTAACTCTAATTTGATTATAAGAGAAATACTATGGCTTTTCGTTATGCACAATGTAAAATACATTTTTTTGGAATCAAATAATTTACTTTATTACATACAACACAAGTCAAGTATCTAAAATTTCAACATAAAATAATTGAATTTGATACACTTTGAAATGTAACAGAATAATCTGTTTGCATTAAGACACCATGAAAACAAATATATATATATATATATATATATATATATATATATATATATATATATATATATATATATATAATCAAACATCTGCTACGTTCTAACAAAATGTTGTTCACATATTTGTCTTTGCTTTTTTTCAAACTAACAACTAACTAAAAGAATAGTTCATTTCATTCATTGAACAATAAGTACCACTAGACTAGTTTCTAGACAATCTAGAAAAAGTTCTTCCGAGGGAAATAAAATCAACAAGCATGTTATAATATATATATATATCTATCATATTCATCAATTGAAAACATTGATCGTGAACAAAGAACCAATACACAAAAATTCAAAATTTTATTCACCTTACTTATCAAAGTATTTCACAGAATACTAATCTTAGCATAATATTGTTTGATGAGATTATAATGGATGGCAAAAGTTCCGATGCTTCACATCTACTCTGAGTTTGCTTTGGTAATACGTTTAGAAGGGAAACGAAGATATTTACTATCAAACTACCTATGTTATCGAATTGCTAGCTCCTAGATCTAAGTACTTATACATTAGTTAGTAAATGATTTTGAAAGCCTACAGAAGATTATTTCCGTCATTGAGTAAATTGGACAATATATTCCGTTATTTTTCCTTAAATTCTGTTGGTTTTTTTTTACTCTTAGATTTATCGAAGTACAACTCCGTCAAAGTGGTCTCAAAAATCTAAACTTGGTGATTTAAATATCAATGGAAATGCTTACGATTGGTCAGGCTTATTAGGTGCTTATTTTGATGAGACTTATGTGGTTTTTGATTCGGATTATTCAATTTATACCCGATATTTAAATTATTTACAAAAATTTCCAATACTTATTAGTACATTGGAAAGAAATTTCACAAAATCTGTAGCTGATCGGTAAGTAGATATTTGTAATTATAATGATCATCTTGTGAACAATCTTCTTACTTACTTACTAATAGCTGTTATATCTAGTAAAGAATAGGCTACTGATCTACCATGGGATCTCCTTTTCAGTTGTTCTAAAGAGCTGTTCATTCCTTTGATACATGCCTCCAATTCCCAGACAGTCTATTTTTTCGTCGGGCTCTTTTCTTCTCGTCTTGAGAATTCCGAGTAAGGGCTCGTGTAATAATGAACTTTGATGTATATCCTATCTACCTCCAACGTCTTTACCCAATTTCCTCTCTAACTGGAAGTTGGTTTGTTCTCTTCCACAGTAGGTTGTTGTTGTTGATGGTATCAGGTCAACAGACATTGAGCATCTTGGGCATACTACAATTAGGTACTTCTCATACATATTTAGTAAAGAATTTTTATTAAAAGAAACTAGTTTTTCTTGTTAGAACACATACGAGTTTACTTAATTTTGTAAGACTGAACGCATCCAATAAACAAAAATCGGTTTTATCCAACGAAACAGTGACAATGTATTCAGACCAACAAAATAAAACAATTCAGTTTTTGTTCCACACTCAAACAGTCACAATAAAAATGATCATTGATTGATTCATTGAATCTTTAACCGGTCAAGACAGGAGCACGTGTTGAACTTGCCTTTTTTTAAATAAAGGGTTTCATTTTTTTTTCAATCATCTGTATAACATTCATTAATATAATTCGAAATATTAGAAAATAATTGCTTTTAGCATATTTCTCTTCATGAGATTACCATACTAAATATCAAAGTGATTATTCTTTGCCTTAAATTCAATCAACAGTAGATGTATGGTAGTTAGATGAAACATTTTAAAACCCGTAAGGCGTTAGTGGGACATAGATTGGATTAAAGTATGCTCAATGCATGATTGCTTTGGTGCATGCTGATTGGCTAATTCTTATCCAATCAGCGCTAGTCGATACTTGGAGAATACTCTAGAAATATTCTCATGTAAAAAAAAACTATAAATATACTAACGTTTTTCCTATTTTGCTTTTGTTTACTTCCATCTAACCATGTTATTGTGAATATAATCTCTTTCCTGTTCAACTGGGTTCTGTAATTTGTGCAGTTGTCGAGCGAAGTGGTGTCCGAGACAAACTAAGCAATAGGAATAGCTAGGTTATAACGCGTAAGACAGAGAATTATAACATAAGGAGAAACATTTTTATCAAAAGTACTTATTGATATTAATTCTAAAATGTTACTGAATACTTTTCATTGATCTTTATATTGATTTAAAACATCATCAATTGATGTAACCATTTATATTTCTTCTTCTAATATAATATCTTAGTTTCTGAATTTGTTCCAATATAAAATATGTATGATATTTAGAATGTATTTATAAGATATAATTTCATGGATATATTAACCTATTAAATGTGGCAACCACAACAACAACAACAAAAATCATGATTATTTTTCGGTATCTTTTGCATTCCTTTCAGGGTAAATTCAGTAGTAGTCATTCCATTAGTTAACATAATCAATTTGATGGAAAAGTAAAGTGAATTTAGAATTTAAGTATATATACACCGTAGTAGTTTTTTTGTTGTTGTTGGTATTTACCGTATAACAAAACCCTAAAAATCAACATAGAAAGAAGTAAACAAACAATAGCAAAGGGGATAAAGAATATGGAAATACAAATAGTTTACTAAGAAATGTATTAATGGAAATGTAAATGGAATATTTTACACTTTATATATATATATATATATATATATATATATATATATATATATATATATATATATATATATATATATATATATATATTAGTAAATAAAAAGGTTATGGCTAAAGGAAATGTTACTAACATCAAATATAATATATTTATTAGTAGGTGACTTATAGACGAATATAGGGATAAAAATTTCCATCTATTTAACCTATGTACGTAATGATTATGATTGACTGATAAACTTAACAATGTTGAGTTTGTTTTAATCAGTACACTGTCATAAATAAATATTATCTTAGGTCATTGTTAATAAAGTAATATAGAAAAGCATTATGTAAGAAAAGTCACTTAGTTTCATATTTTTCTAGTGAAAAACTAGCCAAATTTCCATGTGTTAGGGTTGAAGCTATCACTAGTTCACTTAAATCTACGAACGAGAATGAGATTCGGTGACCAACGACCAGTAAGCTAACTATTGACGCGTCCCAGTTCCGCTATCTAGAGAGAGAAGACCGAGCTTAGAATGGAAGTATGTTCTT
The DNA here is from genome assembly GCA_946903255.1 of Schistosoma spindalis. Taxonomy (NCBI): domain Eukaryota; kingdom Metazoa; phylum Platyhelminthes; class Trematoda; order Strigeidida; family Schistosomatidae; genus Schistosoma; species Schistosoma spindalis. The sequence goes on from OX336418.1 coordinate 47,265,687, forward strand.
CAACAACCAGAAAACCAGCAACCTTTTTACAAGACAATTTAAAACGTATATATATATATATATATATATATATATATATATATATATATATATATATATATATATATATATATATATATATTGATATTGCCATGGAGCTTTTAAACATTTAATCGATAGTTGAATGCGATTGAAATATTTAAACATTTAATTGATAAATTCGTCAATTATCTATGTGCGTGGGTGGTAAGAAATGCCCACGTATACATCTGTATACAAGCTCCACAAGATAAAATTACAAACTATGGGTTTTTGGGAGATCTATCGTCCCCCAACACCATGCTTTATTTGGTGGTTTTACATTTTCTAAGTTGGATAATACAATAAAAGAATATTATCTAGCCATCATCCTCCTCTCAGGCTATAAGTAATCTCTCCTTGAAAAACTATAAAATTTTATCTTATTTACAATCATATAAGAGAAACACAATTAAATAAAAATAACGGAATTTACTTCAGCTCTAACTATATGTTCTTAGACAATATTCATTGTTTAGAAGTCAACTTCGAGATAGGGTTCATGATGGTTTGCCATGTCAGTCGAAGGTACAACTATTTTTATGATTACACTTTTTATCAATTATTCCCTATATATATTGCATACAGTGGCTAAAATTTATATTAAAAGTGAGCTTTGTTTGTATTACCATACACATTTATAGGCTACAATTACCTTCCATATTATGTGAGATCCCTGGTAAAATAAAGAGGACACATATAATACAATCATGCATAGTAATTTCATACTTACGAAGTTTCAATGTTTCCGCATATATCGTTATTTTTAGCAAAACATCAAAATCTTTTAATGATAAGCATCTTAGCAGATAGTCACTTAACAATGATTTCTGGTTTAGTTTCTTGTTTATTAAGGTATACGGAATGATTTAGAAGCACTTATTACCGTGTAGAAAACAAAGAAAAAAAAAATAGGTCACTTTGATTACGGTAACAGCATAGAATTTTGTAAACTATTCAATAAAATAAAGAATAATAATCCATGTTTTCATCTTTCCCTCTTTTGTGACTTCAAAGACAAACCTACCACGTATGTAAACAGATTACTAGATAACATCATTTCAACAAATACGTCAACTATTGTCAAGTCTGAACACTTACTGTGAAAACATCACTCTTTATTTACTCATTTTAGTCTCATAAATAGTTTATTTATATTTGTAAACAAATGTGTTAATAAATAACATCCAAATGTAACACCAATTGTCATCACACTTTTAGTTAACTAAATATCTGTGATTACTTTATAGATTAAAAACAACATGATAACCATCTGATTAAAAAGTTAATTAAATTATTATATTCAACTCATGAGACTCTATTCTGTGTATTTCACATTGAACCGATTAATATATTTCAGTTGTGTAAAAGCACTATATTGATTTCATATAACAGATGCTGTGTTATGTAAATAATTGTCCAGTGCTTCCAGGTTATTAATGGTGGTCTAACATCAATCAATTCATGATTTCAATCAAAACTTGACAATCTCCACAACCCCTAAACTGATAATTACAATGTGCTCACTAGTGACTAGCTTTGTGAGAGAATTCTCGGAGTTCTAGTGAGGAGCCGTGACCAGTGAAGCTAATCCGTATTGGGTAGAAACAGATGTCTACCTCAGTAAAATGGAAGATGGTCGTGCAATTTCGTGGATTGGTTGAGGTTAGACATTAACACCGTTGGATGCGGGCCGGCTCAGTGGTCCAGTACGTTAAGTGAAGGCCCTGGGTTGGAATCCCGCGAAAGAGCAGAATCGTGGATGCGCATTGTTGACGAGTCCCACAATAGGACGAAACGGACGTCCAGTGCTTTCAGGTTTTCAATGGTTATCTAACATCAATCGGTCCATGATCTTAATCAAAAATTGTTCAGATTATTAGTCTTATAAGACTCATATCATTAGCAACTAGATAACAAGATTGTATATTGATAAATGAAATTTGAAAAAAAAATACATAAATTAGTATCAATCACAAATATTTCTGAGATACTCATATAATTCTCCATCTACAAATCTTATCAAAATTTCACAATGCGATAGGCCGCCGACCAGCATTCTCCAATCCATTCTGTCCTGGGCCTTGTTTACTAGTTCCATCCAATGCTTGTTCATTCTTCTCATATCTGTCTCTATCTCTCGGCGTAATTTGTTCTTCGGTAATTGGATTGGTGCATGCTGTGTTGTATCGGAGAATCTTGCTTTTCCCTTTGTGTTATTGAAACCTATTGCTGCTGAGGCTGCTGCTACACTGGTTGTCTTCTGCATTTGTTATTGCGTGTGCGATAGAAGAGTCAGATCATCTGCGAAGTCTAGATCATCCAGCTGCATCCTAGATATCCATCATAGGAATTCCGTATGATATTTACCATCTTCTGAGTCATACCGTAGTGTCGAAGAAGCTTCCATAGGGTTGTTCTGTACACGCTATCAAATCCTTTTTCGTAGTCAATGAAGTTGATATAGAGTGATGAATTCCATTCAATTGATTGTTCCACAATGATCCGTAGAGTTGCGGTTCGGTCTGTATAAGATCTATCCTGTTGGTCTCGAAGTTGGGCGTCTACGGAGTCTTCAACTGACTCATGATCTTAACCATTGAAAATACAGTTTACGCATTGATAGTCATTTCAAAACCTTTGAAAATTGGGGAAGATTTTAAACTAATTTTAAGTTTCAGACTATTCTTTCCGTATATTGACGGTCAAAATTTTCAACTCTCTGAAAACACAGTAGTTTGAAATGATTAACTTGAAACCCAACAGTTTATACATTCCCTTTTATTGAATCAATGTTCATAAACTGTCCTGATTAGTCAAATTATTTAGATAAAGATCAGTTAGAATAAAAAGGATTTTAAATAATCAGTATTGTAGTTTATTCAGTTACCAAAACGTATTGAGTTAAACAAAAGATGAGTTAAATGGTAATAAATAAGTGTTTTAAAACGCTAATAAAAGTAAATGTTTCAATGTACTGTATAGGCAAAATAACTGTATTTTCAACAGTTTTAGGATAAGCTGGTTGCCATTTACGCCCCCGCCCTGTGCTGTATAGTACAATAAATTAGTTGACAGAATAATGATCTACCTTAATAAATAATTCGGTAAAACAGTTCAGTATAAATGTATGTAATTGAAAATATACATCTATGAATGACCTTAGTTAAATGATCACTGTATTGTACTAATTGATGGACAGCTGTTTCAGTCCTAATATGGGATTTTTCAATAGTGGGACCCTAAGGTCAGGACCTTAAGGTCACTGAGGAAGAACCCAGAAGTGTATTTACTTAACCTCAACCAGTTCGCGACATAAGACAGCCATTTTCCATTATCTTTGGTGAGTACGTTACTAAAGGCCAATATCGTCGAATTCCACCGGTCAGGGCTTCTCGGTAGAATTCTGGAGATTTACCCCCAAAGTTAATCTTTGGTGGGCATATGAGAACTATCGGTTTAAGAATTTGTAAAGACTGTTGAATGTTCAGTCCACTGCTTTCACATTTTCAGTGGTTATCTGACTTAGATTGGTTAGCGATCTCAGTAACATTTCATAGTCTCTACCCCCATACTAGTGGTTCTGGATATGGCTAAAAGAGGCGAAATTATCTGTCGTTGGAAAACATATTTCTGTAAATTTATAAACATTTTTCCAAAGTTTATTCCTTCCACAACGTATGTGGCTGTGTGTTCTCGAACAGTGAGCAACATGTACCCTAAGGTATTTGAAGCTACCAACAACCTTTTACAAATTATTTATGTGTATTTTAATTAAAGTGGTAGCTAATTACCTGCGATCAACCAGAAAACCGCACATATTTTGTTTTATTCAAATTCACTACTATAACAATAATTAAGTAGTATATTTAATTTTGCAACAATCATTGGGCTCATTCTCAACATTATTACATAAAGTCTGCTCATGATTTTGCGTTGTATCGTTTTCGAGAAATTGTCGTGAGTTTTACCTCAAGTATTGATTCTGACCTATCAATTAAACGTACCTCACCTCGATTATGAGCCAGTTATTTTAATGGTCACATCAAGATCATTTACGACAATACGCGGTTAGCAAAACTGATTGGAAAATCACGAGGTTGTTTAAAATTTGATGTACAATAAACAACCATCGAAGCTACAAATTTTCTATCTTATTTCTGTCAATATTATATAATTATTGCACAAATACACATCCTATAAAACATGATCATAAGTCATATCTACCTTATGAATTCTACAGCTACAAACTGAATCATCCAAGTGAAATAATTGTTTGTATGATGAATGTTGTGGATCGATGAGCTTAAGCTCTTGACTCTAGTAAGCAACAGTTCAACAATAAATCATGCTAACAGTTACCAGTCTATTAGATGGTGGTTGGATGTAGTCGACAGGAAACCCTGAACCCAGGTTTCGTGCTTCTTGGCACTCGTCAGCAAGGTGTACCTGTAATCTTTGAGGGAACTGGTACTCCCTGGCGGATCCGATCCCGTGTCACCCAGCTTCACAGTGAGAGACTAGACACGCATGACATTGGTCACCCAGTGATCAATCAATTGTAGTTACCAGTCTATGTTTCATTTTATCCATGAATATAAATATTTTTATTTCTCATTTTCAATTTTCCAAAAATATGTTTATCTTCACTATTTGATGACACCTCTTACAGAAATTTCAGATAAATTATTAACATCAACATTAAATGCCTATATGTTTTCATTCAGCATAAACGACAAACATCAATAGGAATCATTGTAATGAAATAGATTTCCTTATATAATATTTGTTTTGATTGTAATGATGAGGTATAGTGGAAATGATTTAGAAGGCTGTTAAGTACATTTTTCGTACTTCTATATTTTACCCTGTAACTTAAATGCTTTACCAGTATTCTTTCACTAATATTACAAGTAATAAACAATATATTTCTCCAAATTTCATCAGCCTTTTCATTTTGAATAATACATCAATCTAAACCATAAAGCGTTTACTTTGTACTGAAGAGTTAGTATCCAAAGTTTACATAAATGATATCCTTATCAACAGATTGAGTTCAAATACGGTGAATATATGTGCAAATAAACAATCAATAATAGTAACTATCTACCGTATTTGTCATTTACGGTTATATATTATCTAACTTGACAACATATAAATAATTTGTTTATTTATAGTCATCTCAAAATTTATAGTTTGTTAAGTTTTATATTACAAATACAGAAAACTAACACTAATGAAATACATTTTAGATATTTGATCTTATTCGACTGATAATGTCACTAATAATTGTCGCAGTTAACCTTGGATAGTATAACTTTACAAAAAATATCTATGTTCAAAACTTAAATCTTTCATTCAATGTATAATATGTTCGATACTCATCATTGTCCAATTTCAGTATGATCTGATTGTTAATGATATAGATGAAACATAGATCCTAATCATTCGTATGTTCTGTCGATAGAACCCATTGATAACAAGTTGGATTTAAAAAAGTAGGATACTAATGTTTAGGATGTTTATATTTCATATACCCATCTTGAAAGATAGACGAAGAAATAGAATAGATAATCCATAGAGCGACAGAAGGACAAGCATTGAATAAAATAATAGGTGTACAACACCCAAGAATGCATTAGAAGTGTAAGTGTAAATTGGTAAGGACATTAATATATGAGATATATGTACTGAATATCACAATTTCCAATAAAGAGAATGAAGTCATTATGATGACAAAAACGACTCAATAGTTAGATATTGTCTGATTTGCCTAAGTCTGTCCAAAAATTTGGTTAATTTGTGTAATTATGTAACAATAAGAAAGCTAGCACAACACCATAATACTTTATTTTCTTCCTACTGTTAATTTTATTTTAACTGAATCTTATTCATTTTTATTATCGGCTTCTGTGCATTACGTAACCATTTGAATCTAGCTCTTTATTCTTTTGTTACTATTACTGCTGTAAAAGATTCTTCTACGTAAGACAGAGGTTGCATTATTTTGTTTAATCTCGTAAATTAATTAACATTCTTGCTGTACCATAATGATTTGCGCAGAGCAACTTCCAATTCATCTCATTTATGTAATTCATTTCAAATCATTTTGTAATTATAATTTTTAAATATTATCGATCATAGGCAACTGATATGAACCCAATGAAATAAAATTAATTCTTGTTTTATTCTGCTCAAATCTATATTCTTGTTCTCTTTAAATTTAAAAGAGAGACTGTGTATATAATGGAGAAATAACTAATCTTATTAAGAAACAATGAACTTTTCTGAATCATATTTGCGTTGTTTGTTATTTTCATCTGTGTTCAAAGATGACTGGAATGTAATCCAAAATAATTCCAATGATTAAGATCATGAGTCAGTTGAAGCTCAGTGGTCTAGTGGTTAAGTGCTCGCTCGCGAAACCAGTAGGTCCTGGGTTCGAATCTCGGAGAGGGGCGAGGTCGTAGATGCACACTGCTGTGGAGTCTCATAATAGGACGAAACGGCCTTCCAGTGCTTCCAGGTTTTCCATGCTGTTCTAGCTTCAACTGACTCATGATCTTAACCATTGAAATTACTACAATCTCCACAAAACCCCTTCTGATAGTAATCCAAAGTGTTGTCTATTTGCTACACCTTCAAAATTACACCAAACTGTAATACTTATGGTATTTAAAAAGTTTTAATTTCTGTAGTAAATAATAATCATTTAAGATTGTAGTTAAAAATCCAAAAGTTTGTTGTTATGAGATGATTGGTTTGAAGTTATTCTGAGTTTGTGATTATTACTATATAACTTCTGAGAATGTAAGTGATTCACTGTCTTAATGGTAACTTCTGGAACTACGATACTGAATGACAAGGGTTTGAATAATATGAGTATGATTATTTTCATCAATATAGGTGGTTTGTGGATACAAACTCTTGAAGAATCATATATTGGAAAGAACAGCTGTTCTATGCTTCTTGATTTTTACCGAGGGTCTAGATGAGATTAACACGTGATTTATGTTAAAAAAAGTTCTATAATCTCCACAAATCCCCTATACTGATGAAAATAGTCATACTCATGTTATTCAAACCATTTTCAGTCAGTATAATAGTTCCAGAAGTTACCATTAAGACATTCAACTAGTGACTGACGTCTTATAGACGTGAGTAATTTACATTGGCCAACTAATTAATTGTAATTTATACCATGTTGTCAATTACTCAGTAGATTCGTACTTCGGTCCCTTCTTGACTTCAGGTGTTCCTTGAGAATAAGTGGAGATCACCAAGGAAACAAAACTCTTGTAGGTAGTCTACTACCTCCTAACACTGATTCATCGTTTAAAGTAATTTACAAATAATGGTCAACTAATCAGGTTTCCTTAATTGACTTGTTATATTATTGCTAAACTTTTGTAAAATGTATTCATCATATTTAACATCAGAATATAATAACCAAATTATTCAAAGTACTTTACATAATATTTTTGTTTACCTTGCAGAATCATGAATAACTACATGTTTTGGAATGTTCTAGATACGTATACATGGCATTTATCTTATGAATATTACATGCTACATTTATCATACAATTATGAAACTGAACATGTTATGGATCTAGAATGTTTCTTTGTAACACATGAACTATTTGATACTGTATTAGGAGCAATTTATGCTGAAAAACATATGCATAATGAAACAGAAAACGAGGTAGACATAATATTTTCATTTAAGCATATTGAAATCACTATTCATTATTAGTAGTATTAGTAATGTGGTGTGTGATACATATATGTAGACATAAGTAGTATATGATGTTAATCAAGAACAGAATGTCTGGCAGCAGACAGACAAGAAGATCGAACAGTAAAGAATGAAGACAGACTTCAATTTGTATGAAAATGCAAGAACGAAGGAAGTCTGAGTGATTTTGAGACAATTGATGGACATTTTGCAAATTGAGCATTTACTATATATGATTGTTAGATTTTACTAACTAGTTCTGTAATTTGTTGTTAATTACATTCGTGTGTGTTCTGTTCACTACAGTAATGGTAGCATATTTTAGTGAAATTGTTCATGTTTATAAATTCACAGATCACTCTGATACTTCATTCAGATTACTGAAAAATTCTAAGTTGCTTCAATATTCAATATTTTTCTATAAAGCGAAATAACTGAACCCCCATATTTACAAAATGAACAATCGTTGGGTGAAACTACATTTAGAATATTTATATCTTGCAATATATTGAATCGCCAAATAGAAACTAACCTGTTATGTTATTCGCTTCTTATCGTTATCAAGAATTATTTGTGAAAATACAATAAAATTCTTTAAGAATAGAAATTTAAAAAATAAATACTCTTTTAATTAATTTAAATAATCTGGTTGATGCCATTTGAAATAATCTACCTTCCCCCTTAATGTTTCAGTAGTATTTAGATGACTATCTTTTTATTTTAACACATAGATATTGGTACAAGGAAGCACCAAATACATACACGCTACACAAATCTCATTTGATTTGTGTGAGGGCTGTGATACTGCCCGGGTGCCCGAACCGAACCACGTGGTTTTCTTAGGGGGCCACACCCGGAACCTTTGACCTGAATGTCGAATCCACAAGGCAGTGGAGCATCGTAAAGAGATGTAGTCCCATGGTAGATGGTGACCAACGATTGTTTCGTACACCATTTGCTCTCTCAGGATACTGCAGCCCATGTGTACCGTTGGTTTGGGATCCGCTTAAAACGCCGGACATTCGCTTTTCGTCCTTGGATTTTCGTAAACAACAGTAATGCCATGGGAATGCAGTGAGTAGGACTTTCCTGGCATAGGCTATATACGCGTTGCCATGTGAGAGCATTTCCAGAGGGAGAGAGGACTCTCCCCACTCTTGGCCATACCAGGGCATTTGGTATATTATTAATAACCCATAAACAATGGTCATTATTTTCAAATGAATGAAGTTATCTAATAACGTTTTAGTGAATAGTATAACTCACATCGATGTACAAAAGTGTTTTTTATTTATTTATTTATTTGTTTTCAGGTTAAACAAATGACAACATATTTAAAAACTAGTTTAAAAAATCATTTAAAACAAATTCAATGGATGGATGAACAGACTAGAATAGATGTGAATGAAAGAGTAAGCAAGTTATTCGTTTTGATGTTAACCACTCACCCACCCACCCACCCCACATTATATTTAATAAAATGAGGGGGGTTTTTTTTGAAGTATCAAATAAATATATACCATATTGTCATTAAAAGATTTAAACAATAAAATAGTTAAATTATGTTAATAATTACAGAAGTTTTGTGAAGATTATTAAAATTTATTATTTACACCATGAATTGATATCAGTAAAACAACCCCTGAGAAAGGTAAAAAAAATGCTGTCCCAGTATAGGACTTCTGAGTAGTACACATAAACAACCTCAACGAGAATCGAACCCCGAAACGTTCAATAGGGTTACAGATGTATCCTATACAAAAATGAAATAGCTATCCAATGCTTCTCGGTTTTCAAAAGTTGTTAAATTAGGCTCAAACAGAAATATAATCCATAAAATTAATATATATATATATATATATATATATATATATATATATATATATATATATCAAAATATAAGTGGATCTCTATTTTTATACACATTAGTCAACTATACCTTGGTGTTATCAAATATACGACAATCGATCATGATTATTATTGAACTTCAAGAGTTTACCATTTTGTTCAAAACTTATTTCTTATTGGGGATGAGATAATTTTTTTTCTCGAGAAATCATGATCAAAACATTTGGTTAAAAAATTTAAAAAAAACTACTTCAGTTTGTGCATCAAGAGAAAGGAATTGTAAACGTACATATTTGTCATTGAATAATTACTTTATAACTGTAAAGTGAAGTTCAGATATCGAAAGCAATTCATTAGAATAGAACAAAGTATTATTAATAACTATAATAAGAGAAAAAAAAATCATTCTGGATGATAAAACAAATTAGATTTAAACAAAAAAAACATAAACAAGGAGAATGAAATGAGAAATTTTTACATGAATATAGTTTCTCATAATTCATTGTGAAAGAATAACGAATTGATTCATTGACACACACACACACACATGTTTGAAAACAATGGTCATATTAGGCTTATTACATCAGAAAGTATATCAAACAATAGCGCAGTTGTATTATCATATATCCTAATATAGATTAAGTGTCAGTCAATAGCATTGATAACAAAAGTATAAGGTTCATATATTAATGAAAATGTTGGGCAATCATCTAAGATGAACTAATAAGAAGAGCTGAATATGAAATGGGTTCCTTTCTAATGAACTATTCACTTAACAGCGTAATAATATTTAAGCGATTGGAAAAGTCATTGTTAACATACAGCATTCAGTGTTTAATTATTTCACAAAGAGAAGTTTTTACTAGAACTGTAGTGAACAAGGACAATTGAATGTATTTGACAACAAAATACGGAACTAGTTAGGAAAATCTAACAATCATATATAGTAAATCCTCGATTTGCAAATTGTTCATCAACTGTCTCAAAATCACTCAGACTTCCTTTCTTCTTGTATTTTCACACAAATCGCATTCTGTCTTCATTCTTTACTGTTCGATCTTCTTGTCTGTCTGCTGCCAGACATTCTGTTCTTGACTAACGTCATATACTACTTATGTCTACATAAGTGGCACACACCACAGAACTACTAATAATTTGCTCACAAAAACATACGTTTTGAAAAGGGTAACTGAACAAAACATCGTTCATAAATTTAATACAATGAAATATTCAAACAGACACACAAGCAGTCATGTATACGTAAAACATGTACATGCATAAAAGTTGTTGAGTAGTCAGGCACACAAATATTGCGGGTAAGCGTTCACGTGTGAGACTGAAGGTTCTTGGTTTAATTTCCAGACACAGGGTGATGGATGCAAACCGATGAGGAGACCCATTAGGACGAAACAGCCGTTCAGTGTTTTTAGGTTTCCAATAATAGCCTAGTTAAGGTTAGTTCATGATTCAACCTATAAAAGTATTGAATAACTAAAATGCTGAAAAATATTACATATAATGGTTATATCATTGTCCAACTTTTAATCTGTTTACATCAAAAAAGGCTAGTACAAACTGCCCATTTAAATTTATTTACGATATAAAGATAAGTTTAATTTTAGGCAGATGCTCAAAAAGAATAAGATGAGTCTGTTTCAAACCTAAATCATTTCAGATCAAAAGAATACATTTTTATAATACAGTGGATATAACATATTGTGCAAGGAAAATTACAGGAAACACTTTTTCTGAAGTAGATATAGTGTGTGCTACTTATGTAGACACAAGTAGTATAAGATGTTGGCCATGAACAGAATGTCTGGAAGCAGAGAGACAAGAAGATCGAACAGTAAAGAATGAAGACAGACTTCAATTTGTATGAAAATGCAAGAACAAAGGAAGTCTGTGTCATTTGAGACAATTGATGGATATTTTGCGAATTGAGCATTTAATATATGGTTGCTAGATTTTACTAACTAGTTCTGTAATTTGTTTTTAAATACATTCGGTTGTCCCCCAATCGTGTTCGTGTTCACTACAGTAGATTCCATGTGATACATAATTTCCCCCCATTTTTCGTAGTAAATATCAAATTATATGATTACAGACATACGGAGTTCTTATATCTAGTAGGCTGGTTATTTTATATACCGCGTATAACTGAACACTAGAACGCCAAAACCCTTCCAAGTCGCAAGAAGAGAGAAGACTAGTGAAAGAAATATTATTCCAAACAGTGTCAATTATGGTACAAATAGTCAGGTATTTATAGTTTTTAGTAAGAACAAAAATCATCATTACAGTCCTCCAATCCGCATACAGGGGGTTATTAGCCTTATCCAATAGGGAAGCTACACGTAGGAATTCTAGAATATTCTTCCGAAAGGTGATTGGATGGAATATCTTCGTCTCCTTCTAAACCTCTTACAGCTTCCATGAGTTCACCCGTGGTCCGTCGTCACAGGAATAAATTGCGCAACAATAAGTAATAAGATAAATAGAATATGAATGTAAATATAGTTGAGAAATAAATTTTCAACAGGATTTATTAAATGCTGAAAGTAAAAGGTAATTTTCATTTTTATTATCACTATACATAAAATTAAGTCAGAAATTCCTTGCAATTGTCTGTCCTACTTAATCACTATGCAAAAATTGAATTCATTAATGTTTACTTTGATTTAGATTAACAAAATGAAAATTTTATTCAAAGTTCCGGAAATTATGAGAGATGATAAGAAATTAAATTATGCCTATCGAACGGTAAGTTTGTTATTATCGTTTTCTAATTTAAGATTATTTAAAATGTATGAACTAGTTTAGTGCTGATAAGTCTTGCATATTAGAACGCTATACTCGATTCCTAAGCTATTCTTGAAACCTCCAAGCTAGAACTATACAGCGACCTGAACACGAGAGAGAAGGCGCAAAGTACGCGAAAAGTACTTTACTCCAAGGTTCTTTTTAGTGACAGAAAACATAGGGTTTTTATAATATTTTAAATGTTCTTGAGTTGCTCGAAGATTCTGGAATACTACTAAACATAGTAGCAGTATAGCAATCAACCAATCAGAACCTCTACATGTGACGCTTCACATCCTTGATGTTTTCTGGTTAAACTCCAAGTGAACGCTGATTGGATGAAATGCTTCTTAAGGTTTCCTGATCGTTGAGTGTCTTTTGTGAGAACTTTTCTGGATCATCCCAACAGTGCAAAATAAGTTGTGTTGATCTAGAAAAGATTCATAACAAATATAGTCATAAATAAAGGGAATTAAATGAATACTACAGAATATATTAGATAAACGTTTCGCTCTTTTATGAATTAACTGAATTAACTAAAAACAGATACTTTTTGATGGAGTTTTGTTCTCTGAACTGGATGGTTTGGTCGTGGAGCTTTCATCGTTCTTCTGAACGACATCATCATCAGCACAAACTTCAGATAGAAGTGAAGTGTTCAAATTTCTCCATATGCGTTTCACAGCTTGTTCTGTACACCTCAATGTTGATTGGTTCTTATTGATGATGTCGTTCAGAAGAACGATGAAAGCTCCACGACTAAACCATCCAGCTCAGAGGACGAAACTCCATCAAAATCATCCCCCTGAGCTACAAATCTTCCCCACTGTCTTAAAAACAGATACTGTTATTATTCAAGTTCAATGGTCAAAATATACTGTATTGACTATGAGATATTAGAGATCTTTCTATATTTCATTTCAATTTTAATAATTTCAACGCATACTCTTCATATAATGCCTATCTGTACTTTAAACTATCTTCCACACACAAAGTTGTAACAGACTGAAAATTCCTAAATGTTTATGCAAGGTGCATTCGGAAGTCAATCATTCTTACTTTTGACTTAAGTAATTTAGGCACAGTAATTATTGATGATAATATTACTATATAATATAAGCAGGTTAGTCTATTGAAATGCATAAAATAATATTTTAGATGGCTACGTTGATGAATTACTGAATAGCAATCAATGTTGTGTTTGTCTAGTCTTTAGTGCTAATCGAATTCAAGAGATCATTTTTGCAGTGTCGTCACCAGGATAACAGATTCAACATGCATTATCGTTCGACTACATGTAATCTTCAGGATCCATGTTCCATTTTGACTAGCAGGATGAGTCTCCTCAAGACTCCAGACATCACTTGCTTGAGGGATGGGACCTGGGTCAAGGGAAGTTTTCCGTTTATCATCTGGAATCACCTAACAATTTTGATGATGTACAGTTCTTTAAGTTGTACAGTTCAGTTGAAAAGCTGTAAATATCTTCCTGAAGACCATCGTAATCATCTGATTAGAATAGAAGAGAAATTCTTGTTGAGTTATTCCATAAGAAAAATTGTGTTTAGTTAGTTTTGTTCATAGCTCCGTTTTACCCATACCTGTGAACTTCCGTTGACCGTCTAGTTGACCCATAATCATGTCATAAATTAGATCGGTATCTACTAACTGATCAAAATATGGTGGTTTTAGAAATTCTACCGTCTTTTTAGTTACTGTTCAAAACCTTGTTATTTCTCATTGTGGAGCTTTCCATCCGCATTTAAATTATTGAGCTCGGATAGTGGAACGCTAACAGAAATATTAACTTCAAATGCCAAGATTCCATTTGTTTCAAGTTAGCATTATTGAAATGTCTAATTCACATAGTTTACCATTCGGAAAAAACCGAATTCAATAAGTTAACAATCTCTCCATAGTTTGAGTATGAAAAACCAAGAGATATCTCATCATTATATCTTCATATAACCTAACTAGTGATTCATTATTATACAATTTATGGTATTCGCACAGTACTCTGTTGATTCTATATTTCAAACACATATTTTAAGGATTAAGTGTAAGTAGCGATTTTATTATGTATCCTAACTATTATTATAAATATTTCTGAATTTGCCCAAGACCGAACAGAGGAGTAGGGTTGAGCATGGGGCCGGCAACCCCATCCCGTAGAAACAAATCTTGGTTCCCCTCACATGTCAAGGTCTTTGCAATACAGTCAACCACCAGAAGAAAGACAAATGAGCAGAGTAATCAGACTTGTCTGACTGCGGTCTCCACTCGTAACTCATCTGTCATACAACCTCCATGCACCACTTCGCACTGTTATCCGTCGTATGAATTCCGGATGATTTTGACCATCTTCTCATGTATGTGATAGTGTCAAATAAGGTTGCATAAAGTCCTCACTATACGCACTGTCGAATGCTTCTCATAGTCAAGGAAGTTGATGTGTAGTGATGAGTTCCATTCAATTGATTGTTCAACAATGATTCATAGTGTCGTGATTTGGTCTGTTCACGATTGATCTTTACGGTCTCAGGTCTGTTGTTCTGGAGGTTGGACGTCCACTGGATTCTTCATCCGGTTCAGAAACACTGTTGAAAACCTTTCCAGATACTGACATTAGTGTGATGCTCTGGCTTCTGTAGTTCTCACGTTTGCTCAGATCTTTCTTTGGTATCTTGATTTGGTGTCTTTCTTTCCATTTCATTGACACATGATTTTCCTCCTAAATGTTTTTGAATAGAATGTGGAGCATGTTTTCAGTAGCTTCTAATTCTGACTTGAATGCTCCAGTTGGTATGCTGTCAGTGATAATTCTTGCTAATTGAATGCTATATTTGGTTCCTAAGCTATTCTAGTGACCCCTAAGCTAGAACTACACAGCGACTTGAACACGAGAGAAAAGGCGCAAAATATGCGAGAAGCACGTTATCCCAATGTTTCGTTCTAATACATAAAATATAGTGTTTTTATAGTATCCTAGATGTCCTTGGGTTTCCCAAAAATAATGGAATACTACTAAACGTAGTTGCAGTATAGTAATCAGACAATCAGAAACTCTACATGTGACTTTTCTGGCTAAACTTCCAGTGAACGCTGATTGGAGAAAATGCTTTCTAATGTTGCCTGAGTGTTTCTTGGCTTTTGCGAGGTTTTGGATCACCCCAACAGTCAAGTCCTTCTGCTTTCCCACTCTTGATTTGTCTGATGACCACCCTGATTAGTTTGATCATTGGTGGATTGATATCCATAGGAAGGTCCGTGTGTGCTGCTTCGATATCCTGTTCCACCCATCTGTTCCTCTGTTCCTGAATCTCATTGATTGTCGTGCCTTCTTTTTCCTTGACTGGTCTCTTTGGTTTACTGTATTTCTCTACCAGTTTCCTCGGTGTCATATAGTTGTCTCATATTTGCTTCTCTTGTGGTCTTTTCCAATTTCGCTTCTAAGTCTTCCACGTATTTCCGCTTGTCGGCTCTAATGCTACTCTTCACTTGCTTCGTTTCTTCTGTATGTTCAGCCTTGAATTTCTCTGTTCTTGTTCAGCTGTTGTTAATTGCTGTCTCCTTGTTCTTTTTACTTGAATCTTGTATTGCTGTTTCCTCAGCTGTCCAGTGTTTGTCTAGCTTCAGTTTCATCTGGGCCACAACCACGTGGTGATCTGAAACTATGTCAGCTCCTCTCCTGGTTCTCACTTCTTCCATTGACCTTGCGAATTTTTTCTGATGCAAATATTATTTATCTGGTTCTCCGTGATGTGATCCAGAGAGACCCATGTAGCTTTGTGTATGTAGTTGTGTAGGAATATTGTACCACATATAACCATTTTGTTGAATGCACATGAATTTGCAAATCTGTCACCATTCTCGTTCCTTTATCCTAGTCATTCCATCTCGCCGCATGATATCTTAATACCTGGTGTTGTCCATTCCGACTTTGGAGTAAAGTAACATAACAATTATAAGACGATTATTTTTATAGTTCTTTTCAAATTATCCCAATATTTCACTAATTTTTGCATAAATAATTATAGAGAATGTATCCTTTTCTAATTTTTTTAGCTGAGAACTTCATATAATTACTTAAACAATCTATTCTCAGCTATTCAATATATTCGTGGAGTGTATAATCGTTTACTTTCTGGTGTTACGGAAACAAGTGAAGAAAATTGGAGTTCAAGGGATGTTATGGTGTATGATTCACACGTAGCTTTATATTTACAGTTAGATGAAGTGTTTATTCCACCTGGAATGCTTCAGTTACCAATATTTCATCATAATTTACCAGCTGCTTTCAATTTTGGTGGTTTAGGATCTTTGATTGGTACTGCTATTGGTATATTAGTTGGGGAATATGGTTAGTTCTATAAAATTTATTAATGCTATAGCATATAAAATTGTATGATTTCGTGAATGCCCGATTCAGATATATTTACCTCTTATTTGCTTGCCTCACCTGTTATAATAAGTAATTGGCAAGTCGAATAAAGTGCGTATAGCTCATTAGCATTTGAACTAAAACCTTGATCATTTTCATAATCGACTCCTAAAAACGCGTTTTGTTTACTACATCTCACTCATCAATTTGCCTTGAAATACCCTATGAGTACAAGCATATGATATGTTTCGACTCTCTCAAACCATTAAAGAAAGATACTTTTTTTCATCTAGCTAATCTTATCATAAATTTTTCAATTGATTATCAAACTAATACCAATTCATTAGTTTTGAGTCAGTTAACAAAACTTATCAACTTATAGTGTCAAATAAAAATGCTGTTGAGTTAATGCAAAAGATTGATTGATTGACTGATTCATTGATTACTCAATCGGTTCATCCTTGATACTCGATGAGTAAGTATGGGTGTTATAATAAATAAAGAGTTCAGTTATCTAGACTACTGACTCTAGACAGTATATTATCATACTAGATCATACGATACATTAGACCCAAATATTCGACCTAAGATCAAACTATAAATAGACCAAAATTCAGTTTACTGACAGCAAAAAGCAGTCAACAAGTAAACTCAAATTAGGATACAAATAGAATTAATAACAATATAAAATTGTTTGTGTTCAGTGTAACGTAATATTTCTGCCTTTTATTGTCGATCAGTAATGGCTTACTGTCACCAGGCATATAATTAAGAGTAAAAATCTAACAAATTAAGTTCTATTTCATAGTTATTTGATTTAGTAGAAGACTGTAAAAAGTCACAGAGGTACAAAAACCCTTCCAAATACATAGGTTGGGCCTATTAAAGTTAATTCCTACAGCTTTTGTTGTTTTAAAAATGTTATTTTACAAGAGGGATGTATAAGATGACTATATATGTACTTGAATTTGGTGTTCAATGTCGAATAAATATGAAAAAATAGAACTTATTGTTTTCACCTTCCATTCAGCTGTAAAGGTTGATGATAAGCTTCCCTAGTATTATTCTCGTTGTGATAAACACATGTTAAGAAGATGAAAGATGTCAGCTGATATCCGTCTTTTAAACTGACTTTCGTTTGACTAAATAATGGAAATATTCTGTTCGGTTCAATATTCTTTAATATGTCCCTTCTGACTTACGGCTATGATTTTTACCTGGTAATTGACCTTTGAATTATGATTTTAGGACGACCAGGTTTCCAGGTCCTGTTACTATTCGCAGATGTAATCTAACATAAATGTATATAAACTACTCAACCAAGCGATTAATCAACATTCTTTTCATCACAGTTGAATTCGATCAAGGCTTAAAATGTAAATAGACTATTCATTTTCAAAGATGCATAATCTTCTTTCATACCAGTTGTTATTATGATCTGTGCTCCGATGCAGTCTCCATTCCACTACCTTAACTCTTTCTCTACCAAAATGAGCCAATAAAGAAGATAAAAACTGTAGAGAAACTGTACATCCAGAAACAAAATCAAATTACTTATATTTCAGATGTATTCATATATTCCAAAGTTGACCAAGGCAGAAATGTCAGTAGAAGTAACCCTGAGTTGATGAATGGTTTATTAATTCATATTAGCTCACTCATACTACTATGTGATTTACCATTCTGTCTTGAATCTTAAAGCGGCTTATTCGATTTTGCATTTTATTCAAGCTTTTCATCACTCATAGATTAAATCTTATTTAAAAATGTTTTATTAAGACTTTAAACAAGATAAAGACATCATGGAATTTATGAAAGAACTATAGTCATATAGTTTACATCATTGTTTCTGGAAAATACGACAATTAGTACAATGATTATCAATTTTAATAGTTTAATTTTGATTCTATTTTTTTCTCCGACAATTTGAAAAATCCACGGATATAAGGATCAGTTATGCTGAAAGGTGGTGAAATTCAATCAGTTTGGACATCTGAAACTACTCGTAAATATCAAGAACAAAAGAAATGCGTTCAAAATCAAATTTATGATGCATCAAAAAATTATTTTAATTTTTCCGATTTTGTAAGTTAATAATAATTGGATTAATTTTGGTATAGTTTACATTATCTTAAATTTGTATGGGGATATAAGCATTTCTGTTCTTTTTTTTAAAATAGTTTTATTACTTTTTACAATTTACATCAATATACAATTGTTACCGGGATATAGATTAGATTAAAGTATGTTTAATGCAGGTTGACATTAATTGCACGGCCATTTTTTAATTTTTTTTTTCGAGTGAAATTTTTTTCACCCCTTTCGAAAAAATTCTTCATCCCCATCTTCCAAAAAATTTTTTTTCTGTATCGTCCAATCAAATAGCTAGTTTTGAGTTCGTTATAATTGGTCGTTTATTTCTTAAAATTTATATAGATAGTCAGGACATAACGACAGAGCACATTTTCTTGCAATTAAGGATGGTAGTAGGATGTGAAGCGCGGGCTCTGTCGTTTCCTACGTTATCATAGAAACCGATAACCTATTATTGAGCACATTGTATGTCGTAGCGTTCCGATTACTTGAAGCGTTGAAGAGCGTCGTTAGAACTTATGAAAGAGCTACGTACTGCCATTATGCGGTGAGAAATTTTCATTTCCATAGAGATCGGGAGCTGTATATTAAATTCAAGTGATTGGAACGCTACGATATACAATGTGCTCAAAAATAGGTTACTGGTTTCTGTGACTACGTGAGAAACGACAGAGCTCGTGCCTTGTGCCTTACTACTACCCGTAATTGGAAGAGTGTTCTCTCGTGTGGTCCTGACATTTTAGATCAAGTTTGAGAAATAAACGACCAATTATAACGAACTTCAAACTAGCTATTTGATTGGATGGAACAGAATGAAAATTATGGGAAGATGGGGATGAAAAATGTTTTCGAAAGGGGTGAAAAAAAATAAATGAAATGACCGTGCAATTAATGTTAACCCTCAATGCGCGATTGCTTTGGCGCACGCTGATTGGCTGATTCTTATCCAATCAGCTCTAGCTGATGCTTGAAGAATACTTTGAAATCTTCTCATGTAAAAACTATAAATATACTAACGTTTTTCCTATTGTGCTTTTGTTTACTTCCATCTAACCTTGTTATTTGGAATACAATCTCTTTCCTGTTCAATCGTGTCCTGATTTGAGGACTTGTCGAGTGAATTGGTGTCCGTGAATACTAAGCAATAGGAATAGTTGGGTTATAACTGTAAGAGAGAGAATTATAACAACAATTATCAAGTAAATACCCTTCAGAGTTCAATGTTCATAAAATAATAAGAATTAATCAGTTGTTGAGGATTTTGAAAGTGTGTACTTTATGAGCTGGATAGTTTATTCGTGAAGCTGTTATTGTCCTCCTGAACAATATCCTCATTTTGAGCTAAAGATACTCTCCATCATCTCAGAATACTTGAGGCTTCACGTTCTTTAATTCATTTGTAACTGGAAACAAGGTAAAAAGTAGGTTTGTTACTTTTGAAGCTAAACACTTACTTACTTATTTACTCCTGTTACTCCGCCGACCAACATCTGGTTAGCGTTTTTTAGCGAGTTCGTTTTCTACGGGATGGAGTCGCTAACCCCATGCTCAACCTTCCTCCTTTGTCCGAGCTCGGGACCGGCAGTAGCTCTCGGAGGGATTCCAGGCGGAGTTCTCAAGGGCACCACTTTTCTCTTTTTTATTTAAAAGGATCAATTAACAAGTAGTTATTATTTACAGGGAAATGATTAAATTTGTATTAATTCTGGTCATTCTTGAAATCAGGATTAGTGGCTCTGTTACAACGAACATAACATTATCTGGTGCATAAAATTTCAGATAGGTAAACATTTTGGTAGATAAATGATGTCGTATTTCATAAGCTAGCTTATATTTTGAAGCCACTGAGTAAACGTAGGTAGTCCTCATTTTTGCGTTCTAACTGGCTGCTAACAACTTAATGTAATGAAGCTGAGGCGGATGTTTTAAACGGAACTGAAATTACTTAATAAGAGGAAATCAACATAAGATTTGGCATTCAATACAACTAATATTGATTCAGGTTTATATATTGATCTAATCTTTTTAAAGGAAAGCTAAACAAAAGATATAAGTTAACACTTAACTTTGTTCTCAAGTTATTCATATTTCAAATTACTAATCTATTAATAACAATTACTGTTAGCCCCAAATGCTATTGTGTCTTATATTAAGAGTTTATTCAATAAATAAAACACGATCATGAAGAAATTACTAGAACTAGTTGTTAAAATAAAAGTGTACGACGTTTTTATACTTTAATTAGCTTATCTGTTTTACAGGTTATGTCATCAATGGATGATGACATCAAGAAAGTCACACGTGCAGTTATTAATGAAGCATCTGGATTAGATATTGCTAGATCTGTAAGTACCTTTATTCATGATAACTTTTTTTAATAGCAAATACAAATATCAGTCAGTCAGTCAGTAACAACGTAGAACTTCGTACGTACGTACATCAGTTCGAGTTGCCATACCACATTAGCACATCAGTTATCGATACAAATCCCACTGTGGTAGAGGTAGTGAAAGTATAAGTAGAGATACGGGACATTATGGTTTGATGATGTTATTAAAGGAGTATAGTCCAGTGGAATAGATTTGGAAAGACGAAAAAAAGGGACATGAAAATTCAGAAGATTAGAATTTGAAAGAACACAAAGAGTGAATGCATCTGCGCACACCATTGCAAACGATTTTGAGTCATGTCATTCAAGGTTTCTAACCATCGGTTGCTATCGTCTCGCGGATCCCAACCAGGTAGTCTACACCTAACAACATGGCTCAGTCCACTTGTCAGTGACTTCATGGATTTGTGCCATGATTTGGTCTGGCCGCCCCTAGCTTTCTTCCAACCTACACTACCCTACACCATAAAACATCGCACGTCGAAACAGTCGGTGGTTGGGTTCTACATACGTAACACATGTCCCAGCTATCTCAACTGATGAAGTTTCACTACTTCGTTAATTGATTTGCCATCCTTACCTAGTACCCGTATCCTAACAACTTCATCACTTACTCGGTGGTCCCCAGGATATACGAGCAATGTTTCGAAAACATCTATGGTCGAATACTAGTAACCCACGAATATCCTCCACTCTTACCGGCCATGTTTCACTGCCATAAAGTAGGACGGAACGAACTGCTGCGCAGTAAACCCGTCTTTTGGTTGATAGACGGATATCTCGCCTACGCCACAAATGACGCAAGTTGGCAAAAGCTAGTCGAGCCTTCTGTATTCGTGCTGAGATTTCGTCACACACCAGACCACAAGGGCTGATGAGACTTCCGAGATAAGTGAAGTGGTCGACACTCTCAACTACTTCACTCCCTATCACTAGTTCGGGTGTCGATACAACGCAATCCTGAAGCAACATTTTGCATTTCGAGGGAGAAAATCGCATGCCGAACATGCCTGCATTGTTGCTTATAGTGGTCAGCAGACTCTGCATTCTGTCAGCGTCTTCACTAAATAGAACTATGTCATCGGCATATTCTAGGTCAACAAGTGGATCTCCCGGTAGAAGTTCAACTCTTGGAAATTTAGATGAGGAAAGTGTCATTTCTAAAAGCACGTCAACGACAAAGTTAAACAAGAATGGTGAGAGTGGACAGCTCTGACGAACACCACTTGAGGTAATCAGTTCTGATAACAGATATATGATGACAAATATATGGTGAACAAAATAGACCAGAACGTATACAACAACATTTCTCTATGACTTCTCTGAATAAAAGAAACTAATTAATCACTAAGTATTTTATAATAATGTCTAAAAACATTATCAATCTTTTTAACTACGTCATTTCATATTCTTATTACACTACGGAGATTTATCATACAGATTAATTTTGCTTTAAACTCAATAAAGCCAAACAGGTATACCACAGAAATTGACAACCAATAAATTGCAGATCTGAACTTCATTTCATCCACTTTGTCACACAGAGATCTACATTATATTATCAACCTTCATACAAAAATGGTGTATCCCAAAGTTGAGTAACTGAATTTATACACTTTAATTTCTCTTCTCATATACAAAATCAAATTCATATATAGAGTGATTAAAGTGACCTACTGTGTCATTGAATAAAATAGGGAAATTTTATTATCTACGAAATCATCTAGTTAATCTGTACACTCGTATTTATAGTTATGTGATAAATATTTCCAGCCTATAGAAAGGTAGAAAATATCGTATCAAAAGTGTTATATATATATATATATATATATATACAAATATTCTTATTGTACAACTATTCAGTAACTAGATTATGTATATCTATATTCCTCTTATTATAAGCTTCATTTTGACCTATAGACTATTATGCTAAGATTTACTATTCTTAAATAATACTCACTTTATTGATTATAGTCTTAGACGTTCACAGTCACTTTTTGGGTTGAACTTGATTTCCTTTAACAACTTTTTTTATTTTAGTCGAACAGACTTCACAGACTAATTTTATAACATTATAACATTTTACTATAAACTATTTCATGTAAACACTGTCCATAAGTACAATTATACAACTTCAGGAAATGATATCGTGGACAAGAAAGTTCTCTTCGCTGAAACATCTTTAATCTATTTGATAAATCAATGGACTTCTTTCATTTATAATGATTCGAGTTTTCTCTAACGGTAACAGGAAGATTCCAATCCTTACAAATACAATAATACTCATCTCAGTTGCACAAGCCCGTAGCTATCTGAACTCAGTAGACCAGTATATAATGAACTGGGTGTTTGAATCTAAAGGCACCGAATTCAAGCGTTAGTATGAGGATCAACACTAAGCTGCAAGTATATCCAACTAATGAGAAAGTGCTCATCTTGCATTTCACTGCTAATCTTTAACAAAACTGCTTGAAAATGCTTGTGACTTAGTGTTAATATTGAAGGAAGATACTCATGATACATGTTTGCTAAAAGAGGCTGACCAATTGTGGTCCTTGATATAAACAACGGGACCCATAAAGACACCTATTTTTGAATTTTGAATGTTTTTTCCAGTTTCACACTGAAGCTATCTTACATTTTTTCGGAGTTTGAAGACTCCATTTTCTAACTAGCTTTAAACCCTAATTCCGAGGTGATTGTAAATATATTTGTACGCACGTTCTACTTACTTACATCAACCTTCTACAGTATCAATAGAATAAATATTCATTGGAAGATTCGTCTTTTGTAGTAGTTAGGGTTGGAAGAAAAATAAAGTTTGTTATATCCATGTATCAAAGTGAAGCGAGTTATTGTCAATATCTTCAGATATGAATCAGAAACAGATTTTTTAAAAAAATAGGGCTAGATAGTCATGTTACTGTTCAAATTTATCTGTGATTTATTGAATACTAAATTGGAACTTCAATTAGCACTATCTTCCCTTGATATTTTGCCTATTTTTTTCGCAATAGGCATTCGAAGATTGGATTAATGATTCCCCTGGTGAAAAATATTTACGACATTTACCTGGTGTTGCATTTAATTCCAAACAGTTATTCTACTTGATATATGCACAAGTAAGTAATCATAAAAAATTTAAATTTATATGATTGATTCAATTCTTCCACATATAACTGGAAACAACGCTATTCACCAAAGAAACATGTAAACATTCATATAATAATGTTGAATTAACGTTATTATTAGTGGTACATGTTACATTTTGTTAGTCATAAGTCATTGTAGTAGCCCGTTGTTCTGTCGCCGTTTAGATCGTATGAATGTTTGCTATCGCCTATCTTCGTATATTATCATTGACTTAAATCGCGTTAGTCAATAACGGATATAAATAAGTCAAGTAACGAGAATGGAACTTTGGATACATATATTTGTAGAATCGTTGATCAAACAAACGAACGGGGAAACGATGCAAAGAAAAGAAAGCGAAGCAAAAATGACGCTTGGTGGAGATGGCTGGTAAGCCAACACCCCCTTAACAAAGAGTTAATCAATATTTATGAGCCCACAAAAATAAATTACAGACATGTGATGAACAGTGGGATAAGAAGTGAACACACGCCCACGCGCTCATATAAAGACAGTCAAGATTGATGAGGTCAGAATGTGACTCAAGTAGAATGAATAGAATGGGCTGTCCGGAAGTTAGAATAAGGTATTTGGGCTTAACATAATGACAGACACTACATCATCAGTCAAGAAGTTCCCAAAGAGTAATCAGTTATATGACTGCGGAATATCGTATCAAAACCATTCAGTCAGTAATAACACGGGACCTGATACAAGTTTTGATCAGTTAAAGTTGACACATCATGATAATGAAAGGAAATTTATAAAGTCAAGATTAAATATGTTGAAAGAACAGAAATGTCAATGATGATGATGACTATTACTGACTTATTCAACTAATATATAAGAGATCTATGGAATATTTATTCAAACCTGTGATAATAAAGTATGCCAAACTGAAATAAAGCCAGTTCCTATTTTCACTGCCCAGTACTTCTATACTATGACAATACACTTTCACAATATTCTTGTATAAGTTTTCTCTTGGTTAACATGACATGAATGATAAATTTTTAATAATTTTGTTATGTGATTTATGGAGATGATTGAATTTCCATAGTTTATATCACGGACTGGTCTTAGTCTGACAAACATTAAAAAACCGGAAAGCTCTGGACAGCTTCTTCATTCTAGCATGGGATTTCTCATTGGAATGGATTCACAAATCAAGATGTGGTTGAACCTAGAAGCGTTCAACCTCCAGACCACTGACCCTGCATCAAATGTCATACACACCTAATCTTAATCAATTTGCAATATTGTGAGACCGTCTCTTAACCCTATTAATATCGTGGATGCCCATTGTTGAGGGGTCCTATACTAAAACATGGGAGCTGCTCACTGTTGATCTAACTGAAAACAACCCAGAATTCAATCTATGAAGATTATATGGTAGCTTAGGAACTATAAAATATTTATTATTATTATTATCAAAAGTTTATGATGAAATATTTGAATAATATTCAACACATTTTTTTGTCTTCCCAGACATTTTGTCATGATATGGATTTATGGGATGAATATTATCAAATGATTGTAAGAACACCTCAACCACCTTATGAAGTTTTGTAAGTAGTGTACATTTTAAAACAATCAAAAGTATCAATTTTATGAAAGTTAGACGTAAGAGTGGGGAGGGGACTGCTGTAGTGTTTTCATGTAATCATAAATTGAATTATTATCAGTTCGAATATCTTAACAACTGATTAGTAGATCTTTCTTGAAAATAGAAATGGTTCATTTCCGATGTAAGTTCAATTTTGAAAAATAGTCCGTTTGGGTGATAAGTGGTCACATTAAAGTTACTCGACTTAAAATGAGTCCCAATGAAAACCGATATATTTGGAAGTTGTGGTTCGTGGAACTGTGTAACCACCTAATAAATTACAACTTTATATTTTAAGCGACGATTTATAGGTACGACGTATATCGAGAACTGGAAATACAGGTTTGGAGATCTTTCCAGCCGACAAATAACTAACAGAAAGAAGTGTACATACTTAAGTTTACAAACCAACCTCAGCTTTCTCTCTGATGGCCAGTACTCCAAGTCAAAGTAGACGGTGACTGGATATGCACGTCATATATGTAGTTATTTTAGTCGATGAAAGTGCACAACTGCATACTATGGAAACAGTTCAACATAAAAATTGATATTAAGCATATTAAGTCATTAACATTAGCCATTTGCATAATCGCTCGACTGATTAGTTACCGTCAGTTATAAGTTTGATTATGTTCACAGTCGAAGTTAATTGGAAAGTATATTTAAATGATAAACGTAAATACATTCAAGAGAACTTGGAACTGAAATTCTGTTGAAAAAAAGGCAATCAATTTTCTTAAACATTAGATTTCAATAAAAAAATATAGTAGGAATTCTTACTTACTTACTTACTTACGCCTGTTACTCCTCGTGAAGGAGCATAGGCCGCTCACCAGCATTCGCCATCCAACCCTGTCCTGGTCAATCCTTTCCAGCTCTTTCCAGTTCTTATTCATCCTTTTCATAGTAGGAATTCATTTATCAGTAAATATATTGTACTTTAATAATCCATTTATTATTGATGTACAACTAAACGTTAAGACAAAAACTATTACCAAATGCTATAATTTTGTAATAATGAAATTTCATAGAAGTGGAAATCAGAAACAATGATATATTTTGCAATATAAGATTCAAGTAACATAAACATTTTGAAATAGAATTTCATGATCAGTTTTAATGTAAAATCAGTAAAACGGAATGAAAATCTATCAGAGTTAACTAGAGATGTATGAAACACAATCACAGAATTCGAAAGATAAAAAACCAGACAATTCAGCTCTACTTTTTCTATTGTTTAAATGTATAAGGAAAACTTAGTGCGCGGAGATGTGTTTGTTCAACTTACATCTCTTTTTGTAGATCCAGTAGTTTTGCTTGTCAAACACTTTTCAGTTACCACTACACAAATTTTATGTTTAGTGTAATAAGAACTCATGCTATGTAACATGTGATCAGAAAGTGTAGAACATTTTCATTGATTTTCTCCGAAGAAATTCGCAAATGGATCACTGGTTTATTGAGAGATATGACTGAACTGTCACAACACCGATATATCATTGAGTATTGTGTAAAACCAGTATACTCAAGAAGGTAACTGAAATTATTATGAAAACTAGTATAATTCTACTTAATATGGTAAAATGGTTTAGTGAAAGATCGTCAGTGAGCAAATGATTTTACAGGCGAGGTTGTATTAATAAGTATTACGGAATAAGGATTCCGTATGACTTCAATCAAAATAATGAGACTTGATTACATTTGAAATACGACCATTAAATTCAGGATAGTAAATGCTGCGAACTCCCATATCGTTTAGAATTTATTCCATAAGATATATCCAAAGTAATTTGCGGGTTATGTTTACGTGTTACTGATTAACAATTCTTTATTATTGACTGTGTGTAGTTTGACAGTAAAACGTTGCTCGACCCCACCTCAAGTTATTTGACATTTATCAATATATTTAATAAACATTAAATTAAATAACATAAACAATCATCTAATGTTTGCCTTTCTCTAATTAATTTTCCTGATATGATAGAGTCAATCATATAATGAATGAACTACCCGATTTCTCTGATACTTTTAATTGTCCAGTTGGAACACTGATGAATCCTGAAAAGCGTTGTCGTGCCGCACTCTAGTGGTATTTATCGATGAATCTATTTTCACATAAAACAATTATTGTTCTATTTTTAATTCATACACACAAGGTTTTATGTTATAGTATTAATTCAAACTGAAAACGATTTGTATATCTACACATGATCCAAATGAAATGGTGATTCAATCTGATTACTTTAAACTCGATTCACCAGAAATCGTTTACATAAACTTGTGTCAATGAAATTTCTATCTCCTTGTAATTTATAAACATTCGTACTTTCTTTTTAATATTATCTTTTGAATTAACAAGAAGGGGGGGCTCTATAAAATGTTTAGGTACTGTATGAAATAGAAAACTATTTTAGTGGTCCGTGTATATTGAACTCTAATCTAATCGTGTGATTATCATTATCGTCTTACACATGTTGCCAATCCTCGCATATAATTATCGACTTAACTCGTCTTGGTGAATAACGGAATTAAGTAAGTCAAATACGAGAATGAAGTTTTGAATAAGTATACTTTGTACAATCGTTGATCAGAACAGACAATTAGAGGATGGGGTGAAAAAAGTGAAGAGAAACGGATTGGAGAAAGAATGTGAACCAAATCACTTTAATTAAACGTTACTCAGTATTTATAGTCAGACAAAAATAAGTTACAGACATGTGAGAGTAAGATAAGAAATGCACACACACGCTCACATAAATGTCAAGTTGACAGGCGAATAGTTAGTAAGGTCAAAATGTGACTCAAGAAAGATGAATAAATTGGCCTGTCCGGAAGCCAGAATAAGCTGTGTAGGCTTGACACAGCAACCGACACTACACTCTCACAAAATTGTGTCATAAAGTGAAATTAATTGGAGAAATGATTGAAACCTATAGGACCATCGGATAATTGTTTTGTTCATTTTAGACACCTCAGTGCCATATATCTACGACTCCACACAGGACTGAAGAACGGATCTTGAGATCACATAATATGCATCAAACATCTAAACTGATGAGTCGGAATTGAATGTACCATAAAAATGGCCTACTTATAAGAATTAGACGAGTAACAATACATTTCGTGAAATACAGTGAATTAATTGTGCACGCAACCGTGTACTAGAAACTGAAGAAATTCAGTTTATCGTTAAACGAGAACATCCCAGATCAAATTCGAATACATAAATCAAAAAGTTTAAAGACCGCACACGGGAAAGTAGTCATGATATAAATTTAGTCACTATATTGCCATTTAGCAGACCCACCGGTTGTTGAGTCCACTTCAAGTCAAATAACACTGATGACCTTCGTTTTATGCGTTATGCTCAATAAGTATACTGACGCTGATTAGCCCACAGAAATTATTTCTGCCCTCAACCTGCTTAATCATAAAACTAAGAAAACCAGCCGACTTTCTTCGATTATTGTTTTGTTACGACTAGAAAAGTCGTAATAATAAACATCGACTACAGGATCACAAACTCACCATAAATAGAAAATGATTAGGTCGTTTCGAGAAGAAATCTAAGTAACAAGCACATAATTAAGTGTAATTTGCAGCTAATAAAACATACATCGATAGTTAGTGAGTTGTTTTAAAGCCTACAATTAAGGGAATATAAAAATATGGAAAACCAAATATTTGAAAAACGTATGAACCATCGTAGAACAATTCCCAAAATCTCACACTTAAATTATCCGTCCATATTCAAAAAATCATAATGTCAAAATTGTGTGAAAGTATTGAGAGGTAACTTGCAAGATAAAAATAAATATGACATATTCAAATAGTATTCATTTTCAGGGAATAGCAAACAAACTTCGGGGTTTGATTTTATCTCCTAACTGAAAAGGCCTCTAAGAAGCAGAGTGAAGAACAGTCATATTGCCGAAGGATTATTGTTAAGGCACACTCGACATCTTGTTTATGAGTAAGACTAAGTAGATTATGAATGTGTATAATATTGATATTATATGGTTCATTCAGACAAATACATTGCTGGGCATACTGTGCAGTTTACTTTCATCAAAGCATCTTCAAGTATTGAAAAAAATACCACTTCATAGTTTTTAATTAATTACCACCTTTCCAACTTTTTATTTTATTTGAACACATAGATGTTAGTACAAGGAGGTCAGTCAGTCACTAACAACGTAGAACTTCGTACATACGTACATCAATTCAAGTTGCCATACCACATTAGCACAGAGATGTAGTTGTCGATTCAAATCCCATAGTGGTAGAGGTGGTAAGAGTATAAGCAGAAATCGGAAAGATTAAGGTTTGAAGATGTTATTCAAGGAGTATAGTCCAGTGGAATAGATTTGGAAAGACGAAAAAAAGGGACATGAAGAATTCAGAAGATTAGAATTTGGAAGAACACAAAGAGTGGATGCATCTGCGCACACCATTGCAAACGATTTTGAGTCATGTCATTCAAGGTTTCTAACCATCGGTTGCTATCGTCTCGCGGATCCCAACCAGGTAGTCTACACCTAACAACATGGCTCAGTCCACTTGTCAGTGACTTCATGGATTTGTGCCATGATTTGGTCTGGCCGCCCCTAGCTTTCTTCCAACCTACACTACCCTACACCATAAAACATCGCACGTCGAAACAGTCGGTGGTTGGGTTCTACATACGTAACACATGTCCCAGCTATCTCAACTGATGAAGTTTCACTACTTCGTTAATTGATTTGCCATCCCTACCTAGTACCCGTATCCTAACAACTTCATCACTTACTCGGTGGTCCCCAGGATATACGAGCAATGTTTCGAAAACATCTATGGTCGAATACTAGTAACCCACGAATATCCTCCACTCTTACCGGCCATGTTTCACTGCCATAAAGTAGGACAGAACGAACTGCTGCGCAGTAAACCCGTCTTTTGATTGATAGACGGAAATCTCGCCTACGCCACAAATGACGCAAGTTGGCAAAAGCTAGTCGAGCCTTCTGTATTCGTGCTGAGATTTCGTCACACACCAGACCACAAGGGCTGATGAGACTTCCGAGATAAGTGAAGTGGTCGACACTCTCAACTACTTCACTCCCTATCACTAGTTCGGGTGTCGATACAACGCAATCCTGAAGCAACATTTTGCATTTCGAGGGAGAAAATCGCATGCCGAACATGTTTGCATTGTTGCTTATAGTGGTCATCAGACTCTGCATTCTGTCAGCGTCTTCACCAAATAGAACTATGTCATCGGCATATTCTAGGTCAAAATGTGAATCTCCCGGTAGAAGTTCAACCCCTAGAAAGTCAGATGTGGAAAGTGTCATTTCTAAAAGGACATCAACGACAAAGTTGAAAAAGAATGGTGAGAGTGGACAGCTCTGACGAACACCACTTGAGGTAATCAGTTCTGATGGCAGTTTGCCATAAGCTTTCACTCGACCATTTGTGTTCGAGTAGAGAGTCTTTACACGGTTAATGTATTTCTTTGGTACTCCTTTCAGTGACAAACACTGCCATAGAACCTCACGATCAACAGTCAAATGCCGCCTTAAGGTCGAGAAATACTAACATTGTGGGGCGTCTGAATGTGTGTCTATGTTCTAGGACCTGACGTAGTGTGAATATCTGGTCTATACAACCACGTCCAGGTCGAAAACCAGCCTGGTTTTCTCTCATCTGCTCTTCATGAGCTTTAGTTAGGTGCCGAAGTATTATTGAAGCTAATATTTTAGACACTATATTAGTCAAACTGATCCCTTTGTGATTGTCACAAGAAGACTTTTGTCCTTTCTTATTGACTGGCACAATCAATGATTGAGGTCAGTCAGATGGGATTACGTCCAGTTCCTGAATTCAACCTATGATCTCAGTTAATCTCACTGCTAATACTGCACCACCATCCTTAAACATTTCAGGAGTGAACCTGTCAGGACCTGGTGCTCTCCCTCGCTTCAGATTTCCTATAGCTTTTTCAACTTCGTCAAGAGTCGGAGGACCTACATTAACTTGCCATTCGGGTCGACTGGAGATCGTGGGAAACCGAAGTGTGGCTGAAGGCCAGTTGAACTGATCCCTAAAGTGTTCTGCCCATCGATCCAATCTCCTGGATTGAGAGGGAATAATATATCCATCTTTCTCTGAGATTGTTTCGCTAACAGTTGGGTTCCTAATACCGGTTTCCTTGATAAGTGGTACAAGGAGGCACCAAATACATATACGCCACACAAATCTCATTTGATTTGTGTGAGGGCTATGATACTGCCCGGGTGCCCAAACCGAAACAGATGATTTTCTTAAGGGGCCACACCCCGAGCCTTCGACCTGAAGATCTGATCCACAAAGCAGTGGAGCATCGTAAGGAGATGCAGTCCCATGGTAGGTGGTGACCGATGATTGGTTCATACACCATTTGTTCCCTCAGGATACTGGAGCCCATGGACACCATTGGTTTGGAATCAGGGTTTTCCAACTTCCCTAAGTAGATCCTCCACATCGACCAACCCCGTATAAGCGCCGGATATTCGCTTACATACTCTCATTTTCGTGAACAACACCCCCGCCACGAGGTAATGAGTAGGAGTTCCCTGGCAGAGACTATATAAGCGTGGCCATGTGAGAACATTTTACAATAGAACACTCGTTTCGCAAATAAAAATTGACTATCTATTATTGGTTTCCGAGTATCCTGGTAACAAATGTCAAGTTGTGCAATCAGCCTCCCCATGTAAACATCACGATTTCCCTACCTACATCTTTACTAAACTGAGTTTAGTGTATTCAGCAAGACTACTGCTTATTATTGCTTTCAGAGTTTACGAATGGACTATGAACTTTACAACATTGAAGTCGGTTAGCACTTCAATTGTCATATATTAGCTGATATAATACCAAGGAGTATGTTAAGTTGATGAAAACGCGCAACTCAAGTGAACTCGAATAATTGAATTGAACACTAAGGCGGATGATTTGAAGGCGGAAATTCCTGTTTTCAGCTTATATATCATGAATCAAACTGTCCGCAACCCACTTGAATGTGAAGTGGTATCCTCGATAACAGGTGTAATGGTTAGTTAATTTCTAATCATATAACTGTCTAGCATTACGCTTTTTGCTTGACAGTAAACGAATTATATTTTACCAGTATTTAGAACATAATTTTTATCATCAATTACCAAGGAATGCTTATGTGATAAGTCTTTAGATTTGAGAAGAGCCACTAACTCAGTTTAAAATACCTAGTGTACAGATGCGATCAGTCAGCTGCAACGTAGGACCAGGCACGTATATGCAAGTTGCCATACCGCATTAGCACAACAAGATGAACACCGGATTCATAGGAGTAGTTAATTCAGTGGTGGTAATATATAGAAGAAAGATTGTGTATAAGGAGATAGTAAAGGAAGAAAGAATTAGTTCCTAGACAGATATGAAGCGATTTTAATCTCTTAATTTAAGGAAGACAGAGAGTGTATACACCGACGCCATTGTGATCGATTCTGAGCCATGTCGCCAAGAGTCTCCAACCATTGGTTACGATAGTCACGCGGACCCCAACCAGGCAGTCTGAATCTCCCAACATGGCTCAGACCAGAAGTTAGTGACTTCAAGCACTGATGCCACGTTTTGGTTTGGCCGCCCCTAACTTTCTTCCAATTATCCCCTGCACTAGTCAGCATTGCGCGTCGTGGTAATCGGTGTTCAGGCATACGCAACACGTGGCCCAACCATCTCAGTCGATGAAGATTCATAACCTCATCAACTGATTTACCATCATTCCCTAATACCCTGCGTCTAACCTCACTATATATTCTTCGTTCATATAATTGCGTTTGAATATGATGGGAATTTTTCATCGATTAATATAAAACTGTTATGCTGCTCCATTAATGTTTATTGGATAATATCCAGTGACCAAATAGTTAACATAATACAACACTGATTAGTCAAAGGATTTACAATTAATTAGCGTTTACCATTCAGGCGTAGAATCGAAATCCTGATGAGCACCTGTTTGTATATTTAAGTTGATTCATGATACCTTAGTATTTTCACAATTAAAAACCCATATTCTAGTAACTGACTATTCTGGAATCTTTTGTCATCCATAAATTACAGTTGATCGACTAAATACATTACCCAGATTTATATTGCAGATGTCCCCATAATGTACCTACTTAGATTTATTATTCGTCGTGTTACGTTTATAATCACAAAGGGGGGTAAGCATGGAGAAAAAACAATGTAACGTATTTTATATTATATGCATAACACCTGAATCACTAAACTCATTGATTTTGGGTGCGGGAGGAAGTCAAAACACCACCCCTGAAGTTACTACAAGAGTCAAATGGTTAACCATCATAAAGAACATAGGACATATGTATATTAGTCCAATCTACTGTTATCTCGTATAGTTAGACAAACTATATTGTTTAACTTCTCATTACCTATTAAAGAACCATCTACCTATCACTGTTTATGTAGCATTAGGATGGTTTACAAGCACGTAGTTATGGTGTTGTAGGTTCAGCATTTGAGGGGTAATTGTAACTTGACAAGAAATATAACAACGAACAAGAAGTCAATGTAAAAATACCCCTCCTAGTTATTATGTCATATATGTATTGAGTGTTATACAAACAGATAAGTGATAAATATTACAGACTGACGAAAACGAAAAAGAAGCATCACTATAAACGCTTATGTCTGTAAACAAGTAAATCACATGAGAAAAAACAATGTAAATCAGTTTTGGGAACAATATTTACTTTCTAAATAATAAAACAGACGGATGAAGTGCAATAACTTTAGCTAAGAATGTGTATATTCACCACTATCAAAAATAAGAACCCAAACAATTACGCATGGCGAATTTGAAAATCAATACACCGCTCCTTAACTATTCTGCTTATCCTCATCTTCTTTTTCATCTTTTTTTGAGCTTCTCTGTGACTGGGACTTAGTTAGAGCATTTATAGCCTTGCGAACATCTTCGTTCTGAGTATCCACACCAGGCAAACTTTGTAAAACCGATTCCAAAAATTCAGCATCGTACATAACGTCCAAGTCAGCAGATGCAGGGACAGTTGACGAGTTGAAAGCTGATGTTGCAGCTGCCAGTGTACCGGAATTAGAAGATAATTTCGGAGTTTCAGTAACTTTAGTTGGAGTCTGGTCTATATCCATAGCCACACCAGAGGGCTCAACAATAGTCTGTTAAAAGTGGAAAATTATAGAGCAATGATGAAAATTCAAAGGAATACAACCACACTAAAATAAACTAGATTGTAAACAAAAACATCCACTGACTGCTTATTTAAGCCTTTCTGATTCAGTCAGTCAGTCAGTAACAACGTGGAACTTCGTACGTGCGTACATCAGTTCGAGTTGCCATACCACATTAGCACAGAGATTCAGTTATCGATTCGAATCCCATAGTGGAAGAGGTACTGAAAGTATAAGTAGAGATACGGGACATTAAGGTTTGATGATGTTATTCAAGGAGTATAGTCCAGTGGAATAGATTTGGAAAGAAAATAAAGGACATGAAGAATTCAGAAGATTAGAGTTTGAGAGAACACAGAGAGTGGATGCACCTGCGCCATTGCAAACGATTTTGAGCCATGTCATTCAAGGTTTCTAACCATCGGTTGCTATCATCTCGCGGTTCTCAACCATGTAGTCTACACCTACCAATATGACTCAGTCCACTTGTCAGTGACTTCATGGATTTGTGCCATGATTTGGTCTGGCCGCCCCTAGCTTTCTTCCAACCTACACTACCCTACACCATAAAACATCGCACGTCGAAACAGTCGGTGGTTGGGTTCTACATACGTAACACATGTCCCAGCTATCTCAACTGATGAAGTTTCACTACTTCGTTAATTGATTTGCCATCCCTACCTAGTACCTGTATCCTAACAACTTCATCACTTACTCGGTGGTCCCAGGATATACGAGTAATTTTTCGAAGACATCTATGGTCGAATACTAGTAACCCACGAATATCCTCCACTCTTACCGGCCATGTTTCACTGCCATAAAGTAGGACAGAACGAACTGCTGCGCAGTAAACCCGTCTTTTGGTTGATAGACGGATATCTCGCCTACGCCACAAATGACGCAAGTTGGCAAAAGCTAGTCGAGCCTTCTGTATTCGTGCTGAGATTTCGTCACACACCAGACCACAAGGGCTGATGAGACTTCCGAGATAAGTGAAGTGGTCGACACTCTCAACTATTTCACTCCCTATCACTAGTTCGGGTGTCGATACAACGCAATCCTGAAGCAACATTTTGCATTTCGAGGGAGAAAATCGCATGCCGAACATGTTTGCATTGTTGCTTATAGTGGTCATCAGACTCTGCATTCTGTCAGCGTCTTCACCAAATAGAACTATGTCATCGGCATATTCTAGGTCAAAATGTGAATCTCCCGGTAGAAGTTCAACCCCTAGAAAGTCAGATGTGGAAAGTGTCATTTCTAAAAGGACATCAACGACAAAGTTGAAAAAGAATGGTGAGAGTGGACAGCTCTGACGAACACCACTTGAGGTAATCAGTTCTGATGACAGTTTGCCATAAGCTTTCACTCGACCATTTGTGTTCGAGTTGAGTCTTTACACGGTTAATGTATTTCTTTGGTACTCCTTTCAGTGACAAACACTGCCATAGAACCTCACGATCAACAGTCAAATGCCGCCTTAAGGTCGAGAAATACTAACATTGTGGGGCGTCTTGATGTGTGTCTATGTTCTAGGACCTGACGTAATGTGAATTTCTGATTAGTCCGCAGAAATACAACAATAAGTTAGTCATAAGCAATGTAGGATCTAACGTACATGGGTCTGCCCAAGTTAAATCATATTAGCAAACCCAGGATAAGATTTTTAGATTCAAGAGTAGTGACAGTGGAAAAAGAAACAGTGTATACAATTTCGAGATTCAGTAGTGAGTGGACCTGCGCCACTAAGGACAATTTTAAGCTGTATCATTTAAAGTCTCTAACTATTGGTACACAGACCCCAAGCGGGTAATCTAATCGCCAGTTAATTCATAGACCGATGCCATGTTGTGGTTTGACCGGCCCTAACTTTCTCCAAGCCTACTCCTGCACCAGAAGACATCCTCGTCGAGGTAAGCGGTGGTTGAGTATACGTAACACATAACCCAACCACCTCAGTTGATGAAGATTCATTACCTAATCAATCGACTCCCCATCTTTACCTAGTACTCTATTCTTAACCCAGGCACTCCCAAAATACACGAGCACTGCTTCGAAGACACCTATGGTAGGATACCAGTAACTTACGAATATCATCTAATCTTAATGGCCATGTTTCACATCCATGAGGTAGAACGCAGCGAACTGCTTAACAGCAAATTAGCTCTTTAGTTAGAAGACGGATATCTCGCCTACGCCACAAGTGACGCAAGTTGGCAAAAGCTAGTCGAGCCTTTTGTATCCGTGCTGAGATTTCGCCAGACGCCAGACCATTAGAACTGATGAGACTCCCAAGATAAGTGAAGCAGTCGATGCGTTCAACTACTTCACTTCGTATAATTAATTCAGGCGATCACGCAACCCAATGCTCAAGCAACCTTTTACATTGTTGGTATTGATGCTTAAGTTGGTCATAGGTTTCTACATTTTATCAGTAACTTCACTAAACAGAACTACATCGCCTGAGTATTCTAAGTCAACAAGTGAATCTCCTGGTAGAAGATCAATCCCTGAAAAGTCAAACGACGAAAGTGTAATCTCTAGAAGCATATCCATAACAAAGTTAAATAAGAATGGACAATTCTAACGAACACCACTTGAACTAATCAGGATGACAGTTTGTCATAAGCTCTGACTCGACTGGTAGTGTTCAAGTGGAGAGCCTACGTCAAAAGAGTCCCATAATCTGCCAGAGTAAATATTTTGTGTATACATCCACGTCCATGTCTGGAACTAGCCCGGTTTTCTCGGATTTGGTCTACACGAGCTCTAGTTGGAGGTTGAAGTATTATTGAGGCTAATATTTTAGACACTATATTAGTTAAACTGATTACTCTGTGATTGTTACAAAAGAATTTCGTCCTTTATTATAAACTGGGACGATCAGCGATCAACAGTCAGATGATATTACGTCCAGTTTCCAGATTTTAGCTAGGATTTCAGTTAATCCAATTGCTAAAACTGGACCGCTATCCTTAAAAATCTCAGGGATCAGTCCATCAGACCTTGCTTCTCCCTCTCGCTTTAGATCAATAATAGACTTTTTAACCCCACTAAGAGTTGGAGGACTCACATCAGTTTTCCATTCAGCTTGCTTGAAGATAGTTAGTAACTTTTCCCTAAATGGTTCTACCCATCGGTTCAATCTCCTAGAATAATAGTTACATCTTTTTCCGAGATATTCTCACTAATAGCCGAACCTTTAATACTCGCTTCCTTGAAAAGTCTGAACAGTTGTCTACTGCTACCCATCAGCACTACTGCCTTTTCTATCTCTTCTGTTTTCATTACTCACCACTGCTTAAGATCATTACGTAGGCTTTCAATTAGCCCATGTTTAAGCTGCCTCCGCTTCTCATCGTGTTCAGAGTCAGACGTGATAAGTTTCCAAGCATTTATCAGTTCTGTAGACGCTGTAGAAATCCACTGATTTTGTCTAAACTTTGGGTTTAAGTTACTAGTAGATATCCCTGCTGTTTCCACAACTTACTGGGTATCATGTCAAGCTACCTCGGGATGGGTATCACTTTGATGGTTCACTAACTCCTTCTTTAGTCGTTTCTGAAATATAATCTTCATTTTTTCACCATCAAGTTCGGCTTTTCTATGTCCAGTAAGACGTAGAAAAACACGTACCCGAACTAGAGCATGATTCCAGTCTAAACATGTGCTCTAGAATCAGCGGATCCTTAATTGAGCCCCTCCAACAATGGCTGATGAGAATGTGGTCTATTTGAGCTCATCAGTAAGTCGATTGTGGAGGTCACCACGTCAGGCGATGTCTATCCTTATGTTTAAATTTGGTGTTCTCCAGACATAGAGGGTCATCTGAGCATAGTTACAACGGTCACCACTATCTGTTCGCTGAACCACAACACCGTACGATCCACCTAAGTACCTCTCGGTTTAGTTTAGTTTACTTGAGCATTAAAATCACCCGTCACTTTTACTAAATCAGAACGTTTAGCTTTTTGAAGGAGGTTGGATAGCTTCCCATAAAATGTATCTTTAACTTCATTCGAGCTACAATCAATGACAGCGTAGGCAAAGTCAACGAAAAGACAACGGCGTGTCCCTATCTTTCTGGATTTCTTGCTGTCCCATTTGGTCGGACAGCTTACAAGCGATTTTCTATTGGAATCCAGTCTAACAGAGCCTGTTGTGCTTTAGAACTTAATGCCATACCTACACAAATGAGACCATGGAAAGTAACCGTGGCATCACTAGATACTCGTAGGGTAAGTCATGCCGGATTTTTATATTGGCAAGCTGAGGTCAAATGGATGACCGTACATGGGTCCTATATGTGCGTTTCGAAGACGCAGCGTAAATCGATGGCGCGAGATTGTAGTCCTATTTATTTATTTTAACACATAGATATTGGTACAAGGAGGCACCAAATACATATGCGCCACACAAATCTCATTTGATTTGTGTGAGGGTTGTGATACTGCCCGGGTGCCCAAACCGAAGCAGGGATTGTAGTCCTAGCAAAGCCTGCTGTTTTATCCGACACAAGGTTTTAACATCAGGCCCCAAAATGCCCTGGTACAGCTGAGAGTGGGAACTCCGCTCACCCTCTCGAAGTGCTCTCACAAGGTCACACGTACATAGCCTCTGCCAGGGAAGTCCCACCCACTGCCTTCTCGTGGCGGTGGTGTTGTTCACGAAAATGAGAGGACGAAAAGCGAATGTTCGGCGCCTTAACCGGACATGGAGAGTTCACCTAGGGGAGTTGGTAAACCCTGATTCCAAACCAATGGTGTACATGGGCTCCAGTATCCTGAGGGAACAAATGGTGTATGAACCAATCATCGGTCACCACCTACCATGGGACTGCATCTCCTTACGATGCTCCACTGCTTTGTGGATCAGACCTTCAGGTCGAAGGCTTCGAGTGTGGCCCCCTAAGAAAACCACCTGCTTCGGTTTGGGCACAGGGGCAGTATCACAGCCCCCGCACAAATCAAATGAGATTTGTGTGGCGTATATGTATTTGGTGTCTCCTTGTACCAATATCTATGTATTCAAATAATAAATAATAATAATCTAACATTAAAAGCTCGAAAATGAAGATTAGAGTATGGTTTTAGGAGACCAGGGAAAACGTTTCATGAACTCGAATCATTAGCGTGGTGATCAAGATATACGGGGGAGGTTAGTTGTGGAGATGGGAGAAATATTAAGAGGTGAGGGAGGGGTTCAGTCTTCAATAAGATGGTCTCGGGTGCCAATAATTATGAGTGTGATAATCACTTCTCGATTTCCCACACCGTCGAAGAATGTTACTTCTTAGGGGACCTGGAGAAGTTGAATTAGTGTTGGTCTTAGCGACCTAGGAGCGTGACCCCGAAGTCCAAGAGACAACCACTTGAAACCGGTGGCCTACGGTCTTTTATGGGAAGCTTTTGATGTGTTAGCTTATCATTTTAGGGTTTACCGCTAGACGGAAACCCATCAGGTAAGGTGAGGTGTAACATTTATGTAGTCGATTTTTTCTAACCCCTTCCGTTGCGAGACAGCATCGCTGCAGATGCAGATTGTCTAAAGGAAACACTCTACTGCTATCACACACACAGTAGTACGACTTCGCTATCGGACCTCAGGCTTGGTTATCATGATAACTTAATTGAGCTATATTGGTTAGGCACTTTACGCCCTAAATAAGGGATACCCATCTGCTGGTAATAATTTGTAGACACTGGCGAACTAATATTACGAAAATGACTTATATTCTATTTTTGGTAATAGGTCTGTGACGAAATTACATTAACCAGGAGTCTATTGAGTGATGAGATTCCAAGCATCATTTAATTTGGTTTGGGTGACTGGGTAATGCTACTGACTAAAGCGTGGTACAAAGCCCAGAACATAAATATTTACTTGACAAGTTGCATTACATCAAATTTAATGGATAGACACTAAAGAGCCAACAATATTTTGTGTTTGAATAGATTAAGATATTCCCAAGTCACTTGCCGACATGTTACGTCAATATTGTTGACTTATAGGAAGTCGGTTGCGCACATGATTCCAACAGAATTTGTGAAATAGTCCCTAGGCAATTGGATGAAGTTACTTCTCGAGAGAATATCTGCGACAAAGTTTAATAGAAATGAAAAGAATGGGTATTCTTGACATTAGTCGTTTGACGTACTCGCACCAGATGGTAGCTTGTCGTTAGTTTTGGCCCGAGTACAGAGTAATGAGGTTTGTTACGTACTCTTTTCAGTGAGACATTACTACCGGACAGTGCTTAATTAATTAATTTATTTAAACACAAACATTGGTACAAAGATGCACCGAATACATATGCGCCACACAAATCTCATTTGATATGTATGAGGGCTGTGATACTGCCCGGGTGCCCAAACCGAAACAGATGATTTTCTTAAGGGGCCACACCCCGAGCCTTCGACCTGAAGATCTGATCCACAAAGCAGTGGAGCATCGTAAGGAGATGCAGTCCCATGGTAGGTGGTGACCGATGATTGGTTCATACACCATTTGTTCCCTCAGGATACTGGAGCCCATGTACACCATTGGTTTGGAATCAGGGTTTTCCAACTTCCCTAAGTAGATCCTCCATATCGACCAACCCCGTGTAAGCGCCGGATATTCGCTTCCATCCTCTCATTTTCGTGAGTTCC
Organism: Schistosoma spindalis; assembly: GCA_946903255.1. Taxonomy (NCBI): domain Eukaryota; kingdom Metazoa; phylum Platyhelminthes; class Trematoda; order Strigeidida; family Schistosomatidae; genus Schistosoma; species Schistosoma spindalis. The sequence continues at coordinate 47,307,617 of OX336418.1, forward strand.
CTGGTAGTGGTTGTATGCACGTGGCCACATGAGAGCAATTTGACGGGGAGAGCTGACTTCCTCCACTCTCGGCTGTACCAGGGAATTTGGGGGCCAGTGCCTAATAGCCGAATTCCGCTTTTTATGGCAAGTAATATGGCTATAATTCATGCATATATAAAATTGCTTCTGAGATGGTGGAGATTTATAGCTCAGGTGAATGATTTAGATGAATTTTTCTTCTCTGAGATGGATGGTTTGGTCGTGCTGCTTTCATCAGCAGCAGCATAAACTTCAGGTAGAAGTGTTCGAATTTCCCCACATATAGCTAACAACTTGTCCTGTAGACCTCGGTGTTGATTGGTTACTGTTGACATAAACCTGTCATTGTTTACTTCATTATTTTGGTTGTATCTCCTATGGGTTTGATTTTTGGTCCTATATTTGTCCATAATTTCTCTGATTGATTGATAAATTGGATCGATTTCGATGTGTTTGTTGGTTGAGGATTGGCCCGAATGCCAAGCTTCTAAAAATCCTTTGGTGTTTCTAGAATTTCCTCTATCCAAGATCTCAACATTTTCACAGTCGCACGTGTCCACATGCATTGATATGCGAGGATATGTCATGACGTCTGACAGCTAGTTGATGTCCATGCAGGCAAAGACGAAGAAGTGGTCTGCTTTATCCGATGTAGTGCTTTTCGTAGTTGGAACAGTTTATTTCGTAGATGTTCGGTTTTTCTTGTTATTTCGTCTCTCGGTTTACATAGGATTGATTGCAGTGATTCTGTTGGTTAGTATGCTACACCTATTCCGAAGGGTTTCAATATCGTTATAGTCTCTGATATGCTTTTTATATATGGTAGTTTATGCTGATGTTCAGAATAACGATGAAAGCTCCACGACCAAACCATCCAGTTCAGAGAACAAAACACCAAAAAGATTGCTTTTTATCCTACAGTATAAACCAACAAGGAAACGAGTGAAATCTTTTGGCGAATTTCAAATAAAACTTTCTTTTGACTTATACTACTGATAAAACGGCGTCACTATCATTTATGCTATATGAATCGAATACAATAATCTGATATTAAGCCAAGCTCGAAAGCTCATTAAACCACAAAACCTCCAGTCACTGAGTAACAGTTGAGGTCACACTCCATGTACCATACGAGAAACTGTGTAGCACCACTAGAATCTAGAGGAAATGCATGTGAAGCTGAAATACAACGACTTATGGTGTGTCCAGTATATGTAATTTAAACATACAAAAACAATAACCTAACCTGGTTGGACTCCAATGTAGTGGTGGTAGGTTGAGTCGTTTCCTCCCCCATCTGTTGTAAAGACATGCGCAGTGCATATGCTATCTGATCTTCTTCTGACATAGCTGCCAGATCGATATCCATAGGCAAGGATGAAGATTCGGTATTATTCATTTGCATTGACATAGCCAAAGCCTGCTGAAGCATAGCTTCTTCGGATGTTCCTGACCCAGCTGGTAAAACATAAGCAAACTAAAATTCAAGTCTAGATTACAAAAAGTGAGGTGAAGCAATGTGGAGTATAGGGCGACGTCGACGGTCTACATTTAAACTTTAAGATGCAAATAATAGGGTCACACAAAAAAATATTTAGCAAAAAGTATTTTTGTTGAATTACACCTATCTTGTTTTATAGTTCATCTGCTGCTGGAGTTTTACTTAAAATAAGACAGCGCTATTATTCCAGTCGATTGGTTAGGGTGCATTTGTCTCCAGGTAAGTATAAAATTTCATTATAGACAGGCAGTACACTTATAGCCAATGCGAGAAAGTAACTGGAAGCGTTGGTATGTGCAGAACACAAGTTGGTAGAATAATTATACGGTAGACAAATAGGAAAAAACGGTGTGAACAGTAATGGGATCATTCTTAAATTACTAGGAAAATGGACACATCCCAATGAAACTAATACTTCTTTAAGATATTTTCTGGACGCTACTCTTGAACGTTTATCTGTAAAACAAAACGCATTTTTTAATTACCTGGTAACGATGTTGCTACGACTGAAGTATTACTACCATCTCCATTAACCTCATGTTCTTGACGCATGCGCTGGTCTTCCATTGATACTCTGAGGGCATAGAGTAGATCAGGATCCTCTGCCCCATCTAATCCAAACTCCAAGCCTAACCCGGCACCAGCCATCCCAGAACCATCCTCACCAGCAACAACGGGGCTTGTCATCAAAGTATCATGTAAGACTGTCCCCGGGGCAACAGATATGAGGTGAGAACCTGTCCCATCCTTTCCATTCAGTGTGTCGATGAATTCTGATAACTTTTGCTCATTTGTTTCATTCTCACCAAAATTAATAATATCGACATTCACTTTCTCTTTTTTGAGACGCTTGGCAAGCCTAGTTAACTAAACACATATGTTGTCAACTTAAGGAATGACCTCACTTCTTTTTCATCCTCTAATATGGGACTACCGATGAAACATACGATCCTCATTTTCTGATGTCTCAATTGACGATGACGAAGCGCGAGGTGAGCTATCCTTATTGATGAGCAGAAGATAATCCTGCCCTTTGGCTCCACAAGGTGTAAGCGATTGTATATCTTACTCACATCATTTGTTAGAGTACAGAGTACCTCGGTATTTGCAAGGGACAACAAACCAATGGTGTTTTCTGGATTGCGTTGGCGTTTGCTCTGGCAGATCAAACCAACAGCATCATTTTGCGCCTGCAGACGTGTTGGGAAGAAGTCCCCATTTCTCATGTAATCACTGTTATCAACTCTGAATTTCGAAAATATTAAACGAAGAGAACCAATTTACGCTATGATCGTAGCCTCCTGAGACATTAGGCAGACAATCCAAACTTGGCTCTCCGAATTCAATCCCCAAAGTCTGCGTTCAATCACGACTGGAAAAAGTAACTAAACAACGCCAAAAATAAAATAAACTAAATTTAAAACCTGTAACACTGTAAAGCATGAACAACAAAATGGTTATTAACTTTAAAAAGCTCATTGAATGTCTTGCAAAAATCACTTACTATTACTACGGTGCATTACTTCAAAACTCCTCCTGTAGCTCTTCTAGGGTTTATTCACAATAACAATGAGAATGTTAAGAGATAGAGGATGTAAAGTGAGTATAAGAAAAAGAAGAACAACAACGAACAGAAATTAGTGTATGAGAGTGAAATAATAATAATGATAATAGGAAAGGAAGTTCAGGTAACAAAAGTATAACCAGATAGAATTCCTTCGGGTGAAAAAGTTACTTACATTTTTCATAGAGAAAGTAAAAGAAAGTTACAGAAGGATCACCACTGACTTTTATTCTAAGCCATATCGTATAACGTCTCAAGCCACTGTATTGCACCATCTCAAGGACCCCAGCCAGGAAGACGTGAAGGACCAACAGAAGCCATCCCTGTTCAGCTTTCTTTCATAACGCGACATGTCAAACACTGACCGTCTCTCTGCTTTTTCCAATTAGTTCCAACGTCAGCGAATGATGCACGACGTGGAATTCTCTGGAACGACACTGTGGAGATATGCCTGGCAAACTTATTTTGTAAATAGTTTTTAATGCTATTTGTATTTATTTGGTCAATTTTTTACTGTATGTACATTTATCACTAAATCACTGTATGTGTTGTTTAAGTGCATGAACTTGAAAACACTTTCCGTTGTGTGACCGAATATTATCTGCATTTATAGACTGGATTGCGAATATATCATACCTTGCATTGAATCACATTACCGGAGAGTTCATAAACCTGATTGGAATTACCGAAAGTTTATAATTGTGGATTTTTAGCACCAGACCAAAGCTGAACACGCATCAATTTGTCTAAGTCACCAAAGTCGATGTTTCAAGGTAGTGAGACTAACTGAATCGTTGTCACTGTGACCGAACACACAATGCCTAATCTCTGTATTATTAACATGGTGTTGCCACTGGATGTTAGCAATCCTCCGGAGATAACGATTAACGAACATAGAGAATGTTCTATAATTCTCAACTCGGAGAGGACAGTTTTACTAAGAATAAGTCATAACTGCTATCACTGATGCGTTGTAGATCCGACTTTTTACGGCCAGACTAACACCACAAACGTGCCCAAAATAGCCCAGATTGACATAAGCCTCTCGGGTTTTCACTATACGAGAAGTGATCTCATCACTTACGCCACAACGAGCACTTACACAGGTACATGAACTTCTCGACTACTTCTATCTGCTCACCGCCCAGGGTGAGTAAAGGATTAGAATCCTGCCAGTCTTGTAGAAGTATTTTGCACTTGGAAGGTGCAAAGCACTTTTCGAACGGGAAGTTTAGTCCTAACGTGGTTTGTATTTCTCAAACTTTTGCTGTGTTCTTACGCATCAAAATTACCATTTCTGATCTAAACAATCTATTCTGAGCTATAAGTTCGGTAGATTACTTTTTTGAGTTTCGCCCAATTTAATAGTTAACTGTGGTTTTACCTCAGCTTACTATTCGATTTTTCAGTTTTTCACGTAAAGGCTAGTTCATATTATCTCATCCGTTCTTATACATTTTTCCCGATTTTAGTGTGCATTTTAGTGTATTTTTAACGGTCTTAAGCTTTGATACTATCTCTAACACAGTTTACGTCAATACAGCCATGAAAAATTCATGCAAACGACCTGGGATGCCGTTTTGCTGTTACATCTGGCATGCAGTGCGACAACTGCAAAGGTTGGTTCCACGAAACGTGCACAGATCTTACAGCAACTGCTTACAAGAGACTCAGCAAGTCGGATCGTAAATGGGTGTGTGTTACGTGCAGCACGGACGCTGTAGTACTGCTGAGCAAAATCATTGTCCTACTGACAGGTCTGCGGAACAAATTGTCAGTAAACTTGGAAACAGATAGCCATAAAATAGTTAGACAAACAAGAGCGCGCAACGAAAATAAGAATAGGGATGTCGATAAGTCTACCATCGATGGAACACGCATTAGCACTAATGATGACATGTTGAAACTCAGCACCATCATTACGTCAACGGTAATTGACTCCCTCACTAAACTTGGATCTCCCAGTACAGGGTCCTCAAACGCAACAGTATTTCCCGAAAATTCTACAGGCGACTGCACCCACGCCAACATAGCTAAAAAGGACCAGGTGTCACCGTCTAAGGTTAACATCCCAAGTGTTGTACGGACATCAACTGGTGGTTTGATCGCTCAGTCTACCCCCAAAAACGTCCGCCCGGTTATCAAAATGCCTACGACTCAGAAACCTGCTTCGACCTTCAAACAACAACGCACTGGACCTGAACGCGCCTGAAAATCTGGGAAAACAACAACGGTCCGTGACGACTTTCTCATAATCATGAACCTCATAGACAACCCTGAGCTTCCTCTCAGTTTGCAGGACAAAAATAATAGGATGCTCTGGGGTGAACTGAACTAAAAGCTCAAACTTCCTAGATTAGAGCCTTTGACGGTCACACGGCTCACTCGGAGAAAGGAATCTAAACATCAAAATCACCCGAGACTACTTCGTGTAACACTCAAGAATGCTACCGAAGTAGAGGATGTCCTGCTAGCTAGTCATCTGCTGAAATCCGATGGGAACGTCAGAATACTGCCCGACATACTGTATTCTGGGCGCAATCTCATCCGGAACGTCCTTAAAGATTCTCGAGAGAAGTTTTTCCGCGGAAGAAATATCATCGTGCAAGGTGTACCGGAAAACATGGACCCTAGTCAAACAAACTCTGACATTCGGGAATGGAAATTCATCAAGCAGTCCTTGAGGCTTAAAAACATACTGACTCAGCATGTGATGAGACTAGCCAAGAAGGACGGGGATCCTAGATCCCGACTAATGAGAATAACTTTTCCATCCTCCCATATGGCGACTAGAAGCATTTCGTGTCAACAAACGTCGGCTTCAGTACCAGGTAAAGCTTATGGATAAATTTATTTCCAATCCGAAAAGCTTATTCCGTTACGCAGCCTCTCTTCGTCAAGCCAAAACTGGAGTTTCTGAACTGCTAAGTCCTAAAGGCCCGGCCGATAATGACGGTGACACCGCTAACCTTCTGGCTGAGCAATATTCCCGGACATTTCAACCGACCTACATCAACTATACTGATGACGGCTCTATCTGCAACTGAGCAGGACTTTCCGTAGTGAAACTGAACGCTGACTTGGTGTTCCGTAAACTACAGCACCTAAGAACAGACACTTCTCCTGATCCATATATGGTCCACTCTGCTATACTGAGGGAAGCAGCTTCAATCCTGGAAACACCGCTTAGCGTGATGTTCTCACACTCGTTAAGTCAAGGCAAACTACCGGATATTTGCAAGCTGGCTCATATCATGACAATCTTCAAAGGTGGTCGACGCAGCAAACCTTCAAGTTACCGACCAATGGCTCTTCTCTCTATACCTTCAAAAATCATGGAGTCCCTGGTATACGATGGTATACAAGACTATCTGCTGTCCTTAAATTTCTTCTCACCCCAACAGCATGTTTTCAGGAAGGGTTACTCCTGTATGACGAACCTGCTGACCGCGGTGGACAGATGGACACGCATCGTTGATCGCAAGGGAAGGTGGACATCATTTACCTTGATTTCTCTAAAGCTTTTGATAGAGTTAACCACATATGTCTTATTAACAAGCTCAAACAATTGGGTATCAAACCACCTTTAATTGACTGGCTCAGTTCATATCTGACAAATCGACATTTTAAGTCAGGGTGAACTTTAATTTCTCACACGCTATTGAGTGTCCTAGTGGAGTTCTCCAGGGCTCAGTACTAGGACCTCTTTTCTTCCTGATTTATATAAATGATCTTCCTCAGCAGGTAACGTCAGACATATCGCTCTTTGCTGATGACGTGAAACTTTGGAGAGAGATACTCAACGAAGAGGACATACAGGCACTTCAGGAGGATCTGACTCGACTTCAAAGTTGGGCAGACGACAACGAACTTACCTTTAACACTTCAAAGTGTAAAGTAGTCCATCCGCGACATGTCGCAGACTACAAATACAACTTAGGAAACTCCTCTCTAGTAGTATCCCGATACGAAAGAGATTTAGGTGTTCTGGTGTCCTACGACTTAAAGTCTTACGCTAACTGTGGCAGAAATGCCTTTCGAGCAAACCTTGCACTGGCAACATTGAAGCGCATTTTTGGTCAGTTTGACGGGAGAACTTTCCACATAATCTTCAATAGTTTCATTCGTCCCCATTTAGAGTACAAAAACATAGTATTCCCTTTTACACTCCAAAAGGATAAGGACACTCTGGAGCGTATCCAATGGCGAGCCACGAAATCAGTTCGGGGACTCAAATTTAAACCTTACGATGAACGCCTCCAATCACTCGACCCATCAGAGTATAGGCGTCGTAGAGGTGACCTTCTAATGGCTTACAGTATTCTTAACACTCCTGGACATCCTCTTAAACACCTACTTAGGCTTAGTCCCAACACTAACCTAAGGGGTAACACCCAGAAATTAGAGATGCAACATAGCAGAACTGACTGCAGGCACAACTTTTACTCCTTAAGAGTTGTCAAATGCTGGAATTCGCTGCCGGCTGAGCTAGTCCAAGCAACTTCCCAGGAGTCCTTTAGGAGGCAACTCGATCTATTCTTATGGACTAAGGATAGTATCTTACAATGATTTGCCAATTTATTTTTTTCTCTTTTACCGTTAACATACCTAGGTTCTTGCCTGGAGGTATTGGTGATCCCCTGCTACTAGACACGGAAGCCTGTTAAGCGAAAGCTTCTTCTATTCCGTCCACAACCATTTGAACCATTGTGAGTCACTCCTTCGACTCCAATGACTCTGTTACAATAAAAACTAATCGTAAGATACCAGTAGTTAATATACAGAATGTAAAGTCACGATCGATAGCTGCAAACATGATTCCTAAAGAAACTAAACCACTCCCTAGCTTAATTATTTGGAATCCAGAGGAGTCAATAGACAACGACCCTGCTAAGAGACATGCACATGATCTGAAGTTAGTAGAATCCGTGGTAAGAAACTTACTACCTGAAGAGGTTTCAGGAGTACATATCACGAAAGTGATACGACTCGGTAAATGGGTTGGAGGCGAGACCCAACCAAGAAGGATCTTGAAGCTGGTTCTCGGGAGTTTTGAAGAAAGAGATATATTATTGAAAAACGCACAAAAATTTCGTGATTTAAATATTCGTATCCGACCAGATTGGCCGTTTGAGGATCGAATAAAGTGAAAGAATGCTCTTACGGAGTTGAGAACTCGCAAGTTAAATGGCGAAACTAACCTTACCATTAAGGGTTTTCGGGTAGCCAGGTCTTGGAAGCCAATGCTTCCGGGGCCTGTATGGGTAGAACGGATGACTACCAAAACACCTTATGTGTGTGCTACACGAACGCCCGTAGTCTTAGGAATAAAATGTCCGAGCTAAGTCTGATGGTGGATGAATTAAATCCCGATTTAATTGTCACTACAGAAACTTGGTTCACCGTAGATATAGAATGTTCTCCCATCATTGCAGGCTATATCTGTATTAGAAGTGAGAGTTTTAAGTCGTAAGGGGGTAGGTATAATGTTATACATTAGGGATCACTTTCGTATACAATCAATCATATTGGAGGCTCATGTTAGTGGTACATGTGAGGTAGCATGTTGTAAGATTAAATCTAGAAATGGGTTAGTGACTATATGGGTAATATACCGTAGTCCGTGTTGTTTTGCCGACTACTTTATCCTAAGACATCTGTTCTTGGAGTATGGCAGAATGTTGCCTCATCATTGAGGACTTCAACGCACCGCACATAAGCTGGATAGAGCTTACAGCTCCAGGTGGAGGTTTCAATAGCGAACTTTTATCAACAGTTATTCAGTGTGCACTTGTCCAATGTATCACTGAACCGACACATATTGATCTGAAACATGATCTGTCACTGCTGGACCTCGCCCTCACCAACTACTGTGAGGATGTCTTTGATATTGAGCACCTTCCCCCACTAGTGAACAGTGATCATGTTGTACTTCACTTCAAGTTTAGGACACATGGTATTCGATTTGTATCTGCTCCATCCCGTCCCAATATCTGGCGGGCTAATATTCCGGCAATCAGAGACTGTGCTATCTCGACTGATTGGTCGGTTGACACAGATAGATCGATCGAAGACGAATGGATTAAGTTTAAGGCTACATTCGAGTCCGTAACGTCGCTGTTTATCCCATGGTCAGCACGTAAGCTATCGCATTACCCTCCATGGATTAATAAGGAAACCCGTAAGCTGTTAAAGCGTAGGAAACACTTCTGGGACTTATTGTCGTTGACAGGTCATGCATCATTTATGCGTGAGTACCAAAAGTTGCGGAATATTTGTAAGAAAACCATAGCTAAATCCCGTATTACTTACGAACGACAGTTGGTATATGATAGCCGTACTTGTCCAAAACGATTTTTTTCGTATGTTAAATGGCGAATAAAACGTAGTGATAGTATTCCCCCATTATTGTTACACGATAATTCAGATTTACTAGTTGAATCAGATCGAGCCAAAGCTGAGACATTTTCAAACTACTTTAGCGAAGTCTACTCTACGTTTATTGTAACAAATACTTGTCCCGATCACGCCGAGATACCAACCATTGAATCTGTACAGGTGACTGAAGAAACTGTCCTTCCGTTAATAATTAACCTCAAACCTTGTAAGATACCGGGTCCTGACGGGTTACATCCACGATTGCTGTCATCTCTTGCGGACATTATTTCAAAACCGCTCGCGACACTCTTCAACATGTCCCTTTCACTCGCTCAACTACCTAGGGATTGGAAAGATGCTATTGTCAGTCCTATATTTAAGGATGGTCAGAGACAGATCGTATCTAACTACCGGCCTGTCAGTCTGACTAGCATTGTCGTTAAGTTACTTGAAAAGATAATTCGGGTTAGGTTGCTAAGCCACATAGATTCACACAATCTGTTAGCTCCTGAGCAACATGGATTTCGTGATAAGCGTTTATGCTTGACTAACTTACTTATTGCGAGAGAGGATTGGACAGCAGCCTTAGATAAAGGTCTGTATGTCGATGTTATATTCATAGATTTTAGCAAAGCATTTGACAAGGTTTCACACTTGGATCTTATGCAGAAGCTCACAAGCTTCGGAATAATAGGTACTGTACAGGAGTGGCTAGGAAACTTCTTATGTGACCGCAGACAGAGAGTGAGGTTCAATGGAACGCTATCCGATTGGAAGCCGGTCAAAAGTGGTGTACTTTAAGGCACCAATTTAGGCCCTCTGTTCTTCCTTCTCTACGTAAATGAGCTACCACTGTTGCTTAGGTCGTCGACATTATTATTTGCGGATGATGTCAGAATATGGAGAACAATAAGAAGTGAGGCTGATCATCTGGATATTCAAGCTGACTTGGACGATTTAGTTAGATGGGCTCGAGGTTGGGGTTTAGAAATCAATTCTGGGAAGAGTGTGGTAATGCACATCGATCACGGCAATAGTTATCATTATACTATTGATGGTGTAGCGTGGTGTCGAGTTGAGCTGAACTATGAACACCGCTACCAGACTACTTGCCAATAGACCAATAAAATTCCGATAGGCCAAAATATCAGAAGGCAAATGATTGTAGTAGTCGTATATATTTGTTGGCGATCTCGTGGTATCGAAAGAATACCGAGATCGTGCCAAAGGAGTACAAGCGTGGTTACTGAGCGTAACCAGATTCGTACAAGTTCGAAGTCAACGGGAGAGTAAGTATAATGGCTGTCATTAGCACAGTTAAACAAACGAGCACAGTAAAACAGTCACTGGTACAATTGGTTATAATAATAATTGTTTTCATCGAACCAATCGCGTTCTGTTGACAAAAGTAGGTCACTACAGGAGCCCCCCGCTAGAAAGGGTTTACACTTTCGATAGTTAGCGGTTTGATTCGTGGGACTGATCGGCAGAATTGCGGTTGTAGGACGGAGGAAATTGGCGGAACAGGAAGTGATCGTTGATCCTCGAGTTGCCAACGAAGGTCTTTTGCGCAGAACGGTACCAGAAGTGTGCTGTATTTGTTGGTCGAATTAGCATACCACACCAGAGTGGTTTGTATCCAGAATCTGATGATTGCGTTCGTAGGGATGTGAACCAGAAAACGCTGCAGACGTAGGACGAAACCACGTTGAGCCAAGAAACCGGACGCGACCATAACTACCAAGCATATGCCAGGCGAATTCGAGACCAGATTATCGACTGAGTGCGTTGACTAGAGCGTGGGTGGCCAAACCAGCTTTCGCCAAAGTTGACTGAAGTCGACGTTATCAAATGGACGATGGTCGGAGGCGTGGGCTCCGGATACAGAAAAAAAAATCAAAAAAAAGAAAAGTGTAGCATGCGTGTAGTATAGGAATAATCCTACACCGTATCCGTTATTGACTGTGCGTTTAGTCGCGAAAGCGTACGGGTAATCGTACTCGGCGACCGGAACGTGAGACGGTAGTCTCGTTCGTACTTCGTGAGCCTGTGATCTCATCCGAGGTCAAGGGCGGCGTGGTCTGCCGATCTGGACGTGAGACGGAAGTCTCGTCCGTAGATGGTGCAGATGACGCGTGCTGTTGACCGGGACGTGAGAACGAGGTCTCTGATGTATCTAGCGTGGGATCCGAGGTAGACGTAGAGATCCCGCTAGAAGGTTTGGTAGGTCTAGCATTGAGTCTCAAGTTATTGGGTAGGGCACTGTCATCGACGTGTGCTGGTTTGAGACGATCAATGCTGACGATCTCGACGCGGCCGTGTCGATCAACCTTGAAGGTCTTTTCGTGACGAGAGATCACGTGAAAAGGGCCTTCGTAAGGCTGTTGTAGAGGTTTGCGTACCGAATCTACTCGTATGAAAACATGTGAACAGGTAGATAACTCTCGAGGGAGAGCGACCTGTCGATGTTGTATTCGAGTTGACACCGGAGACAGCGTTCGCATAAATGCAGACAGTCGATGGACGTAGTCTGATTTACCGAAATCATTACTGCTCCGTGGTGTGAAGAATTCCCCAGGCAGACGCAATGTCGTGCCGTATACAAGTTCAGCGGCGGAACATTGGATATCTGCCTTCAAACTCGTTCTGATGCCTAAGAGAACGAGCGGTAAGGTTTCGTACCAATTGTCGTTTTCGTGTGCTCGGAGAGCACTTTTAAGTTGGCGGTGAAACCTTTTGACTAAACCATTCGATGCTGGATGGTAGGCGGTAGTGCGTATGCGTTCCGTACCAAGCAGCCGGGTCAGTGAGGAGAATAATGCGGACTCAAATTGTTGTCCTCGGTCAGTCGTGACAGTCGAGGGACAACCGTACAATGCTATCCATCGTTCTACGAAGCGGTGAGCAACTGTCTCCGCCGTGATAGACGTGATGGGAATAGCTTCGGGCCATCTTGTAAAACGGTCAATGCACGTGAGTATGTGATCATACCCATGCGATGGTGGCAATGGTCCTACAATGTCTATATGAACGTGATCAAAGCGAGCATCAGGCGTAGCGAACGTGCCAATGGGGGCAGCTACGTGCCTGTGCACTTTTGATCGTTGACACTGTAAGCATTGCTTTACCCACATACGAACATCTTTATTCATGGACGGCCAGACGTATCGTGCAGCGATGAGACGTAATGTGGCTGCGATACCTGGATGAGACAATCCATGAAGGGCATCGAAGACGAGACGGCGATAGGTAGAGGGTACGATGGGTCGAGGTAGACCGGTAGAAATATCACATAGGATAGTACCTGAGCTAGTAGCTAGGGGTACTTCCTGACACTGAAGGGACGAAGATTGTGGTGCTTCTGTACAGACAGGATCGTTTGCTTGCGCGGCGGCCATAGCAGGAAGATCGAGCACCGGTAAAGTAACTGCATTCGTCTGGATACGTGAAAGAGCATCGGCAACATAGTTCGACTCGCCTTTAATGTGACGAAGGTCTGTCGTGAACTGTGAGATATAGTCCAAATGTCTGCACTCTCGTGGTGAGTAGCGGTCAGACTTGGTATGCAGGGCATACGTTAAGGGCTTATGGTCGGTGAATAAGATGAATTGACGTCCTTCTACTGCGTGCCGGAAATGTTTGATGGCGCAGTAGGCTGCAAGCAGCTCGCGACCAAAAGCGCTATATCTCGTCTCCGTGGGAGTAAGGCGTCGTGAGAAAAATTCAAGCGGTTGCCAACTACCGGAGATATTCTGTTGCATAACGGCTCCTATAGCGAAATCTGATGCATCAACCGCTATACTAAGCGTGGCTGATGGGTCAGGATGAGCGAGAAGTGTAACTTCAGCGAGAGCCGTTTTGATCTCTGAGAATGCAGTACGTGCGGTATCGTTCAATTCTAATTTGCGTGGATTACCGCGTAGTAAATCGGTTAATGGTCGTAACCGTTCTGCCGCGTGAGGGATAAAACGTCGGTAGAAGTTAACCAAACCGAGAAAAGCCTTCAGTTCCTTGATTGAGGACGGCACGTTGTACTCCTTGATTGCTCGAACTTTGTCCTCGCAAGGTAGAATACCCTCTTGTTTGATGATGTGACCCAGAAATATTATTTCTGATTTACCCAATTCACATTTTTCTGGGTTGACTACTATTCCATTATCCGAAAGACGTTGGAATAATAGCGTAAGGTGTTGATAATGTTCATCTACGTTTGATGATGCGATCAGCAGGTCATCAATATAGACGTGAACAAAATCCAAGTCTCGTACTATGCTATCGATAAACCTTTGGAAAGTTTGAGCAGCATTCCGTAATCCAAATGGCATTCGTAGGAACTCAAACAGACCGAAAGGAGTCGTGATAGCAGTTTTCTCGATGTCTTCAAGAGCGACTGGGATCTGGTGATATGCTCGTACCAGATCGATTTTAGAAAAGATAGTCGTGCCCTTGAGCGATGCCGTGATGTCGTGTATGTGGGGGATGGGGTAGCTATCAAAGCGCGTAACTACGTTTAATGCTCGGTAGTCGCCGCATGGTCTCCAACTAACCCCATCCTTTTTGCGCACCATATGTAAAGGAGAGGCCCAAGGACTGTGAGAAGGACGAATAATACCAGAAGATAGTAAATTGTCAAACTCACGTTTAGCGAAAGCTAATTTGTCCGGTGCCAGTCGGCGTGGTCTTGCCGTGACTGGTGGTCCGCGGGTGACTATGTGGTGTACCACACGATTGGTCACCGATGAAATCTCCTCGAATGGTTTAGTTAATCTGGGGAATTTCTCGAATAAGGCGTGGAATTTATCGTCACGCGAATAAAAAGTTCCGAGGATTCGGTACGCGTACATCGGAGTCTATTATATTAATACTATTCTTATCGTTATCCGTCATGTCAAATATATATATTAAAAATTAATATGAAAATATATGACAGACGTGGATAGATAAAACAATAGACTCACCGAATTGCCTTCTTTGAAAGATTTGACCGAGGTTGAGGCGTGTTCCAAAATTTGGATCACCAAATGTAGCGTGGTGTCGAGTTGAGCTGAACTATGAACACCGCTACCAGACTACTTGCCAATAGACCAATAAAATTCCGATAGGCCAAAATATCAGAAGGCAAATGATTGTAGTAGTCGTATATATTTGTTGGCGATCTCGTGGTATCGAAAGAATACCGAGATCGTGCCAAAGGAGTACAAGCGTGGTTACTGAGCGTAACCAGATTCGTACAAGTTCGAAGTCAACGGGAGAGTAAGTATAATGGCTGTCATTAGCACAGTTAAACAAACGAGCACAGTAAAACAGTCACTGGTACAATTGGTTATAATAATAATTGTTTTCATCGAACCAATCGCGTTCTGTTGACAAAAGTAGGTCACTACAATGGTAAACCTCTTTTATGCGTTCAGGAACATAAAGACTTAGGAGTAATAATAAGTCATGACTTAAAAACAATTACGCACTGCAATACAGCTACTGTCAAAGGTTTTCGTGCGTTATGGTCACTTCCACGAGCGTTCAAATCCTTTGACGAGGAAATGTTTCGAATTTTATATCCCACCTATGTAAGACCACATTTAGAGTACTGTATTCAAGCAGCTAGCTCATGTCTGATAAAGGATGCTACCTCACTTGAGCGTGTCGAGCGTGTGGGAACGAAATTAGTGAAGGTTCTTTTTAAACTCCCTTACGATGAGGGTTTAAAACGCCTAAACCTTTTCCCCTTGTCGTATCGTAGGACTCGAGATGACCTTATACTGGCATTTCGTATCTTTAATAATGATTTGGGTGTTAATTTGTCTTATCTTTTTGCTCCCTCCAGAACTAATAATCTCCGAGGTCATAGCAAGAAGGTTCATAAACCACAATCTAATAAACTCAAGGTGGGATTCCGTTTTTCTCATCGAGTAGTCAATGATTGGAACGCTTTGCCCGAACAAGTAAGATCAGAACTATCAGTGAATATTTTCAAGGAGAAACTGGACCTTCACTGGAAGGTAACCTGTTAGGATTAACACAGGTTTACTAGCCTACTATCCTTATTGCTGAAGACTGAAGACTGATTAAATTGTACAATAGTCGAGTTAATTATTCAACACGTCCGCCACACGTTTTCATTCTGTGTTGGTAGGTGTACAATTCATAACGTAGGTAAGGATTTCTGAACTTTTCATTAATGCAATCAGTTAGCAGTCCTTGCTAAATATAAAGTGATAGTGATATTCAATTTAAGAAATTTTTTTACGGAATTAGATCACTACTTTCACTTCAGTGATTTAATGCAGCTTGTGTTGTGTTCGTACATAGTCTATGAACTATTTTAGGAAGACCATTGGTCTATGACTGACTTCTCTAAAAGGCCTAAGTTAATGAGTCCCGATATTTCCCTGCTTTGTCTCTCCCATACTATAATTGAAGAACGAACCAAGCAGATAACAGAAAGCAGCTCTTGAATTTGTCGCAGAATTTATTCATCTATACGGATGTATATTTTGTCGTTATAACTGACAAGACTTCGTGGTGCCAAAGCCAACTTTACTTTGCGATTATAATCCCTTACTTGAACTCTTGATCTCAAATACTCACACTAATTTATAACCCGAACCAAGTATGTCTTCAGTAGTAAGGAAAAATGGTCAATAGACCTATATTAACCCTTGTAATTTGTAGTACTGTGGTGGTTCAATCTCTTCCTGAACATATCAACGGAAGGTGCTGATATTACGTGTTGCGGTAGCTCATCAGTTGAAGAAGCATGGTCTATATTTAAAGGCAAGTTTAGTTCAGTTGCGTCCTCGTTCATACCATACCTGGTACTACGTAGATCGAACAACAGTCCACCATGAATAACTAAACAGGTTCAGAAACTTCTTGGACGTAGAGGAAAGCACTGGGATATGTTCATCTCTACTGGCTTAGAACAGTACAGATCCAGTTATTGTATGATTAGGAATGCTTGTAAAGCGTTAATAAGTAAGACTAGACGGTCGTATAAAGAAAACTAATTGGGGATTGTAAATACGGTCCGGCACGGTTATTCTCGTATATAAAAAGGCAAACTCGGAGAAGTGATCGTATACCATTACTTTTAGTACAAGAAAATTCGTTAATATTGACATGAGATGATATCGAAAAAGCTGAAGCTTTATCGGAATAATTCAGTAAAGTGTTTTCTATCAGTATTCAGGAACGACCCAAGGTTCATTGTGATTGTGGCGGCTCGTAGATGGACCCTGTAGTCATTGAGAAAGGTGCTGTCTAAGGCTACTACAGCATCTCAAACGTGATGAGTCCAATGGGCCAGATGGTATTCATCCTATGATTATGAAAGCTCTGTCAAATGTGTTTGCTGAATCTTTAGCGATACCGTTTGATATGTCTGTGGCAGTCCAGACTGTCTAGAGACTGGAAAGTCGCGATAACTAGTCCGATGTAGTTAGTAACTATCGATCCGTTAGTTTTGTGGTTATTTATTATAAACCCTAAATCTTTATAGTCCAGTACTTTGGGTAACACAACTCCACGTATTGTGTAGTAATATGAGTCGTGGCAGTCATTTAATTGCCTCACCATACTCTTGTTAGTGTTGACTTCTAATGACCTATCCGTTCATTTAACCATTGAATTTAGATTATTCTGCACTATAATTCTATCTGATATGCTGTGTTTGGGTCTCCAAATATTTGTCATCTTCAAAGAGTAAGACTGATAAATTTACTACAGCTTTTAAGTCGCAAGTGGTTGAAGCATCCGAAGACCACTTAGATATCTCTCGGAGGTTGTTCATAAATAGTAGTCTTTGCTGTGCTGATATGAATATAGTGGTCTTGAGTGCTGTTAGAGGTATGAGGGCGGTTATCACTTCCCGGTCGACAACACCGTGGAAGGGTTCTTCTGAAGGTACCTGGAATGGAAATTGAATTAAAGGTGGTCTTAGTGACTTGAGAGCGTGACCGCAGTGCCCAAGGGATAACTTCTTGAGGCCGGTCACACACGACCTCTTTATCAGAAATTTTCGTGTTAGCGCCGTACCTGTTGAGACCTTATCGCCGGAGGCGGATATCCGTGGGATAAGGCAAGGTGTGCATTTTTAAGGTCGACGTTTTCTAACTCCACCCCTCCTTGTGGGAAGGCAGCATCGCTGTTATGCTAATTTTCTGGAGGAAACACCTTATTGCTGTTACATCTCTGGACAGTCAGCAGTACTACTTGGCCTTCGGACCTTGGATTTGTTGCTTTTAGTATTACCGTTCTTCAACAGACCTGTCTGGCATGGTAGGACCTTGAGGAACGATTGTTCCAGCCAGTATAGCTCGATTGGTTCATCACAATAGGCGAACCCGACTACCACGTCAAGGTAGCAACATTTATTTATTTTATTTTAACACATAAATATCGGTACAAGAAGGCACCAAATACATATGCGCCACACATATCTCATTTGACATGTGTGAGGGCTGTGATACTGCCCGGGTGCCTAAACCGAAGCAGGTGGTTTTCTTAGGGGGCCACACCCTGAGCCTTCGACCTGAATGTTGAATCCACAAGGCAGTGGAGCATCGTAAGGAGATGCAGTCCCATGGTAGGTGGTGACCGATGATTGGTTCATACGCCATTTGTTCCTTCAGGATACTGGAGCCCATGTGCACCATTCATTTGGGATCCGGTTAAAGCGCCGGTCGGTCAAAATCAATCACAATGGCGTAGGTGTTTACACTCTTTATTTTCCCTTAAGCTGTGAGATTAAAATTGCTTCATATCTTTCTATCACCTAATACTTTCTTTCTGTACCATATCCTTACATAAAATCTTTCCTTTATATATTACACCATTGAGTCAACTGCTTCTATGAATTCGGTGTTCGTCTTGCTGTGCTAATGCGGTATGGCAATTTGGACCGATGCATATATGCGCCTGGTCCTACGTTGTAAGTGAATGACTGCTGTGTTGATATAGGGTCCAAATGCATTATCTGGTGAATCAGCCAGTCAACTGCAACGTAGGACCAGGCTGACTGACTATATATGCTTCGGTCCAAGTTGCGTTACCTCATTAGCACAATAAATTAATTTATGGTAGTCATTTCAATAGTAGTAATGCATAAAAGTAAGATATAATACGGAAAGAAAGAATTAGTTCGTAGAAAGAAAGATATAAAGCAGTTCTAATCTTACGGTTTAAGGGGAAACAAAGAGCATATACACCGACGCCATTGTGATCGATTCTGAACCATGTCTGGCGAATCACGCCTTTTTTAGGGTTCTTTGTATTCCGTGCTTTCTCCAAGGGTTTTGAATTTTAATAGAAAGTTTTTGTTAATCAATTTCTTAAACATCTATTGTGTTATGGAGGTTCTCCATTATGCAGATCAGTTGTTGGGTTGACGATTATGCTCAATGCATCATTAAGAGCTTTCAGTTGCTCCATTGTATACACAACTTACTATTGGCCTGTCGGAAGTTTTCAAGGTATGTTCAGCACCTGAATTATCCTAAATATCGATAGAGGCCTTGTGGAACGGCATGCATTGTACAGCCAGTGTGTTTGTTGCTTGCAACATTTGTTACACGCAGCCGGAGTGAGTCCGGTACTCATGTCATGGTACCACGTTTTATACAGCTATAGCATTGCGTTCGATTCTCGATCGGGAGGAAACGTATCAGAGTGATGTTTTGTTCGGGTCATTTAACTTAATTAGTGGTTTCAGTAAAACGTATTCCAAACCCAAAAGTGTTTTTCAGAACTACTGAAATAGTAAACACTAAAGATCGAAAAGTTTCTATCATACTAAAACATTACGAGAAAAATTTCCCAAGTGGTTCATTTGATTAAAAAAGTGCAAATCACCCGATAAGTTTTCTCTGCGCTCCCAAAAGGGATACAGTTTTGTGAACTGAGGTAAAACAGATGCTTATACAAAACTGATACTTTTATAATATTTTAAATAAAAATGTAAGTCAATTAAAATAAAATCAGCTTTTACGCGTTTAAAATTATCAAAGCTATAAGATTTACCCAGTAAGCAAAAAACCACAGGCCTTTTTGAACTATTTTAAAGTAAATTTCTATCATACTGTGTAAAACTAAATATTGCATTAAGGACTCTCCTAGAAAAGTAGTAAATTCAGAGTATATGCAGTATGTTATCCTATCTTAAGACCAATATTTTCGATGTCACAAATCACTGCCCATGTGACTCAGTCACATTCATCTTGAATCCTTTATCGGATCACATATCTTCAAATACTGTACACGGTCTGCTTATATCAAGGGAAAAACAATAATTAACAACAGGCACTTATTTTACTTACGACATAGTAGAGCTTATTATCTACTATGTAAGCAATAACGATTTGTTTGAGAGGGTTAGGGTTTGGGGGCACCACATTATTTTATTTTATTTTAACACAGGTATTGGTACAAAGAGGTACCAAATACATATGCGCCACACAAATCTCAGTTGATTTGTGTGAGGGATGTGATACTGCCCGGGTGCCCAAACCGAAGCAGGTGGTTTTCTTAGGGGACCACACCCTGAGCCTTCGACCTGAACGTCTGACCGACAAGGCAGTGGAGCATCGTAAGGAGATGCAGTCCCATGGTAGGTGGTGACCAACGATTGGTTCATACGCCATTTGTTCCTTCAGGATACTGGAGCCCATGTGCACCATTGAATTGGGATCCGGTTATAGCGCCGGACGTTCGCTTTTCGTCCTCTCATTTTCGTAAACAACACTCGTGGTGCGAGAAGGCAGTGAGTAGGACTTCCCTGGTAGAGGCTATATACGCGTGGCCATGTGAGAGCATTTCGAGAGGGAGAGCGGACTCTCCCCACTCTCGGCCGTACCAGGGCATTTGGGGGCGGGGGCACCACTCCTCATATTCATAAGCGTTGAAAATTAATTACTCGGTTAGAACACCTATGTCATAGAAATTTTGTTCGTTCTTGACTTTTGAACTCATCTGCTACGTATTATGAGTTGTTCTTGTAATTGAAAAAAGGGATATATCTGGTCCAAAATCATTCTTAACATCTCATATATCAAACTTTGATCACCTCGATCTGCAGTAACAGAGCAAAGAGGTTTAATTTCTAGGCCCACTGTTATGACAAGCCTCAGGATTCCAAAATATTTCTCAAAGTTCTTATGTCAAGCAAACCCTCTGAATTCTCCCCAAAACGTAAAAGTCGATGTGAAAAAGTTATTTGATTCACAGCTTGGTTTCCTAATGTCTGTGGTGGATTTTGTGATGATTGGAAGATATTCACAATTGCAAAACATGTATCCTACTTATCTTCATAAATATTTTGATTTAACACGTTTAGAACAATGCGATGCACCCAAATGCCCTGGTACAACCAAGGGTGAGGAGAGTCCACTCTTCCTCTCGAAATACTCTTACATGGCCACGGGTATGCAACCACTGTCAGGGGAGTTCTACTCACTACAAGTGACATGTGTAGCGCATATGTATTCGGTGCCTTTTAATGCTAATATTTATATTAATAAGTTTGTAGGTATCATTACCAAGGTTTGATTTGATAATTTCGAATAAATTGAGCATTGGGTTGATTGTTATAAATAAATAATATATTTGTAATATCCCAGTGAGTAGAAAATTAGATTTTCTGACGTTTCGTGGCTTAGTGTAAGTCACTTCTTCAGAGAAGAAGTGACTTACACTAAGCCACGAAACGTCAGAAAATCTAATTTTCTACTCACTGGGATATTACAAATATATTATTTACTAATATTTATATGTTCAAATAAATAAATAATACATACTCACGATCTTACCTAAAAGGTCATGGTACACTTAAACTTTGTATCGTATGGTGTTTTTCAGGATGTTATGTTATTGGCTCACCAACCTTTCTACCAATTCATTTTGATCAACAAGTAACCTTGTCTTTAATTTAATCTGAGATAGCGTTATAAGCGTGCTCACTTTATATTCAAATACTATACATGAAACATTTTAATGATGGTTTTCTAAAGTATATAAGAACTTTCGTCCAAATTTGATGGTATAGTTTCACCGTATTTGGGCTCCGAGTTGATATGAGACATTAAGGCGAAAGAATGTATTTTTAAAATCTCAAATTCATTCGCTGAGATTTTACGAATACATCTTTCCTCCTTAAGGTTTTCTAAAGTCTTTATGTTGGTAGGATAGTTTATTTAGTCTTGTTTTTTTTTGTATGTATATTTTCATTTCAATCACAATTTTTAATTATAAAGGTACAGAAGACAATGCAGTCGATAAAAAGAGTAAGACCATTTTTGATTAAAATTTCAGATTTCTAATTTCAGAGTACTCTATTAACTGGATTGCCAGTTTCAAAAAATCCTCATATTGTAAATGTCTTGATAATTTAATAAATCTAATTTTAGATTCTAACATCACTTTACAAGCGTATACTCAAAGTGCTTGCTCTGATGCCTGAAGGATCCAGTTATCGTAGGCACACAAACGAAATAGTACAGTCCAGACTGAATGCTGTACAAAAAGTGACTTATTTAGTTGGTGTTAATGCTTTCTGTTCTTAATAAAAGATTTCGGATATTCCCACTCTTGAATCTACCATTGATTGTGGTCAAATTGAAGAAGTTATCGTACAGGTAGGTATGGTTTAATGCTTAATTACTTTCACAATTAGTAGTTGTAACTTTTCGTGTCTCGACCGTATACGCTTATTGGCGTAGTGATACTAACGAATAATTCAAGTGGCTTCCAGTAACCCTTCAGTTACCCACTATCTCCAAGCAACCGTATTAAGAAACTAACACAAGTTCCCAACTCTTAGTTGTGTTGAAAAGGCTGTAACTAATCTAAAATGAGGTAGACAACCATCCCATAATGTATTAAATCCTTAGATCTTTGAGGATGATGGTTCGTTTTTGGCTGTTACGTTGACTGAGATACTAGCTGGAATCGAACGTAAACCCCTCTGATTGGAGTCCATCTCTAACCGTCTCAGTTCTCAAAAAAGGAAAATAATTCTCGTGTCAGGCACAGAGGAATCAGTTTGATTGAAATAGTGTTTGAAATATTGGCCTCAATAACCTTCCGATATTTAACTGGGATTCGTGAACAGCAAACCCAGGAAAACCTTACTGATTTCAAACCTGGTTGTAAATATGTAGATCAAATATTTACCCTTCGCCAGGCTCTAAAACAGACAAACCTACCAATACCGGACTATAATGGTATTCCTTGGCTTTAGAGCAGCGTTCGACTCTGTTGGTCGAGATTTTCTGTGGTAGGGTCTTTCATTAAAATGTATACTAAAGAAGTTCATAGTATATATATATATATATATATATATATATATATATATATATATATACCTAGGCATATGGGGCTATGTAAAGGTAGCCAATTAGTTAATACGGTAGTGGATCTTCATCAGCTGAAGTGTTTGTGATATGTATTAAATTCGCCCAACCACTGTCTATTTCGACCTGCACTTCCAGACAGGCACCTTACAAATCAACAAGATCCCTACAACTGATCCACTACCCTCTTATTCCAACCGTCAACGGCAGCAGGGAGAGCGCTAACCGGCCATTCCCATAGTTCCATTTGGATTATCGAAGCCACGCGTTCATTAGCAGCAATGTCCGCCAGCCTTTAGTTCTTGCCGTCTTTACCAAACCGACCGAACCTCTCTAAGACCCACACTAAGCCAGTGGGTCGATCCAGTTACGGTAGGTACCTCTTAAGTGCACGTGTTACCGTAAGGTTGACTTCACGTGCCCTGGTCGACAGGATAAAGCCAACCCAGGCTAAGCCTATCCACCACACTAGTCTAGAAGAGCTGATACAGATGGGTAGAAGTCGGATGTGGTTGAGCGCAACCATACATATTGCTATGCTGAGCACCTTATCTGACGCACAACGGTCCCACCTCTACTCCGCACGTATATTCATGTCACATGGGACGGGTACTCTAACAAAGTCCGTAGCTACTCAATCAAATACCAGACACCCATAACTCAAAACGCCCCATAGGCATCGTAACATATCAATGAACCAATAATGGTCTGTTCTCATAACCAAGACTCAGCCTGCTTTCTCACTCCCATTCTTAGCAATCCACCCTCAAAACGCCTATCTAGTAGTCCACTCGTCGTTATTACAATGGGCAGGTGACACACCACGCTCGTACTCAGAAGACCTTACGAAACTTTTCATTCAACTTTCTTGTGTTTTAACATTTCACGATGTTCTCAACCGATCATCACTACATGCAATGGCATCCATGACATATTTCACCTCATTTACACATAGGTTTTTCCATTGGGTATGCGAGGTTCTCGGGTCACCGAAAACGCTGAACGTCTCAACGAATCTTCCAACTTTTTAATCACTCAATTGTGCCTAGCGATACGCAATCGCTGGGCATTTTCACAGCTTTAGAGAATATGTATCAAGGATTCTACTTTATTACACCGACCCTTGCACCTCAGATCACCAGGATCTGTACCAACTCCCCCTCCTCTTACCTTAGTACTTAGGGTATGACCTCTAAGTTGAATAGCTTTCCTATACATCCAGGGAATTATCTACACGACCCATAAGTACAGTGATGTGCTCTGACTTGAGACTTGAAGACGTCTACCATTTTAAGTTCCATAAAATCGCGTTTTCCACGCGGCATACACATCATCTGTGTTTGATACCAACATGTCTCCAAGAGTCACAACACCAATAGATTTTTTTCAATCTATTTATACGCCTCTGATTGCCAGATGGCATACAGTAACTCACAGCTTCATAAATACAACAAGCTGAATCGTTAAAAATGTTGGATTGGTACCGTAGTGTAGGGGTTTGACCCCGATTCTGCCATCACTAACTCGAGCATAAAGATAGCTTTTAACCGTATCGTGGGGTAAGGTCAGTCACTGTCTCACTCGCTTGAAAAACTTAAATATCCACCTCAAAAACTGCTTTACCTGCTAAGCCTATTCGTACCGTGTAACGTAACTTAAGTATTTCATACTACTTTAGTACCATCATCCGTTGGATCGCCGACAATGGAGAGTCCGTGATCTCCGATAACATGTCCTGTTTTATAATAAGTATTGGCTGGTGCACAATCCTACGGTAGTCAAACCATATACCCAGACACTTGAATTGGTATAAATATATATCATTTCACGTATTGATAGAGATTTCGATGGACAGAAGTATCCAATATCCAAATAATCGTGTATTAGTAGATTCACAAGATAATTTGCCCATAAGTTTTTTTCCTTTCTACACTATATGTTGTTAATTTATTTCTTGACATGTTAATATAGGCCCAAAGAGAATATGATTTAGCACGCAATATGCTCAAGTGGAAACCTTGGGAACAGCTAGTTGAAGAGGCTCCTCGCGATCAGTGGAAATGGCCACTTTAAAAAACCTTATTTAATATTTTAGTATACAAAGTACAATGTTCTGTAGATATACATTTTATTGTAATACATATTAATTTTTCTTTTCATCTCAGTGGGCAACATCGCCATGTTTGAAGCGATTACGAGTTCATCTAGTCTGCGAACGGAACAAACACTCTGTGACCGAAGACTAATAAGCTAGCTATTCTGATGTGTCCCAGCCCCGCTAACTAGAGAGAGAAGCCCAAGTTCGAAACGGGGAAATGTATTCCGCAAGCAGCCAGAAGCACAAGCAATAACAACAGTCACAAGTTAACCGTATATATATATATATATATATATATATATATATAACATAAAATTATCACCAGGAAGCGTTACAAAATAGCATACTAAAAGATAACAAACCAATAGCGTCAATAATAGTTCAGAGCTAATGATTATTTTTTAGCTTGCAAAAAGTGGCTTTACACTCTTTTGTCCAGTTCCAACTAGTATTCTTATTCAGAAGATAACTTAGTGGAACGCGTACGTCATGCATCAACGGAACGAAAGCTGATTAGTAACTGACTAATCCCAGAAATGAGCGGAGACATTAGTAGGAGTGGACATCACTTTTATGGCTCGAATGTTTTCAGGGTCTGCTCTGCGACATGCAGCATCAAAGGTAAAACGCAAATATTTTACGGACTCCAAGGAAAGCTGGCATTTTTCTGGGCGTAGCTGGAATCCGTTATCGCTGATGCGTTGTAGTACAGCTGTCGTGCGTTCTCGTAGCTGTTCTAACTATGTGGCAACAATCAAGATGTCATCGAGATAAGTTGTGACCCCCGGAATATCCGATAGGATGGTATCCATTAGTTGCTGGGAAATAGATGGGACAGTCTTAACTCCAAACGGTAGGCGATTATACTGAAACAAGCCACGATGAATATTAATATTAAGTAGCTCTTTCGATTCTTCAGTCACTTCCACTTGTAAATTGGCATCAGTAAGATCCAGCTTGGCAAAGAGCTTTCCGCCATTTAGCATAGTGAACAAATCTGCAGGGACTAGCAGTGGGTAATGATGCTGTTTGACTGCTGCGTTAAGACGTGCGGAAAAATCTGCACATATTCGGGTTGTGCCATTAGCCTTCCTAATAATTACAATGGGTGCTGCCCAAACAGAATAAGAAACAGGTGTAATAACTCCCTGTAGTTGAACGCGATTAATTTTCTAATCAACTTTCGATAATGCTGAGTACGGCACTGTTTTCTTTGGATGAAAAACAGGTGTAGCCCCAGGTTTCAACCGAAGTGTTGCTTTCATAGCAGATCACCGACCCAAAACAGGCTGGAAAATGGTTGGGAATTCCATCATTAGTTTCTTCGAATATGCTCCAGGTTCATGGGGTTGTTTCACCAGATGGCACTATGGTGCTTAACGGAATGTCAGCTACATGCGGCTGGTCAAACCAAGTAAATTAAGATCAGCTGGTGTTACGTAACATACCCCGGTGAACGTCGAATCGCGACAAGACACTTTACAATCTAATCCAACGAACGTAGGTAATTACCGCATTCAGTACGAGGTTTTTGTATTGTTGGCACCGTGCGTGGTCTGCCCATTTTAATC
This sequence comes from Schistosoma spindalis, assembly GCA_946903255.1. Taxonomy (NCBI): domain Eukaryota; kingdom Metazoa; phylum Platyhelminthes; class Trematoda; order Strigeidida; family Schistosomatidae; genus Schistosoma; species Schistosoma spindalis. The sequence continues at coordinate 47,334,093 of OX336418.1, forward strand.
CGAGATTTTCGTGAGAGAATTGTTGCGTCAGATGCAGTGTCTATTTGCAATCTAAACGGATGCCCGTTAATATAAAGGGTAATAAATTTCCTCTAACCTGGGGTTGAGCTCTGACAGGTTGCTACTAGACTCAACAAATTTGTGCAGGATCTAGGAACAGGTTTTCTGGTACTTCTTGAACTATTCGGCTTCTTTTTTGACAAGATCCATCTTTATGGATCACAGCTTTACACTTCCTGCAACGATGTTGTTTAAAAGGACAGCTTCGATGGGGATGCTAGATCCCCAGAACTCACTTGGTAAATACCTTATTTATTTTAAAAATTTGAACTTCTTGTTTCCTCGCCAAAAGAGCTCATTTCCATTTTCGTGTCGTATTTCCGTTTGGAGTTAAGACTGTCCCATCTATTTCCCAGCAACTAATGGATACCATCCTATCGGATATTCCGGGGGTCACAACTTATCTCGATGACATCTTGATTGTTGCCACATAGTTAGAACAGCTACGAGAACGCACGACAGCTGTACTACAACGCATCAGCGATAACGGATTCCAGCTACGCCCAGAAAAATGCCAGCTTTCCTTGGAGTCCGTAAAATATTTGCGTTTTACCTTTGATGCTGCATGTCGCAGAGCAGACCCTGAAAACATTCGAGCCATAAAAGTGATGTCCACTCCTACTAATGTCTCCGCTCATTTCTGGGATTAGTCAGTTACTAATCAGCTTTCGTTCCGTTGATGCATGACGTACGCGTTCCACTAAGTTATCTTCTGAATAAGAATACTAGTTGGAACTGGACAAAAGAGTGTAAAGCCACTTTTTGCAAGCTAAAAAATAATCATTAGCTCTGAACTATTATTGACGCTATTGGTTTGTTATCTTTTAGTATGCTATTTTGTAACGCTTCCTGGTGATAATTTTATGTTATATATATATATATATATATATATATATATACGGTTAACTTGTGACTGTTGTTATTGCTTGTGCTTCTGGCTGCTTGCGGAATACATTTCCCCGTTTCGAACTTGGGCTTCTCTCTCTAGTTAGCGGGGCTGGGACACATCAGAATAGCTAGCTTATTAGTCTTCGGTCACAGAGTGTTTGTTCCGTTCGCAGACTAGATGAACTCGTAATCGCTTCAAACATAACAAATTTGGGGACGAGGTTGGCGCAAACATGGATCCCGCAGAAGTTAAATTATTGGTCGAGCAGCAGCTGAGACTTAACGGATGTTAGCAGATGCAAAACCTGCGCCTAACACTCAACCATTTACTTTTAATCCGGCTATTACTGCACCGTCAGTTGATGGTATCGCGAACAGTATCTCTGAGTTTCATTATGATTCTAAATCCAATGTCACATTCGATGTGGTTTCGGCGTTATAAAGACTTATTGAAATTTGATTTTGATAATCTGGATGACTCTTGGAAAGTCCTCTTGCTGCTACGTAAGCTGGGTCCTAGCGAACTAGATAGATATTGTAACTTTATTCTGCCTCTAAACCCACGTGACCACTCATTCCCAGACACTGTTCAGCCATTGAGCCTACAGTTTGGAGATAACTTCTCACTGTTCAACGCACGCTATCGATATGTGGAGCTGACTGTGAACGAGGATGCTGATTTTCCCATGCGTGTGGACATCTTCAACCGCGAATGCGGACGCTTGCGGTTGAAGTGGCTGACTGAAGTTCAGTTCAAAGCCCTTATCCTCATTTGCAGTCTCCAATACCATAAGTTTAGTGACATCAGAACACGATTGCTTATTCGATTGAACCAGGGCCCCAAACCGACTTCCAATGATATTACAAATGAATATCAACGTTTACTAACTCTGCAGCGCGACACTACGATAGTCCAGCGTGATAGTTCTGATCATACTTCAGTACATGTAATCTAATTTATATAGTGTACATAGATATAATTTAAATAACTTCCAGTTGCCTTAGTCTCTAGAACATATCACTGTTTGAGGATAGTAATTACATTAACTATATTATTCGATTTTATCTACCGAAGTTGATGCGATAATATTGAATCTGTGACACTACAAGAAAAAGTTGAATATCTCTAGATTACATACAAACATAATTAATACGGAACGTGGCATGGATTCATTTTGATTCCTAGCTTTTTTGATCAGTACATCATAATCTAAGGTGACTTGGTGGCTTTTCTGGTCATACTAATTCTCAAATATTTGTATGCTTTCAAAGATATTTATTTGATAACATAAGCCTGTCCATATTTCAGTTCTCAATTAGTTTTATGATTGTATATTAATTGAATAGATTTCTGAATGAATGTACGAGCCATATATCCTTCCTGTACTTGGTTACATGATTTCCTGGATGGTAGATAACTATCTATTTGTGGTATTTGTGCTAACTGATAATTTTTCTGTACTTGGTTGCGCGCTTGTTACGAATTCCAAATACAATACGTTCAGTTGTTCTCATATACTTCTACCTGCCTAAAATTGCACTATTTCGGGAATTTTAATTAAGCAAATCTTCTAATTATTATATTGGCGATGGAGTCTGCAACTGGACAGTTGGATATACATCCCAATTCTGGAGCTTTCGAAGATTACATGAAAAGATTGAATGCCTACAACTTTGAAAATTAAATCACTGAAACAGAAACTCAGTGACTCAGACAATTGTCTTATGTCCTTATTATTCTTCTACATTCAGTTATGTAGCATATAGAGTTCTGAAAATGGCTTCTTCAAAAATGCCTGAAACACAGTTATCGTCTTAAGGTTAGCTGGACTGTAGATTTTTATTAGTCAAAGGGAAGTCTACAATTTTTTCAGTTTAATTTTTGAAAAGATCTAAATGTAATATACATTTATCGCTTATTTAGAATAGTCATTTGAAATAAGCTTATTGACTGAATATAGATAATACGTATTGGTAAACGATAATGGGAAAATTCAATGACCACACTTGGTGAGATCACATAGAAAATTGGATAAGATTTAAATGAACATTCAAGTATAGTTATCAATCTTCAATGACCCTAACTTAATGCAATTGAACTAAAACTGCTGTACTGTTTTGGATTATTCTGTTCATCTCACGATAAAACTTTCGACAAACCGTATTCATATGTAAGCTGTTTTTATCATTTCATCCTTGTCCTGCCCTCAAAAAATCAATAAATACTTAACTGAGGTATGAGGAACGGTAAACAAAACAACATTTTATTGCATCCAATGTGTTTTCATTTCTGTCTATCAGTATATAGGATAGTATTTTTAGTTTAATATTAGATGTATAATATACGTAGAGAAATCTTTGATTTAACAGCCGACAAAATGGGTTTCTTACACAGTTTACTAACAGCAATCATTTATCTTATCCAGACTTTTCTCTTGTAAATAATGAGTAGTTTATCAAACTCACTATCTCTTAAAATAATGTTATATCTATAATTGACTTTGGAATTAAATGATACAATAATCATGATTATTATGATAATTGTGTAAAACATAGAAGAAAAGTATCGTTTAATCGTAAGAATCCGGATGTGTTCATCAACAAACTGAACTGTGTTGTTTTTCTAAGGCATTGGCTGATATAAACATATTACAAAAGCCATTAAATTTAAATCATTGTAAATGTTAAAATCCTAAAACAAATATTATCTTTTGCGTGAAATATCGGTTTTGATCATTATTCTAAATGACTATCTTTGATTTCTCGCATATAAAGCAGTAAGTACATGTAACTCATTTGATATACAAGCGTCGGCATTAATCAGTTAAATATTATTCTGATTATCTTATAATGTAATATTTTTTTGTGTGAAAATGCATGTTGGATCAGTAGAATTCCAGTTGATGTGATGATTACATGTAATATTCAACTAACTAATCTTGACTGAATCATCAAATGACAGTCCTCAATTTAATGAGATTTAGGCGGACGTCAGAAGCACATGTTGTGTTTAGGCCAAACAAAGGTTGTTCATCGATAATAATGTGTTTCTATCGGACAAAGTTCTCTTCTAAATTCGTTCAACTATATTTTTCAGTTGCTAAACGCATTATGGTCTTAAATGAAGTGGAGTAATGAAATATAAATGTCCGCTTGAACAAAGTAGAGAAGATGAAATACAAACAGATGTACGAATTCAGTAAGTGAGATGTATAAATATATCCATGAACAGAAAACTACATTATCCTAGAATTTCATTTCTTACATACAGTTAGCATCAACTTTCACATACATTATAGCCAAGTTTCGTTTGTGATAGAAATTAATTGTAAGTAAAATAGGAGAAAAATTAAAGTGCCAAGAAAAAGTTTTAAGAAGTCATGGAAATATCTCGTAGCAGTAAAGTATTCCATACTTTTCATATTATGCAATTATACATTGAAAATAAGAGAATTCCATCAATGCTGTCTAGACGCACTTGTAGCATGGTGTCGAGGTGAGCTTGACTATGAACACCGCTACAAGACTACGTGCCAGTAAACCAATAAGATTCCCGTAGGCCAAAAACAAAAGACAGACGACGGCTGTAGTCGAGATATATTTGCTGGCGATCTCGTGGTATCGAAAGAATACCGAGATCGTGCCAAAGGAGTACAAGCGTGGTAACTGAGCGTCACCGAGTTCAAAGTCAACGGGAGAGTAAGTGTAATGGCTGTCATTAGCATAGTTAAACAAACAAGCACAGTAAAACAGTCACTGGCACAATTGGTTATAATAATAATTGTTTTCAGCGAACCAATCGCGTTCTGTTGGCAAAAGTAGGTCACTACGCACTTATAAATTTGATGGAGTTTTATTCTATGAGCATAAAATCAGGTAACAAACCTTTCCAGCTCGTAGGAAGAAACTCCATCAAAGTCATCCACTTGAGCTACAAAACCTTTCCTCTATTACTCATTAATTACCGTGGTCACTTGTGGAAGAACACGGGTCGCTCATCAGCATCCTCTATAGAAATATGATCTGGAAAATCCTTTCCAGGTGTTGTCTCCGATTCACAACTCAATGTGTACATACTGGAACAAATTACTTTGTAAACAATCAGATTTGTTTATAATGTCTGACTGTTATTTGACCTGATTTAAAAACTTAACAAATAGATTTAAACACATTAACCGATAGAAAACCGGGTGTAGTTCAACAGTCAATATAATTGAATTACCAGATGAATCAGAATATTTCACAGATACTCTTATTCGCGTTTTGATCAATACACCGCCTACATTAAACATCTTTTCTATTTTCATCTTAATTTTAGAACAGCACGGCAAGTGACAACAAATTATCTACCTCTTCAATCATCACATTCATTGCTCTCAGTACTTTCATTACACATGTTGGTCTATTTTATTCATTCTCCTAATACGTACGATTTCGTAGACTGTTGAGAGTTATTCACTGACTGAATATCCCATATTCACTAACTGCCACCAAATACGTCATTTCATTTTGTCAGAAAATATGAACGAACTGTTGACTGGTAGTCAGACTATATATTTATGAATTTGATAAATAATATTTTCGCTGTTTTGAAAATTTTACTCTCCAACACTCCTGTTGTTGTTAACTATTTAAATTAATGTGAAACATGTAAAAAAGAATTTATTACTTTAGTTTTATTATTGTGGACCGATATTTGCCTTGTTAAATTTTCATTCCCATAGATGTAACTGATAAAGTCTGTGTTCTTGATGAGTAATTGTATCAAAGGAAAAACGGGTTAATATAGTCTGATTATTGATCAAGAAAATGATAGTTTGAGTAGAAAAGTGTGATCATTTCTTGATAAAAGACCACGGTCCTAGTGCTGTTATAAACCGTGTTTCGGACATGTTCCTTCAACCAATTCTACACACAAACAATAACACTTGAGAGGAGACCCGAAATGCGAACAAAAGGTTAACCCTGCGTTCAGTTATATACAGAGGAACGTTTGTGTTTATGGTAATACATCTTACCTGGAGCCTCTGGAAATTTCTAGGACCACATAAATATACTAGTGGTATAGGTGAAGATCCGGTCAAAATTGTGACACCTGGTTCTGTATTTTCTAAAAGTTTCTGTCAAGATTCCATTTAGCGCTTATCAATAGAAAGTTTTCTTACGTTTCTTGCCACTAAGGACTTTGGCGCGCTATATTTTTCAACGACGGGTCATCAGATTATATATTTATGAATTTGATCAATAAATGATTCACTGTTTTGGAAGTTTTACTCCCCAACACTCCTGTTTCAAATTAATGTGAAATATATTAAAAAGGAATTACTACATTGACGCTTGTTTTAAGATAATTTGTTTACTTAAGCAAATAATACTCTTGTTATATATTTCATTGACATGGACTTGGAGGGAAGGCTCGTGTTCTTGATGACGAACTACATCAAAGTATAATCGGGTTATTATTGGTAAATCATGATAGTTCGAGTGAAAAGTGTATGGAATCTTCGAAAATGTCTTTCTATCTAGTTCAAATATCCTCAACGAATTTTTCACTCAAAAAAGAACACTAGAGAGAAGATATGATAATTAGAAGTAATTGAATTATAGTATGAACTAAGAATCCCAGGGATAACGCAATTGAATCAAGAAGTACTACACAAGCACTAACGAATGTACTGTATTTAGAATTCGAGATCAAACATTCAACAAGTACAAAGGAGTCATTAGTTCATTCAAACACCACAGAAGACCACAAATGTGAAGCATAGCTTAACCCTACGTTCAGTTATATACAGAGAAATGTTATTACAGTCGAGTTGGAGCCCCTTGAAAAACCGAACAGGTTAGATCCATCCGAACCTATTAAGTGTGTTGACGATCCATGTTATTCGGGGATAACTTTAAAGACTAGATAAAGGTGTGTCAATGGGTTTACCAGGTTCTCGGGCTCTAGCTAACGTTTTATTATCATTAGACGGAATAGTTTAGAGCGATTGTTTGAAAATGTGAACAGCGTTTCGGAGAGCTTCAAGCTGACAAAGGCAGAAGAGTTCAGTAACCACAAACTTGAGTTCCTCGATTATTTGGTTAAACGAAGATATAATAACAATAAGTTGAAAATAAATGTACTAGAGAGATCAACACATTCTCAGAGATACTCAGATTATGGTTGGGCTCGTGAGTTTTGTATGAAAGTCACAGTGGTAGGAAACATTTATTAGGAAGAGCAATAATCTCGTTACAGATAAAGCGAACCAACATGTTGAGTTGATTGTATTTTTGTCTACGCTTAGGGATAGCTAGTTTCCTAATTAGTTTTAAAGAAGATTATTAGAAACGAGAGGATAGTTGATAAGAATGTATACCGAAAGACTGGATGTCCACCGTGTTCATCCCATACTGTAGTAAAACATCAGAAGAAATCAAGAGCATTCTAAGCAAGCATGGCACAAGAGTGTATTTTCGAAACCGTGACATCATTAGATCAGCACTAGTGAAGGTTAAGGACAAATTTTCAAAAAAGAATAAAATCATATTGTCTATGAGATCAACTGTCATGATTGTAATGCAGCGTTAGTGGGAAAACGTTCAAAAATATTGAATGCGAGGTTGAAGGAACACAAACCGTTATATCCCAATGTGAATAACAAATGATATCTGTTTGAAACTATTTCTGGACTAATACTATACGTATAATTTTATTGTACATGCGTTTGGTAGCTAAACCAGACATATTCATTTTCCTATTATAATACGCTTTATTTTGATCCATAGACTATTACTAAGATTAACCATTCTTGATTTATGTATGCCCGGTCTATTAGTTACAGTCTCCCATAGATAAATCTTGTACGAATGCTATTTTCTATTTTATTATACGATGTGGTCTGCTGGATTTGTTTATGAACGCAGGATGTTTGAAATATATGATTCGTATCTCAGAGGATGAGATTGGTGTTCTGGACTTCACAGGCAGGGCTACGCAGGAAGGAGCAAGGGTTAAGTCTCTAGTCTGGTTGTACGGGTTTGATTCGTCATTGGTCCGATCGATAAATCTCTGTCCTCTAATTGGCTATATCATTACGTTATATATAGATAGGACACAGGGCCACAATTTAAAACACGAACAATGCTTGAAAAGTGTTTCCAAATCCTTGGCTGATCTGAATAAATTTGAGAATAGGTCGACCATAGCATTACGAGTATCAAAAACAAGACACAAAATCGATTTTCAAGGGACCAAATTTCCTTAGGAAGGCTTTTGAACACATGAGATCATGAGTCAATTGAAGCTAAAACACCATTGAAACCTGGAAGCACTGGAAGGCCGTTTCGTTCTATTGTGGAACTCCTCAGCAGTGCGCATCCACGACCCCGCTTCGCGGTATTCGAGCCCAGGACCTGTCAGTCTCGCACCAAGCGCTCAACCAACTAGACCACTGAGCCGGCATCCAATAGGACGAAACGACCGTCCAGTGTTTCCAGGTTTTCCATGGTAGTCAAGCTTCAATCGACTCATGATCTCATTTGTTGAAATTACTACAATCTCCACGAAAGCCCGTCTGATACAAATATGTAATCGTTGTAAACATATGTAAACAATGATTAGCACCAACTAATGAAGATCAAGGTCAACAGGAAAAGCCTTCAGCCATACGTGGAGAAATTCGAATATATAATTTCTACCGAAAGTTAGTCCTAATGAATTTGTTTAGCAGAACAATGGAAGCCTCCCAAGTGAACCATTCCGCTCGGAGGACGAAACTTCACCAAAAGAGATCAACCATTCTCAGTTCATAGAATTAAAAAAAAACCTATAAATAATTTTAAAACCAGTGAGTCCGCTAGTATCTTTTTGGACCCAGTTAATTATCATAACACTAGTTGCCCTTTGAAGCGATATGTAGCAGATTCGAATTTCTGTAATAACGTCCTTTGTGTTGTACATTTTTCAAAGCATCTACGGTGCCTTGATACGTCGATGGTGCAATCCACGTAAGGTGCTGAACGCGACGCGTGACTTCGACATTAGCTGGTTCGCCACACCATTCCCGTCTAACTGTAGCAGGCTCCCAATCGTTCAACATAGACCATCGATCTTGGTGATCTTCAATTACTTCACTGTTGTAACAACTTCATATTGTCAGCTGTATAATGTGTATTTAACAAACAAACAAAATGCCAATTAAACAACGCATTATGAAAGGTCGATAGATAGATAGATCAGAATAATCATGAAAACGTATGAAGAGCAAGGTACGTTGACGATTCTAGCGGCAGCAGCACCGATGATATTCAGGTCATGTGATTTCCAGTTAACCTTTGGACCACTGAGACACCGTCCATTGGTTTATCTTCTCAATTTAATTAACTCGTGGTGCTGCGCAAACAACCTCCTTGCTAAGGAGGCAAACGTTACGATAAATTCCGTTCAGTGTTTCAAGAGCTTTAGTGGTTTGCTTTTGCAAAATAAAAATAACGTGTTTTATGAAGTTCACCGAAACTAGAGTAAACATAGTTCAGGTTTGTTAGTTTGTTCAACATTTCAACATCAATCAATAAATCAATCCATCATTGAGGGTAGATAAGTTTTACACTTGGTATAAAATTCATTTTAGTTAATCGATAGAGTTATGTCTCGATAGTTGTTTACTTGATATAACGCGTATAACTGAACAAAAGAACGCCAAAACCCTTCCAAGTCCGAAGGAGAAGACAGAAGATTAGTGAAAAGAATGTTATTCCAAACAGTGTCAATTATGGTACAAATTGTCAGGTATTTATAGTTTTTAGTAAGAACAAAAATCATCATTATGGTCCTCCAATCCGCATACAGGGGGTTATTAGCTCTGTCCAATCGTGAAGCTACACGTAGGAATTCTAGAATATTCTTCCTAACAGTGATTGGATGGAATATCTTCGGCTCTTTCTGAGCCTCTTATAGCTTCCTCAAGTTTTCCCGTGGTCCTTCGTCACACCTCCCTCCTTTTAACTCCGTTGTGTAAGACTTCTTTCCCGGACTCACCTGGAACTTTTTGGCCGCATTCCTCTTACGTTCCATCACTTTTGAGGGTTGTGCAACTTTTCCCTTGCGTCGTTTGTCTACTCTATGTTTGCGCTCATGATGACTTTTCTGAGGTGAGTCCACGAGCAGTTGAAATGGGAGCCGGCTTTCTGACACTACTGTACTGCTGTCTCTTTGCATTTGATTTATGTGTTTCATGCAATTTCCGACACCCTTCCGGACTAGGCACAGTACATTTCCGATTCGACGTTCCATGACACCTGGTTCCCATTAACTATAACATTGATACGACTTGACAAGTACCCTTTCACCCACATGGAAGCAACGAGTAACCGTACGATACTCATTCATCGGTTTTATTGTCTTTCTGGGTGGCAACATACTGTTGAAGACTGTCCAAATTTTTCTTCCGAACATGCACTCGGCCGGTGACTTTTCTTCTGGTACTGCCGGATTAGGCGTAATTCTGTAAGACACTAGGAACTTACTGATCACTTGTTCTGGGATACCCTCATCTCTCCCCTTTACCAGAGCTCTTTTTATCGTATCCACGAATCTTTCTGCTTGGCCATTCGACTGAGGATGGTACGGAGGAGATTGAAGATGCGATATGCCATTTTCACTACAAAAGCGTTTGAAAGCGAATGACATATATTGAGTGCCGTTGTCGGTCACTAAAATCTCTGGAACCCCAAAACAAGCAAACAATCCTGACAATCTTCTTATTGTACTCTCTGATATGGTTTTCGGCATATCATATACTTCTGGCCATTTTGTAAAAGCATTGACAACAACTAAGTAATTTCTTCATTGTATCGGTCCGGCGAAATCAGCGTGTATTCTTCGCCAAGGCCCGTACAGTTTTGGCCATGGTTGTGGTTAAGCTTTCGTTGGATTCTTCTCAGCCTCTAGACAGGACCAGCAACTGCTACATTTTTGTTCTATATCACGGTCCATTGACGGCCAGTATGCATAGCTGCGAACTAGTGATTTCATTTTACTTATCCCCGGGTGCCCGCAGTGAAACTGCTTGCTGACTTGGTGCCGAAGACTTCTGAGGATAACGATACGGTGGCCAAACATGATGCACGAGTCGACAACTGTTAAGGAATCTCGTCGACGAAAATATTGTAAGAGTTCGCCATGTAGTCTAGATGAAGGCCACTTGTTGAGTATGCAGCGGTGAACAATCTTCATTGTATTATCCTTCTTGCTAGCTTCTTTAATGGATTCGAATGTTACCGGGAGTCAGGAAACTACGTCTGTTAATACTTTGTGAAATTCAGCCTCGACATCTATGGCAGCTACAAGCACGTCCTCTTCTTGTTCTGCATGCGAATCAATCAACCTTGAAAGGGCATCTGCCTGTCCGAAGTCGGTTGTTGGTTGGCACTTTATCTTGAAATCATAACCCAGTAACGTAGTTGCCCATCGCTGTAAACGGTTTGCTGTATATACAGGGATACCATTTTTAGATCCGAAAACTGTCAGTAGCGGTTTATGGTCTGTTAGTAAGGTGAACTGTCTGCCAAACAGAATCTTGCGGAAAATTTTTTACCGCAAATATGATGGAGAAAGCTTCTTTCTCAATCTGTAGTTTCTTTCAGTCATAGTCAGCGATCTTGCTGCGTGGGTGATTGCCTTCTCAGACCCGTCAGGATAGGTATGTGAAATGACAGCTCCGATTCCATAATTTGACGCATCTACCGCGACTATAATTGGAAGATCTGGGTCATAATGTGTAAGTAGAAGGTCTGATGATAGGAGCTGCTTTAGTTCTAGGAATGCTTCTTGGCATTCGGTTGACCAGAAACATTTGGTATCCTTTTTCAGTAAGCAATTAATAAGAGCACGAAGGCGATGCAGATCTGGAAGAAAGACGCCATAATGACTAACAATTCTCAAGAAAGAACTTAGAGTTGATACATCCGTCGGTGAGGGCATGGACTTGATGGCTTCAACGTTTTCATGATCAGGTTTTATCCAGTTTTTATTGATTATGAATCCCGAATAACGACCTGCTCCATGTAAAAATCACATTTTTCAGCACGCAACCTGAACCCATAATCTGCTATGCGTCTGAGCACCGTGTCGACCTTACTCACCAAGTCAGCATAGTCTGTACCCATGATCAGTATGTCATCGAGATAGGCCGCAGTACCAGGAATATCTTGCAACATAGTATCCACAACTTGTTGGAAGATTGAAGGGGCTGTTTTTACTCCAAAAGGAAGTCTGTTATATCGGAACAATCCTTTATGAGTGTTTATTGTCAGATAATGCCTACATTCTTCCACTACTGGAATCTGTAGATAAGCTTCTGATAGGTCTAATTTTGCAAATAAATCTTCTGGTACCGGCATAGGGTATTGATGGGCTTCAAGCGCTTTGTTTAATCCAGTCGAATAATCTGCGCATAGCCGGATACTTCCGTTTGGCTTTTTGACAATCACTATTGGTGCTGCCCAATCAGAAAAGTTCTTTGATTCTATTATTCCACTTCTTTGCAGGCGCTCTAGTTCTTGTTCAACAATAGGTAACGCTGCATAAGGTACAAGACGATTTGGTATGAAGACGGGGTGACTCCCGGTTTACGAATCAGTACTGCTTTTGCCATTTTGTACTCGCCCAATTCTTCTGTAAACACTTGACTATGTCTTTCCAACACAACATCCTTCATATCCTTTTCCACTGGTTTATTGGTTCTCATGGGGTTGCATATGTGGTTAATGGAGTTATTTGTTAATTCTAGTGTTTCTAATATGTCTAGAAACTCCACTTGGAGTCCCTTTCCGGGGGCTACTGCCGGTCCCAAGCCCAGACAAAGGAGGAGGGTTGGGCATGGGGTTAGCGACCCCATCCCGTAGAAAACTAACTCGCTAAAAAAACGCTAACCAGAAAAAATTATTCAAACCATTTAAACTCTGCCCTGGGAGTCAGGAGGTCTTCGTTTAGAAGAATTATGACGCCTCATGATGAAAGCCGAGTTTCTTCGGAAGTCACGAGGCCGATGCCCCTTCTGACAACCAGAGCAACCACTTATTTAGGTACATGGAATGCTCGCACAATGTGGGAGACTGGGAGAGTTTTCCAAATTGCTGCAGAAATGAGGAGATACAATTTAGAGGTGCTTGGGATCAGTGAAACACATTGGACGCAAGTTGGACAACAACGACTAGCTTCGGGGGAGCTGCTGTTATACTCCGGACATGAACAAGAAAATGCTCCACATACACAAGGAGTTGCATTGATGCTGTTCAAACAAGCACAAAATGCACTTATAGGATGGGAATCTCATGGACCAAGGATCATCAAAGCCTCCTTCAAAACAAAGAAAGAGGGTATTACAATGAACGTCATTCAATGCTACGCGCCTACCAACGACTACAATGAAGACGCTAAAGATCAATTCTACGATAGGCTGCAGTCAATCGTCGAGAAGTGCCCAACAAAGGACCCGACTATTTTGATGGGAGATTTAAATGGCACATGGACTTCACCGGATCACAACACACAGAACCAAATCGACCATATCTGCATCAACAAAAAGTTCAGGAGGACGATGGAGGACGTGAGAACAAAGAGAGGAGCTGACATAGCATCAGATCATCACTTGCTGGTCGCCAAGATAAAGTTGAAACTTAAGAGGCACTGGACAACAGGGAGAACAATATCACAAAAATTTAATACGGCTCTTCTTCGGGATACTGACAAACTCAATAAATTCAAGATAACCCTCAGCAATAAGTTCCAAGCTTTTCATGATCTACTCAATGAAGAAGAAATTACTATGGAGAGTAACTGGAAAGAGATAAAAGAGGCAATCACTTCAACATGTCATGAGGTTCTGGGCCAAAAGAAGCAGCCTCACAAGGATTGGATCACGATGGATACACTGGATAAGATTCAAGAAAGGGGGAACAAGAAGGCAGCAATCAATACCAGTCGAACAAGAACAGAAAAAGCCAAGGCACAGGCTGAATACACAGAAGTAAACAAGCAAGTGAAGAGGAGCATCAGAACTGACAAACGTAAATATGTGGAAGATTTGGCAATGACGGCGGAAAAGGCTGCCAGAGAAGGAAACATGAGACAACTGTGTGACACAACAAAGAAACTCTGAAAATCACCGTAAACCAGAACGACCAGTGAAAAGCAAGGAAGGCAAGATAATCACCAACATTGAAGAACAACGAAACAGGTGGGTAGAATACTTCAAAGAACTCTTGAATCAACCAGCCCCACTGAACCCACCCAACATCGAAGCAGCACTCACGGACCTCCCAATCAATTTTGGCCCACCAACAATTAAAGAAATCAGCATGGCTATCAGACAAATCAAGAGTGGCAAAGCAGCAGGACTAGACAGCATTCCAGCAGAGGCTCTGAAAGCAGACGTAGCGGCAACTGCAAGGACACTCCGAACTCTCTTCGGAAAGATCTGGAATGAGGAACAGGTACCAAAAGACTGGAAAGAAGGATGCAACAACAAATGCAAGAGAAGACAACCGGTGTAGCTTGAGCTTCAGCAGCAATAGGTCTCAATATACACAAGGGGAAAAGCAAGATTCTTCGATACAACACAGCATGTACCAATCCAATCACAATTGACGGAGAAGATTTGGAAGATGTAAAAACCTTTACATATTTGGGCAGTATCATCGATGAACACGGTGGATCCGATGCAGATGTGAAGGCACGGATTGGCAAAGCAAGAGCAACATATTTACAACTGAAGAACATCTTGAACTCAAAACAATTGGCAACCAACGCCAAAGTCAGAAGTTTCAATACAAATGTCAAGACAGTTCTACTGTATGGGGCGGAAACCTGGAAAACTACGAAATCCATCATCCAAAGGATACAGGTGTTCATTAACAGTTGTCTACGCAAAATACTTCAGATCCGTTGGCCGGACACTATTAGACACTGACAACCTACTGTGGGAGAGAACAAATCAGATCCCAGTGGAGGAAGAAATCAGGAAGAATCGCTGGAAGTGGATAGGACACACATTGAGGAAAGCACCGAACTGCGTCACAAGACAAGCCCTCACATGGAATCCTCAAGGTCGAAGGAGGAGAGGAAGACCAAAGAATACATTACGCCGAGAAATGGAGATGGATATGAGAAAAATGAACAAGAATTGGATGGAACTAGAAAAGAAGGCCCAGGACAGAGTGGGTTGGAGAATGCTGGTCGGCGGCCTATGCTCCATTGGGAGTAACAGGCGTAAGTAAGTAAGTAATAGGTCTAGACCCAGCAAATCTAATCCTGGGTTCTCTGTGAGATATAGTGTTGCCTTTGTCTTCGCCAGAAGCACTATGAGCTAACTGGGTTGTCGGTAGTACTTGTGATTTTCCGATAAGTTTCCAGGTTCTTCAACTGATAAGTGTGATGTCGGAAGCAGTATCGAGCTGCAGGCGGGCACGCTTTTTATTTATATCTACGTTTACATACTTTCATCGGCAGCAAATTTGTGCTCGATTATGTGATACCAATACTTTGTTAGGCAGTGCATTATGTCTGTATTTCTTGAGACAGGGCTTCAAAAAATGTCGTTTATGGGTTATTTGTCTGCATCTGTTTTCTTTATGACCCTTCCGGTGACATTTACTATGTGGGCAGAACCTTTTATAGTGCCAACCTCCATACGACCAACATGGAGATGAGGGCTGATTGTCTGTGTGTGATGATTTTCTTGAGCCGGCATCTTTTTTTCCACTTACAGCATGTACGCATGGCAACTGGCCATTATTTTCGACCATGGAAGTGTTGTGTTTCAAGTTTACCAATCTCTGGCACTCTGTGGTTACTTCCTGTAGTGTTATGTTTGGACACTGTTCAGTTTTACTCAAAATTCTGGTTCTAATATCGGCATCTTCACGAGATTGGAGGCTGCACACGAACACAAGACACTTAAACTGATCTTCTGTCAGTGCTGATAGTTTGAAGCGCTCACATTCACGATTTACTAACCCTGCATGCTTCACCCAGTCATCGTCACCTGCTTTTGTTATCTTGAGACATTGATAACGAATATTAAACATGGATGACTGTTCAGCGAATATTTGCGACAAAATTTCGATCGTTGCATCAAAAGAAAAATCTCTTGGATTCTTTGGAAGGATAAAGTTACTTTAACGTTCATGTTCAACAGTTCCAAGCTTTCGTAAGAGTATTCTGACCTTAGAGGCGTCATCAAGTTTTTTGAGGTCGACCTTGAAAAAGTCTTCATATTTGTTGAACCAGGTTTCTAAAGTAATACCAGCTGAAGCATCGAAATTAAATTTATGGATAGAATCGATGATGTGGTCAACATGCGATTTGAAGGGATCATCTGCAACTTCTTTTTGATTCAGGTTCATTTTGTGGGTCAGTGTTTCTATCATGCGCATCTGGAACTGTTCGAAACGTTTTTCTTGACGTTCCAGTAAGGCTTCAAGTTGTTCAAAGGTAAATGACGTCTTGATATGATAACCCCGACGCCAGTTATTATATCTCTATAGTTGTTTACTTGATATAACGCGTATAACTGAACAAAAGAACGCCAAAACCCTTCCAAGTCCGAAGGAGAAGACAGAAGATTAGTGAAAAGAATGTTATTCCAAACAGTGTCAATTATGGTACAAATTGTCAGGTATTTATAGTTTTTAGTAAGAACAAAAATCATCATTATGGTCCTCCAATCCGCATACAGGGGGTTATTAGCTCTGTCCAATCGTGAAGCTACACGTAGGAATTCTAGAATATTCTTCCTAACAGTGATTGGATGGAATATCTTCGGCTCCTTCTGAGCCTCTTATAGCTTCCTCAAGTTTTCCCGTGGTCCGTCGTCACAGATAGGTGGTCACATTGTAGACCACCAACGTAGATGATCTATGTCGAAATGATTGGAGGCCTACTCGAGTTAGACGGGAATGGTGTGACGATCCAGCTAGTGTCAAAGTCACACCTCGTGGTCAGCACCAGACATAGACTACCCCATTGACGTATCAAGGTACTATAGATGGTTTGAAGACTGTACAACACAGAGGACGTTATTACAGAGATATATTAGTTAAAGTAGATACAAGCGAAAGTAAGGCCACTGTCACATGGACCAGTCCATGGCGTACGATTAACCGATGCGCGTTGGTGGTCCCTGACCTTGACGAGGATCGGTGATTTGTTAGATATTCAATGACCAAACTGCCGGTTGATTTGGCTAGGGCTCAGTGGAATTTCACTAGCCCTACAACATCTTGTGACAAGAATTTGGTTCATTGGAGTTAAAAAACGAGGTCAATTGAGTATAAATCCAAAATTCATAATTGACTTAATTAGTAAAGAATAATAACATAAGAACCTGTCCTTTTACAATGATGAATGGTGGTTTTCAGTGGAACGTAGGACGCGCGTTTCATTCTATTCAGCACTCGCAGCTGGATGTACCTGCATCTCATAGTTAATAATCACTTCGGGACTACAAACCAGTACCTTTCGATTCATCCACTTAGCTACCATTTGTTACAACTGTTTGAGACATGAGCCATTTCTCAGTACATATAACCCACCATATTCCAGTACTGATGACTATATCTAACTCTTGAAATTGTACACTCTGTGAATTGAATATAAATGAAAAGTCACATGTTCAACTGAAACATCAAATGAATGATCATACGTAATTGTTGTGGATAATTTAAACTGTGATGAAACAGGTGAGGATTGTACTTAGTGATGAAAGAACTTATAAAAATACTTGTAATTTATATGTATGTGATAGATATAGTTGAGAACCAAATACGTAACACTTTGGAAACCATTATGCTATAAGATCTTATCTTACAAAGCCCATCCTATTCATTCTGGAACCTACAAGGACAATAAAACATGAACTGCATGATCTTCTCAGGATTCATAAAAACTGTTTTCCTTCACTGATCATTCTCAAAAATGAACAATTCTGAACGTGGAATCGCGCGAACAAATGGATTATGTAAATCATAAGTGTACTATATATATGTTAGTAAATAATAGCCTAATAGTTTAATCATAATCAGAAAACGACAGTAAAAATAACTTCATGATGTCATTTTATGTATCGTCTCATCAATTCCCTGATATTTACTTTCTTAAACAGTGAGATTTAGTTGAATAGAACTTAGAAGCAAAGATGAACACAAACTATAATCCCTGTGATAACCATAAAAGTATCAGCATTCAAGTGTACTATGAATGTTTACTTTTATTCAAACCTTCATTACTATCGACAGTAGGATGATGTAATCATGACATCAACTCTGGGTCCTTTCTTCACAGACTCCATTTCTTGCAAAATATTCCATTGCGACAGTGAAACACTCACCCAGCTAGCTCAGATTCTAATAAGCGTTACAAAATATTTCTTCATCCATCACCTTTCGTACTAACAAGGATATTATTTTTATTTATTTATTTTTTTTATTTATTTATGGCTTTATTCAATATTATAGATTTTGGTACAATATAGAATTCTCAGCACAAAAATATTTCAACAAGTTTCTTTTACAGAACAAAAGAAAAAACACGGTTTAAAAAAAAATCTGAAAAAAAAAACTGTACAACTTTTCAATTAGAGTCATGTTAAGAATGCAGATTATTGACTAGGTTAACTCTAACAACCTGTTCGTCACAGAGTACATTTGTTAGGTAAGGTACTATAGAACGTTTATACTTTTGCTTGCGTGCTTGGATTTTAATGTAATTTCGTCTCGTTCTACCAGAAGATGTACAAGGAGAAAGATATGAGTGAAGGGGATGGTTAGTATCTGATAAAATAACATCTGCCAGGAGTTTGCATGACTTTAGATGTCTATCCACAATCATATTAATTATGGTCTCGAAAGATTCACCACATAACTTGCTAACTGCCTTCAGCGCTCTCCGCAGTACAGCAAAGTATTTTCTCAAAAGCCCGGGAAAGAATAACGGAGAACAGTACAGAATAATAGGTAATATGCAAGAATTGACAAATTGTAGGAGTAAATGACGAGTGATCCCAAAGGCATTCAACCTCTTAATGTAGTATGTCAGACGGAAAACCTTCTTCGATAACAATAAAACGTGAGAAGACCAAGAGAGATCAGAGGAAAAGGTAACACCAAGATAATTGACCGTCGACACTGTGTTTATCAAAGAGTCGCCAATGGCACAAGCATTATGAGATCTCAAAAAGGTGTTTAAATGCCGATCATGTCTCATGCTAAAGTTAACAGCTTGACATTTAGACGGATTAAGTAGGAGACCATTAACGACAGACCAGCTATCAATGCGAGATAAAAACTGGTTCATTTCTATAGGATGTAAAGAGGAAGAGATAGGCATACAAACAGTGAGATCGTCTGCATATTTCACGAAAGTGTTTACTGTGGAAGATGGCAGATCATGCAGAAAAAAAGAGAAAAGAAGAGGTGAAAGAACAGCTCCTTGTGGTACACCTTCATAAGACACTAGAGACTCTGAACACTTTCCTCCAAACACCGTGTACTGTTCCCTTCCAGAGAGGTAGGAACATAGCCAGTTGGTTATCCAGCTGTCAGTGTTGACGCTGATTAACTTGTTAAGTAAACGTTGCCTTGATATAGAATCAAAAGCAGAAGTATAGTCCAGGAAAGCGCATCGAACATACTTCTTACCCTTTTCTAGGTTGAACACTATATTATGATGCAGAACAGCAACAGCATCGAGGGTGCTTCTTTTGCATCTGTAAGCAAACTGATACTGGTCAATGTGCTCTTTCATCGCAGGCTGAAGTGAAAGTGTCAATAATTTTTCCATTGCTTTGAGGAAGGTGAAGTTATTGCAATGGGTCTGAATTTCACATTCTTATCACTAGATGATTTCTTGGGTATAGGGATTATTTTCATCTTTCTCCACATATTCGGTATGAGATTAGAAGAGAAGGATCTATTAAAGATAGTGGTGAATGGATAGCATAGGACGTCAGCACACTTTTTGAAAAGGAGGTTTGGGATACCATCAGGTCCAAAACATCGGGATGAATTTAGTGACTGGAGACATTTTTGGACATCAGTTTCGGTGAAACTAGGAACACAGCTATTTTTTAAACCCGTGAATAAAGGGAGTATCACATCAGATGATTGACGTAAAAAAGACTTATTTAAGTCACAAACATCCAGCTGGTTATCGGTCCTAATCTGTCTGTCACCTGTAAGTTCTTTAAAGAGTTTCCACATACTTGAAGAGTTTTTACAAGACAAGAGTTTTTGAGCAAACATAGTGTTGAGACGACTAATCTCGAGGTTTATCAGACCATTTAGCTTACGAACTTCACTAGAGTTTTTCTTTTTGTACATTCTTTCTTTCACCCTCCGTAGTCGTTTTAGTTGTGAAGATGTAAGTCGATCAAAACTTACAAAAATAGTTTCAGTGGGACAACAAATATCAAAACAGAATTTAAGGTAACAAGTAATAACATCAGAAGTGATTTCTAGTGAGTCATCTGTAAATAATTCCCAGTTGGTCGTATGAAACATGTCTTTCAGGTTTCGGATATTTACTTCTGAGTAATTCCTATATTTGACTTTCTTGCTTTGATTTAAGAGTGCACTCTTTCCATGCTTTCCATATACTTTAGGTAAAACACGAATTATACAGTGATCCGAGCTAGACAATGGAGCACGTTTACGAGTCACATATATACCTACATCATTAATGAAAACGAAGTCTAAATGAGCATCCAACCGAGTAGGAAAATCTACTACATTTTGGTGACCTAGCGATGTAAGGAAGCTACAGTCACATGAATTAAAATCACCACATACAACTGAAAGTGAATCACTGAAGGCAGTAACAGCGAATTCAGTGAATTCATCAGCGAAGACAGATAGCGCAGATGATGTGCAGTCTGGGGTCACATAGATATTGGTAACATAAACATATTTGTATTTATTTAGATGTTTTGGACGGCATCTTAGAGTTAGACAGTCGATAAAGTCATTTGAAAACTTGAAACACGCAAACGTAGATCGACACCAGTTCACGTTTACAAAAGTAGCTACACCGCCGCCACACCTCTTTTTATCGTTTGATCGATCCTGACGATAAATTTTGAAATCATGTAGGGATACTAGGCAGTCGTCCTGTAAATCGTTTAACCAAGATTCTTGAATTGTGATGACACCACAATTACGATACATATTTTGACTTAGTAGGGATTGAAGATAGTCTATCTTGTTAATTAATGATCGGCAGTTAGAATTGAGCAATTCGTTAATCGACATACGATTAATGTTCATTCTCTTCAACGCATATTGCCAACCACCACGATGTCTTTTATTGTAGGTTTTTGTAACTTGTGCAGCGAAAGGTCGTAGGCTTTTCATAAACGCGCCTGTATATGTTATGCGATTAATGGACATAATGAGAGGTTAAAACAAAATGAAAAAACAGATAACTTGTTGAAATAACTAGATGGCAGAAACAGGTAGCCCAGATATTCAAGCAGGCCGCCAGGTCATTTAAAATGGAGAATACATGGAAGTTAATTAGATTAACTCCGTTTGAATCACTACATTCCAACCTTTGGAGGTAAGTGAAACTTAGTAAAAATCATAGATTATCATACTAAGGTAATTTATTTCGACGACATTACTGATGATGGGTCGAACAATAATTCTGTTTATGTACATTCCATCAAATTCTTCAGAAACACGTGAAAACAACAATAATAAGGCTGATGATATTGAGTGTCTCGAGGAAGACGGTTCTCTTGAACCGATAAATCAAAAAGTATATCCTTTGGCAGTTATTGACAGAAAGGTTGTTAAAGGATGTTTCCTGACAATTTGTGCCCAGTATCTTTTTATATTCAATTTTATACACTACCTAATGAAATGTTAGTAGTTTGAGTGATTTGACGAAATTATTAATGACACCTAAATTGATCTATATCGATTGTTTGATGAACGCCGATGAAACACATTTTCATATGTTATCATGAGTCGACTGACTTCATGACTGTCTTTTACGCATCATCGAATGACAGCAAGACAATGCGGTTACAGGGAAATAAGATGATTACAGAAAATATGTAGTCGGTCACTTGAAACGATCTTCGTTTATTGTCAGTTTATAAAACCCAGTAAAAGGAAATGTTCAACTAATCAACTAATAGACATAAAATACACTAACTCTCACTTACACATTCCTGATGAAGTCTGACGGTTCGTTTTTGAAGTCGCAGCTTAACACACTGGGCATTTGTTCTGATAATTCAATTGATTGAGAAGACGAAATGGTTGTAATCCACTTCATAAAATAATCCACTGAGAGGATTTTAAAATGCTCTATAATAACTGACTGAGTATGTGAACATGATCATACGTGAAAAACTAAATTGATCACTTGAGGACATAGAATAAAATTGAAAATCAAGGTCACAATGTTGTTAGTGACTTGTGTACGTTTTGTGAATAATGTCAAATTGTTTATTGAAGTGATTAGTGTGGAGATTTATAACAGATTTAATCAAATTTATATCATAGAATAATAATCGTTTTATCCGTGACTGGTCAGCAGGATGTATCTGCATCATAGAATTGATGCTTGTTCTAGGACTCTAACCCAGTATCGTTCACTTCAAACCTGGTCCTGTTATCTTCAATCAGGATTGGTTGAACTGAATGAGCAATCACGCCATTAGTTTTGGTTTATCTTTTGTGATCTGTTTTCATGAACATAGGTTTGCGTGATGTGGTCTAAAAACACTTCTGTATTCATGGATCAATTGGATTTAGACATTAACATCGTTGGATGCAAACTCAGTGATCTAATACGTAAGCTTTCGCATGCGAGACCAAAACTCCTGGGTTCGAGCTCGCGTTCAGGAATTTGAATGAGCACTCCTGATGAGTCACGTACTAGAACGAAGCGTTTTTTTTTAGTAGTTCGAGGTATCTAATGGTGGTCTAGCTTCGACCGATTCATGAATTCAACAAGTACGAATAAATTTGTTGTTTGGGAAGGAAAATAGATTTTTCACGAGTTATATTAGGTGTCATTTGACCAAACTGTAATGACAAGAAAACAGTTTTATTATCTCTCTCTCTCTCTATCGCTGGTTTGATTTTCAGATGATTATACTGAAAGCTGTGGCTGACTGAATATATATGAACAAAAACAATAAATATTTCGAACGACTTAATTATGTTTGACTCGAATACCAACTGATAAAGAATGTAGAAGCGTGAAGACCAGTAGTACTGAAATAGCTGTAGCTAGTTTCAAATGGTTCATAATAAATATATTCCCGCTGATTGACATGATTTCACTGAGCTGACAGCTACAACTAACATTTCTTCAACAAATTATAATTTACCAGATCTAACTCAACCAGTTACGTCTTTTCTCTTGTTTCAAACCCATTTCAGTTTGATTGTAGTCCGTTGATTAAATGAAAGTAATAGTAAATAATAAAAAAAAATCAGGACGTACGACCGTCATACATGTGACTGAAGTTGCCTATCATCAAATTTTTAATGAATGATCCAAACCTTCGAATGATCGAGAACACTGTGTGAATGACTCAGATTTGATTAACGCAATGACAGAATTATTTAATGGATAAGTAATCTAATATACGTTGAAACACAAGCTTGTTTTGTTAGTGTTTTCTTCAGATTTATTAGTCACTCATCGAACAATTTCAGTTAATTAAACATGCCAGAACTAATTCTTGCCATAACGTTTTCAATGTTCTATACATTCATTGCATTCAGTATGCTAAGCCACTTTTGATCCATCTGTTAAGTTGATACGGGCAACGAGATTTCATTTGAATTCCCAATACATTTTATGTTTGTGTTTTCCATTCTGTGTGTCCCACATAGCTTAGCCGACAGGTTTTAGTGGCCGTTATTCTGAGAGCAGCTGGATCGGACAAATGATCGTTATGGAATGGTCACTGTCCAAATATACTCACTAGATAAACATAAAAATGACCGAAAAAAGTGCTGCATGAAGTATACTTATTGAACATGAAAAACATTTCAGATAACATAGACTTCTTTATGTCGTCGATGAAATTAATGGTTGAATTACTACAATTTCCACAAACCCTCACTCTGACAGTACTTATCACGTGCCCACTAGTGACTGGCTTCACTGTGTGTTTTCTGGTGTTCTGGTGGGTCCATTCGAGTCAAACTATGTAAGTTGTGAATCAGTTACTCACTGAAGACAATGCTGCACGGTGGACGACTTCGCGTATTGAATGAAGTTAGACATTAACATTATCCGACTCCAGCTCAGTGGTACTCAAGGTTGAGGATTCGACCGCCAGACAAAGGTCTCGAGTCTGGATCCGGTGTGTGAGATCTATAGCCCTATATCTCTTTAGAAAATTTAAAAAGATTACCACGTATGAAGAAGATGAACAAAAAGAACGAAAACATGATATTGACATTTCACAATTTAATAACTTCTCTATGAAAGTGATTAGAAATGTATTAAAACAGGACGTTTCATTGTGTAATAATAATTTGAATACAATGAATTGGCACTGCAGTTTAACCATACCGTTAGGGGACAGCAGAAGATCTCCACAGAATTTTAAAATAACATAGTGTTGTAGAGTATTACAAAACACCAAACACACTTCGAAAAACTTCCATTCGCCTGCAAGAAAATGTTCCCTTAAAGTCAATACAAATCAACAAAGTAACCACCTAATAATTCAGTAGAACTAAAGGAACCCATATTGAATCTGCAATAGTAGTTTACGCCATTTTCGACAACCGCCAAATCGCTAAGAAAACATCAAATGATACAAAAAGGCCTTTTCATTTATTAAGTGAGTAGCATTCCATATTATGCTTATTCCTACAGCTCTCAAAAGAAAACATGCCCTCACTATTCATCCCACTTGAACTATGTATCCAATTTACCATGTCCGATTCCATTCACATTTCACACTGTTATCGTACAAACAAATTGAACTGTATACCCTAATCATCACAAAGGTCACATTCTCTCATCCCTCACCCTACACACACAAACTTTCACACACGTCACTTTGATTGATCTCATGCATTATTCTTGTTTTCTTCGTCTCTACCATTTAAACTCGAAATGATTTAGATTTGGTTATTTATTCTCTAAAGAAGCGCTTACACTGACTGGCGAAACGTCAGAAAATCTAATTTTTTCTACTCACTTGGATATCCACAACATTATTAGTTATATTTATAAAACCCTTCTCAATACACAATTTATCAAATCAAACTTCAGTAATGATATCTACATTCTTATACAATTCAAATGAACATTTCACCATTAATGATAATAATTCAATGTAATTTACATCGTTCAGTTAAAAGTTAGTGTCATTCAAGCTAAGGATTTACCAGCGTTGTATATGTGTGGTACTTCTGATCCTTATATCAAAGCTACTTAATTATAGGATAAAAGAAAAAACAAAAGAACATCGGAAAACATTAAATCGTATATTTCATTAAACATTTTGGTTGTTAAGATGAGTAATATGAGCCCTTTTAGTTTCATTGAACATAGATTGAAGATTCAGTTCACATATGAATAGAAATGTTGATCTAGTCAAGTTCAGCTAGTCCAAGTACTAAATTCAGTCTTGCAATTTATACAAACAAATGAGTCTTAAACATCACGTTTTTCAGGCTGTCAAGTGACTAATAGTAGAACACGAGAAACGAGTTTCTTCCGATTGCAGAATCGTTAGCTGGACACAATTTTATCCTAATACCGGTGGATACACTGAGTTTCTTTCATCGAATGTCACACTACTACAACAACAACGGAATGATAGAAACTCTTGCAAATATTGTTTTATTTAGTTGTAACAAAGAATCAAAGATTTCAATACCTCATATATTTGATGACTTCATCATATTCAAGTGAGATAAACTCAGAAATACGTATCATTCGCACAACAAAATCTCTGAGAATATCAAATATGTGGCAAAGGAATGATTTATTTATGAAGGAGGGTAACAATTCAAGTATACGGGAGGTTGATTAAGCTGACGAAATATCAAGTTACAATAGCAGCAAATCAAATGTTTCAAAACATGAGGTTTCTGAAAGATGGGTTACAAGTAAACTTAAACTCATTGCACGATTATCAATGCACAGAAAATTGAAGTAATTCATCCCATTTATTTCCTGTGTAAGAATATCTACTGGCACAAATTCATCGAATGGTATTTAGCAAAAATGCAAATTGTCATTAAATCAACGGGCTGAAACCATTGGCTTTCCTAATCATACGAAATACATTCCACAATTTACCGTCAGAATTTAATAATACTTTGGAATCAGCATTACTCAAAAGCCAAATTAATCATCTTGTACAAGATTTTGCAACCTGAAAGTACATACAAAACAATCTATGTAAACTTCAAGAGGTACCACAATGGTCAAGGTTGACAACTTCTAGATATACAAGTACATGAACGTTGGTAAGCAGTGAATATGAACAATACATTACCAATTATATAAATGGGTGTCGTTTGTAATGAATAAAAATGTTTAACTAGAAAACGGAGTTATCACCTACAAAATAATGTGGCCCGAAATAATTAATGGGCACATGATCAACTTTCTTCAGTAAAATGCTACCAGTATAATTTCTCAGTTACCTTTGTCTAGATGATTTCGCATACATTCAAGTTTGAATAGATAAACTTAAACTATTATATCATTCCTTGATTCTTTCGTACATTGCCTATGCCGAAATCAGTTCAAAAACTATTTTAAAAGGGAATTCGTTCAGGCGATGTCTGATTCTCATTGCGTTATGTTCCAGCATCTAGTGGATTAAATGCTATTATATTAAAAGCGGAAAATTTGAAGAAGATGGATCTCGGAGGACTTTCAGGTAGTTTACTGAGTCAACTGGTTGTTATAAGTAGTATGTTCCAATGTTTCTAAATCATATAGTACACAATTCTTATAGTCAATGCAATCATAATTAATCATCATCACAGAATCGGATTACGAATTTTATCAGTATTGTACAATTTATTATCAGAACTAGGGTTTGTCGATATGGTAGTAATTTTTAGTAGTTCAGTTCATGAATCGACCCGAGCTAGACCACCATTTAGAAATCTCGAGAGCGGAACTGGAACCCAGGACCTTTGTTCCGGTGTGCGAATGTTTAAAATTTAGACTGCTCAGCTGGTATCCGACAGTGTTAATGTCTTACTTCAATCATTCCATGATATCCACAGACCTTACACCATTGTCTTCTGTGAGTAACTGCCTCTACAACAAACGCGGTTGAATTCCATTGGCCACAATTTTTTGTCGAATATCTCAATCTAACTCAAAACCACATATTAATGTTAATCAAATTAGAGAAATTCTAGATTTACAACGTAAGTGATTATATTTTTATTTAAATCATCCATGTTTTTACTTTAGTACTGGCTGGTTTATGAGAATTGCTGATTACAAATATCAGCAGAATGTAGTGTGAACAAAACAGACCACGAGACTGACTTAACAGTTCAATATTACTCCTTACTGTGGCGGAAATCAGATAGAAGTGAGGAACTTAAGAACAAGCTTGTCATCCAGGAAATCGAATGTCTCTATGCATACAGAAACACAAGATGGTTTTGGAACCTTTGGTAAATTAGAATACTAAGACTACAAACAGTAAAGCCTCTAACAGTGAATTTATTTGCGGAATTATGAACTTGGAAAACATTTGCGCGACTTTCGTTTCTCAAAACCACCTCAATTTATTGACTGGAGGCTGGCTAACCTTAGCAATCCATGAACGTGAATTGTAAATTATGAATGCGATATGCTACACTATTCCAATTTCGGGCATTCAATGTAATTATGAGAAAATTATATAATGAAAACTAGATAAAGATTGATGATAGACTTGTAGTGACCTACTTTTTTCAACAGAACGCGATTGGTTCGATGAAAACAATTATTATTACAACCAATTGTATCAGTGACTGTTTAACTGTGCTCGTTTGTTTAACTGTGCTAATAACAGCCATTTTGGTCTTCCATTGTACTCCATTACTTCTACGCGGTTTTCGACTACGCACGTACCTTTTCTTGCCGATCGCATCTGTACTCCTTTGGCACGATCTCGGTATTCTTTCGATACCACGAGATTGCCAACAAATATATTACAACTACTACTATCATCTGCCTTCTGATTTTTGGCCTACTGGAATCTTATTGGTCTATTGGCACGTAGTCTGGTAGCGGTGTCCATAGTCAAGCTCAACTCGACACCACGCTACAAGTGCGTCTGGTACATATGAAGGATTAACCCTAAAAATGCAGACGGACGGTTGAAATATGAATGAGGTTTTACTCTCAAGATTAGTTTCTGTGTAGACAACATCATATTATTGACCCGTCTTAGTTTACTGTAAGTTTCTGGAAACGTGTAAAATTTGGTAATGACATCAGTATCTATTCAGATTGGAACAGATTATCCATCGTTCTTCTAGAACTCTATGGAAAATCACTGTTGAAGACTGATTGAATATAGTGTGTCTCTTCTAGCTTTTATAGAATTCAACAAAACATTTAATTGATCAAGCATCAAAATAGTCAAGATTAGTAGCATTATCTAAAAGAGTCTATCGAAATTCCATATTAAATTTATAAACACACTTTCTGTTACGTTGGAGAACAATAGATTACCTTCTAGGGATGTATTGCGTCTTGTATAATCGAACTGTAATAACAAGAATGCAGTTGTATGATCTCGGTCTTCCTCTAGTTTATCATATACTAGTTCATCTATATAGCAAGAAGGATTGAATCCTTTCTTTTTTGTCTGTTAATATCAATGAAAAATAATTAAGACCTTAATGCCTATTAGTCATTTAGTTTTGTTTTTAACACAGTGAACAATAAAGTGAAAATTGATCAGATCTCTGCTGTACTCAATTCAATCATGAATTGAAACTTACAACGAAATGTACTTGAAATATCAGACCAACAGTAATACAGCCAAAGAATTACAATGTACACACAGAGCTTAGTCGCATATGGCGCAAGAACAGAGTAATTGAAAAATAATTAATTTTTGATAAATCAGGAATAATAATACTAATGATAACAATCTATTGATAGAACTTAAGATTAGAAATAGGAAAATATATGAGTCTCACAATCCATTAATCTACGAATGATCTTTTGTTTCATAAACTCAAGATATATACTTTGATATTATTTGTCATATTATATAATTTCTCGTAGGAAAAGGTCAATCGATTACAATCGGAAGGTCAAAAGCACTTTATTTGGGTCAGTGGGTCAATTTTCTAGTGCTAGACTAGTATATATACAAATGCGTATTTATGTATATCATTCGGTAGCCCGATATACTTTTCTGGCTCAAGTAGTCAGTTGACGAGTTAGGGCGTAGCATATCATGGATCATTATCAGAATTCGGACACCGCATCTCACATCAAAATTATCATTTGAAGAAACCGATTTTTTCATGTATACGACTTGCAAGTTTTGATTTCAGGGTTCTGGCATCAGTGGTTGTCTGAATCTAATAATTTTACTTGAATTTTCAAGAGAATGCTCTTAAAGGATTGAACATTAAACAAAAGATTCGTTTATCAATATAGAGTATTCAGATGACATTGTTCTATTTATCGAAGAAACTGCACAACAATACCAAGATGCTTAAGGACAATGTTTACGACATTGACAATCCGCGAAGTAACGTTGTAATTTTTTTCTTTCGTTTGTTTTCTTCTCCTTAATGAATATTTTTTTGACCCATACGTAAAACTTTGATTAATGTTCAATGGAAAGTGTGCAACAATTATTTGCATCTGATTCACCATTTGAATAAATACAAGTAAACTCCCTATTTGTATACACCTAGGTGTTTTTGGCAATAGTTTAATTTAATACTTGAATTCATGGGTAGGTTAGACCATCATGGAAATCCTGAAAGCATTGAATGACCATTTCGTCCTGGTGTGGCGTTATTCAGTTTAATTCTCTTTTCTTTTCTCCTAGTAAATTTAGAGATCATATATAAACATGATAAATCAGATGATCACATTATTAGTTTCCGTCGATCAGGTTGTTTGGTACACATCTTACGTATTCCCATCCACGGATTACCTAGATACGTGGGTTCGATTAGGTAGGAGTAAGCTGTAAAGAAGTTAAAGCAACCAAACTAAGATTCCTTTGTTAATTTTATCTTGCATTTCAGTATTAGCCTGTGTACATTTTTACTAGGTTTCATGCTGATTTTAAAGTTACATATTTTGTTTAGACATTCTATAAACATTTTGCTTATGATTTCCTTGATTCTCACAGCGTTTGTTTTCACTCCTCATGCATTGGTATCACAGTTCCTTGGTAGTGGCCTCCTAAGAAAACCACCTGCTTCGGTTTGGGTACCTGGACAGTATTGCAGCCTTCACACAACTCGAATGAATTGTGTAGCGCATATGTGTTTGGTACTTTCTTGTCCCAATGTTTATGTGTTTAAATAGTAGTGCATCAGTATTTGGTAATAACTGAATGGCGTATCCCAATATAGATTCTTGTTTATAATCTCACTAACCGTTTGAGCTTTAGACGACATGCACGTGATATGCCTATGGAATGGCTAGGCTTTAATACATTTTAAAATGTGATAATATCACTTCTACTGTTTATTTATTTCCTTGGTTTCATTATAAGGAAACCTAACTGTCGCTGTTGTTGACTATGACTAGTATACATATGTGGAGAAATAATGCATGTTTCAAGCAACTTGTACACTAAGGAAAGTGTTAAACTTGTAGTAAATAGCAATGAACTTGTGTAATAGATGATTGTGATCATGATCCTATAGTGAGCGATTATGTTGTTAAAATTATCACTAAAATTATCATTAAACATTGCTTAAATTGTTATAGCTAATTAAACTCCGTCATCACATATCAGATAATGTCTTACACTACTATTGCATGTCATTTATCTTAGTGAATACGTTTCAATTTAGTCGACTGATAGCAAAGAAACGGGTGATATCAATAACTAATGTCAATTAGTTCATACCATAACTAGCACTTAACCACTTAGTCAGCCGGGATAAAATGGTGTACATTTTTAAACTTACAAACGTGGTGTAACTATCTCACTCGAAATTGTTGTACACTAATTATCATTAGAACTTTATGTGTTACCATGGATCCAATTACTAGTGGATGCATGAGATATAGATGTCATGGGTTCAGTCTTATTCTCAATAATGTGTTCACTTATTTTAATACGTCTTGAACTAGAATAAAAACCATGTTTACTATATCTTGATTTAAGATGATTAATTTCTGCTACACATACTCCTACAAAATTGATTATTGCATAAAATCTATACCAATTATGGTACAAACGGGAAACGAGTAATAGTTCAGTGAAACATTTTTACAGATTGTCTGAATATTTCAACGGAATACAGTTAACAAACAGTAACTAGTTAATTTCAACCATCTCAGATGATGATAGCACGATATTACAAATCAATAGAGGTAGGATCAACAAAAGTTCCTTTCAATGTTGACTAGTATCATACTTATCGAGAAAATAAACACCGGTTTATTCAATAATGCGTTAAAATTGATAAATGAGCCCGCTTAAGATAATATATCTACTCTATCTCCATGGCTTACAAACAATTCAACTACTTCTACTAATAACAAATAGACTTTGTTCCCATTCTCTTCAGTTTGATCTATCGAACCTTCTGCTGCTATGCATTCAACTACTGATTGATCTCATATACTACTTATGTCCACAGACATAACTGGTATACATCACAATGGGATTTCAAAATATCATTTTACCGAGACTGGACGCTCCATTAATATCACTCCACCATTGTGAAATATGGCTTATGAAATGGAGGATTTGAGTAGACCTCTAGCAACTGATGATAGTTAATAATTTAGTTATGGTAGTGGTACAAAGTACAAACGGCAAGTTGATTGGCGTGGCAGCGAGTCTTCATTGATTGTGACCGTTTAAAAATGTAATAGTTATACCTAGGTGCAGCTCACAGAAATATGAATACTGGTTACTATAGAGGAGGTTTGCCAAACGATATGGTTAAGTAGACCATAACACATTTCTAACCCATTAAATTATTGACTTGTGATGTTACTCATGTTAGTGGGTGAAAAGTTATTGATTAAAATCCATACAATAATCGTAACGCAGGTGATTTAAATCAATAACTTATTGAATAATAGTGTGAAAAATGGTTAATGTTGTGAACTAGATCACGATCAAGGATTAAGAATAGTGGTTAGTAGTTGAAAAGAACAAAAATTGTAAATACCTGAATGGATACTTAACCAGTTAGTTCTTTGATTCTAACTATCATAAACCTTAAGGTTGCAGTAAAACAATCCAGAAAACATAATCACATTACTTAGTCTTCTTGTTTGCTAGTATTCAGTATTTAAGTGACCAAATATTTGTAGGCTTTATTTCACTCTTAATATTACTAATAGTGAAATTGAGCATGTGTTCACTACACTTTCCGAACTGGTCATGTGGATGCAGTCACTTTCCAATGTTGGTGGAAATCTTGAAATATTCAAAAACCAACAAAATCTACCAGAGTACTCAAAGGGAATGAATATATGTGTTCGTGTTTATTTGTTTATTCTATGAATTGATGATGGTTAGCCTCTTTCGGTGAAGTTTTGCTCCCTGAGCTGAATGGTTCACTTGGGAAGCTTTCACCAATCTTCTGAACAAACTCGTTGGAACAAAATTCAGGTGGAAATTAGATATTCGAATTTCTCCATGTATGACTGACGGCTTGTCCTGTCAATCTTGATTCTGATAAGCTAATCTGCATCGTCAGGGTATTGCTTCAATATCTTCTTTTAATTACTTTTACAACAGAACGATTATTCGGTAAGTTGAAACTCACGGAGCTATTATTCGACTCATTTTTATTTGTACTTTTGTTGTGCTATTAGTAGATAACGTTATCACAGAAATTCTGTCTTCCCCTAACTGTAGACTCTCAGTGAACCTATTGCATATTGTTATACGTTGAACCATCGTGTTATTGCTAGCTAATTATGTATTGCTAGCTGCACCTTGTAACACTTATGTTATGATCATATTTGGAGTGTGTTTTCTTATTTGGTGTTCTATACGACCAGACATTTCCACTATATTATTATATGAATCATGAGTCATGATCGAGTTAAGTACATTAGAAGATTAATCTGACATTCGTGGTCAACTTCTAATAAACTACTGAGTACAAACGAGCCTGATAACTGATTATCGTTTATGCCATGGCTACTGTTCTTTGGTCATTGCGTAAATTTGTCGAAAAACTTACCAGTTCAACTGGCAATATATTATGTGTAACCAACTTATAATCTACAGTCATTTCGAAAGTGACTAGCAGTGCTGAGGTGCTTTCGACTGACTAACTACAGTCCTTAATATGAACAACAGAAAAGTACAAATCTTTGCATATATATTCGAAGAAGAAGCTGAAAAATATGGAAGTTTGGATGATACATAACTCAACATTTCTAGGAAGATAGTGACTATTTTTTCGAGCATTATGACTACGACACTGCTGGGACCGCTGACTGGTATGTAGTTCGAAGGTAGTTATTTCGGTCCTGTATTATGTGTTGTAGAGGCGATTTCATCCTTCCAGTTAGTAGGCGACATAACAATGCAAAGTGACATATTGAATATCGCTTTGAGTTGGCTTGCAATATATTGCGAAATTCGTCCCAGAATTTCCAGTTGCAGTTCATCAAGTCCTGTTGACTTCTCAGTGTCTTGCGTGCCAAGAGCCATTAAGTAAATCGTGTTTATCAATGTGCGCGATGAGAATTCGGCATTCTGAATTTGTATTTTGGTCTACTTCTTCATCTGGATAAGCATCCTGAGTGGGAAGTGCACCGAAATAGTTTTCTGTACCCACTGCTTCTTCCTTTGTTATTTCAAACCTACTTCCTTCCGTAATTAGGTTGAGAATCCAATTCCGCATCCTTTATGTCTCAGTAAGCTTCAGTTATCGCAGCTTTTCCAAGGATGGCCGTGCATCTTCTTCCTTGAGACTTCGCAGGGTATATATGTTTGACGTACCCGGTTGCTTTACTGCCTTGAATGAGGCCATATCTCGTCTTCTGATCTCCCTGAAACAATAATCAAGGTTACAGACGATGCTGTGGATTCGATAATCTATATGTCTGCCTTCCGCATGTTAGCACTAGTCGACGGAACTATGGTTTAAATAAACTCATGTGAAATGGTCACAGTGTTGATTCAAAGTTTAACCAATACCTTCCATGAATCAACAGGCAAAATATTTGTTTTCACTTTATTTTCTCTTCAGAAAGAAGCAATCATTTGTCAGATGAAAATTTCATTTATCTTTATTCCTTGTGCGTAGGTGATTTTCAGTCATATGAATAGATCATTAGAATGCCAAATTCCTTATCATAATTAGGATTCATACCACGCTTAAGACGCTATAGAGAATGCCAAGTAATTTGATTATTTATATAGAATATGGTGATAAACAACAAGAAAATATAATGATTGATATGTCTTCAAACAACAACTGAGGTCAACAGACAGATCTCATTCTCATATAATGTACACTATTATTATCATCATTACTGTAACCTTCAGAAAAGTATATTTTATGCCAAAACACATATTAGATTAGAAGTACTCAATTAGTAGCTGTGATGATTCTATGTAATATTCAAACATATAATCATCATTGAATCATTAAGTTGCAGTCCTCAGTGTTAACAGTTTTGAGAGGACGAACGTTGCACGTGTTGTGTTTAGGTCAAACAAATACGGTCCATCGAGGACAATATGTTCCCATTGGAAAATGTTGTCTTCTTAAACTATACTTTTTCGCTATGAAACACAATATTTTGTGGTGCAAATTAGAGATGCAAATGATATGTGTCCATTTGACAATAATAGAGAAGACGAAATACAAACACGTAGTGAGTTCTCAGATGCTATATCTACTTTGATTTCCACGTTCTAATTTGAATCATTCTTCGAAACTGTAAGATTTTTGTTCAACTTAATATCTTGGTTTCACATCACTGTCATTAACTGATATTGGTCCGTACCTATTCATCTGTAGTTTTTGCCGGTCTATATACAGTTGATATTCAGTTAGCCCTTAAGAGCATATTCATCTGTCTGTTGAGAGCGGATAATATTATAAATTGTTTTACATGCTCAGACCACCCAACTTTGCAAGTTCCGTCCTAACTCATTCCACTTCGTTTCAATTGAGCTCCACTTCATTTTGTTTGACTTCGTTTGATGATTTTGTAAAACTTCTCTTTTTCTCCAAAGACTACTACCAGTCCTTCTTTTCAGGTTTCAACAGCAACTGTCCAAAGTACTGCTGATAATTTTTTGTTGTAAAGTAATCTTTATCTACAATACTTTGTTTACTTCTTGTTCCTTCCTCTTTGTACCGGATTATCAAAATGTCAACACAGAACATTACTGTATCCTATCAGAGTGATCTTATATACCTTTATTATAATTGTCTTTAGTCAACTGTTTTGCGCATGAAATAAATTGATCGTAATGTTACTGAACAGTTGTAGATATTCAAGCTATATAATATCGGAATAGATTGCGTAAACACACTGTCCAAAGGTGACTCTATGTTGAGTATTCAACGTCATTTTCATGTTTACATTTCAAGTTGTTGAAGTTCAGAATGGAACCAGTTGAAGTCTACTCCTCCCCTAATGGTCAAGTTCATACTTAGTGCATGTAGAATAGAAGTCCAATGTATATATTCAATCCAAAGGATTTGAATTGTGAATTGCTGGTGGACGGATATCAACCAACCTTTGTCCTCTATATGAAAGCTGATCATAAGAAGGCTCATTAGTCTATGCGACATTGAATACATTGAATTATGTGACTCGTTGTTTTACTGGTTACAAAGTAGGCAACTCAGAACTCATTGAGACACAACAATTCTCTACATGAGTTTAACATGAAGTTACATCTACTTTACCAAATTATTGGCACAAATTATTTCATCATTATTGATGAACTGTGAAGGCAATGAATAAAATTCGTTTTTCTGGAGGGGTCATGTTATGATATTTTGGACATTAAGTCGGTTGAGTCTTGAACTCACTTTTCTGTGAAAGCAACTTAATGTCACTAACAAAGTTTGGATTTCAATGTTAAGCACAAACACTGTCTTAATTGAAACTGCTCAAAAATGTAGTAGTCGTATTTCAGTGCCCGTAATGAGTTATTAGGATGTTACGAAAATTCCCGTGTTTCGAGTCCCGACAGCGCACATCTGGGGATTCCCACCCCAGGACGAAACTGCTGTACAGTGATTCCGAATTTTTATTGGTCGTCTAAAATTCACTGGTTCGTAATTGCAATTAAAATGTCAACAATCTCGACAACAATATGGTGATATTTGTTAAGCGTTTGGATCATATCTTATTTTACTGGTTATTTTGTTCTCTTATGACATTCAGATAGATAATTATGGTTTCTCAATGGAACTTTCAAGATAAAAACAATGTAGATGAACGGATAAAGGATACAATATGGAAAGAGAACAACTTTCATATTCTGAACAATGTCGTACATAAAATGTTAACTCTCTCCGATCAATATTTCCATGTTTAAATTATAGTAACACAAATAGAAAAAAATAAATAGTCCAGATGAAATTCTCTTCAGTTTCTTACAGTTGTATTATCTAGCTAATTCATCTGAAATCTGGACAGACGTAGGGCAACACACATCATTAAGAATAGATAACATGTGACTTGCAATGGTTCTACACATTGAATGACATTGTCAGGTTATTGATCAGCAATCAATATTGGATTAGATAGAATGAGAGTTATTATTGTAATCACAAGTGAGAAGTTATGTTATATGTTAAATGATAATATGAGTTAAGTACATATTGGTAAATACGGGGTGAATGATGATTAAAATTTCCCAATACGTTTCGTGATTTTCAATCATAAGACTTATGAATGCGTTTAAGCTATGAAAATGCAAAGAAGAGGGTTGTATGAACATAAATCGAACCATGTCACCATATCACACCCATTGATCATTAAGTGATCCACAAATTGATCATGGTAAACAAGCAGAACATATTTTATCTGGATGCAGATATCTGGCATTTTGATGTAAAAAGTTCTTGTTTCAGCCGTCCACAAGATTCCTAATCTCGCGGATATATGCAGACTGCTGTTAACAAGATACATTAATGTAAATTCAACACTACATAGTAGTCATCACAACACAAAAGTCTTTATTCACATACTGTCAATGTTAAACGACGCATTTTGCTTTAAATCTGACCAATTCACGGATGAGATATTTGGATAATACGATTATAGAAACTGAAGAGAATCTATTGAAAAGCATATTCTTTATTTATATCAATTAACATTTTTTTAGCGTAATGAACAAAGAAGTCAAGTGGGAAAGACCGATTTCTTTTTTAACACACGGTGGTTTAATCAAATGTGATAATCGTACATCGAATATATCATCATATCTTCTTTATATCGTCTCTTTCAAGCTTCATTGTTCCTTCATTCCTGATGTGATCTCCTCTACCTTCAGTTTTCCACTTACTTTTCTCCATTGCAATCTTGTCAATCTTCTGTTCGTACACATCCCACTTTCGACTGGTGTTACAGACTACTTATGTCTGTCGACAGTTATAATCAGCATACATCACATTTCTGAATATTATGCATCAAAATCGAAATCTGTTGATAATTCAACTTACATTTCACCATATTTTGTTTCTTAAACTTATGTATTCACATGTAATAGTTAATTGGTATACGTTAATTTCTCATTTGTTCAATCGATCAATTTTCTGTATAATGTGACCGATTCCATAGTTGATTCTTTTTTTCTACCTGATGCTTAATTTATGGTTACCGTGTTCAATAGAATTCTTGAGGTATGGATTTATTGAGTTCACTGACTGATCACTGAACAGCAATCAACTCTACGTTTGTCTAATCGTCATGGTTAATTGGATTCTACGATCTTAGCTAAAATAGATCAAATTAAAGAACTAATTGTAAGGAAAATCGTGATTTGATTTGATTAGACAAACATGAAGTAGATTTCCATTTGGTGACCAATAAACAAGTGAATGTTCGAACAGCTGAATGTAAACATGTTTATCTGTGATAGTAAATGACGTATGTTTGGAACAAAAGTACCAGATTCCACTATGCGAATCATTTATTTCAAACACACCTGGTTTGTATACGAGTCATACAGATCATATTACACCATAAAACAGGAAATATAGTTTGTACACGACTAAGACAAAAAGTGGCTGTCGGAGACTGCAATTAGCGAACAGGAAATATCTTATGAGTAGTAAATCGTATAGTGAAGATGTGTAGGTCAAAATAAAGCTTGTAATAAGAAGAATATGAACATATATAACCTAGCAGCTGCATGCTCTGCTTTTAATTTATTCTTGTTAGTACATAACAGTAAGGGATACTGACGAGATTATAGGGCTTCATTTAGCTCAGTTAAGTAATCAACACTTAAATCGAAGCATGGTTGTTCTTCCTTACTACTGCTATCGGTGCAGCTTATTGTGAGACGTGCATCGGATCAACAACACCCAATTCATGAAGTCGTTTAATTTCTCGTTCAACTATTGGGAAGGCACTATATGGTACAGATTTTCAGATCAAATCATTGGCTTCAATTCATATCAAAGAGCAAGACTAGCTTTAAATTTAGTGCTTCTTCAAGTTCTTTAAATGATGACTCCGTTGAGTTTTCCTCTTGCACGTTCTGTGTACTGACGTTGTTGTGGATAGACATTATGAGACGGCCTCTTAACTTCAGCATATCTATCCAGTCAGGTCGCAATAAATTGAGTGACAGAAGTTCCGTAAATAATATCACTCTTTTCTCCATAAGTTCCTTGACTGTGACTTCACATATTATCTATCCTGGAATGTTTAACTTTCCCTCTAATGCACTATGTGCTGTTCGTAAGTGTTATGTTGGAAGTGTTGTGCAGCAGTTAAGGAGCCTGATGCCTATCAATGTTCAAAAGAATATTTTTCTACTTTTACGAGAGCCTTTTCTGTTAAGAGCTTTTGTTACTCTGGCTGTTCAAACCTTGAATATTTTAGAACACTTTAGGTTGATGATGGCGATTCCGATGAAATTCTTTATGCCCTTTTTTGGGACATGCACCGAAGCGATGACCTGCGAGCAGACAAAATCTTTTGAAATGCCAACCTTAATACAACCAACATGAAGATGATATCTTGTGTCTGTCATAAGAATTGTTTCGCGTGCCAGAACATTGAGAGTCTTTTTTCTCCATTGCATTGATGTGATGAAGCCGGATTCCGTTATTAACTTTCGTTAGGTGCTTTCAGTAAAGTAATACTGGAAGAATGCTAACGTTTGCATTGAATTCTTTTTTGGATATCAACATCCTCGGATAACGTAGTAGTCAATTTTCATTGGACAATGTTTAGTAATATGTGTTTCGATCGCTCGAGGTGAAGGTACGCTTCACTGATTCGTACCAACCACAATGAAACCTAGCTTTACGGATTTCTACCAACGGACTCCGAAGACTGAACATCGACCAACTCAATCAAAATATCATCCAAATAACGTCAATTAAATATATGTATCTGGAGTTATTGAGGGCGAAATAGCTGGCAAGCTATTTAAATATTCATAGATAAACACTTTATTACGGAGGACTTTACTTGATTACTGTCACAAAATGAAGACGTTTCGTAAGAGTGTATTTCATGCAACCACAATAATATGTAGTCTCTTAATTTAGTAAGGCATACTGTGTACTTACGATGCATATGTTGATAACCATATGTAAAATACACAAGTAAGTAAAAAGAGATACTCTATTCAATATTTTATAATCTCAATCATACTCTTCATGAGCACAAAATCTAATTTATTTTTTTGTATGCACAGATATGTTTTCTTCTCATAATGGGTTACTGGTCAGCGGAATGCATCGGACAATGTATCAATGAGAACAATAATAATGTTGATGAATTCACGAAATTAAGCAACTATTTATATAACTACATTATGTAATATTCATGGAAATAGCATTTTGACTATTGTCAACATCTTTATAAACTTACTCAACACACCTCTTTTCTCGTATGACATTTTATCATGCATAATATACAATATTCTTGTATTCCATTGACTATGAACTATACTCAGCATACAATTCGTTATAACTGTGAGTATTTTTGATGTATGTGATTTCATTCTAATTATTAGTGAAAATGGGTGTATAATCAATATATAAACGAGTATATTTTCTAATAAACACACTCTCCTTCGTTTTGTGGTTGTTGCAGAATGTACTTTTCATTCCCAGCTTGAACTTCTCCCTCTAGAAAGCTGGGGCTGGGACGCGTCAATAGCTAGCTTGCTGGTCCTTGGTCACCGAATCTCGTTCTCGTTTGCAGATTTAGGTGAACTAGTGAGAGCTTCGAATCTAGCACTTACAAACGTATCTTACTGTTATTCATTTGTCGGTCTTCAAGGTTTAGTTTGAGTTAAAAATAGCTTTAACATTGTTTTATCACATTTATTTACTCCTATGTTGTAACGCTAATTAATTAATTAATACAAGTTCAATCGATATGAGGAAGTAGGTTATAGAAATACTAAAATAAAAATCAGTCGTCTCTTCGTGAATTAACAAATTTATAAGTTTTTAGATACGAGAATCTCTCTTGTATTTACAATCTATGTCTCATTCCAGAAATCGTTCGCAATTATCAACAGTTTACTTTCACTGAAATACATCGTATCTCTTTCATTACAATCTTTGGTGACTTCGATCTACATGATTGAATATATTTGGTTTCATTTCTATATGATCAATAGGAAAATCATTACATCTTTTGATGTGGACATCTATTAACAGCCAGCGGTATTGGTCAAATAGAATGGATGCGCCTTTGTTCAGAAGCTCAATTTTTATATTCAACGATGATGGAATCTCTATAGTGTAATAAGAAGACGTAGAATATTAGGACTATGTGATATATTGGTGCAATACATTCCTAACAATCTGATTACACATTTTCTTGTTAAGAACGTTTATATATAAAAACAAAAGGTGAACTAGACCGGAAATGAGTTAAGAGCAGACAAGGATAATAAAAAGAACAACAATTGTTGAATACACAAAGGGGGTTTGACTTTTTCGTTTGACTAAGGCTTCAATAAACCTTAGTATACGATCTTTTACAACTTTTTGCAACACTACGAAAGCCGTGTTAAGATCATTCTTATGGCTTGTTTCGATTATAATAACCTTGGCTGCGTAATATATCTTGTTAATGACTGATTTAAGCCTTTCTTTCAATAAAAATCTATTTGGTTGACCTTTGAATGGTAAGGTGATGTAGACAGGCTGTTTTCAACAAGAGCTATAGTAGGTCTCACTGTACCATGACCTTTCCATCTATTAATGAGCTTCAAAGAATAGCCATTTTCTGTTAATGTTTTATTGAGCAAGCTAACATTATCATCAATGGCGTGATTGATACAAATACGATCAAGCCTGTTGAATAGGCACGTTATCAAACCCCGTTTGTATTGAACGGTAAAATAACTATAATAACTTAAGTATTGACCTGTTCTCGTTGATTTTCTAAATATGAAATCGTATGACAGAATGTGTTTATCGAAATAAAATTTAAATGTAAGAGTGTTGCATGGATTCCTCAAAAATCGATCTTGCATGACATGTCATTTCGACTTCTTTAATTTAGTCTACTCTCTACGTAGCTAAGGATATCTAGTCTTAGTGCTATATCTGGACATTTCTAAGGCCTTTGAAATGGTTAGCCACCAACTTCTTATAGGCAAACTTGCATCTTATGGGGTTCAAAATCCTTTGCTAGATTGGATTGATTCATTTCTCAGCAATCGACAACAAATAGTTAAAATTAACTCTTCATTGTCTAACGCTGTCCCTGTTAGAAATGGTGTAATACAAGGTAGTGTCTTAGGCCCTTTGCTCTTTTTAGTGTTTATCAATGATATTTGTGAAAGCTTTTGTGTGGGCAAGCCCCTTATATATGCAGATGATCTTAAAGTAGTATATTCATTTTCTCCACATGAGCTAAAAAATATGCAAAACTGTATCAGCATGGAGCTTAACAAGGTAGCACAGTGGTGTTTAAAATGGCAACTGGAACTTAATACGGCTAAATGTGGATGGATATGTTTCAGCGATACATCACTTAACCTAGACCTTACCATAAATGGAGAAATATTATCTAGGTTACATACAGTACTAGACTTAGGACTTAGATACTCCCAGGACTTATCGCTTACAGAACAGATATCGAAACAGACCTCCAAGTCACAACGTCTAGTAGGTTACATAATTCGAAACCTTCATAACAATGAATCACGAATTTTAATGTACAAAGTTTGTGTTCGACCTCTTCTAGAATATTTCACGTTTATTCTTAGCAGTGCGCGCATTAAGGATAAATTAAGGCTGAAATCAGTACAGAGACGATTTACACTTCGTATTCTCGGAGTTGATTGTACTTTAACTTATAATTCTAGATGTAAGAAACTAGAGCTAGACCCTTTATGGAAGAGGAGACTCAAACTAAATCTTATTTTTTTCTTCAAACTACTTAATAAACTATCCTTTACATCCAATCATGTAATTCAATACGCAGAAACCCCTCATTATGAAACCCGTAATTCCTTGGCATTTGTGAAACAAACTTATTCTAAATCATCTCTGTATATATGAATTACTTTGCCTGTAAATTTTCTAGACTCTGGAATAACCTACCACAACATATCCGTATGATAAAATAACTCCCATTATTTGTACGTTGCATCGATGCATACTGCTCCTCTGAAAATGCATTGAATGCTCTAGCACCTGCAAGTGTATCTCACTCCACAAGTGTTATTATAGGAACTTTAAATGTTTAGGCATTTTTATTAGTGCATTCTCTGGATAAAACCACCTACTTGCTGTCACTTTATGTTAATACCGTCCCCAGCTAGTTTAACTAATTTGAATATCATCAACAGTATATCACTGTGTCACATGACATACGCATTTTGATAGATCTGATTGACATATTTCGGTAATTACTGCTTTGTTGTTCCGTGCTCTCTGTTTTCGTTTTAATTTCTCCGGTTGTAGATAATTATCATGAATTCGATCTGGCACACAAAATCACCTTAATTACACCGTTCATAAATCAACAGGCTGTTCAGTTAAGAAATATTACATGTTCCAGGCTGATGCATTAGATTGCAGTAATACCTAAACAATTACTGAACTAGTAAACATAAAACTCATATCACATGTTTGTTCTGTACATATAATGTTACTATATATACCAAATTGAGCATGACTGTAAACTGGCGTGAATTCTGTAATTATCATTTTTTCAGAATATAAATTATTATTATTATTATTATTATTATTATTATTATTATTATTATTATTATTATTATTATTATTATTATTATTATTATTATTATTATTCAACATACAATCAAAATAATTTGTGTTCCTTTGATTGTAACCAATCAAATCAAACAATGCAACAGTGCCAAAGAATTTACAGTTTATTACAGATTACAGACTATGTTCATGAACAAATGACCACATATTTTGAACTACAAGTGGACCAATTACTTCTTGCATAATAATGTAAAACACATACACGTGAGATTTTATCAATAATGATCAAGAATTTCGACCAACCGTAGATAAATATAAGTTTATGTTCTCAACAGACAAAACAATAATGAATAAAGATGGGTTCATCTACTACCATAATTGGTTATCAATGTACAAATGATTTTATTAAATTTATTCTCTTTAAAGGTCACTTTGATTCATTTTATCAGAAAGAAACAACCAAACACTTCAAAAGTCTATATAAATCTGACAAGCTTTTATCTTTTTAAAAGTTGATTTACTCCTTAGAACAAGATGATAAGGTGAGTGTTTACTGAACACTTAAAGTAAATGAGTGTATCCTACAAATTGAAATTTGATTCAATGAGATAACGTTGTTCACTTCATCTGAACCATTGTAGATACAATTTTCCATTTGGCTTATTCATATCACTTTATCTGATCGTTGCATGGCTTTCCTCTGAATTCTTCAAATGTCAAGATATCTGTGCAAAATCTCAATCAAACAGCTATGAAAGAGTAATTTTTGACAATAATTCATATCGATATGTAAGTAATCAATCAAAGTCTAACATACATACTCAGTCTTTTCATTATGATTATTTAATGAGAATTCGCCGTAATCAATCACATCCAGTTATGAATGGTAGTTCTAATACATTCACTGGTCCTCTAGTGAGTTGACTACATTTTGTGGTGGAGATAATTATTTAATTATTTGCATCTGTTTAGCATGTTACCCTGAACTTCTCGTTTAAATATTACGATAGTCATGTTAATGACTTTCTTATTTATCCTTTTGGTAAGTCCACAATTTTTTGTTTTGAACCAAAACGGGTATTAAGTGTTCTTGATCAGATTTCTGTTCAAGAATCAAAGTTGATTCGATTTCATTAGTGAATCCATTTTATACTTTATTTTCGACAACCAAAACGTCATCAGTTATCTTTTCTTGTTCAAATTTTCAATAGTGTGATGCCTTTCAACAATCCAGATATAGCTCATGCAATTCATTTTAGTTTATTTCAGTTTCTTTTATTCCTTCTATGTAAAATGATCAAT
The DNA here is from genome assembly GCA_946903255.1 of Schistosoma spindalis. NCBI lineage: Eukaryota > Metazoa > Platyhelminthes > Trematoda > Strigeidida > Schistosomatidae > Schistosoma > Schistosoma spindalis. The sequence continues at coordinate 47,378,934 of OX336418.1, forward strand.
CAAGTTGCTTATTTGTATTAGGAAATAAAGGTTTAATAGATATATTCAGTGAAAACTTCATCGGAAGAATTTCAAATCAGATAAAAGGTATAACGAAATTTATATTTGAAGTTTTGAATGAAAGTGAGTTATTGTATTATTTAGTTATAGTTTGTTTTATATCCTTTCCTCACATTCATTTTGTATAAATGATATCTTGGTAGATTAAATGATTCATTCTGATCACATGTGAAAAAATAAGTAGTGTTCTCAGTGGAATGAGTTCTAATTATTGAAGCCTATGAACTATCAAGTTACATTTGATACCCTCAAACATCTTTCTAGAACTTCCTGGATTCATATAAATTCAATATCTTTGAGTTACTGTCTGTTGACCATCGATTATTTAACTTTATCTTTGTAATCATATTTGTATGATTATGATCTTCGAATCCTGATACAACTGATCAGTAAACGACAATGTACAGTCTGCGAGTACGAGATGCTTTACTTCAACCATAACACCTTGCAGATCTGGTTGACATCCATTTATTTCGGTCAGTTTTCAGAAGTGAAGAATAATGGACTTCTAGAAAATGATTTTGTGTGGGAATCGTCGAATGGATATTAAGGATCTTACTTGGTCAAAAGCTCCTAGAACACGTTTTACGGTTGTGAAATATTCTTCTCAATTAATTGAATTGAAACGTTCTCCATATCTCTGAAATCATAAAATTCTTTGAAACGTCTTCAAAACAGATGATTAAGCATTTCATTTCACCGTTTCATTTAAATCCAGGAATGCAAGGATCACTTATATGGAAAGGCATTCGATGTTAAATTGTACATGTATTGAAAGAGAAAGATCATCATTATGCAGATATTTAAACATCTATTTTGATCTTCATTATTTCAGAAGAATTATTCGTTGTCAAATCGACTTTTGTGAAAACAGTTGATGGTACAGGTGAGTAACATCTATAACAAATAAACACCAGTTCAAAGTTCGTCAGTCGATTGAAATTTCTGTATGTTACACATCCAATCGAATTTGTTAGTTACATTTGTGAACGATCAATCCCCGACTCATGTCATATGTACTAAGAGTTGGCCGTTTCAGAGGATGTGATAGAGGATATTGCGTACATGTGAAAACAACTCCGTTTGACGTTCAATTTGATAGATGCATACTCACTTTTCTCACATGAATGTATTTATTGCGAATTAAACTGAAGAAAGCATTTGAAATAACACGGCAAGTGTTCACTGTAATCTGATCACTTTGTGAGTATGCTTATATAGTGTTACTTCTCACAATAACTTGATCAACATTTATCTCTCAAATTTTAACTACCGATAGTCTTCTTTTTGTAGTGGTTAAAGCCAAGATAACCAATCTGATGCATCCGAGTGGGAAGATATCTTTCTACTATGAGAACGTAAGTTGCAAAATTGAATGGAAATGTAGTTTTGTTTCAGGTACTTCAGATTTTTCTACTATTTCATCTTAATCAATACTGTCAAATGTGTTTGGTCACATTGAACACGACGGAAAGAGATCAACATTTTGTAATGAGCAGACAGACTATTTTACACACTTTTTAATCCATTAATGACACACTTTATTCAAGCACTTAATAAGAACAGTGAATAATTAGATGTAAAGTGCACTTAGAAGAAACAATGATGTGTTTGTGCCGAATATTATCACACAATGTGCACTAGAGTACTATACGGAAAGAGTCGTAGTCCGTTAAGTTTTATTTCACTTTCTGTGGGTCGACTGATTGCATAGTTCATTGTTGAATATTCCAAGTGAACATACTTATCTAACAGTGTGTCGCCAAATTTCATTATAAAGAGATAGACAACTGCAGTATTTCAGAATACTTATGTAAACTAGCTGAGTCATACTCCTAAGAAAACTGAAAATACCAGCATGCTTACTGTAAAATAAGTTGTCTTTGAATAAAGAAATTTGAATGATTACAATTAGTTTAACGATTAATTGATTTTGATATAAGAGGAAGTGTGTCGACAGATCCCCATTCGGACTTTAATTACGTTTTCTAGATTCCCACGGAAATCAAGCAAAGCGAGCAGGAGTCGAAAATCAGTGTCAATGTAAAGTGTAGAACACGTAAGTAACATTTCAACCAACGGTTTTCTGAGCCTAACTTAACAGGATATCTTGAGCAAAACAACTAAGATTTATAAATGCCTTTATCGCAAAAGTGTCGATGATTATTCGGAGACAAATAACATTGACGTTACCGATTGACAGATCAAGACAAGGATATATCAATGACGATATTAGGCAGACAATAGATTTACTCATTTATTCACTCACAGCTCGACAGTCACACATTTAGTCCTCAGTCATATCTTTTCACAATACTAAATTAAGTGTGTTTTGCATGAAACAGAAATAATTGAATGGTATATGGAACTGATAATTCTTTTATAACCTGTTCATTGAGATAATCATGTATGATTGAAAGATGAGGCTGAGTTCCAAGACAAGCATTGAGTGTAAGTGGTTATGTGTGATACAGTGTATAATGATTGAACGTGAGTACATGCACCAAATGTTTGTTCAACCGGTACACGTTGATTGTTTGAATTGCATCAGAGTCTTTAAGCAGCGAAGATAATTTTCATTTTTGTGTTGCTTGTTTGAATGCCAACATTGGAGTTCAAGGCTGCGATTGATCAGTCTTTTGTTGATATGTCTGTAACCTTTGAGGATTGCTCCAATGTTGCTTTAAATCACAAGCATTGTGAGCAAAGATAGATGGTGACTAGCACTAGAATCAATATCAATCTCAAAGATCAATGAGAAGGTGCAACAAATAATACGAAAATGAATCCTGGTGTATCCAACTAAAATGCTCCCATAATTTTAGGGATGTTCAATGGTAACCATTGTATCCCTTATGAGGAACTTTTCACTTTCTTATTTAAACCACTCTTTACTTGATGCAAACAACTTGTAATACTTAAAAAAGTAATTAATATTTTAATTGTGCTTTTGTGTTCAATCTATCACACCAGATAATGTGTCAGATGAAATATATATTCCTACTGAGTGGATCGAAACTGGAACTTTAGTGGAGTATGAAGCCATTGGGAGTATGTTAAACCTTACTTAATAAGCATTAACCATTTTCATACTTGAAAACATCACTTTTTTCTCATCAAATTGAAAATTCCATATGTACTTTTGGTCAAATGAATTTTCATTAACAACTAATAACTACACATCGATTCATTGTTGAATATTCAATATAATAAATGCCACACTTCCAACTAATATTGAAGTCTTCATAATGATGAAATCCACCTAAACACATAGACACAAAACGATAGATTAGAAGATGTTAATTAGGAAAACGACTGTGTCAGTGACTTGATTGCGCATTGACGAGGAAGCATCTATTTTCGTTTGGTACACATGTTATCGAATTATCCTGAGGCATTGAAAGTGCAAAAACACACCGTGAAACTGAACTGAAATCGATTAACCAATTTCCGAAATCTCTGCTTTGTCATGCAAATCCAATGAATTGAACGTGTAGACAAGTCATATTTCCAAGTTACAGTTTACCATAGCTAGTTTCAGAACTACGGATTGCCTAAGGAAATAGTTGACATCATACGGACTACTTGTGATTGATTAAAGTGAAAAATTCTGCATAGAGGACAGCTCACAGACTCGTTCAAAGTAAAGAACAGTGTCAGGGAACGTGGCTCAGTCTCACCCTTTCTCCTTCTCCTGGCGATCGACTGGATCATAAAGACGTCAACACCTGAGGGAAAGCATGGGATACAGTGGGCAGCTAGGATGCAGCTGAACGATCCAAACTTTGCAGATGATCTGACACTTCTGCTGCACACACAACAACATTTGCATGAGAAGACGATCAGTGTATCAGCGACCCAGCAGCAGTAGGTCTCAAAATACACAAAAGGAAAAGCAAGATTCTCCAATGCAACACAGCATGCAACTGTCGAATCACACTTGACGGAGAAGCTTTGGAGGGTGTAAAAAGCCTTTACATATCCAGGCAGCACCACTGCTGAGCACGGCGGATCTGATGTAAATATGGAGGCGGGAATCTGCAAATCAAGAGCAACATATCTACAAATGAAGAGCGTCTGGAATTCAAGACAATTGTCAGCCAACACGAAGGTCAGAATGAAAGTTACAGAACTGATATCACTGTGTGAAAATGCATTCCTTCCCATGAATATGTACATTGAGTTACTAAAAACAATTTTTGGTTCACTATGTGTTAGACCTTTGAAATAACAAGAGGAAACATATCTACAAATGAAGAACATCTGGAATTCAAGACAGTTGTCAACCAACACGAAGGTCACAATGTTCAATACAAATATCAAGATAGCTCTACTATGTGAGGCGGAAACTTGGTGAACAACGAAATTCGTCATCCAGCAGATACATGTGTTCATTTACGGATGTCTACGAAAAATACTTCGGATTCGTTGGCCAGACATTATCAGCAACAAGCTACTGTGAGAGTGAACAAAACAAGTTAAGGAGAGGTAGAAATCAGGAAGAATCGCTGGAAGTGGATAGAGCACACATTGAGGAAAGCACCCGACTGCGTCACAAGGTAAGCCCTCACTTGAAATCCCCTAAGCAAATGGAGAAAAACAAGACCAAAGAAAACATTGCGTTGAAAAATGAAGACAGACATGAGAAGGACGAACAACAATTGGATAGAAATAGAACGGAAGGCCCAGACAGGGTGAATCAGAGACTGCTGATCGACGGCCTATGTTCCATTGGACGTAACAGGAGTAAGCAAATATGTAAGTAAGTAGGTAAGTTACCGAACTGATGTCACTGTGTGAAAATGCATTCCTTCCCATGAATATGTACATTGAGTAAATACGAACAATTTTTGGTTCACCTTGTGTTAGACCTTCGAAATAAGATTTAGACTAGTGAGGGAATGATTCCATGATCTAATGAAAAGATCATTTTCAATATTCGTCATATAAAGTGTTACTTTTATCATTGGTGAACTTTCGTTGATCCAACTGGTCTGATGTTTTGAAGGACCGTACGCAGACCAGAATGTGTTAACATTCTTCGATATCTTCTGTTATAGTAAGCAGACTGAAATCTTTTGCAAAAAAATGTGGCTGATTTTTGAGAAAACACTATCACACTTCTTCTATTGTTCGAATGAATTAACATAATTGAAAATGAATTTTCAGTCTGAGAACAACTGACTTTCTTGAACTGATTTCAATCACAAAACTGATTACATAAAAAGAAACTGTACAACCACCAAAAATTCAATGCAGTACGCTTCGCTGAACCCAGTGACAGCAGCATGTGTACATGTCTGAATGCAAGCAGTTTATTGAAATCCATCAAATTCATCTGTCGTAATACATCGCTCATCCTTCACATTCAATATAGTTTCATTCAATCAAAACACGATGTCGTGAAACGTAGTTGAAATTGAAAGTGTACTTAATATTGCATCTTGCTTCGTGGTGACAGCTTTCTCATGAAATAAATAGTCCGAAATCATAATTGTATCATTGAGCTATTGTTACATGTTTTGTAGTTCACTTATCTTTTGTTCGATAACTTGACATTGAATCACCGTATTCTTTTCACAGAAACTTGTTCAAAATACAATTCAATAGAAGCATGTCGAAACGCGACAACATCAGATATAACATGTATTTGGTGTGAAATAGCTAACACATGCATTGAGAGTAATGATCAGGATACTCATAACTTGAAAATAAATGATTGCTATGTTGAGGTAAGTACTTGTCTCACCTCACGTATCGTTTACAATATCACCAAATTCCGTAATCCGAGTAAATGATTTTAATTGAAAGAACATTGTTTTACTACCAATATAAACTGACGTGTATTCCCTCAGTAACTAAACTAAAGTTTTATATATGCTGAAGATATCCTATCAGATATGAGTAAATTGATTTTCTCTTCATTGAAACAGTAAACAAAGGATCAAAGCGTCGCCTATCATCAGCGCTCGAAAGTATAATAATTATTCAGCTCATTGAATGTGTCATAAGTTCAGACGTCCGACATAAAACCGTAGACCTATGTGGATTGTTACAAAATACCAATGGAACCAGTTTTAGTGAAGTAGCTTGACCTGTTGAAAATTGTATCTCATGTATTGATATTTGCTGAGAGTTTGCAGACTCTCATTTCTGAAGTCATGAACATGGTTCCTTATTCTCCGTTGCAAAACACATAACCTGAATGGAGTGCTTCAAAGAAACAGTCAATCGTAAGTTTCTTGATTTATGTTCGGATTGAGATTAGATGAGGCATCCAGAATACAATTTTCATCACAAAGTGAGTAGTCAGTTAGTTGTAAAATAGTGCGTATTTATTGCACTGATTCCTAAATCGGTAGTAGATGTCCTTAATGACTATACAAATGCAAATTTTGTAACTATTTGTGAAACTCTCTTGTATCGTTATTACTGAGTATAGTGTATAATGATTAGTGATTTCATTGAATGATATTTGACATTTAGTATTCAATGCCACAGTTTTGTTTATTCAGAAAAGCTCGGATGTTAACGATTTGAGTGCACCAACATCCATCAAACATGATGAAACAACATCGACGGTCACTGAATTTCAGGTTACAGAAAGGCTCAAGAAAACGTTCGAAGAAACTGCTCAACATGTGATAAATATAACCGAAGAGAATAAACGGAACAAATCACATCAGTCCTTGTACATTTTGCTTCTTTTAGTCGTCTGTCCATTTGTGATATATATCGGTTGCATAATTTGGAGATGGCTTCATAAAGGTAAGAGAAGTAATGAATGATTCTCAGACCAAGTTGTTTTTATTTAGTATTTTATCAGAAAACTTTAGATTTGATTATTCATTTTAACAGTTTCAACAATTTCTCAATGAACCTATGTACATTCTTAAGCTTGTTTATGTAATAACTGATGTACTCTTGTTGATAAAATAATAAACATGGCTTTTAATGTTTGCATTATTGTCTCCATTCAATAGACACTGACTTGTTTCTCGAGAGTTCCACAACATTTGACATTGAAATTATTAGTAAGTGTATACGTGATTTCATAATCATTGCAATCAATAATGAGTCCGTTTTGAATGTTCATTTCGACGACGTCTCACTACTGAAAAACAGAAGTTCGAAATTACTACGGTTATTGTTTTAGAGTGATCTGTCTTAATACCTCATCAATACACAATTAGGCATTTCCAAAATTTGATACTTGATAATCCAACGTTTACTAAACGTTAGGTGACAAACTATTGTGAACTTGATGCTATCAAGTTTTATTATGATTACTTCCATGATTTTATTGTTGTCATGGTCAGTATGCGACCAGTTGTTTTGGTGAAAACTTACTCTTTAGAAAAGCCTAGTATGGAGTTGTCTCCTTCAGCTTGTCAATAATTTCATTCAAATGTTGATCTTTAGAAAGGACTGAATTAGAGTCGTCATAATCAGCTCCACATAAAACATCCATGCATTGACTGCAGAAGTGATATCTGCATGTATTAAATGCTGTGGAGGTACTAATTTCGGCGTTGCACATTGAATTTCAGTTTTACAGTACACATATACATCACAGTTGAAGTTGATGAAGTTTTTGGACACCATAATTTTTTAAAACGTTCCGTGAAGCAGATATAAAAGGCATTTATCCATACATTCCCAAAAATAAACTTTTACCAGTTTTGCCAACGATTGCCATAGTTAATGATCTACTAAAACAAATAAACTTAAAAATTGGTTATGTAGTGCATCAGCCATACTTAAGAAAAAGATGAAGAGGACAATCATTTACCCTACAGCTTTTGAAATTTGCAGAGATTTCAGTATTTGTGTTAGGCAGGAAATATCGTTTGATCAGAGACGTAATGCTGTCTTGAGTCATCTGCTTGAGATGAAATATGTCGTGAGCCAATGTAGGTATTCATTTTGTGTATTTAGTCTCGAGAGTCTAGGACATTTTGTTGACGATCATTATTTTGAGATTGACATAAGGCGACAAGCTTTATTTGTAAACGTTGTTCAATATAGTTACCGTTTCTTCTAGATTTTCCTCATCATTTCAACGGTATTTTCAATTTTAACAAGAGCCTTGCTTGATAAATCCACTGAAAATATTCTAAAGTGATGGTGTACTTTCAACCTAATCACCTAGTGTACAAACTTTACATTTTATCCTGCATGTTGTTGTGGTTTCGAGGGTATAGTCGAGCATTTACATGTATTCCAATGGGAATCAAGTAATAACACAATTACATAGATAAGACTGAAATGAACAATTATCGGCACATAAATCTTACCCCAGTTATTTCCACGATTATGGAAACAAGTTGTGAGTGACGGACTCTCCAACTATTCACTCGCTGAAAAATCTCTTTAGAAGAGCTAACAAGATTATAATATCAGATATGGATAAACAAAATAAACGAAAGCATTCAGTAAACACTTTACAATTAAGTAGGTATCATTACCAAGGTTTGATTTGGTAATTTCGAATAAATTAATTAATCTTTTATGAAAAACAATAAAATAAATGATGAAAGACGTTTCCCTGCTAAATTATAGTTCGAATGGGTTGATACTGCAGTTTTATCATACCACCAAAGTACAGCAGAAGAATTCTAAAGAATTTTAAAACAACACAAAATTAAAATATATTAAAAAGACAAACAAACATCGAAATTCTTCATTTCGCTGAAAAGAAAACCCTCATATATGTCAACAAAGAACTGTGTTTATAAATTGGGATATTTCATTCTGACAAATTTTTGGTGGACAGTCATCTCGCGAAATCTTGACTCGAGCCAAACATCTGATGTGCACAAAGTAACCACCGAATAATCCGGTACAACTGGATAGACTTCAAATTGATTTGGCAATGGCAGTTCACAAAATTTTCGACAACATTGCATTCCATATGAAAATATTACAAACG